>OZ026574.1:11934803-12642303 GCA_964020215.1 Aurelia sp. 3 sensu Dawson et al. (2005)
AGGCTATCTTGCAGAACTGCAAAAGGCGAAAGACAAATTTAGCAATGGCTTGGATTGACTTTAGAAAGGCATATGACCTGGTTCCCCATAGTTGGATCATAGAATCACTAAAGATGGTTGGAGTGGCCGAAAATATCATAGATATGCTTGGCAGGAGTATGCAGAATTGGAAAACGCACCTTCAAGTAAACAATTCCACTTTAGGAGTAGTAGACATAAACAGAGGAATTTTTCAAGGGGACTCCTTTTCCCCTTTGATTTTTGTCATCACATTGATTCCACTAACAATGACACTCAGAAAAGTCAAACAAGGCTACTACATGAAAAAGGGGGTGTCAAAAGTAAACCACCTACTATTCATGGATGATGTAAAGTTATATGCCTCGAAAAGCGATGAGATCGACTCATTGGTACAGACAGTGAGAGTATGCACCCAAGACCTAGGGATGAAATTTGGCATTAAGAAATGTGCCACCCTTGTTCTAAAGAGAGGAAAAATCAGCTGCTCCGAGGGAATCAACCTTGGAAACAACGAAATAATAGGAGAGGTGGGTACTGATGGATACAAGTATTTGGGTATTGCAGAAAAAGATGGCATATGCCATGAGCAAGTGAAAGAATCAACCAGAAAAGAGTATTTCAAACGTTTGACCAGCCTCTGTAAATCAAAGCTGAATTCAGGGAATTTGTTTCAAGCAATCAACACATGGGCAGTCCCGTTATTGAGATATGGTGCAGGAATTATCAACTGGAACAAAGAAGAAATGGAAGGCATGGACAGGAAAACAAGGAAAATGTTATCACGTTACGGTGCCTTGCACCCGAGAGAAGACGTTGAAAGGCTGTACATCAAGCGTAAAGCAGGGGGCAGAGGGTTAATGAGCGTGAAAGATTGTATCATGCTCGAAAAGGCCCAGTTAAGTGAATATGCAATGACAAGCGAAGATCACCTTCTGAAAGAGGTCGCAGTTGAGCTTGACTGTCAAAAGTTTGTGAGCCCAAGGCTGAAAATTGAACTCACCAACGAAAGGAAAAGGAGATGGAAAGAGAAGGCACTTCATGGACAATACTTTCGGGATGTTCAAGATGTAGCTAGTGATCAATCTTGGGACTGGCTGAAGAATGGAAGAATGAAGAGAGAAACAGAAAGCTTGGTGTGTGCCGCACAAGATCAGGCCTTGCATACCAATGCAATCAAGTCAAAAATTTACAAAGAAAATATCAGTCCTTTGTGTCGTTTATGCAACAAACATTCTGAGACCGTAATGCATTTGGTAAGTGGATGTGAAAACCTCGCACAGAAAGATTACAAGAAAAGACATGACAAATTAGGTCTACATATTCATTGGCTACTCTGTTGCAAATATGATATTGAATGCAGCAAGAACTGGTATGAACACAAGGCCAACAGCATAGAAGAAAACGAAAAAACCAAAATTCTTTGGGATGTTACTATCCAGACAGACAGAGTAATTGAGGCAAGAAGACCTGACATCGTGGTTATTGACAAGGCAAACAAAACCTGCCAAATAATTGATATTGCCGTACCTTCAGATCAAAACATTACAAAGAAAGAGAAGGAAAAGATTGATAAGTATCAAGAATTAAAGTTGGAAATCATGAGAATGTGGAGCGTTAAGGCCTGGGTAGTGCCAATCGTCGTTGGAGCCCTTGGTTGTACAACAAAAAAGCTTGAAGAACATTTAAAGAACATTGGACTTCCTCGGATAAATTCAAGCTTACAAATGTCTGCCTTATTAGGAACAGCAAATATCCTGAGGAAAACCCTTGATATCTGAGGCACGCAATGTGCTTGTTGCAAGGAAGAAGAACTCCTTCCATGACTCAGTAAAATGTATTGGAAGTGTATTTGGAATGAAATAATAACAATAATAATAATAATAATAATAATAATAATAATAATAATAATAATAATAATAATAGTAATAATGATAATAATAATAATAATGTTGTAAAGCAAACTGACGAAGATTTTTTAATCGAAACGTATTTGGCAAATCACAGTTGTGTTTTCTTATTTTATTTTCTGTTATTTTTAGATTGTGCTTTTAGTTTATTTATAATAATAATAATAATAATAACAATAATAATAATAATAATAATAATAATAATAATAATAATAATAATATTAATAATGATAATAATAATAATGTTGTAAAGCAAACTGACGAAGATTTTTTAATCGAAACGTATTTGCCAAATTACAGTTGTGTTTTCTTATTTTATTTTCTGTTATTTTAGATTGTGCTTTTAGTTTATTTATAATAATAATAATGATAATAATAATAATGAAAACATTTCATCCCTAAAAGTAACAAGTTACATAAAATACTTTATACAAGATAGAAATTTTGTATATGCCACTCTCCAAAATGGGCAAGACAAAATACATTTTACCGCTGTTAAAGTCCACAACCTAGCATCATATCGACAAGTCCTTTAAAATATTAGGAGATCTGGATCTAGCCAGTCTTTGTCCTTCTTGCAAAAAAGATAGTATGTTGATCGAATACAAATATTGATTGCTGTTCTAATTACGTTTGTTGCATTTACTTTTGGAACTCCTTTTGCATTCCTTTTGCATTTACTTTTGGAATAATAATAATAATGATAATAATAATAATAATAATAATAATAATAATAATAATAATAATAATAATAATAATAATAATAATAATAATAATAATAGTAATAATAATAATAGTAATAATAATAATAATGATAATAATCAATTTATTTAAAGTTGGCGCTACATAGCTATGTACGATAAAAGGCAAGCCTAAAAATACACACAAGCTAATCCAAGCCAACTATTAAAACCAATACGAATACAATATATACATAGTTAAAAGATAAAAATGAGTGATCCATACATGGCATAAAAATTTTCCGAAAAAAGTAAAGCGTAGTTCTGGCTAAGGTGAAACCTGATCTGATTATATGTTACAATAATCTTTACAACTATAGTATATTACAGTTGTTATACATTACAATATGATAACATATTATACTGATTGATGTTGTAATATCCACGTTGATTTGCTTTGCAGGATGAGTTAGACTTAACTGCTGTCCACAGGAAGGCCATGTTTGATTTACCGGCCGAAAAGAAATGGCAGATCTACTGTTCAAGAAGAAAGGTATTTGTGATATTTATACTCTTCGATGGATGTGATTGTTATCATAATTTTTTTCTGATTCTTTGGAAAAGGCGCTAAATTTTGCACTGATTTTTTGTTGGAAGTATATGTACATAATCAATCATAAAAGACGACCAAAATGGACACGAAACTGCCTTTCATTCGTATGTCTACTGGATGACCTAGCCAAAAGAAAGTCTTAACAAGCTATGTACGTTGTGCCTAGTTTCCTTAAATCAAACTGTATTGACAATAAATGTTAATCGGCTTTTGGTAGGAATGCCTAGCTACCTTTATGCTATTACTTGATCAGTTTGAGTCGTGACTTTCCAAAAGCGGCTCTCAAATTAATTTGATTCTTTCATTGCTGGATCATAGGTGAACAGTCACAACCGTTTATTGTCCATATTTTGAAAGACTTAACCCAAACATTAGTGCCAATTAGGTTGGGAACTCAAAATGTTGATAAATGTCGCACATTTGTTATGTTGAATCTTTGTTTTACAGTGATAGTTTTGATGTAGACTGTCAGACTATTTCAGCTATTTGACAAATATCAAATGTGCTAGTACAAACTGTGATCCAGTCTTTTAGAAATCATGGAATTAATACCAGAATGAAATTTCGATTATGAACTATTTGATGATTTTATGATATGGAAGAGACACGATACTATTGAGCAGACGAAAAATTTTCAAATCGGAGTTGTGAGTCCAGAATTATGATTTTTCAAAGTTGGCCTATGATGCCAAGTTTTGTTTACATTACCATTTCCGGCTAATGTTTGTCTCATCGATGAAGACGAAGAAATTTAAATTACTATATATCCTCAACGAGGAGGCCGATTTCTAAAAACTTTTCTTTATTTAAAGATATATATCTACTGCTGACAAATGCGAGTTAAATCTTTAAAATCTCAGGCTGAAATAGACTTTTGTTGCGAATGGAGTACGGCAGTTTTAACCGCAGCAACAGAGGAATACATTAGAATTTCGTCTTTTATAGTGAAAGCAAAAAAATCTGATTAAATGTAATTCTAAGTAAATAATACTAAAACTGAATATGATGTGTTAGGAACATCCTTGCCATAGGATTCGTACAGTTTCTTGCAAAAAAAATTTCCACGGTATTTTGAAGAACTTAGGCCCTATTCCGGTTTAATGTTGATTTATTTACATAAGTGACGGTGTTGGGAATGGCAATGCCATTTTGCGAGAAGTCTTGCTGCGGTCCCACAACTTGAAAAATTACTCGGTATGTTTCGGCAGGATATGATAAAAAAAGCGGGAAATCTACTTCTTACCATTCACTTATCATCTAATCGCTTTTGGGATTAGGACTGACTTTGACAGAGTGAAGATACTGAATTCGGCCATAGATACATCCAACTGGCAGTTGATATCAATAGCCTTGAAAGGAGGAAGTTTTCGTTTGGCGTTGCAGATGGGTTCGTTATCTGAAATACCTCCTTTTTATTCTGAAACTTATCTTCGTTTGCTGGGAATTCTTTTAAAGGAATCCATTGCAGGAGAAAAGACAAGCTCCCCACAAGCTGCTTGCTTTTACCTTTACGAAAAACTAACAATGGGCAAAGGGCTATATCTTTTCGTGGACCAAAGCTTTGGAACAACCTTGAATTTGATGTTAAACAGGCACCAACTCTTGCCGCCTTTAAGAGTAGAATCAAATCGTTGAAAACATTTTATGCCACGGCCCCCTAAAAAGCAGTTCTCATTGACTGGTGGGGCTACCGTGCCTAAATAAATAAAAATGAATGAAATGAAGGGCAACTGAATGAATTGGACAAAGGCTGCACCCCCTAATTCTACTCACCCAAGTTGTTTCACATTCCCACCCCATTGAGAAGTGGCATTTTGGAGACAACTTCTTAGACATTTTCCACCACGAAGTAACAAATTTTCCTAGTATACAGGGTGTCTCAAAAAAGTTGTTTGACGTTTGATTAAATATTAAAAATAAGGACAACATGAGCAGACTCATGGAAAGATAACCTTGTTCCTGAGATTATGAAATAATTTTAGAGACTAAAATCGTGCAAATTGGGTGAAAATTCACTGAGTTACGAGCTCTCGAAGGTCAGAAATATGCGATAGCTGAAACCAGAGACCCCCCAGATTACTTGTATTGCAAAAAGCTCGAAGACGGATGTAAGAGAAGCTTATCCAACGTCATACCTCTCGTTGATATCAGAGCAAACCACATAGGACTTCTAAAGTAAATTATTCCTTGCGATCATTCTGAAAATTTCCTAACATTGCGTAAGTCCAAAAACAATGGTTCAAAACATAATCGGCGAGAGACTGAATCTGTTTCCTCAAAGCATCCATATGCTTGACAGTTAGGTTATCAAAAACCTGTTTGAATCCGACTTGGTTCGCCCTGAAACAATTGATAAATAAAAGAAACGACGGCCTATGGGACTTTTACCAAAAATGCCATTTTGAGGCCTCTGGTTTCAGCTTTCGCACAAACTTGAACTTCAAAAGCTTGTAACCCCATGAATTTTTAGCGGATTTGCAAGATTCTTGTGTCAAAAATTAATTTAAAATCTCAGGAAAAGGGTGACTTGACCAAGGGTCCATTCAGCGTATCGTTATTTTTTAGTATTTAATCAAACGTTGAACAATTTTTTGAGATACCCTGTAGGTATTTGCCAATTATAATAGAACCAGAAAAGAACAAATGTCGTAGAAGAAAGTGGTGGAGGCGTGTGTATTTCAGAAGGCCGGCATATGTCGGAGTTTCCAAAATTTGCATATCTCTTCTATTTCTGTTAGTGGACTAGCAGCCCTTATGTACCTATCTCCTCTATTTATATTAGCGGACTAGCAGCCCTTTTGTACGTATCTCTTCTATTTCTGTCAGTGGACTAGCAGCCCTTTTGTACGTTGGAAACCTCTCACAGAGTCAGTACCTGTTGCGTTGCAACTTTTTGACGAAGTATGGGGTGATTTCATTCAGACAAAGGAGTAAAGCTGATATTTACTGGATTTCCTTGCAGTTCTCAGTTGCTTTAGAATCATGGGAGAGCCATTGTCCGCCTTGGTAGCTTTTAAAAGTGTTTTTGGCACCACGTTGCATAGGTTCCTTTCGAATGAGGTCTTGGAAGACAAACTTTATCTGCTAAAGGGCGATAAATAACTACCAGGCATTAACAACCAGGGAAACAGAAGTTTTAATTACAGGAAGATCAAATGCCACCAGAATATAGTTAACAGTAGTTCAGATAAACATATATCGCATTGGGAACTGTTCTGTTGTGCTGAGAAACCACCATTGCTGGAAAAGCAATGTTGAACCTTGTTAAACCCGAAAAGGGCCTAGAATCTCTCGCAAAATGCCATGAAAATTTTTTCTGCACGAATCTGTACGAATTCTTTGCCAGAGATTTTCCCAACACATCTAATTTCAATTTAAGTATTTTCTGCTAAGAGTTACATTTAGTCAGATTGTTTGTTTTCGCTACAAAAGACAAAATTCCGATGTTTTCCACTGTTTTGTGCTTAAAAATGCCGTTCCATTGTTAACAAGTCTATTTGTTATTTGTTAGCTTGATTTAAGGATTTGACTTACATTTTCGAAAAGAGTACATACTGTATACATCTGTAAAATAAGAAAAGTCTTTGAAAATCGGCCAACACGTCAAGGATATATAGTAATCTTAATTTCTATGTATTCATCGATGCCACAAACGTTAGGCCGTAAATGGTAATGTAAAAAAAACTTGGCATCATAGGTCAACTTTGAAGAATCATAAGTCTGGACTCACTACTCTGATTTGATTTTTTTGTTTTGTTCAATAGTATCGTGTCCTTTCCGTATGAAAATCATCAAATAGCTTTTACTCAAATTTTCGTTGTTTGGTATTAATTCCGTGCCTGGATGACAGTGGTACGATACGCATGATTCTATTTTGTCACATGAATTCTGCGGATCTCGTGGATTTCAAGACAAGCATTGTCGGAAGACTTTATGATGTTGAGAAGGCAGTAAGTTACAAGTTCTCCCTCTGCTTACTGTTGCAGAATGGCTCTAAAAAAGTTTTGTCGTTTGTCTGAGTCACAGAGCGTATTGAGTATTGTGTCCATTATTTAAGTCCTAGCTTAAAGGGGAAGTTCGGTAAAAATTCGGAATATCCAATTTAGCTTGATTTGGAGTGAAAAGAATGTGATGAAAACGAAGCCAACAGTTTACACGTAGGCTAAGCCAACATTTACCTGTGATGTTATGCCGCTATTTTTACCTTCAAATCTTCTTTCTTGACAACCGCCATCTTGTGTGGTAAAAAATACTGGAGCGAGCGTTATTGTTTGACAAAGTCACGTGCTGAAAGCCATAGGAAGCACATCGTATGGTAAGGAATCCAATCTTGCAAATTGTACGAATTCAGATTTGGACGTGAATATTTGGTTAGACTGATTGCATATTCGTAGTTATCGGTATTGATAGACTGATGGACGCTCAAACTATGACTCATGGACTTTCGCACTGACATTCGGGATGAAGTTTTCCCCTATCGATTTCATAACTAGATGTGGAACCATAGCAACACTGTACGAGCTCCAGGCAATGGTGGATGGGCCTAAGTTATGGACGCTCGAATCTTCAATATTAAAACAGCTCAGAGTTCAAGTTGACAGTGATACTAACCATGAAAAAAGCCACTATTATCGATACGAATGTTTCCTCAATCCAAGAATCAACAAACCTTTCACTGTGAATCAGGGGTTCCTTTTTTTAAGGCCAATTAGCTTCCATGAACTTAACCGCAGCATTGAAAATTTCCAACTGTTGAGGGTCGCTAGCCTCGCTTCTGAGACTACACTGTAGCCTCGTTCCAGAGTGCACATGTAAACGTGTTCATCTCTGTCTCAAAATTTATATCAAAGTCCAGCAGGCCCAGACTGAGCAAAAATAGAAAATGTTGTTGTTGTTGTTATTGTTGTTGTTGCTGCTATTGTTGCAATATCTGGGACTATGCTGTGAGTCTAAAGATTGGGCAAGAGTTTCAGTTTGGCACGCTGAAAACAATAGGGTGTAAGCCAAACCCAAAAGTGCCTCTTTAGGCTTTGGTTTTCAAGGCAAATTGAAAGGCCGAAAATGTAAGATGTGGATCTAATACATAAAATGTACCCTTTGCTATTTTTAGACTGGAATAGTAGGTTCAAAGCCTCTACAATGGTCATTGTCACAACTTCGTGGCAATTGTGGTACTGATGTAAAACTTGGCACTTTCAAAATAGCACTTGGGGAATTGTGCAATTTACATCCACATCATATCTTTTTCATTAAGGGACGGTATTGAAAATGACTGGAAATGAATGCCCTCATCAAGCTTCTTAGTTTGATCTAGTTAGTTTGAGCTAGTCATTTAGTTAGCTAGTTAGTTAGTTTGATGGGTGCACCAAAGGCATAAAATCAGTTTCTGAGTTCCAATTTTAGCAGCAAATAGATGAATATACTAGGGTAGCTGCGCTAGAGAAAGATGGTGCTCCATACACTTCCAAGACTCTTATTGATCACTTTGCCACAAATCGCCCAAATTACATTTTGAGAGCGGGCGTGCTAAAATTAGGAATGGTCGATTACTACCTTATCTATGCAGTAAGGAAAATAAATGCAATGCAAATTTTAGATAAGCAAGTGAAAATAGTCGAAACACGAAGCCTTAGAAACTATAATAAGCAGCTATTCCTGGACGACTTGTCAGCCATTGACTGGAACGAGACTCGCCCCGACTAATGGCGTCCCTGATCTCATGGCCTCGGTCTTTAATAGTGTTATCTCATCTCTGCTGGAGGTGTGTGCACCACTAAAGCGTAGAAAAATAACAAGCCATCACGCTTCCTGGATTACTGTAGAAATAAAAAACCTGATGAAGGAACGTGATGTTGCAAAAAAGAGGTCGGAGATAGATGCTTCCTATTGTTCAGACTATAAGAGGTTGCGGAACAAAGTCACTTGAACTTCGTGCCAGGGTACAGGAATACTACCATAAACTTATTGATGAAACCCAAGACAATCCGAAAGCTATGTGGAAAACAATAAATAAGGTTTTACATTAGAAATTAAATCACACTGTAACTCAAAACATCATTTTTGAAGGCACAGAACTAAAATCACCTTCACAAATTTCAGAAGCTTTCAACAAACATTTTACAACGATAGTGTAGTGTATGTAGAACGTGCTATAAAAGCTCTGAATAACTCTAAGTCTCCTGGTGCTGACAGAATCCCCGTCAAAATGCTGAAAGATGCCATAAACTTAGTGTCGAAACCACTGACTCTGATATACAATGCATCTTTAGAAAGGGATATATATTTCATATTTTTTCATATTTCATTTTATTAGGGAGGGAGACCCTTCAACCAACTGGTTGATTTACAAGGGGCCCTCCATATAAAAAACCTACAAAAATTCCCAGGGGGGCACTCAGCACATGCACATACGGGGAGGTAAGTCCGATATTTTTGGGTCAGAATATTGCCAACAGTGATATTTTTGGGTCCAAATAAAACTAAAACTATCTTCATGATATTTTTTGACACCAAACATCGTTTAACTGATATTTCTGGGTTCGCTAGAGGCAATCCTGACCTTTACTTGCATTGTTTCAGGATATTTGATGTTCATGTATAGGTTCCTTAGTATAAAATGAGCTGATATTTTTGGGTTGAAATGAAGCTGAAGTGATATTTTTGGGTTGCCTGAAAATTTCTTGGACTGACCCCCCCGTATGCGTTTGTGCTGAGTGCCCCCCCTGGGCAAAAATTAAACAAGTTAAAAACCACTAAAAACTACTTACAATGAATACATCTAATAAAAGAAATCCTATCTATAAAAATGAAAGAAAAGTACCTAAAAAACAAAAACCGCCAGTCCATCATAAGCTATCTTTAAAAATATATATAGAGGATGCCTGTTTGGTCTCAGCTGGGAGGCTATTCCAAAGTTTAGCTCCGCGAAAAGAAAAACACTTCTGCCCATTTGCAGATGTTTTCTTTGGCAGCCTCAAGTCCGTTGCCGTATTTCGAAGGCTACGAGAGTTACTAGTAGAGTTTCTAGTGAAAAGATTGCGCATGTACTGTGGAGCAAGCCCATTGAGAGACTTGTAGACCACTGATCTGGACTCTTCATTGACAAGCTCACGAATGGTCTTCCAACCAAGGCTCCTAATCAGTGGTCCACTCGGGGAATCAAAGCTGCTATTCGTTACAATTCTAGCAGCTCTATTTTGAAGCTTTTGGAGCTGATTGATATCAGTGGTGCCACAACAACCCCATACAGAACAGCAGTATCGAAAATGGGGCTCCACAATACCTGAGTACAAAGTTTTCAAAGAAGCCATTGGGAGAATATTCCTTGCGTGTTTTAGAAATGGCTCTGGATACTTTGCTAGATACAGCTTTAATATGCTCTTTCCAATCTAGACTGTTGTCAACTTGAACACCAAGGTATTTGGTCTTCTTGACAACGTCAAGTTCTCTGCCACGAATTTCAAGATTCAGTTTTTCTGCAGCATTGTTGAGCGTGCGGTGCTTTGGTTTGGTCGCGATTAACATAGATTGTGTTTTAGCAACATTTAGCGAAAGTTTGTTGCCCTTCAACCATGAGTCTAAGTGCTCAAGATCGACATTAATAGCCTCGTTCAGCTGAGAAATATCTTTTGATTTTAAGCAAAGGCTAGTGTCATCAGCATACATGGACACAGTTGAACTCTGGACAGCACTTGGGAGATCATTGATGTAGATCAAGAAGAGAAGTGGTCCAAGACATGACCCTTGGGGTACCCCTACCTCCACTTCCCCGGTTTCAGAATCGACTCCACCTACTCTGCAGTACTGTTTTCTGTGGGAAAGATAAGATTGAAACCAAGAAAGCTCCCTTTGTCGAACACCATAGTGCTCTAACTTTTTGCAGAGAAGGTCATGATCTACAGTGTCAAACGCTTTTTTAAGATCAATGAATACTGTACCCACCATCTGTCCAGTGTCCAACCCACTATACCAATCGTCAGTGTTTTTCAGTAAACAGGTCAGTGTAGAATGGAGTTTTAAGAATCCAGATTGACCAGGATGAATAAGGTTATACCTAACCAGATATTGGTGAAGTTGGTTAAACACTAGTTTTTCAAAGAGCCTTGAAATGACGGGAAGAACTGAAATTGGGCGGTAGTTAGACTTTTCAGCCCTATCCCCATCCTTGAAAATTGGTGTAATCCGGGCATTTTTCCAAGAATCAGGAAACTGACTAGTTTCAAGAGAGGTGTTAAACATGAAAACTAAGGAGTTTTCAATGCAAGGAGTAGCTAACGTTAAGAAGTAGCTAGATATGTTGTCACTTCCAAGGCTCTTAGATGTTTTTATCTTGCCCATTGCATCTCTAATGTCCTGAACTACGATTGGCCTGAAATTAAAGCGCCTATTATCAGGGTTAAGATTATATTCACCAGTGAGCATGGGGTCGGGGGCATCTTCAATCTTGCTTGCTTGATCCTTACCTACTGAGCAGAAATAAGAGTTCATGATATTGGAAATTTCCTGCATGTCTACAATTTCTCTTCCAGAGTCTTTCAAAAGATCTATGTTTGTTGACTTAGATCTTTTGTTTATTACCTGTTTTATTGTTTTCCATGATTCCTTCATGTTGCCTTTAGCTTGAACAAGTCTTTCCGAAAAATACTGCCTCTTCAACTCAGGATATTTCCCCCAGATCTGGAAATTAGCCAGGGTAACGCCTAGTCATAAGGCGGGCACGAAAACAGGTGTAAACAACTACCGGCGTATCTCAGTGTTATCAGTTGTGTCGAGAATTTTAGAAAAGATTGTACACGACCAACTAATGGAGTTTCTAAAGGGACAAAACAGGCTTTGTTTGAACCAGTTTGCGTTCCAAAAACTGCACAGTACACTGACATGTCTATTGAATGTTATAGACCCATGGTTCAAGAACTCTGATGAGGGGAAAATAAACTTGAGTATATTCCTTGATCTCAAGAAAGCATTCGATACCGTTGACCATAAAATCCTATTGTTGAAGTTGCGAGAGTATGGTGCTGAAGGTGCTTCCCACAGCTGGTTCACTTTTTAGCTGACCAATAGGGAGCATTTCTGTTATTTTGACGGATCCACTTCCAGCAAAAGCAGCATTGAGTGTGGTATTCCGCAGGGCTCGTGTTTGGGACCCTTACTCTTCATACTATACATTAATGATTTTGAGAATTATCTAAAAAGCACGATCCCAAATATGTATGCTGATGATACATGTGTGAATATCGCATCAGAAAACCTGAAAAAACTTCTAACAGATTTGAAAAACGAGCTGGAAAATGTATCGAATTGGATGAGGATTAATAACCTTCGTTTGAATGCCAACAAAAGTGAATACACAGTTATAGGCCACAGGCGACAACCAAATAAGATAGGTAATGATTTGCCAGATCTTGTCCTCAATAATGAAGTTATCAAAAGGGTTGACAAGACAAAATACCTAGGGATCATCATCGACGAAAGCCTTAATTGGAAAGAGCAGTACAAAGCTATCAAAAATAAGCTGAAAGGGGGCTTGAGCTCCTTAAGAAAGCTGAAAAACATCCTTCCGCAAAGGAAACTTGATCAAGTTTACAAAGGTCTCTTTGAAAGCCATCTTCGCTATGGCAACATCGTTTGGAGTACTCTTTCCAACACCAAACTATCCCAATTGCAACGATTACAGACAAGGGCAAAGAAGCTAATAGCGAATGCCAAGTATAAGGACGGATGGACTTGCAAATGGTTCTCTGTAAGGTCATTGATCTCCTTTGACCAAGGAGTCATGACATATAGAATCTTGCATGACCTCTGTCCCGAAAATCTTCGCCATGAGTTCACTGAAAGATCCATGATTTCAGAGTATAGAGCCAGAACCGTGGAGATCTGCAAATTCCTAAACTTGGGTTAGAATATGCAAGGCGAAGCTTCTACTTCTCTGGTGTCAAAAATTGGAATGATATCCCTGACAACGTTCGAGCAAAAGAATCAATCGCTCGTTTTAAAAAACAGGTTTTAGAGAGTATCTTTTGAATCTTTCACAGGACCCAAACACGACCCTTTGGTAGAGCAGCAATTCACATCATCATCGTTTATTTCCTCTTATTAGTATTGATTGTCAGTAGGCTATTTATTGCTAAAAGGTACATCGTGTATATGCGGGGGTATGCTGGTAAGTGTAGAAGGCACTATTTCCTATCTTAACAGTGACTGGGTCATCACATCGCTGCCCAAGAACCAGAAGATGAGACATTTATCTGCGTTTAATTTCATACAGTTGTCGGCAAACCATTTTAAGGCTTTAAGGCTACGTTACAATCATTTTCAAGCTTGTGAGTTATGTTATCAAGGCTCTAATCGGAAGAATAGATTGTAGTATCATCTGCATAACTGCAGGCATCTCAGTTCTGAATAAAAAGAAAAAGATCATTAATGGACGTGTTAAACAACAGAGGGCCTAAAACTGACCCCTGAAGAACAACGCCACATGTACTTTCCAAGAACTTAGGGAGCCATTTACCTTAACTCGCTGTTGTACATTTGTGAGTTTTTGTTAATGAGTGTTAATGGTTCGTGAGAAATCCATAAGCATACAGTTTTGCAATCAAAAGATCATGTCTAATACCACCAAATTCCTTGGAGAGATTCATCAATACGGCCCCTTCCTTACCACCCTCATCAAGGCTAATTTTGAATTTTTCTCAGAGCCTTACGAGAGCATGTCGAGCTCTGCAACTCTTCGAAAACCACAAAGCAGTGAGGATAAGAAAGGTGTGATATGAACAACTATCCATTATTCTTTCAAACTGCTTAGAGGCCGTCGGCAGAAGGCTAATTGTCCTAAAGTTAGTCCTGGTATTGGTTGGTTCATTCTTGGGAAGAGATGTGACATCCGCGAACTTAAGCTCAGCGGTAAAGGTTGAATTTTCCATGCAATAATTAAAGATTTGTGTCAAAGGGTCCACACCCCCCCCCAATCAACATTGAATTAAAGGATTTTGGAAGGAACATTTTTTGCGTTGTTGCTTTCTTGGGATTTGAATTTGTAACCACCGTGTAAACAGCATCAGGGACTACTTTTTGAAAAGCGAAGCGGCCTGCATTTTCACCGTAATCTTTGACTTTCAGAATGCTAGGATGATTTGAAAATTTTTTCACAGCCTTCTCACCGGAGTCTGTGATTTTTGTCTGTTGCGTATTCATCACTGGAATTTTCATTTATTGCAGGAGAATCGGTAACGGTGACAAAAATTCATTAATTCTTTCTGCTTCTTCAACGTCATTAGAAATTATTCTTTCACCTTGAGTCAGAACGATTTTATTCTTTGATTGTCATTTGTCAGAGAAGAGGGGTTTCACAGTCTTCCAGAGTTTCTTATTATCCGTGACAAGTGAGGTGTCTAAGTTATTATAATAATTCCGTTTTTTCTTGTCGAAATAATGCAGCACAAGAACTTCGCTGTTTACGAAAATTGTTCCAGTTTTCAGCAGTTCGATCTTTGTATTTATTGCGCAGTCTAGACGCATTTTTTTGTCCCTTTTTTGCCTGTAAATTTTGTCCACTCTCATCAAATTTGTTTTTGATATTAGCTTATGTATGTATGTAGTTATTTCCTTAGTTATTTCCTTTTCATTTGTAGATTCGATTTAGATTAGTTGTATGTGTATAAATGTATATATATGTTTAGCTAGAGGTGAAATCGAATTAAAATAAGATGACAAACAAACAAAGAAACAAACAAAGAAACAAACAAAGCAGCATGGTTGCTTTTCTCAGAGCACAGGTCATAAATGGTTTACCATTTACCCGGACATACATAACGAACTTGTAAATTACTGCTTTCTCGATATCACAAACTCTGCAGACAATGATTTGCCATTAAATCCGCAAAGTCTCTGGAATTCATTTTCATCTAATATCAAAATGAATTCCACAAATTTTTTATTTGGGGAATTTTTCGTTCGTCCGGGAAGTCTATGGGATCTGCGGAATTCACCTAACCATTTTATTTCTGTGAGATTTTGAGGCAAGGTATCTTTGGCTGCGTTTACACGAGGCCGGCCGAACCGACAGAATATTTGGACACTTAGCCGATCTGTACTCGGTCACCTAGGGAAGTGGTCTTCTTGCGAACTGAGCCGATCAAATTTGTGAGCTGCCTCGTGTAAACGCTCTAAGCGAACAAAAAATGTGCACGGTACCACAATCGACGATGGAATGTTCTGAATAGGAGGCCATTGAAATATGATCCTCAGAGAAACTGGCGCCATATTGCCAATAATAATACTAATGGACATGCCCATAGCAGATGGCCGGCCTCGTGTAAACGCTAAGCCATACCGACCAAATATTTAGGTACAGCTACGCGGCCAACTATTCTGTCGGCCTGGTACTCAAGCGGCCCCCGGGGGGGGGGGTACATAACATGTTGAGGGTACGGGTATGTGCCGCCCATATGGGTGGGTTTTCGGGCCCCAAATTCTCTAAACAAGGGTCCCTTTTTCAGCAGATTTTCCATAAACAAGGGTGGGTTATTCAGAAATTGGTGAAAAATAGCAAAAAATGGGTGGTTTTCCGCCAAAATTCATCATAAAAGTGGGTATGACGGTAACTTTCGGTAATTAGAAGAGGGTACCTTTTTGAAAACCGGGCGGCAGACCCCCGTCCATCCGCAAGTCATGTACCCCCCCCCCCCCGGGAAGCGGCCCCGTGTAAACGGAGCCTTAATTTCAGGCATCGTCTGGCCATTTGCAAAGTTCTATAAAAGTGATTTGGCCTTATCCAGTAAGACTTTTATCCGCAAGCGTGTTCTCTCGTAGGGTCAGCAGGAAAGTACAACGGCATGGCCTGATTACTATGTAGATCAGCTGAAAAACATGACCAATGTAAGCCTTAGTTAATCCTTTGATTAATGTCTTTGTGTTTTTCTCAGTTCTATGTTGCGTTTTAACAAAGCCAGTTTACAACGTTTATCACACATTGCTATTTGAAATTCCTTCTTTACAACTGCTTCGTTATTGTTTTAAAACGGTGCCAGGGATCCCGCAGCAGTTTCAAGGTGGAAAGGCTTCCAAGTCCATGAGAAGTCCTTAGGCATCTTGAAGGTTATATTTGCTACTGGGAAATCAGATGTTAATTAGCATTTAACCCTTTCGTTTTCTCGATGCTTTTAAGTATCATGAAGTGTAAAAACCTGATGGTGGTTGTCCTTAAAGAACAACGTATCACCTCTTCAGAGGACGTGGCCACAGTTTTCATAATGACTGTCTACTCCCCGATGTCAAACTTTTGCAAGGTTTGCAAAATAGGCCTTGTTGCTGAAATAGAAAAATTTTCCAAGATCTGCAACGATTCCTTGTTCTCAGTTGACCACGAGGAAGTCATGTGCCCTTCATATGACATGGAGATCTAATATGACGACGAGTCTTCTTTGGTTGAGAATAGAGAGCTTGAATCATTGGGCCTATGAGATGACAGAAATTCTGACAACCAGCATCTTGCAGAACTGCAGGATGAAATTATTTTATGTACATAGACATACATTGTTTGATTGTAAATTTTGAATTTTGTTTGGTTGCAGATGAGTAAATGAAATCATAATCATAATCATAAACTTATTTACAGTTGGTTTGTTAGTAGCTAACAACAGCTAATTTACACCAACTATCTACACAATATACAGTATAACAGAATATATAAAACCCTAAATTAAGTGCAAATGTAGCACGTGCAGATGTTGCCATCCCAGCAACGTATTTCTTGTTTGAATTTCACGAGAGAAGTTGTCAATTTTAGGTCATCACTAAGAGCATTCCACAACAGACTCCCTCTAAAGGACGGGGAATTTATTCCGTAACGTTGAGAACTCACCGAGGGGAGCTTGCATAGTTCCTTAGTCCGAAGGTTGTAGGGAACATCTTTCTTGACAAAAAAATCCCGCATGTACTCAGGATTGAGATGGTTCATTGATTTGTAGATCTCCACCATGAGGTTTTGTAGATTTTTTTTATCTGTTGTCTTTGTATCACCCCTATCTAAAAGTTCCTCAAACGTGGATTCATAGTCTCTATATAAAGTTCTCAGTGCGCGTTTGTGGGTCCTATTGATTTCATTGTTTGCAACTTTGCTACAAAATAACCAGATCAGAGGGCAATGGGAAAAATTCGACATTACCACGGAGTTTAAAAGTAACTTTGACTTTTGTTCTCCTAAATATGGTCTTAACCTTCCAAATGCATACAATTTTTGGTTGACCTTCTTACATATCTCTTTCACATGCGTTTCAAACTTCAGTGAGTTGTCAATGTTTACACCCAGAAGTTTTACATGTTCGCTTGATGGAATCAGTTGGCCGTTCATGTTAAGGCATAGTTTCTTTGCTCCCTTTAGCCCCAAAAACATCATTTGGAATTTTGAAGGATTGGCACTCATGCCGTTGTTAGTAAACCATTGCATTAATCCCTGTAGGTCATTCTCTAATCTAATCATGACTGCCTCCACATCTGTATCGCACGCGTAAATTGTCGTATCGTCAGCAAAGCTACATATCTCCGATTCCAGTTCCATATAAAACAGGTCGTTTATAAAGATGTTGAAAAGTAAGGGCCCAAGAACAGACCCCTGTGGTACCCCAATTGAGATATGCTGTGGTGAGCTATATGTGGAGCCTATTTTGACCCTTTGTGTTCGGTTTGTCAGGTAACTATAAACCAGTTTGAGAGCATTTTTCTTGAACCCATATGTCTCTAACTTTGCATTTAGTAGATCGTGGGGTATACAATCGTATGCTTTTGACAAATCCATCAGGATTGTTCCTGCTATACCCGACGTATCTAGACACTTTTTCCAAGTCTCCACTACTCGAAACAGAGCATGTTGTGTGCTATAACCTTGTCGAAAGCCAGAAAGCAATGAAGATAATATACCCACAAAAAACTGATTTATTTGCTCACTCATGATCCGTTCAAAAATTTTGGACATGGCTGATAGGACGCTAATAAGTCTGTAATTGACTTTTTGGCATGTATCATCCTTTTTATGGATTGCACAAACGTCTGCTTCCTTCAGTTTGTCTGGAAAGCAACAGTTGTCCATAGTTGCATTTATGCAATCAGTTAAGTATGGGCAAATCACCTCTTTCGCCTCCTGTATAATTTTTGTTGGAATGTTACCACTGTTTGACTTACTATTGTCTAAGGCTTCTATTTTAATCATAACGTTTAACAAGTTAACATTACTAAATTCAAATTTTTTCTCAATCTGGACTTTACTTTTTATAGCAACAATACTTGGGTGGTTTTTGTATTTTTCTGTAGCTATGTCTACCTTATTTTCTTACGTTATTTATTATTTGAAATGTGGCAAACTCCCGCCCTTTTTGTCTATGTAACGTGTTCATCCGTCCGTTTGCCTACGCAGCAAGGATCAAAATCCATCTATGTCAGGATAGATGCCTTAAAATGAGAAATAAGAATGAAATATCAAATTTCAAAGTAAGTAGGAACTGTTGTAAAGTTACCATAAGTTGCTAGTTGGTAACTGAATAGCATGCAGGACCTATTCATTGTCTATAGTTCTAGGGTTCCATGTTGGGCTGGCGGCTCATCGACCGTTTTATCAAACAGCCTCAGTTATGCGCAGCGATCAGGCTCTTTGTTTTATTTTTTGTCTTATATGATGTTTTTTTTGCGTTTAATTTCTTAGATAATTGTCTCATTGTGGGAACTCGCTGACTTCGTGTCCTTTCCTGCAATGAGTGGCACAGTAGTTGTATTTGTTGCATGTTTTAATGTTTTATTTGATATATAAAAAAGACTGTCGTAAAGTATCTACTACAGGTTGGCGGAGGATATTCGACTGTGGCCAAAATATTGTTTAAAGCCCCTATTGAAAAGGAGTCAACATTCTGCGGCTCCCTCCCCGTACAGAAAAGAGCAATTTCACATAGGTGGTCTATTTCAATTTAATTTTTAGAATTTAGCCATAGCACCCCCATAGAACATAATGCTCTCCTCTCTTCACTTAATCTTCAGACAGAACACTAGTATTGCTCCCGTACCAAAGGCATCTATGACTATTACTGAACGCTAGTTTGTACTGAACTACTGTGCATAGCATGACATAGCATGATTATTGTACCTACTTACTTAAAGCTAGTTGTTTTGGCAGTGGCAACATGTCCACTCTTCGTCTTTATGATTGTGGCCTATTTTAGGTGATGCAGCAAAAAACCTTAAATCTTAGAAGAACAGCTTTTAAGGAATTCGCCTCCAAACTTTGAATTTGTTTTGCCTTGATGCACTTTCACTATTCAGCAACAAAGAAGCAAGCTCCAAGAATTTGCAACTATTTGTTTGTTGATTGGCTGAAGGAAGGATTCGAAGAAGGATGGTTCAGTTTTGAACATGAAGAGGCAGGAAGCAAAATGGTCATCAGAAAAGGGAAAATCCGCTTGTGCTTTGAAAGAAAATGAATGAAACTGGCAAATTGAACCAGTGACTGGATTGGATTCTGACTGCATAACTGAACTGATTTTACTTTTTTTTGAAGACTTTTGAATTTTCTCTCGCAGAAATTTCCCAGTAACTTCAAACTTTCAAAGAGCTTTTGTAAGGTTATTGATTGACACATTTCATGGCCCATTCAAAATCTGGAAATATTTCTTTGGGCCATTATCAAGCCCATAAAGTTTTTGGTGGCCCCGGCCCACGTAAACCCCCCCCCCCTGGAGTAAATACTTTTATCACCGGTCTCAAGTAACTTGAACCAACGACTTTTAGTTTTTCAATAGACTTCTTCGCTATTCTGCGAAAGAACCCGGATCGAGCATTTTATATACATTTTTAAATTCGAGGTTCAATTGAGTGGCCTTATAACTTCTATCATTATTGTGCACACTGGAAGATTCTTCTAAATGTAACAAAATACCCCTCCATTCTGATTAGAATGGGTAGAAGGTCTATTGATTAGTCTTGGCACTTTGCTATTGTTGATTTGCTTTCTTCTATTTCATGTATCCTTGTTTTATTTAATCAGGTCTTTTTCACCCAAGATGACAGTGAACTAGAGGGCCGAGCGAAGTTTTTGGAAGAAGTCAAAACAGCATTAAGGACACAGCCAATGAGGTATGGATATCATTCTATTCATTTTCAAATGATCCCTGCGTTGATCCGTGGTAAATAACGTGATGTTTGTTTCTCAAGGCATCTTGTGCAGGCTATTAGCAATAACCAGCGGAAGTATGCTCATTAATTTCCCAAAAAAATAAAAATGTATCTGAAATGTTATCGAAATATCGAAGTGCTCAGCCAAGGCTCTTAGCACTTGTTTAGTGATCTGAGAGTTTAATTCTTGTTAAAATTTCCTTGTAAACAAGATGCCTTGCTGTACGGTTTTTTGGTTGGCCTACGGAAAAACACTTAAGAACAAACATATTCCAATCCTAGATTATTTGATATGCATACTAAGAACATTTACCTTGTAAGAATGAGTCCAAATGGACACCGTCAGATACCTAGGTCATTGCTTGCAGCAGCCAAAGCGGCCATTGATGGATGAACAACAACAGGCTCACTGTGACCAAATCAAACATCGACAATCATGCCCGCGCAGATTTTTTCTCGCCTTTTTCGTATCCAAACATCCTAGAAACATCGCTGCAAACCAGCGAGAATGGAATAGTATCCCACAATGACTCTAAATTTATTGTTAAACTGGCCTCTAATTGTTGATTGTTCTCTGATCACTTCCTCCTGCGCGTGCACGAAATTTTCCCTCCTGCGTAGAAAACAATGGATGACGACATCAGCTGACGTCAATCCTGAACGCAGAAAATATGTGTATGCTTTCCGAGTATATCATTGGCTGAAACCATCAAATGTTCACCGTATGTTCAGTTATGCGCGCCAGTTCAACGTTCGTTCACGGAGCCTATTTTAAAGATTTGTGGCTGCAAGCAGCGCAAATCAATTATCAGGAAAACACTCTGTTCTGTTGCTAAAAGACTGCCCATTATGAGTATTTTTGCCATTGGCATAGTAACTTTTCTGAAATTTTCAATATTTGAAGAATTAGAGTGTTCTTCTTCTTTTTCGGGAATTGAAGGAATGTTTTCAAAAGGATAAATAATTTCAAGGAAACCATAATTTATGGATGTCTACAATATGGCATCAAGCAGGATTCTTTCACTTTGTGATTTATGATTTAGAAATTTGATGATGTCACACCCTCAAATGAGCTGAAATATGAAATACGCTTTAATTGCAAAAACATATTCAAAAGTTCGCAGAAGCTCAACGATAGAGTTATAGATAGTTAGCTAAAGTTTCTTTTAAGCTATTCAGTTAGATAGATAATATAGTTTTACACCCACCTTTTTGCGCCGATTTAAAGATTTGAAACCTATGCTGTTATGCTGTCTGGTATTTTTTATAGATTTTGATTTTAATTTGTTAGATTATATGCTTGAATTCACTTTTATTGTGAGCAGGATTTTTTTACTTTCACTCCTACTTTAGATGAATTGATTGTGATATGTATACAGTCAGTCATATCCACAGCTCACTGCCATAGCTCCGCCTTTGGCTTTTTGGTGTACAAATTTGTTGATGGTAGATTGCTTTTAGAAGATTCCGGACCAATAGATAACCAACTGCCGTACTTGTTTCCATGAATGTGAAAAATTCAGTCTCTCGTTTTTACCATTGCATTTGTAAAACTTCTGCCAATGCCATTGCTGCTGATTTGGTTTAATATCTTGTTCATTATTTTTTTCAGTTTTGTTCTTGGATTTCTTGATCTCGGTGGCCTTCAGTGTCTTATCGACATTCTTGCAAGCATGGACTGGGACACATGGTAGGAAGAGCTTATTCTTAGACTTATTCTTTGGCTTAACTTATTTCTTATCGAAGTGCTATCCTTAGGTTTATTTGTGGCCTGTTAACATGATCCCGGCTTGCCAGGATATTTCGCCTAGCCGGAATATCCATGGTGTCTAGAGAGACACATGCAATTTTCACTTTGCGCTTACATTAGAGTTTCATCCCGTCCCGTTTTGCTGGGATATGCCGTGTAGCCTGGATGATTTTCTCCATGTAAACAGAAACGGGCGGGATAGCCTAGACTGATAACACGTAGTTAGCCCCTTGGCTGAACTGATACGTCGCTATAACTACGATATATGTGCTTAAGCTTCCAGAAATGGACATGGCTTAAATCACCTGCTATGTTTTCTCAAAACCATCAACCCTAAAACGCCGAGAAAGCCCTCTTCCTGATGTGCTACTCTGTAAAACAAGCTGTTAGTACTTGGATGGATGTTTTTTCGAGCTATTTAAGCAAAAAGCCTCTACTTGCAAGTGGTACTTTGCTTGTTTGTGGACGCAAAAGATCTCTTAAATTTGTTTGGTACTTCGAGATTTTGATCGTTGCAGCTGTTCAGTCGAACGCGCTTTTGTTTGCCTCTGGTGGGAACTTTGAATTGAAGAAAATCTGCTAATCCGACCACGTTATTCGAATATTCGATTATGATTGGTCGGGGGAACAGATCTTCCCGAAAGAACTTTTTTTCCGTTTGAGAACAGTTATGAGATGAGGCACTCACTGTAGCCACAACGACAACATGCAAAACAAATGAATTCATGCAAAGATTTGTCAGTATTGAAGAATGTGTTTTTTAATCTTTTAGGTTTCCTTGCGTCTGATTCCCCTGCTATTTGTATACCGCTTGTGAACAAGAGAAAAGTGATTTCTTTGACAAAATTTGCGATGAAGTATACCATCGTCCAGACTAGAATGGCCAAAGATTGTACCCATGGCCAGCCTAGAAGTCCGAAAAAGTATACCCTTACAGGTGGTACACTCCAGGGTACCTTTACTATTGAAGAACCCTCTCCCTCCGCGATTCACTGCTGTTGTAAGCTTCTGTGTTTGAAGAGCCAGCTCTCATAATTGATCGATGTTAACTCAACCAGCTTTCAACGCCAGTTGTTATCTTTGAACTTGAGTTTTTTGATAACAACGTACGAACTTAACAACATACAGGCCTACTTCCGCGATTCCACCACTATTACGCGTATAAGTTTGCTAGCGTGCTGTCATGAGTCTTAAATTGAAGCCATAAACATCATTAACTTCAATTCAAAAAAATGAGACTCATGTAATCAGTCTAGTATACAATTGCACCCTTCCTTTGATTATCAACATTTTGATGTTACGTTACTGACTGAAAACCTGCAGCAAAGAAAAAAGACAGACTGTGGACCCGTATGCAAAGCACGACTCACATATGAAGCACGGACCAGCAGAAGATTCGATTCATGTCTGAATTTACTACCTACTTTCATGGTGATTGTGTGGTTTTCGCCACCTGCTACCGCAATTTTCGTATCCATGGCAATCTGAGAAAATAACGAATGCGATAGTCTTACGATACGAAATTGTTCTATGGGTTTTTAATCAGCGGAGCAGCGGTGTCCTGCCTTTTTCGTCAAGGGAGGCCAGCAACGAAATGGCTCCTCTTTATATGAAGCATAGTTTTCAGGTTTCTGACGTGACTGGTAGCCTTGCAATTTTCTTACTCTTTGACACCTTTGTCCTGCCCTAGGGATAGATAATAATGATATAATGATAATGATAATATACGAGTTTTTCAGGGTATATACCTCTTCAGCACAGATAATTACTGTTATCAAGACGGGGTGTCCAAGTCAGACCCAAGGCACTTTTGAAGTTGGGTCTATCATCAGTTTTTGGGTCTAGGGTAAACTTTTTTGGGTCTGTTACCATTTAGGTTCTTTCATTTTGGGTCTACAGATAAGCCACGTTTGGGTCTTCTTGAAAAATAGATAGGAGTTTCATTGAGTTTAAACGAACCCAAGATTACAAGTCGATAAAGAAAACAGTGTGTCGTTCTTGAAAATGCCTGAAATGTAACTGAAAATGCCTCAATTTAGGTACACATTTATGCCAAAGAATCTAGATAGAGTCGTCGGAAACGAAATTCATAGAGAGGAACTGAAACTTGGTGAGAGCGTAGGAAGGAAAACTGGGGGTCCGGGGGCTTGCCCCCGGGAAAATTTTCCATTGCCACGCCCTTCAGATCGTTGGAAAACGCCCAATTTTTGGAGCATTTGCCATGAAAGAAGCAAAAGATCACGACTGGTGGTGTCCTTTCCCAAAAAAGAGACTTTAATATGATGACAATATAGATTATTTTGAACTGTATCAAAAGGATAGCTGGATAAATTCTGGTAGCTTCATTACATATAGGTAGATAAGTTTAATATTCATAAGCTTGGAACTTCGTCTCCTAAACAAAGAAAAAGACAACTTGGATCATCACAAAATCATTTATGCCCACTGAAGGTCACCATTGTAACAGAAACATATTTAACTAAGAAAATACTACGTTGGTCTATTTTGACATTTTGGGTCTACAAATATTATGTAAAATGTTGGGTCTGTCACAAAGCTCCTTTCAACATTCTGGGTCTAAGTCAAACTCAAGAATTTTGGTCTGGGTCTACGCAAATCTCTTTTGGGTCTATGTATTTTGGGTCTGACTTGGACACCCCGTATCAAGAAGGGCTCTGTTAAGGTTGAGATTTAATAAAGCATTCCAGGATCCAGACATGTTAGTGACCTGCGGAAATTAAGGGGTCTGGGGCTCCAGGAAAGTTGTTGGTGACCAAGCATTTCCAAAACAAAGACAACGCCCTTTTAGGCATCTTCTGGAGATGGACGACATGCCTTTGAAGGCTGTATATTTTATGTACTAGGGTTTGGACATTTACTTCAGAAAATATTCACTTCACTGTAAGTGTTTTTGGAAAGTGGGTCTTGTTGTCTGATACGGATTTTATATCTGAGTTATAGGTTATGAGGTTGTGAGTATTTGATGACGTTACAGCCTCAGTAGACCTTAACCAGAAGAGGCTGTGACGTCATCAAATTTCTAAATCCTAAACCAGAAGAACTACGAATTTCTGCTTGCCACCATATTTTAGACCTTTAAAAACTATGGTTTTCTTGAAGATTTCATCGATTTTCTTCAAGTAATTGAAGATTTACAATGATTTAAATTTTTTCAAGATTTGCAATAAATTTTAACAAAAATGATCAGAATGCCGCCATTTTGAAAATAATCAAGATATCAAAAAATTGCCACTGCAGATCTACAGCAAATTATCCAAAGTTCCTATTAAGTTATTCAATTTATAGAAAAATGTAATAAAATTTTACACCCACCTTTTTAAAGATTTGAGCCCAATGCTGCAGGGTGCGCTGTGACCAGCGAGGGGTGACTTGAGTATCACACTGTGATTGGATTGTTTTGCAAGTATAAAGGAATGGAACATAATCGCTTCCTATCATTTTTCTTGGTTTTAGTACAGCGAAGCTAGCAGAAAACTTGCATCATAAATGCTTCTTTCATTAAAAAACAGGATACAGCTACATGAATTTACATTACTGACGAAAACGTCTCCATGACAGTTTTGAGTGGCTGCACAGGATGGGAGAGTTTGTTTCTTTGTGTACGACACCACCAAATAATAGGGATGTTATCGATCACATTCCAGCTAAAGTATGTAAATTCAGTCGAGACATTATTTTTCCAAATTTAATGGAAAACTTAGGATCTGTTTAGTATTCTGCTGCTTTTGTTGTATGAGGAACATGGAGAAGCACATCACGAAAAGAACTGTATGCAGAGCTTAGCTGGGAGTCACTAAGTTCCAGCAACTGAAGTAGACGTCTTTCGTCTATGAGATCCCAAGTAATCTCACTTTATTGTATACAAAGAACCCTATTCCACTTCTTCAACAACCAAACTAATCTCTTCGCCATCAGAATGTTATTGGGCGAATAAGGGCAAGAACAAAGAAACTTCTATCAAGTTTCTATCCCAACTACGTCTCTCAATGGAATAAGCTTGATCCAGAAATCAGACTTGCAACTCCTGTTGCTGTCGTTAAAACGAAGTTTATATCAATAGCTCACCCCAGTGCAAAGTCCCTTTTCGGTGTTCATGACCCAATAGGCTAAAGTTATCTCTAAGAAATAAGGGTCAATTTCAGTAAATTGAATTTTCAGAAATTCAAGCAAGATTTAGGGGTACAGTGAACTCAATGTGCCCAACGAATGATGGCACTGAGGATATGGAGTGTATTTTGTTGCTGTGCCCTCATTGATATTAAACGATGAGATCTCCTCACTGGAGTTTCGGAATAGTCACGAATATTTGTCTACACTGACACTCTCCAAACAATGTTCTGGCTCAATATTTGTACGGTGATAAAGAATTTTCTAGTGAAACAAATAAAGATATACTGTAACAGGCTGTAAGTTTCATCCATAAAACAGGTTGGCTTGGATCAGTTCAAACTTTCGACCAACGTTCCACAGCAACTATGTACACTTTTTTCCAATTTATTTTGAAAGCCTGTTTCACATGTGATGTTTGGAACATAAAAGGTGAATGAAAACTGTTTCCACACCAAATTGACATAACTTCAGACCATTGATATTGCGAATGCGGGCCAGCAATCTGACAGCATATGCGCAGCGTCTTTAGCGGTGGAGGGAAATCTATCATTCATTGAAGCTCCGTGGCAGCCATTTACCAGAACAAACCGCTCTCCCCAGTCTCCTTTTTTAATTATCGAAATGGTCTATTGATGTTATTTCGGTCATTGGTTTTTTCAGTCAATGATTTGATAAGATCCCGTGTGTTATAACATAAATTGTATTTAGGTAGTTTCATGTACTATGAGTTTCAAATAACCATAATAAAGACACACTGACACTCTCTTTACTTTTCTCAGAATTTTTCCTGCCCTCCGGCAGCCTCCTCAGTGAGCACTGATTTCGATCTTTGTGTTCCAGAATGTTTGTTTCGTTCAAGCTCGATAGATTCATCACGTCGAGTGTAGATCACTAGCTATTGATGAATGCCGCCGTTTTGAAATTAATCAAGAAATCAAAAAATTGCCATGGCAGTTTTAGAACAAATTATCCAAAATTCCTTAAGTATAATTCAAAGAAAAAGGTAATAGAATTTTACACCCACCCTTAAGATTTGAGCCATGTGCGGCACCCTACCAGGTGAGTCAGAGATATATTTCTTTGACCCACCTGGTGGACCTCAATTTTTGTAGTGTATGTTTTATTTGTTAAACTAGATATTTTGTTATCAAATTATTGTAAGTGTCGTTCGTAGTGGGAACTCGATGACCTTGTGTCCTCTCTCACTACGGACGACATATTTTGCCGTTATTCTAGTTTAACTGTTGCCGTAATTTATTCAAGAAACGATCATTATTGTTTCTAATCCATATTTTGAATCACTGATCAAACTTTCTGATTTTATTTTCTTTCCTAGTCAAAGTGCTATTCACACAGCCTGTATTGGATGCCTCAAAGCCCTTATGAATAATTCTGTAAGTCGACTATTATTGTGTTTCGTAAAGTGTCCAGTTCATTCCTTGCTAGGCTGTGTTTGCTGGTAATAGGTTTATTGTGCGTCACTGCGCTGGCCCGTCGTCGTACTTGGCATTCATTAAGGGAGAAAAGGGTATATACCGGGTGAGTCAGAAAAAACGCCCGGCGTTTGAAAGGCTACTGCTCCCTGACTATACAAGCAATGATATTTTGCAATATTTGATTAAATAGCCAACATGTTCAATTATTTTTAGAAATTTTCCTGACTAAAATCGGTCACTCCGTTCAAATTCTGTAGGCACTTTTCCAAAATGAGTCCCTTTGAGAAACGTTAAAAAACGTGCTAAAATTGCAAGCAAAAGTCCCAAATGTGTTTACCTCACAGCGATGACTTTCAGCATGCTTTAGCACGTGCCTTCGTTTTGGATGGTTGAAAAGTCTTCTCCCTAGTGTGAATAACATATTGATGGGGATTCCATTCTCCCATGAGGACAAAATACTTGAGCTCATCCAGGAGTCATAATTGCGAGGAAGGAGAACAAAGGGAAATTTTGCTTGCTGTTTTTGCTCGTTTTTGCAGGTTTTCGAAAGGGGCTTTCTGCAGAAAATCTCCTTTTTCGACGGGAAGGAATGAGCGATTAAAGCCGGGTAAATTACTGAACCTAATTTGACATATCGGGGATAAAACAAGACAGGTTTCAACATCATTGCTTTGATATTCAGGGAGCAGGATTTTTTCAAACGCTGGGCGTTTTTATTGACTCACCCGGTATGGTATCACATTGTTCTTGGAAAGACACTGTCATGAATTCAATTTGGGAATATCTTCAAACAGGATGCCGAAGGTTGCTTATTTTGTAAGAGACCTATATGGCGTTAAAAATCAACACTATACTGGGTGAGCCAGAAAAAAGTTCCCACTTTTGAAAATTCATAACACCAAGACTACTTCACGGATTTGAATCATTCAAATTCTAGTTAAAAGTCAAAAGATCGAAGTATTTTTGTGATTTTTCTTGCTGTCCTACCAGCACTAGAAGCATTGGTAAATTCAACTTTATAAAAGTTTCATGGTTGCAAAATGACGGAAAAAGGGCCTAAAACATTGATCAAATCGTAAGGATTCTATTCAAATCGAACAATAGGCCATGGACGTTTCACCTCCCTCAAGAGTTATAAGACACTGATTTTCAAAAAATACGAAAGATTTTCAATCCTAAGGCAATTAATGCCTAGAGGATATCTGTCACCCATGAGAAGTTGCATTTCCTTCATTATTCTTTGCAAGAAGTCATTTATGCATTGATCGATGTTTTAGGCCATTTCTCAGTCATTTTGCAACCATAAAATTTTTGTAAAGTTGAAGTAACCTATATTTGTAGTGCTAGTAGGACAGCGAGAAAAATCACAAAAATACTTTGATCTTTCGGCTTTTAACTAGAATTTGAATAATTCAAATCCGTGAATTAGTCTTGGTGTTATGAATTTTCAAAAGTGTGAACTTTTTTCTGGCTCACCCGGTATTTTGGCATATTCCACATTCCAAAAAGGTTTGCTACAATTCTTTAAAGACTGATAGTCAAAGGAGGGGGGGGGGGGGATTCTCGAGAGGGGAACGCCAACACTTTCTTGCTTACAATCAAATCCCTGCTGTTCCTTCTCCATTTTCGAAACTTATTACGCGCCCACTATTCCGCGTCCGATTGTTCCTTTTTTTCTCGTTATTTTGCATTGCTGCTTCCTCCCTTAATGAGCTACATCACCCTTAATAATAATACGAAATTTCTTTTGTGCCACAGTGCTAAGTGATACTTGGTTGCGCTTTACAATGTAAGTCTTATTACAATCTAAAAATCTGAATTTAGAATATGTATGAAAAGCATGTTGCAATTTTTAATTTTCAATGACAGATTTGAAAAAGTGCATATGTCTATAGATATATACTCACCCATATCCGACATTAATTATACGCTTTTCAAGATGGTATGTTTTCAGGAGTTTCTTAAAGGTTTTTATGCATTTTGTGTCCTTTATGTTGTACGTAAATGGTTTCATATTGCACGAGTAGCGCATCTAAAAGTTCTGGTGACGATTGTGTTAGTTCTGGTCATTGGTAGCTTCAGTCTATTTTTTTTACTTGATCTTAGTACTCTGCAGCTCTCCTGAACTTTCAAGAGATTGACGAGATATTTTGTTGCAAATTTGACGAGGCATGTATGCACCAGCAATCTTGAAATCGATTCTTTTTGCCACCGGCAACCAGTCATCTTAGGAGAAGTTTCACGTGGTGATACCTATGGCCTCTCATCACAGCTTGTGCTGCACAATTTTGAATCTTTTGCAGTTTATCCAACAGTTGTTTTGCACATCCATTCAGCAGTGCGTTACGGTAATCAAGTATTGATGAAACAAACGAGTGGACCAATGATTCTGTGGCTTCTTGTGACAAGTATTGTGTAATGTGCCGTAGTCGTCTCAACTGAGAGGATGCCTTCTTATTGATATTGTTTGCGTGCTTCTCCATTGTCATTTTGTTTTCGAACATTACGTCCAGATTTCTTCCAGTGTTAGATGTTTTGATCTCAGGAGATCCAAATTTTGCTAGCTGTTGGTTTGTACCATTAACTAACAATTCAGTTTTGTCATTATTGATTTTCAAGCGATCTGACTGGATTCTCTCTTCAGCACAAGAGAAGCTGTGCCCTAAATGGTCGGCTAACGTTTTGCGTTATATGTGATGGCACGGTAAAAACTTCGCTTTAAAAGGAATTCGGACCGATTTTTTCAGGAAAGCGAGTGAAAGTCAATTGCTGATGCCATTTTTGAGATTCTGTCTTATTGTTTTCGTTTTGTACCGCCTATCCTTATCGTAAAGAATATTTTGAGAACACTTGCCAGAAATGGATGAAGATGAGAGTATTTGATGTCATTGCTGTTTCCAATCTCAATTTTGTTTTATTCGTCATGCCGCAGGATTTTAAATAAAGTAAAACCAAGGGAATTTGACAAGGAGCTTTTGTTATGGGTTTAGAATCCGGGCATTTTCTCTCAATAGTAGTCAGACTGGCCTCCCTCGCCCCTATTGGTCGGCCTGTGGATCCTGAATCCTCTTACCGATTTCCCAGCCAACAACATGTTAGAAGTCATCAGGTCAAAGTCATGAACCCGTAGATAATGGTAAAATAGTAAATCTTGAATTTATTGTCAGTTACTGCTCTTTTGGTTTCACTTGTGAGCGGTTTCAGTCACACTAACTTCGCCCTGTAGTCAATTTCATTTTATCAATCAACATTTTAAAACTTTAGCTATATTATCCCGTACTCTTTGCAAACTCCTCCTACTTTCAAGTTTTTTTAGAAAGATATGTTGACCTCCTTATACATTTCCCGGCACTCTCATTTAATAACCCTGTTTAGGTTTTCTGCGATGAGATAAGCTCAACAAGGTAATTGCGGATTATTATTATTAACTCTTTATTTAAAGTGGGCTAATGTAAAATAGCTAAGTTAAAGCTAATTAAGGCCTACTAACGAAAAGTAATCATGAGAAATAAATTTAAAATAAGAAAAGAAAAATAAAATACTATTTACAAGTTCACATTAAAAACCCTAGATTTGATACAAAGATTCGACAAAGCCTACAGTTGCACTTCTCCCCTTTACATGTTTTTATTCGGTTTTTAAAAACAGCCAAAGAATTAGCAGTTTTTATATCATTTGGTAGCATTTGCCAAAGTTTGTGTTCAATAAAAGGTGTAGTTTCAATCCCAAAATTTGTGGTCCTTGCACTTGGTTGCAGAAGACTATTGCCACTTCTTAGGCTGTAAGGCAGATCATTAATTATAAATATGTCCTTCATAAATTCAGGGTTTAAGTTTTCTTTTGTCTTATAAATTTCGACCATTAGCAACCGTAGGTTTCGTTGATGGACTGTCACTGAGTTGTCCCTTTTCAGCAGAGTTTCAAAATCAGACTCGTAGTCTCTGTATGCAATTCGCAGTGCTCTTAGGTGCGTCTTATTTATCTTATTATTCAAGTTTCTGTCGTGAAACGTCCACGCTAGGGGGCAATAGTTAAACTGGGACATAATAGGTGTCGTGCATTTAGATGCATTTAGGGTGCAGCCTCTCTAGATGAATTGAAGTAAAGATAAAGCTGTGTATTAGCATCAAAAGCTGCCACATTAGGTGAGTGGAGCTCAGTTGTGTCATGCAACCTATTTTCATTCTAGCCTTCTGCGTTTGAGTACGCTTGCTTGCAGCTCATAAAAAGGACTGAATGGGCTTGTTGAATTCGTTTCAATAGGGAAGGGTCCCTTTGGACGCAACGGGTGTATTCCTACTTTTATTGAAGCTCGGAGAGATATATCCTTTGAGAATACTTGAGGGTGTACTTGATAGACTAAGCACCTGGGAATATACCTTCTACTTCATGGTGACAGGACGAATATACCAATGAAAGTAATTTCTCTATCATAAGCCGAACATTTTTATGAAGATATGAAAAAAACTATTTTGAAAATTTTCCGCAGCTCACTCCAGAACTGGTATTAAGTTTTGCAATATTTTGCGTGCCATCATTCTTTATTTGCCTGCAGGAACAGCTAAGTAACGATCCCCTAATAAATTGTTTGGTCCTTGACAAAAATGCAGAAAAGAAACGATTCAGAGCGTAAAGATGAACAAATTGTGGGCGATTTTCTAAAAGATCTCGCTTCAAATGTTGTTAAGTCTGCCACCCTGTCTTTAAAAAGTGTTTTTTTAACTGTTTTGCCGTTTTTTCACTGTCTTTCAGCATGGTCGTTCACAAGTGTTGGCACATTCAACTTGCATCAACATTATAGCCCAGAGTTTAATTACGGAAAACATCAAGACCAAGGTAGCAGGTGAGATGAGCTCTGAACTCCAAGTATTTTCTATCATCGCGTACCGGATTTCTCAAGAAAGAAAGTAGATTTTTTGTGAAGATTGAAAAACTACGACATATTGATATACATTGCACTGTACAATCCATAGCGAAAAAGTACTAGAATTTCTAGTACCCGTAAGAAAAGTGAATTGGGTACTGAATCATTGCTGTTATTTGATACATTGGCGTGGTTGCAGAAATATCCGTCCAGAGTTGCTTACATAATCAGGCAAATATCTTATTTGGAGCCGGATCTGCGAGCGTTTACCGGCCAAGAAAAATTAACTTATCTTCAAAACACCATATAAATTACTAGGAAGGAGATAGCGATAAAAATTTCTCAGAATAGACATATGGCCCAAGGTAGCAATTAAGATGCATTTGCTATCCTCACTTTTTGCTATCATATTGTCAAGACATTAGTTATTATTTTACATGGGCTGGACGTTGGTCAGCTTGCGGGACAAGTATTCATTGATTTGAACAAGGCTTTTCATGCTGTTGGCCGTGAAATTCTCTGCATAAAGCTCCAATTTTATGGTGTTCGGCATCGGGAGCTATTATGGTTCAGGTCTTACCTGTCATGCCGGAAACAATTTTGCAAGGTTAATGGTGTTGCTTCAGACATAGAGGACACAGAAGTCGGTGTGCCGCAGTACTCATGTCTTGGCCCTTTGCTGTTTCTCATTTACATTAATGATCCGCCACAGGCTTTGTCCATGTATGCTGATGAAACTAGTCTGTGCCACCAGTCCAATGATATAACTCAGCTGAGTAAGGTTGTTAACAATTAGGTAAGGCATTTGGACATGTGGCTGCAAGGCTTGCTTGTAGCCGGAGTTCAAAAGCGAAATACCTTGGTGTACAAACTGACTGTTCTTTGGATAAGAAAGAACAGATTAAGGCTGTTTCTGCTAAGGTCTCAAGGGCTCTTGGCTTTCTAAAGCATGCCAAGAATTCTCTACCAAGGGAAACTCTGAAAACTCTCTGCACAGATATTGTAGAGCCTCAAATTCGGTATTGTTGTTCTGTTTGGGGTTGTTGTGGTTCTACTGAAATAAACCATTTACAAAAGCTTGAGTTATATCTCCTTGGTCAGCTCGAGGACGAATTTGGATAGTAAAGGCCCATTTCCACTTCATTCGCAATTCGCGAATCGCATGCGATCCTTTGCTTGAAATTCGCATGCGAACGTTTGCAAATCGCATGCGAACGTTCACAATGCGATTTTGACCTGTTCGCAATGTTTGATTTCTTGCGAACGTTCGCATGCGAACCATTGTCTCGGATTCAAAGCAGCCAATCAGAAAACAACTTTACGAAACAAAGAGACAAAGGCGACACGCGCTATCAAAAGGAGACAGATTTCATTGGGTGAATGAACAATCGAAATTCGTGCGAATAAGTTTTAAGTGTGTATTGAATTCGCAGGCTTTTTGAATTCGGAATTCGCAAATCGCATCCGTTTTGCCAATAGATCTTTTAGCTATTCTGAAAAGAATCAGAATCGAACGATATTTTGCTACATTTTGTAGAATTATCGAATGTGCACAATAGTGATAGAAGCTTTAACGTCACTCGATCGAACCTCACGTATAAAAATGTATAAAAATAACGCTCGATCCAGGCTCTTTCTTAGAATAGCTAAAAGGTCTATTGCGATTGAAGTGGAAATGGGCCTTAAGACTATTTGCGAATTACTTCTATTTGGTAGCCCAAACGTAAATGTGATTGTAAACAGAATAATTCAGTATCGTCGTCATCATCATCATCATCATCATCATCATCATCATCATCATCATCATCATCATCATCATCATCATCATCATCATCATCATCATCATCATCATCATCATCATCATCATCATCATCATCATCATCATCATCATCATCACCATTATTGCTATCATTACCATGTAACGCAACCCTTACCTAACCGATATAGCACCTGCGTAGCCATTATGTCTAACCAATCACATGTAACCCTTGTCCTTCAAGTCTTTTTACATGTTTGAATTTTAAATGTAGCTATCACATAGCCCTGAAGAAGTTCCGCATGGTGAGACGAAGTATTGGCAATAGATACGTTCATTGAATCTACTCATTCACTGTTGTTTTCCGTCGTTATGCGGTATTTCTAGCCTAAAATTCTCTGTAAATAAGTAAGCTAATCGAAGGAGAGAGCGAAAGAGAAGAAAGAGAGCCCCCCTCCCATAAAATCCACGAGAGAGCTTTGAGAATCGCATACAAAGATAGTTGTTCAAATTTCGAGGAATTATTGACAAGAGCGAATTCAGTAACGATTCACCACAAAAATCTACAGTTGCTTGCTACTGAAATTTTTAAAACTCAAAGGAATCTCAATCCAAGTTTTATGAATCAAATCTTTGTGGAGAATGATACTCCATACACCCTTCGTAATGGAAGAAATATTTTGGCACAACAACCAAACACGATAGGGTATGGTATTGAAAATGCACGTTTTCTTGGAGCGAAGATATGGCATACATTGCCATCTTCGTTAAAAGAGTCCCACACGTTGAATAGCTTTAAGCTCGACATTAAAAAATACAAGTTTGAGTGCGACTGTAGATTATGCAAACGATTTGTTCAAAATTTAGGGTTTTTATGATGTAAATTATACCGTGTATTTAAGTTTTGGTTGGCGTTAATTAGCCAATTAACTGGCTATACGAGAAGCCAACCTAAAATAAAGTAATTATTATTAGTAGTATTCTTATATTAAAAGGGGTATTGTACACCAAAGCTTCGAACCAAAATATTGTACTTTAACAAAGTATTAGAAAGTGTGGCATTGAACAAACCATAACAAAAGTGACTTGCTGCTGTCAGTTTCCTGGAGTTTCATTTCTGTCACTAACTGGACAAAGTGGGCCATTGGACATAATTGGGGACAGCATTTTTTAGTTACCATAACTTGAAATGATATTTAAATGAAATAAAAATTGATTTAAATGACAAATTATCTATCTTATCCAGTGAGTCAATAAAAAGGCCGAGCGTTTGAAAAAATGCTGCTCCCTGAATATCAAAGCAATAACATTGAAAATTGTCTTGTTTTATTCCTGATATGGCCAATTAGGTTCACAAATTTGTGCAGCTTTAATCGGTCATTCCTTCCCGTCGAAATGAGAGATCTCCTATTATTTATTATTATTATTATCAGTTTATTTACCGTTGGCAACAAAATAACTCATAGCTAAAATATTTAGCTAATTAATTCCAACGCTAAAACTATATTACAAAGTGTGGATAAAAGATACAAAATTATTTAAAACTATTTACAATTCATCAAAGTATACAATAAAACAAATTTCTAAAAACATCATAAAAAGCCCAAGTTCGGAATGAAAGTGCGACACAGCTTGCATGGACAATTTTCTCCCTTCCAATTTTTTATATTTGCTTTAAACTGAGCAAGGGATCCTGAGTTTCGTATTGTTTGCGGCAACATTTGCCATAGTTGCGGACCTTTAAATCTGACGCTTTCTGTGCCATTTTCGACCGATCTCACCCTAGGTTGAACGAATTCGTTATTGTTACGCAAATTGTAATGACTTTCATTTTCACAGAAAATCTCCTGCATGAAAGAAGGATTGAGGTCATTTCTGGTTTTGTACATCTCAGTCATAAGTAATTGAAGGTTCTTTGTATGAATAGTAACGGCACAATCCTTTTCTAATAGTTCGCTATAAGTAGATTCGTCATCCTTATAAGTTATTCTCAAAGCCCTTTCCTGTATTTTGTTAATTTTTTTTGTTGAGCTGCCTGCCGTGAAACATCCAGATTAAAGGACAGTATTGAAATTGACTGGTAATAAATGCCCACATGAGAGTTCTCAACTTTCTCTGATCCATATATGGTGATATGCGAGCTAGCGCATAAAGTTTATTGCTAGCCTTCTGGCACAGTTTGGAAACATGGTTATCGAAGGATAGTTTACTATCAATTTGAACTCCCAGTAGTTTCTCTTCATAGCTATTTACAACGTTAGCACTTCCAATCCTAACAGTAACAGGATCGTCACATCTCTGCCCAAGAACCAACAAATGGCATTTATCTGCATTTAATTTCATAAAGTTGTCAGTAAACCATTTTAAAGCTATAGTAGAATCATTTTCAAGCTTATGAACTATGTTGTCAAGGTTCTTATTGTAGGTATAGATTGTAGTATCATCTGCATAATTACATATATCCGAGTCTTGAATAAAGAGCAAAAGATCATTAATGTAGATGTTGAATAGCAGAGGCCCTAAGACTGACCCCTGTGGAACACCGCGTGCTACGCTTTTCGAAGAACTGAATGACCCATTTACTTTAACTCTTTGTTGTCTATTTGTGAGGTAATTGTTAATTAGTGTTAATGCTTCGCGAGAGAAGCCATAGGCGTGCAATTTTGCAATCAATAGGTCATGTCTGATACAATCAAATGCCTTGGAGAGATCCATCAATACAGCCCCTGCCTTACCACCTTCTGGAGAAAGTGGTAAGGCAGGTAAGGCAGGTAATACAGCCCCTGCCTTACCACCCCTGCCTTACCACCTCTGGAGAAAGCCCCTTTCAAAAACCTGCAAAAACGAGTGAAATCGGCGAGCAACATTTCCCTTTGTTCTCCTTCCGAGCTATAATGACATTTGGATGTGTTCATGTATTTCATACTTATCCATACTAGGGAGAAGACCTTTTCAATTCCCCAAGACGATAGCACGTGCTAAAGCACACTGAAGTCATCGCTGTGAGAGAAACATATCAGGGGAGCTTGCTCTTAATTTTGTTCGTTTTTTAAGGCTCTCGGAGAGACTTTTTCTTTGAAAATTCCTTGTTAAATCTGAACGGACTAATTTCAGCCAGGAAACTTCTGAAAGTGATTCAACCTGTTAGCTGCTCAATCAGATATTGTAAAATATTATTGCTCATATATTGACGGTGCAGTAGCTTAGCTGATTGCTCGTACATTCTGGCCGGACCTTTTTGACTCACTCGGTAGTGCAGTTAATTAAGAATAATTGTATCTGCAGCGCTGGAAATTCTTGGTGCATGCTGTCTTGTCCCAGGTGGACACAAGAAGGTTATGGACGCAATGGCACATTTTCAACAATTTGCTGAAGAACGAACTCGATTTCAGGTATTTTTTAAATTTAAATCTCAGAATAATGATTGAATAACTGTTTGGCTCATTAGATAGAAACAGAATATCCATTAGTCTAATGTAGAAGGAGTCGTCATTGACACTGAGCCTCAAAGATTCTAGTTGTATCAGCAAGACTATGTGTGCTCATTTGTTTGACTGCGATGCGACTAACCTTGCACCTTTGTGTGATTTTATAGTGATGTGTTATTTTACTGCAATAACATTAGAACCAGAATAATTGTGCTACCCACGCGGAAGTTTCATGAAGATTGCAAACGGACCAATTTTATACCAGAGGACTAGGACGAGAACTGTATTATCTTTTGTAGCAAAGCAATACAGCTGACCAGATCAACGGTCTTCTTTCCAAACGCATTGGTAATTTTGTGAAGGATTAAGATTATTAAACATGTCACTGTTTTGTGACGAAATTGCTTTTTGACAAAATCACCTATAACTGTAACTGTAGATGGCAATGACTTGTTCCAACCAGTTCAATATTCATAGAAGCTTTGGTCTTTCTTTTGCATGCCAAATTTTAGAAAGCAGTTGTGCAATTTTTCTGCAAAAAGGTAGCCCGAGAAACACCCCAAGTTGGTTCAGGACAGTTGTGAATAGGATAGTGGTATCTGACGGAAGTTGCATATAGTATCTTATTTGTATCAGGTTTGTTGCCACACGTGTTTCTTATCACAGAAGTAAAGAGGAAGAGTCTCTAGGTTCAAGTACAACTGCTGTGTAATTCTCTGTTTTAGTGTCAGATCTATTTCACAACGTGTACCGCTTGAACATAAACTGGGTGCTTTGGTTGTTTTTCGCCTTGGCCAAAATTACGAGTTAAAACTAAAACGAACTGTATGATTACCAATTGGGAATTCACTCCGAAGGCCAAGAAGGCACCTATCGATCAACGACGATCAAAAAAGGGGATTTCAAACAATGGAAATTAGTCAGCTGTAAAATAAGAACAAGCGACGAAGACGAGTAACAAAACGAACCACATGATTACCAGATGGAATCGCACTCCAAAGACGAAAACAACCACAGTGAAAAACAACGATCAAAAAGTAGCATTGCAAACAGTGGAAATCAATCCGCTGTAAAATCAGAACAAGTGAGAAAGACGAGCAAGAAAAGCCGGGCTGTATTAAATCTTGACTTGTTTTTGTTTTGAAGCAGAAAGACTGATGTAATATTCCATATTTTCAAAAAGTTGTTCGATGGTAAGTTGCAAATTGCACGGGAACAGAATGGCTAATTTCGGCAATTGATTCTTCGACTGATTCAGTCTTTGTGCCACGATCGTACTTTTAATCCCGTGTCCGGTTTCTTTCCAAGCTGAATTCTTACAAACCCCCTTGTTTTATTCACCGGTGGACGAGATTGCACAATATAACATCAGAGAATATGGCAATGGATGCATGCTGTAACACACAGTTGCGAGGGATTTTACTAAGAGTCATATTTGGTTTCTCCTCCTACGTCATTGAGAGGATTTGCCTTTTTTCTCCGTAGACTCTGATCAACGATCTGGACAGGAGCACAGGCATCTACAAAGAGGAGTTTAATTTGAAGATTGCTATTATGTCATTTATCAATGCTGCACTAAGATATGGAGCTGGAGCTGTACGTAGATTTATACACCTTACTGCAGTATGTACGATTAGTGTAATTCTTCATGTAGGCAGCAGTGATCTTGCTCCTATCGATTTGCAGATTGCTCTAGATATCGTAGTTTTGGCTGAGAACATAAATGGCACTGTTAGCAAAGTCATAGTATCTGGTTTAATTCCGTCCTATGATTGTCTGGAACGAAAAATAATTCTCTGAAATCTGTGCTTTGATTTTAGCTAGAAGCTAAGTCCCCTATACTTTGTTTCTTCAATTCTGTTTGCAGTTATTAAAGGTGTCAATAACATCCTTAGAGAAAATTTTTCAAGACTTATAAGTCAGCTAATAACTTTTCTCCGCAGTACAACCAAATGGTGAGTCACCCATAAGGTTCTCTTTCATCGTAGAAATGTGCGATTGAGTGAAAAATTTTACAAATCCTTTAGACCTTTAGACTCTTTAGAACCTTTAGACTCTTTTCCAGAATAACTATAGCTAAGGGCTATTGCTTCTTCAAAAGCCAAGGCCAGTAGAATAGGTCTATTGGGTCATAGCATGAAAGGTTTGACACAAGATGCTCCATATGGTGACTAACAAATGGCTCAAGTTTCTAAATTTCAGTTGCAATTTCCAAAGCTATCTATATAATTTCTTTGTTGTGCCATTTTTCTAAAGCCACTGCTAATTATTATCTATTCATTGCTTCAGGATCATATTGAATTTAGAATACATTTACGGTTCGAATTCCTAATGCTTGGCCTTCAATCAATTATGGATAAACTGCGGAAGTTAGAAAATGTGACGCTAGACAGGTATATATTGTTGCATATTTTGTTCGTCATGAATTGTACAACATAGCTGTGTAGAAGTATTTTAATATTTATATCTATACAAAGAGCTAAGATGGCAGAAGCAACAGCTCACTTATGGCTGGTGGGCATATGCCATTGTTCGCGAATTAAATATGTGTTATCTGCAGTTTAACTCCATGTAGTCTAACATTTCTCAAGTCCTGTCCTTTTTGTTGAAGTGAATAGCAGTGTCATTAAGTCGTAGTTACAGTGTTCAAACAGAGGAAGTTGGGGCGCTGAGGGATTTTCCAGCTGAAGACCCCCCAGCAAAAAACATTCGTAAAATAATAAGATAGACACATAAGAACCATGTCCAATTGAAACTTGAGGCTAATACTTTGCAATGTATGCGCTTTCTAAGAGATCTCGTGTTGACCGTGTCATAGTGAACTCTTTGACAAATTTGTCACAGTTTTCTGTCAATGACCATTTCTTGGAAAGTTTGTGCATAAGCTCCGTTTACTAAGCTTAGAATGCTTCTCACAATCCAATATGTTTGCCTGCTCCCAAAATGGCAGCCTTTGCAGTTTTGTGATAATTCGTCTGGGCAAGTTCTAAAAACGCCATTCTTAACTTTGGCGTAGAAGGACTCTTCCAAGCACGTTCCTGCTTTTCTTGCAAAATTCATACCCCACCATACCAGTCTATACCCAAGCATACCAATGTTTACTTCTTGCTTTGAAAGAACTTTGAGGGCTATGTTTTGAGAAACGGGACAAATGCCCCCATTCCCACAACCGGCAACTACATTGGTCATACTCTCCATTCATTTAGATATCATGCAAGCTTGGGGTCCTTTGGTCATTTTATCTTAGCCACAGTGCGAACTTCAAAGTAAAGTGACAGAGGGATTTGTTTGCTGGGGACTCCTTTTTTTGTCAAGATTAAAAAAACTACAGTATAGCACTTTATATGACATTGTACCATCCATTGTGGAAAAAGATATAAAGTCATCGGGATTTCGCTATGGATAGCATTTACAAATCAAATTGATTTTCTGTACACAAAACAAAGAACAAAACCACAAACATGAAACCTAGGGGATTCCGTAGTGCCCCTTGAAGTTGGAGGCCGTTAGTTTTTCAACTAAAGGTAATTTTAATCCGTTACGCCACTGCATAGTTATATATACTGTATTTCTTATTGCAGGCATTTGGATTTCTTCGATATGATCAGGTCAGAAGACGAAAGTGAATTGGCAAAGAGATATGGTGTGGTATGTAGCTCATAAACGTTGCCTACCTATTTTAAAGTGAACATTTGTAGACCAATAGCTTGGCTGTCCGAAACTTTTCACATCAGAAAATTGTTGTGACCCAAATCAAAAAATGCCAGTTGGCAACATTGCTATTGGATAGATTTGACTGTGTCCTTTCCTGAAAATATATAGGGTCATAGCTCCAGTCTGCGGATAGTATTATTCAACTGGTAATCATCATAACTTAGAAATTGCATACAAACCTTTGAATCGCAACAAAAGTAGTTTAAAATATGTGCTATCAGAATATCTAAATTACATTTCATTAATGTCTCGAAAACGGATTCCTCGGCTCCTCTTTGTGTTGTTGTCTCTCTCCAGTGTGCGGACATGATCTCCAGTCTGCGGACAAGTAATGAATTCGCCACAAATTTACCTTGAAGTTTATTATTTCAGAATGTTTCCAACAATTTGATCATTGCTGTCACATTACCATACTTTCCAAATCGCATTGATTCAAATAAGCAATATATCCAAGCCAAAATTAACGAAAGAAATCGATCATAACATCCTGTAAAAATTGGGTCTAAAATGTTGCATTTCCACAGAGCAGATAGACAAGTGCAGATAGACTTGCTCCAAGTCTCGTCCGTTCGTTATCTCTCGTCTGTTCGTTATTCGGGCCACTCAGTCGGAGTGGCCCGAATGACGAACGGACGAGACTTGGAGCAAGTATAAAGTGCAGAAGAAACAAATGGAAGGACATGTGTCCGCAAACTGGAGACGGGGCGTGTCGGTACAAGGTTGAATTTTAACTCCCCTGAAGCCTAAATACGAGGCGAATTCACCAGCGCTCCTCAGGGAATTGAAAACAAAGCATATTCAAACAATCGGAGCGTGAAGAAAGCTTCAACGGAATATTTTACGACGATTTACAACAAAAAGTTAAAATTTAGAGGTTTGTTGACGGATGCTGGCAAAAGAAGTGATTCTTGGTTGTCAAGTTTTAATTTGCTCTGGAGATGATCAGTTTTGCCCGATGAAATTCTCGACGGAAATTTCCGAATGAGTATAAAACAAAGTTAAAATGACCAGAACAGTGCGAGGATTTACGGTCTTTTTATGGTCGAAAGCCAGAGCTTTGCCTGTTGTCCGCAGACTGGAGCTGTCCGCAGACTGGAGCTATGACCCTATCAAAATTTGTGTCCTTTCCTTCTTGTCAACTTTTAGTGATGTTGATGATTTGATGATTGCTTCTGTAGACTAATATTAGCTTTCAATCTGCCACTGGGTTGTAAAATAATTCAATTTTTGAACTGCCACATCGTTTCATAAAACTAATTGTTTCTGTTTTGTAAATTTATTTTTCGCCATCGTTGATAGATGATGATCTCATTGATTTTTTCAGCCCCAAGTGGATTCCAAGAGCGCTAGCAGTATGTTAGATGTTTTGAAACAGAAGATTGGCCATACAACATGCTATGCACATCTGTTATCCATTCTACAACATCTTCTTCTTATACCAAGTATGTGATTTGTTTATAGTATTTAGTTTGCATGCACTATAGAACTGCAGCTGCACACGACAATCTGAATTAACGCGCTTCAACCTAATGCGGTTAATTCTAAACCTTCATAGTTTAGCCTGCTAACACGTAGAATGATGAAATAGAACTATTTTTATTTTAATATTTTGTCACGGCGAACTAAAAAATTTCTGTTTCTGTGTTAAAGTTTTGAAACTGAATTTTAAAGTTTCGTGTATCCAGGTTTATTACTAAGATATTATTATCTTACATCATTCATGCTTTGTTAGAAAAATCAATGAGGCCCTTGCAGAATCAAAGTTCCTTGTCTTTTGTTGTAATTGTTACTTATAATTCATCGAATTAACAAACGTTTTCTCTAAAGAAATCAGACAATCTATATAAAGATATTTCGCCGACAACTTTCACATGGAAACTTTCTGCTTGAAACGTGTTGTTTCACTGTTTGAATTTTGCCTGAATATGTGAGTATTTGATTAAAGACAGTTTTGACACTGAATTGATCTCTCTAACTGATTAATGAATGGCCCCCATTGTCCATGTTCGAAGAATCAGGTCGGCATTGCTACATGCATTGAAACTGCAGGCATAGAAAAGATTTGGATGCCAGGTAGTGCTGAAATGATATTGCCCCGTTCACACACTAACCCGTTTTTGCATGAAAACGGATATGTTTAGCTCTTGCGTTCACATTAATCCACCCCTAAAACAGAGCTAAATGAATACGCTGACAAAATCGGAGCTGAATGGAAACGGAGCTAAACAAAAACACACATCTGTAATGTGAACACCAAACAGGGAGGAATTTGAATACGCTAGCAACAAGCCTCGCTAGTCTTGTTTTCCGAAAGAGGCAATTAGGTGCGTTTTTGAGAATAAGTGTGAACACTTGTTGAAAGATATCAGTTTTTATCTGAAAACGGAGCAGTGTGAACGGGGGAGGAAAAATAGCTCCGTTTTTAGGAGTAAAAACGGATCCAAATGAAAACGGACTGATGTGAACGGGGTCTCAATAGTGTACCGTCGAGTTGGCCTATATTGTGATCAAAGCTGCATTCTCACATATTTTTGCTTCGTCTCCTCGACCGAACTGCAAGAAAGCTTGGTAATGCTGCTTTTCCATCGTTCTCCTCGTTGCTCACGACCCTGATTGAATGCCGCCATTGGCTGTGAAGGAATACACATATGTCATCTCAGATGACTTTTGTATACTGTACCTCCCAATTGGCCCACCTTGCTGGCGTATATGTTAGTAGCCAGGAAATTTGTGTTCTTTCTTAAAATGTACTTTCAAACTTGATTGTTGGATGTAGATCATTGATAGATTTGCGAAACTCGTTCAGCTTTTCTTGCTGTTTTACCAAATCACGAAAATATCGTCTACAAACTTCAAACACAGAGGGACTAGAGTTGCACGGTTGTTGCTTTTGAGATATGTTTTTTGGAGTTTAACCGTGAAAATGTTTGCTCAGTTTGGGAAGCAAGGTGTCCCACGAGTGATCCATTGAGTTTCCATTGATTAGTTGATAGCATTTATTGCTGAATATTAAATGGTAATGTTTTAAGACTAAGTCAAACATTTGTGTTATCATTGGTATGGGTAACGGTAGGTTTTCACGGTAACTTTGACATATCCGTTCAGTGTTTGACTCTATGCCCTTCACCTGTGGATTGTTGGTAAACAAGGATTTTACATCTGAAGAAACTAAGCGGATGGAAATTAGAACACTGAGGTAACTGAGAATGGTACAGGTTGTTCCTATGGTTGTAGCACAGTGGGCTCATAGGTGGAAATTTGACCAAAATGAATTTTTTTCGAACATATAATGTTATGTATGTATGGGCTTTTCAATTCTTTTCAATTTTTGTTTATCTGTTTTTAACAAAATTTCGCAGTGGTTTGAAAATGCAGAAATCTGTCTTGAAGGACAAAAACCCGGAAAAACTGTAAGATTTCTCAAACATGCAGAAATTGCTTTGATCCGCAAAATATGTCCTTGCAATTTGTCAAAGTTTAGAGAATATCAAACAGAATATCATGGAATTTAGCCTGTTGTTCAGAATCATGATCGTTCATCTCTAAATTCATGGAAATATTGAAAAAACGGGTAATTTTAAAACTTTTTGTGGTAGTTGTTTGCTTAAGCTTAAAGTGTTTCAAAAACTACTTTTATTTTCATTTTGAATTTTTATATACGGTGGCCCTATCAATCAAAGACTGCTTTACAGGGGGCCGTGTTGAAAACTTACAAAATTAATTACACCTTACTAAAGTAACATAAGAACTAAAATCTAAAAATAACGTAATTACAAGTGAAATACCTAAAAAGTCAAGTTAAAGTACATAAAGGAGTAAAATTAAAACTGATGAACGGAACGAAATATTATGTCCAAGCAGTAGGCTGCAAGTAGTGTTTTAGTTTGCATTTAAACAAATTCAGCGAATTTGCTTCTTTTATATCCGACGAAGCTGATTCCAAGTTTTAGCGCCACGAAAAGATATCGCTTGTTGTTCTTTGCTAGTTGTCATTGTGGGGATGTAAAGATCGTTTGCTGCAGTTCGCAAGTTATTACCATTCCGTTCATATTTTTGAAAAAATGTGTATTATATTTTTCTCATTAGAAATCTTCCTTAAGCATGTTGGCCCCACACCAATTAAAAAGTTACCAAGCAGCAAGGGTTTTTGTATCTGAATCCGCTTTGAAAATACGCCTAAAGTGAGCTATGAACCAGCTTGTGATTTTCTGTCGTTCTTAAGTTATAGTGGATGTTCCAATTTTTGTACAAATACCCAAATATTGTAGATTTGATTTAATTTGGTCCCAGTCCTACAATTTTCATTCAAAATTAGCTTTTTGTAGTCTCTAAATCCATGGTACAATATTCTTCAAGGGATGCAAGTGGAAAAAACAGTTTTATTTTGTTGTTAACAAGGAATTGAAAAAAGTGAAAATGTGGCTTGATGTCAACAAATTGTCACTGAACATTGACAAAACCAATTTCATAATTTTTAAGTCACCTCAGCATTCGTCTCCTGAAAATGTTAGCTTCAAAATTGGAAAGCTTCCTATCAAGCAGACTTGTTATGTCAAATTTCTGGGTGTCCTTCTAGATGAAAATCTTGCATGGAAGTATCATTTAACAGAACTGTCTAAAAAACTGGCTAGAACTTGTGGTATGTTTTTCAAAGTAAGGCACTTCTTACCTATTGATATTTTGGTCTGTCTTCACAACTCCTTATTTTCACCTTTCCTGCAATATGGTATTTTGGTTTGGGGTCTCACCTATGAGACTCACATCAATCCAGTGTTTTTGTTACAGAAAAGAGCTGTAAGGGCTATTTCATTTGAGCATTTTACTGCACCTTCTATGCCTATCTTCTCTGATTTGAAAATTTTAAAACTTCATGATCTTTTTCAGTTGAAAATGCTTAGTTTTGTTTATGATTGTATTAATAAGATCGCTCCTTCTTATTTTCATTCTTTCTTTGAATTAGTGGATTCTGTTCATCAATATAGTACACGGCAAGCTACCAACAATGATATTTTCCTAACCCAGATGAATACCCTGCAATATGGTCTTAGGTCATTACCTTACTTTGGAGCTAAGTGCTGGAATAACATTCCTGTGGAAATAAAAAATCCCCATCTGCAAATAATTTTCGACAAAAAGTCAAAGCCTACCTCTTTGAAAGAAGCTACTAATTTTGATTGCATAAAGGTGGATAGAAAAAGGTCACCATCCGCCCAATTTCAATGAAATGAATTAAACTGAAATAAGAAACTTTTCAAACAGGGGGTGTTCTCTCCTCGATTAGTCTAACTACTGAGAGAACTCCTCCTTTCAGTAATTCCCTCCATACAATTTTTCTTTTTGTCTAAATATTTAGTGTCTATTTTGTATTAATTTTTTCTGTAACATCGTTATTGTAGTTTAGTTTAGTTAATTGTTTGTATAGTTTATTAATGAGAAATTGTATGTAGAGAATTTAAAATATGAAACTGAAACTGAAACTGAAACTGAATTTTCTTCCAGGAAAAGATAGTGAAATTTCCAAAAATCAGCATTCTGTGCTCACCTGCGGTGCTCCCTGTGTGTAGGTGCCCCTTTTGAAATATATTCCATCTAAGAGCTTACAATACGTAGTACTCAATTAAACTACTTACAAAATACTATACCTTACTACTAGAACAATACCATTTGGAGCGAAAAACTACGTTTACCTCATGGCAACGGAGAACCGGAAACGCGAACATAACACTACAGGTAACGACCAGAAAGACAAAGATATCACATAAAACTACACGTAACTGCTACAAAAAAAGGAAGAAACAGTTATTTTAAAGGGGACGTTGGTGGTTATAGGACTAAATTTTAAATTCCTAATCAAATCGACCAGTTTTATGGGTAAAACAGAGAGTTGTCAGAGGTATATATTTATTGAGACCATCAGTAAAATTTTCATACGATGCAATCTTTATTGGAAACTCGTTTGAAAGATTGGTATGTCGAAGTGGTCATAACAAAGCAGAAACTCCAGCAAGAAGATCTCTACGTGGTACTGCAAAAGAAGGGCAGAACCACTAGAAGTGGTCCGTATCCTCAATGCCATCGTTGGTAGGGTACACTGGGTTCATAGTATCTCTGAAATTGTGTTTGAATTTGTGAAAATTCAATTTACTGAGACCACTCCTAAGTTGGGTAAGATACACGATAGTCCTGTTAGGCCTGGACTTGCTTCAAGTCTCGCTCTTGATCAGTAAACAAACTCCTCCCCTTTGTTTATTGATCAAGAGCGAGACTTGAAGCAAGTCCATGTTGGGCGATGCATTCGAAAGGAACCCTTGATGATGTGACAAAAGAATTTGATAGGTGGATTGAACAATTGGGGATAAAAGGTGATGTTGGAGCTGTGCAACAGACTGCCTTTTTAGGAACTGCAAGGCTTCTGAGTACGTTGTTAGAAGTGTAAGAGAGAGACTTCCTGTTAGCCCTTGGTCATTTGTTCTGACCTAACTAACAGGAGTTATGACGGCAGTTCCAACAGCCTGAGCATAATTTGAAGCAATGAAAATGAGAAAAAAGTTAAGAAAAGCAGAATGCACTCGCCTGGTTTGATGGTGAGAGTTTAGCAGTTTCGGAGGTGATCAGGCAGGATAACTTCCTCGAATTTCTGTATTTTGAAGGTGGTGTGGCACAGTGATGTAATCCTCTGACTTTGAAGCTAGAACTGTCAGATGGAGTGTATTCGATACCCGGTAGGACCCACCACTTGATCGTCATGACAAATGGTCGCAGACTCGATTAGGTCTGCTCTATCTCTGCGACCCCAGCGCATGGCGCTGAAAAACTCAACTTCACATTCACCTTCTTCACCTTTTATTTGTAGGCACTGTAATAGCGAGTTATACCAGTATCACCGTATATACGGTCAATATTTTGATGGGCCTAACATTGATTTCTACCTGCAGTGTGGAAGATGTCGACAAAGCTTCGAGATCGTAGAAAATCCAATGTAGTGCCGGTCAAGTTTCAAAACAATGTCAGAATAATGCATTTCCAGCTATTGGTAAATGCCAAATTCTTTGAGTTAGACGTTGGTGATTTGAGAGGCACGTGAATATAAACCAAGCGCGAAATCTAAGTTGAGACAGATTTTTTAAGTTTGAATGCAGACAGTTCACAAATTGGCCTCGAAATCAGTTAGATCTCCGAGCCGCAGACAAAATATAGAGACGAAAAAGTTAGCATGTTGATTAATTTGTGGCGTTCCTTTGATGACAGAAAAGCCCATGGCCTGATATTTATCTTTTTTCTTAGCTAATCCTAAAAGAGGTTGTGTCGAATATTGGAGGATTTTGGACAGAATAATTCAAGAAATTGTTCTTCAACAAGATGGTGGAACTGATCCTGATGTTGCACCTGTTGATCTTCATGTTAAATACATCGTGGAAAGGTAAACGGTCAGCACATGATATTTACAAAGGAAGTTTGGCTTACAAAGAGGGAGTATTGCGAGAAGAACAGGAAACGCCAACGTTGTTACCATTTGTCGCAAAAAGTGTTAATTGACCGATGGACATTTCAGTTCCCGCTTTCTCGAACATCTGTCATTTTTTCATCTCCCCAATAGTACCGTGTGCCCCCAAAAGGTACTCCCGTTTTAAAAATCGCTAAAATTCGATTATGAAAGCTTGAAATAGCAGACTCATCATGATAAACCCATGGACGCACAATAAACTTGTAACCTATAGGGCAACACTGTCAACTCCTGTAAAATAACAATAATCAAAATGTAAGATAAACCTGTAACTAGAGAGAAAACTGTTAAAGCCGCAAGAAAATCAATTAATCAGTTACCAAAAACGTTGTTCTACGAAATCATCACACCAAATGCGCATTTCGTCGCACACTCTTCAATTTGGTTCATGTGAAGAACGGGTGAATGAAATAACTTGGCTGTTTTATGCCGAACACAACAAATGGCAAATTGGATTCATGGCTGCTCCGTAGCAACTATGCAAACGGCGCCCATGTTTTAGGGGCGCCCTGTATACAAATTTAAAGGAGATGAACATAGCTATATCTCGTAGTCGCTATCAATAGGTGAAAGAAGTGACCACAAACCCATTTGTTTCTTTAGCTTACGTCGAAGCTTTCAGGTACAATAGATTGTATTTTGACCTGGCTTGGGCCAGCTTTTAGCCATGTCGATTCCCTCAACTAATCTAAATCGAATGAAATTAAAATATATATGAAACTTACTGTTGATTAAAAAGTTGAAACTAATGCAGGCATTACATTTACATTTTATGTCATATCGTCTCTTTGTCAAAAGTTTAACGCTTTTAAAGTTTTCTGCGAATTTCATTTTGTTGGTACGACACAGTAATCTTGTATTTTGTCATCAGTCACACCAACCTTGGAGTTTACGTTTAATATTTCTGCTCTCAAGGCATCAATACGAACAAAAGAGGTATCTATGTTCAAGTTAACCATGGAGGAACATTTTACCAGTGATATGCCATTGATTAAAGCTAAGTTCACATCGCTGGAGCCAACTAAAGCTTTAGACTTTTAGGGGCCCTCGGTAGATATGCAAGCAGGTTTGTTCTGTAACTGTTTCTCTTCAACCAGTTAAGTGTTTTAAAGTCCATGATTCTTGTAACACAGTTTTTGTTGAATAGTGAGATTTCTCACCATAATAGAAGCTAGAATTATTAATTTTCAAATTTAGGGTTTTTAAAAACTTAGTCTGTTTGTATTATTTGGTACAACGCTACCTTACATTCTACCCTGTTTTGCTCAAGTATCAAAGTTTTATCAAAGTTGCTAAAGTATCCAAAGTATCCAAAGTAGTGACCGGATGACCTTGTACCTTTTCCTGCTTTGGATGGCACGATAGAAGGTAGCAACCTTTTTGTTCTATTTTTTTATGTTGATAGAAGGAAATCGGAGAAGCCACGGAGAAACTAGACTTTTCTGAAAGGATATTGAAGGGGCTGCATGGAAAAATTTACTCGGGGGCAGTGCCCGTGGTCTAAATGATAAGAAAATCTAAGTCCTCTCTTCTTCCAACTTTAAGCATGTTGCAAAAACAGGTCTTAAACTTGAATTCTCTTGAACTTTGTTCAATAGGTGTTTCGCTTATAAAGATATATGCTTAGTTATTAATGCGAGTGTCTTATGTCATTGCAGGATGACAATGGAAGACTTTAAAGATGACAGTGAGTTTCAGTTGTTGCATACTTATCCTAGATATAGTTCATTGCATCTTTTTTCCTCGACATTAGAGTAATGTGGTCTTTCCCTTAGATCAGTTGCTGCAAGATATGCTTATCTCCTCCAATTCATCCCTCCTGTAATGTTCAGGTCATTCCTCCATTTTTCGCCGTTGTCTACCAAGGTTTTCTTTTAACAGTCTACTTTGTCATTTTCGTGCTCATTTACTTCTAAACGAAACGGTTCGAAACGTTCTAAATAATTATTATGGCTTAGCCACTCGATTTTGTCATCATGGACTTGTCTTCTGTCAATAATTAAAATGGACTTGTCATCTTTATTTTATTACTAAAATGGATTTGTCAATATAGCATCATTGAAATATGCAAAAGAACATGTTTTTTGTCGTCGTACTCGCCCTAAGATTTATCATCAAGCTGCGGTTCCCAAATGATGTTCCAATTTCAACAATAATTCAACGACGATATGGCAGCGACAACCTTCAGATGTACCGTTCATTTGAGAAGCTTGACAAGAAACTTAAGAAAACACAACTCGACTTGAACTTTCTGCACTCTTGTAAATACCATGGCATTATCCCTAAATTCCTCAACTTCAAACTGGCTAATTCACGATTGCGCTCTTCGATGATGTACACCAAGTGTAGAAGAAGACTCCTCTCCGTCGAATTGGCACAGAAAAAGAAACACCTACAGAAACTTCAAGAAAAACACCTGGCCTTTCTTCAAAATCTACGATCTCATTTCTCATGGTTTGACTTTAATCATCTAACTGCCTTTGCTTCTGTTTCTAATGTTAAGTCTCTTAAGCGAGTTGAAGCTGTTCAAAATCGCAAATTAGAAACTCTTAAACGTGAATATCTCGCCACTGGGATAGACCCTGACAAAGTCATATTTAATTATTCTAATTACGCACTTAACGAAATTGAGAAGAAAGTTCTATCTCGTGGCCTGAAGTTCTCTTTACGCCCAGGGAAACTTGACTATTGCGGCTTTCTTACACCCTTCGAAAAACTAGCTACTAATCTTAAGAACAGACCCATAGATAAGGAGGGTGTAAATTTTGACTTTGTTAAAACCAAACTCAAAAGTATAGCCCTCTCAGCCTTTTATGGGTACGATTCCGAACAGCTTCCGCTCAATATTAGTAAAGCTGAACTTTCTGCATTAAATAAGCTGTGCAAGAATAAGGATATTGTTATAATCCGACCTGATAAAGGCAATGGAGTAGTTATTCTGAACCGCCCAGACTACATCAATAAGGTTGAAACACTTCTAGCGGATAGCTCTAAATTTAAGAAACTTGACTGCGATATGCTCGATATTTGTCAGAAAAGGGAAGGCAAACTGATCCGTTTCCTTAGAGACACGTTACAGAAACAAAAATCTATCACTGATGAAGTTTATCGGGACCTTTTCACTTCTGGGAGTACCCCTGGCATCCTGTATGGCTTGCCCAAAGTCCATAAAGACAATTGTCCTGCTAGACCTATTCTCTCCGCTATTGGTACCTATAATTACAAACTCGCTAAATTTATTGTTCCGGTGTTACAGCCTTTTACGGCCGGTCAATACACTGTTAAAGATTCATTCAGTTTTGTCTCTGAAATTACGGCTTTCCAAAAAGATCGCGATCTAGTGATGGCTAGTTTTGATGTGTCTAGCCTTTTTACTAACATTCCTCTGGATGAATCAGTAGACCTTTGTGTTGACTTGCTGTTTGCAGACTGTGACACTTTGGAATACAAAGATTGTAAATTTAATCGTACTCAGTTTCGTAAATTACTTAACTTTGCCGTGAAGGACACTCATTTTGTATTCAATTGGGCAGTTGTTCGATCAAATAGATGGGGTAGCCATGGGATCACCGCTAGGGCCATCCCTGGCTAACATTTTCATGTGTATACTGGAACAACGATATCTTGATGAGTGCCCTTCCGAATTTAAGCCTATATTGTATCGTAGGTATGTTGACGACACGTTTTGTTTATTTAGAAGCAGATCTGACATCGAAAAGTTTTTAGATCATATAAATAGCTATCATCCTAATATCAAATTTACTGTTGAACTTGAAATGGACAACACACTGCCATTTCTAGATGTGTCAGTCACTCATGATCAAAATAGTTTCTCTACCAGCTTATATAGGAAGAAGACCTTTACAGGACTTTACACTGATTTTGGAACTCTCTCGCCTAATAAATATAAGGTTAATTTAATTAGGGTTCTAGTGTACCGCGCTTTCCACATATGTTCTACGTATGCTAATTTCCATGAGGAGGTTGTTAGAATAAAAGGGATTTTGAAAGAAAACTGTTTCCCTTTGCCACTTGTCGACCGTGTCATTAAAACCTTTTTGGACCAACAGTTTAGTAAAAGGCCTACACCTCCTCGCGAAGAAAAGGAGTTTCTTATATTCTGTCTCCCCTTTCTAGGAAGGTATAGTTTACAAGTTAAAACCAAACTTATTAGGCTCCTTAAACAATGTTACCCTACCGTTAAGCTCAAGGTTATTTTCAATTCTCCCAAGCGTTTGGCATCTTATTTTAGGTTTAAGGACCGCCTCCCTATTCTCATGTGCTCTTCTGTAGTTTACTCATATAAGTGTCCTGGCTGCCATGCCTTGTACTATGGGAAAACAACCCGTAATTTAGTTACCCGCTGCAGAGAGCACTTGGGAATCAACAAAGCAGGTCAAAAGATCAAAAGTAACTGTTCCGCCATTGGGGACCACATTTCTAAGTCCGGCCACAATGGATCCCTTGATGATTTTCATATTCTCAGCAAAACTGAGAATTCTTTTGACCTACTTATTCACGAAAGTCTTTTAATCCTTCGGGACCATCCTTCCCTTAATTCACAGCAATCCTCAATCCCCCTGGTACTGTTCTGAGTTGTTTGTCTCCGTTTTTCCACCAGTATTACTGGTATTACTGGTTTCCTTAGTTGTTTTTCTCCCCTGGTTTGCACACAGCCTTTCTTTCTATGGCCATTTTGCCCTTTTTTGGACTATTCCCAAGTCCCACTAACGTGTAGCTCGTCTAGTATTTAATCGTTGTTTCCACCCAGTTACTTGCTGAGGATGGACCTAGGAAGGTTCGAAACGTTCTAAATAATTATTATGGCTTAGCCACTCGATTTTGTCATCATGGACTTGTCTTCTGTCAATAATTAAAATGGACTTGTCATCTTTATTTTATTACTAAAATGGATTTGTCAATATAGCATCATTGAAATATGCAAAAGAACATGTTTTTTGTCGTCGTACTCGCCCTAAGATTTATCATCAAGCTGCGGTTCCCAAATGATGTTCCAATTTCATTTACTTCTGCCATTCTTGCTACATTCTGTGGGGCGTTTGCGAGTGCGAGTGATCCTCATTGCTTTTCACAGTTCTATACAAATGAATTAAATGAGCTAAAAAGTGACAAAATGACGCTACGAAATGGTAAATGAAAAGTAAAGGAATCAGATGTTGACTGGCAGTCGAAATGAAGTTTTTTTACCCTACTTATGTCAATTTATTGTAGTTTGAAGTTATACAGTTTAACTGTTAGCCATAACTTCCAAAACTGTCATCTGAGAAATTAGTCAAACGACTCTTCTTCATGAGGGGTGGAGATACTAACTATTTATGGGATGAGTCAGAAAAAACGTGGGGCGTTTGGTGGACTGTGAAGTCGCAATTAGCTACTCGATCATCGCAAACTAAGTTTTTCCATGTAGCCTGGAGTCTAACTTAGATCATAAACGTCTCCGCATCGAAATCGGTTTCATGATGCATTTGTTAAAACAGATTTTCTTCGTAAGATCTTTTATGGGAGTCTAGCAAGTCAATGAAATCTTTGACCAAGCCCCTTCCGCATTTAGCCTTGCCAGAGTTGCAGGTACATGTGGTATTATCAGGGGATACTGAAATAGCTAGGAAAAATTTTGACAGCCAGGGGTCCCATTGCAATTTATGGAGCGTTGATCTGGTGGAAAGAAACTTCGGCTCAAGACAAAGAAGCAAGCATTATCAATGTCTTTCAAGCATATTCTCCACGCAGAACAAGTCATGACCAAACATCTCATGAGAAAAATTACTATTTCTGAACTGTTTCATTTTCTCCAGATGATACTATGTACCTGTAATTTTTGCCAGGCTATAATGCTGAATGGGCTTGGCTAAAGATTTCACCAATTTCCAAAACTCTCATACGAAGTCTTACGAAGAAAATATTTTTCAACTAATGCATCAAGTGACCGATTGCACAGAAAAATTCAATTCGCGATGCTTGAGTAGCTACAAGCGATGTCACAGCCCGCCGAATGCCCCACCTTTTTTCTGACTCACCCGGTAGAAAGGGTCATGAAAGATAGAAAGCTCAAAGCAAGTAGAAATAACATAACCATATGGAGGGGAGGAATGACCCCTCCTAGGTGCATATAAGTTAAGTCGAATTTGATTGTTTTCCAAACTTTTCCGAACACCAGACGAAGCCTGAATGATAGGAAGTATTAAGGCTTTATTTTTGATTTGACTAAAATAGCTTCGATTTAATTCACAACCTCTCAATATGACACGGTGTCTCTTAGCGCATACGAAGAGTTGAAAGCTGAATGTTGTACGGTGCGAGTGATCCTCATTGCTTTTCACAGTTCTATGCTTTTTGTATGTCGTAGCCCGACGTCCTCTCGTCCTTCCGTTTTCAACAAAAACTGCTTTCGACGTAACTGAAGTTCTTCACTTTTAGGTGGTGCAAAGCTTGCGAAAAGGGAGCAGGAAGCGGTGAGACGTTCATTTTTTATTTCTACCATCTACACGTGTTTATATTTTACGTATCTTCTACGATGACGAAAATGTTTCAGTTTCTTTTTCAGTTTTATATTTTAAATTCTTAGACCTACAATTCCATATGCAAACTAAATAGATATACCTAATACAAAATGAGAGAGACTAAAATTAAATATCAATTGGACTAACCACAACAAACGAGTACAAAATACAAAGAACACTATGGAAATACAACGGAAATTACTGAATTAACTTGTAGAGGGATTTCTTTAGGAGGGGCTCTCCCAGTAGAATGTTTCGGTAGGAACACTGCAAAACGACGCGAAAGAAAAGACGACTATTTTTAAGATTAAATGTTGATTAAATATATATGCGAGCTGATGTTTCGCCCTGGCATGCGAGGCTTCTTCAGTGCCGAACCTACGTAATCACAAATGTACAATAATTTGAGTAAAGGTTAACTGTATCATGATGGGCTAAGGTGTGCTACATTGCAGGAGTGAATGTAAGTGGATGTTGGGGATGAGTAGGTGCTACCGCAAACATGATGATGTGGAGGAGGAAAGTAACGATAATGATTACTGTATGTTATGCTGCACATAGAATGACAGTGATTTAATAGAATACAAAATAAAGGGATCATAAGAGGATGTATATGGTTTGTCATTATTAGTAGAAAGCTACAACTTACTCTTCTTTAAGTTATCGGTCAATGGTCGTGTTTATGCCGTTCGGTGTGAGAGAGTTAGCCAAGCCAGTGAAGTATTGTTCTTTGGCTCTCCTAACGCTCTCGCGTTCGTTGTGTATTTGTAGTCGTGGCAGTTTCTGTAGGTCACCAACACAGTGTCCGGGTTTTTTCTGTCAATGATGTCTCTGCGGTGCTCGTTGAGTCTGTCTCGCAGTCGTCTTCCTGTTTGTCCGATGTATTGGCGGTGCATGTCTTACTTGACTGGTTGAAACAATAATGTATAAAGTTGCGGCACCCAAACTGATGAACGAATGAAAAGGGAATATAAGATAGGTGTGAGTTATTCGCCATCTTCGCACTGCTCCAAGGCAGTCCAAGCGAACCCTTGTGATATCACATTTGCATTGAGCTCCAAGGCAGTCCAAGCGAACCCTTGTGATATCACATTTGCATTGAGCGCGAAGTGCGGCATGCGTGTTTTTTTTGCACTTAAAAGCGTGCCGGCGTTTTCTTCTCTAAAAAGTTTGGGAACGTATTTTAGCTCCTCCTTGAGACATTGAGTGTAGAGCTTTGCAAGTGCCGTAGAACGAGTGAACTTGCGAAAGATGTTCTTTCGATATCCAAGATTCTTGTTCAAGAAAGTTGTCTTGTTTTGCTCTATCTGTCGGGCTAAATATTTGGCTGAAGATTGCTCGTCTGGTCTTAGTCTGTTGGCAGTGAATTTTCGTTCAGGGTTGCTTTGATGATATCTCCTGTTGACTTTATTATCGCTGGTGTGATGCCGTTGATGATTTGTGGCAGTATTTGAATGATGCTTTGAAGTACGATTTCCTTGATAGATTCCACTCGATCATTTGAGAATTTGTCTAAATTATCCTTTTTGCTGGAGTCAGTTCCATTTGCCATCCTAACGTCATATTTGGTGGGTAAAATACTAAAAAATTCGTAAGGAGATGGAGGTAAGGAAACAAGACTTTGAATCAGCACACTAAGACCTTTCGAACTTACGTTCTCTTCAGAGTGTGACTAACATTTGAAAGTGAAATCTATCATAACAATTTATATTTTATTACATTTGTTTATACGATATTATAGTATATTTTAGATTTATATGGAAACTGTAAACTATTTTGATGTTTCCTGAACAGCGTGTGATAAGAAGGATATATTTTAGCTGTTAAGTAGGCTATGTCTGGCTTTGAATAGTTTGTTCTCTTCACGTGATAACATCCTTGGATCTGTTAATGCGAAAAAAGCGTAGATTTTAAAGAAGGTTCCTTTAAGGAATTGTTCTTCTTGCTGCATTCGTGGATGTGTTTTGGAAATTACAACATGACATGCCAGTCCTTGATTCGGAAATGTGATTATTTAGCCGTTTTTGGAAATTCGTTGTTTGTCCGATGTAGTTCATTGCTCCATTGCACATATTGCATGTTAAAAAATACACAACTTTCATACTTTTGCATGTTATGTGTGATCTGATTTGCCATTCTGCTCTATTTGCTGTTGTAAAATGGTCTACTGGTTGTAAGTAAAGTTTTAAAAGTTTGCAACGTCGTTTCCCACATAGAAATATTCCAGGCACACGATTTCGCGTTTGAGATATGCTTTCAGATGTGAATTTTGTATTTGTAAGGATAGATGTGAGGTTTGGTGGCTGTCGTAAAGCAAGGGTTGGTTCTGTGTCTTTAAATTTTTTTTTGTGTCTGGATCTTGTATTGATTTTAGAAGGTTTGATATTGTTTTCATTGGGTTGTCATAACTAAGTGTAATAATGTCTTCATTTTGTTTCGGCGCTGGTCCTTGGAGTCTGGATTTTTCGAAAGCTTTATTAATCAGACGGAGTGGATAGTAACATTTTATGAGCCATTGCTTGAGTTCATCTAGGCGTTTCTTCGTGATATCTTCATGCTGGGTATGGCATGCAATGTGTTCATATGCTACATGTGTTCATATTCATAGGTACATATGCTGGGTATTGCATACTATGTGTTCACACAAAGTTTTTATCTGAACATTTAAAAAACTTTCATGAGATCTATTTTTTGAGGTTCAGCAAGTTTCTACCATTACTTTATATGATATTTACAGAATGAGCTGAGACAAACATTAGACAAGATGGCTGATAAATTGGAAAAAGAAACGAAAGCGCATGAAAGTGCAACAAAGAGGATCGAAGAATTGTCATCTCAGATCAATGATTTAAATAATAAGGTATGCTTTTCTGTAATTAACTGCAAAATCAAGGTACAAAGTTTCACTATGGATTAGTTTACTTGAAAACGAGCACATAAGGACTGCACAGATTATGTTCATAAGTGTTATGTACAACCTGGCATGAAATTCGTATGAAAGTGTGTTGACGGAGATAATAGGTAACTGAGGAAATGCATATGCATGCCTAAATTTAGCCTATAGACCAAATCGGCTAAGGTATGTTTTACCCATTTCAAGTCATGTGACCATACTCTTGGGAAGTTTCAGTATTATTCTACTTCTTGTATTCATGGTACAGCTTTGCATGGCACGACGTATGTTAGAGAAATCAAAAGGAGTTTTATCAAGAGATTGATCACATGACTTGAAGTGGGTGTAAACAAACCTTAGTCAGCACGTGCGTGGAATTCGTTGAGCAAGTTCCTTTGTCCTATTTATAGATAACATTATCTTAGCTCCGTCAACTAACTTGAAAGATAGTTTATACATATGCCTGGTGTCCCAAACAAGGCATACAGATTTGGTTGGGCCCAAAGATGAGAATTTAGAGAATTGGGAATTCTGAAAAAACGTTAGAGTTGGCAGACCACGCCTGACAACCTCGCATTCAACTTTTGTAGCCTTGTTCTGATGGTAACGGTGTTACTATTGGAGCATAGAAGCATAGTGTGGTAACCAGAAATCAGGTCAGGTTATCAGGCTAATAGGAGCAACATATTTTCTCGAACCTTGACCTGATTTTCGCGAAGGAAAAATATAACCTGGGTTAACTAACCTCAGCAAAACTTGTAGAAAATTAATCAGAGATTTTGTTTGCCAAACATTTATATTCATTCAATAATTTTAAAATGTCGTGTATCAAGTGTTTTTGAAGACTTGTCGTAAATTTTTGGCGCACCCGGTATACTTTCCGATACTTCGTTTCTTCATTTGCTGTGTATGAAACGCACGACTTTTTCAAGTAAGTCTAGCTAAATTTCGATTCTCCCGGGGCCACGGCCGACAACCCATCATTCGACTTCCGTAGCCTCGTTCTGATGATAATAGTATTTCTATAGGAGCATAATTTTTCTCGAACTTTGGCCTGATCTTTGCAAAAGAAATATATGACCTGTATCAACCAACCTGAGCAAAACTTGTAGCAAATTTATCAGAGATTTTGTTCACCCCAAATTTGTTTTCATTCCAAAAGTTTAAATGACCGGGTATCAATTGTTTTTGAAGACAGGTCATAAATTCTTCTGGTAAACCCCATATATGGTATTGGTTCACCCTTATTTGGCACAACTTTTCCAACATCAAACAGGTCGACGAGCTGCTTCGGGAAGAAAGATTTCTTGTCACGGGACTGAATTTTACAAAATATGACACTACTACTTACACAATCTAGGAGTTTGATATTGTATATTCAGCTGTAAGATGATGGATGATATATACATGAATGGTAGACTAAGAGAACACTTCTGAGCCGTGAGAGAGCATAAAATGTTGGAGCGGAGACTGACTGGCCTAACCAAAATGAAGGGAACAAGAGTTGAACCTGGCCAGCGCCTAGTTGATAGGCTCACAAACTCCAATAATAAGCAAGTTATATTTTACATCACGAAAAAGGCAGATAATTTTTAAGTGGCTTAGGACGTTTCTTTATCCTATAACTTGTCATTTCTGCAAGAAAATACACTCCTAATGAATCAGATCAATTTCTGTAAAATTTGACGAAGCGATAAGCAAATGAATGGCGTGCAAGTTGAAAGAAACCCCAGAAACAAGATAAAGCCAAAATTTCTTGGGAGAAGTGATTTTCGCATGGAAATATGGATATAATGAGATAAAATCGAAAAAAAATTGGATACCAAGGCGGCAGAAAGCCGCAAAAACGTTGAAAAATGGAGATGGAGACAGAGTGGCCTAACCAAAATAATGGGTACAAAATTCATAGTTGGTCCACGCCTTTTTTTATAGGTTTCATAACAACAACAAAAAATATACCAAACTTTAGCTCAAAAAAAAGAGAAATGAATCTTGCATGGCATAGGAAGGGTTTCTTTCTCATAGGACGTAGCATTTGGAAGAAAATTGGCCTTGAATGAAAAAGTGAAATTTTGGTAAAATTCGACGAGCGGAATTGCAGCAATTCAACATGCAGGTGGAATGCAACTCTAAGTTCAGAAAAAGCTACAGAATCACAATTTAATTGGTTTTTGGAAGAAAGTATGAATGTCGTTCCAGAAAATGCCAACTTATCGATCAAATAGAGGACTTATGATTGAGAAAGAGACAAAAAGTCTAGGTGGAGACTTGTTGGCCTAACAAAAATAATGGAATTGCAAAGCGAAGTTGATCCGCGCCTAATTTAAAGGATCTGAAACGGAAGCCAAAAAGATGCAAAGTGCCATATCAAATGAAAGAAAAATGAATTTTGCATGGTATAGGATAGTTCGCTTTTCAAATAAACTCGTCACTTCTCGAGAAAACAACCCTGAATAAAAATCATGAATTTTCGTCTTACGAAACGAAAGAAAAATCTAAAGGGAGTCTTACGATTAAAAACTTCTTGAAAATGGGTAATTTCATTTCCAAATTATCCCAAACAAAAGAAAACTAAGTTTGTGAAGACTGTTCTTCCAAATAAAATCAAACATCTTTGAAATATCACAGCAGATGGATAAGAAATTCAAAGATTAATGTTGAGTTGCAATTCCGGGCCTACGAGATTTTCGTGAAATCGAAGAGGATCTGCTTACCTGCTAGCATCCATAGCGTTTGTTTCTCTGCTTCCAAATCATCAAAATCTTCAATTTTTGCACAGTTTTTATTACTAAACACGCTCAATATCAGATCTTACAAAAATGAAATGTTTTTTGATGTGTGCGCGTGATGAAATCAGGAAAAGGGCGCGCAAAAATCACATGAACTCCACCTGCCTCCACAGCTTCGAGGATTCAATGTGACGTCACACGTCAGTAGGGGTTGTCGGGCGTGGGGGCTCATGCCATCAAAGGGTCCCGGATCGATCGAATTTGATTTTGTTCGTCAGCCAGCCTCTCTTTGCTTTACACAGAATGTATACAGAGATCCCCCATCCATCTGTTGATAAACTGAAACACTGAAACCGAAGACTGCGCTCTATGGCCTAGGTCTTGAAAATGAAAGCAAGTGATAGTGAACATTCAATCAACAATTTAACTGATGAGAATGGGTGTAAAATAACTGATCCTGATATGATTGCTAGTAACTTCAATAACTATTTTCTCAATGTTGCCTATAAAATCACAAGTAAAATCCCAAGAAATCCAAATTCTGCTCTTAAGTATCTAAATGCCCCCAACAATAACAGCTTTTTTATATCTCCCACTGTCCCAGATGAGGTATCTTCTATAATCCAGTCACTCAAGAAAAACAAGTCTACTGGGCCTAATAGCATTCCAGTTAAATTATTGAAAATTCTTGACCCTCACATCTCTGTACAACTCTCTCAGATCATCAATGACTCACTTAAAAATGGTACCTTTCCTGAAAAGTTAAAGATTGCTAAGGTTATCCCTATATTTAAGAAAGGTGATGCTTCAAAGAACTCAAATTATAGACCCATATCATTACTATCAATTTTCAGTAAGATCTTTGAAAAGCTTATGCACCAACGCTTGTACAATTTCTTAGAACTTCATGAAATTCTGTTTCAAATGCAATTTGGATTCCGTAATGGACACTCTACTGATCATGCGCTGATAAGTTTAAGTGAAAGAATAAAGTATACACTTGACTCAAACAGAATGGGCTGTGGAATCTTCATTGACCTGCAAAAAGCCTTTGATACTGTTAACCATACCATCTTGCTACAAAAACTGAGTCACTATGGGATCAGAGGCACCTCACTCCTTTGGTTTCAATCCTACCTGACAGGTAGACGGCAGTATGTTTCGGTCAACAATCATTCTTCTCAACTAGGGGGCATTACATGTGGTGTCCCTCAAGGTTCTGTACTTGGCCCGTTGCTTTTTCTAATTTATATCAATGACCTTCCTAATGCATCCAAAGTTCTCTCATTCTTGTTTGCTGATGATACAAATATCTACTATGAATCTGAAAACATAATAAAGCTTAAGGATAAAATAAACAAAGAGCTGCTGAAAGTAAAGTCATGGCTGGAGATAAATAAGCTAGCTCTAAACATTGAGAAAACAAATTTTGTTGTATTTCACTCATGTAGGAGGAAATTGCCTAATGATATCCAAATTAGATTTGGCAAGAAACCAGTTGCTAGAGCTAGGTATGTTAAATTTTTAGGTGTCTTGATGGATGAGCATCCCTCTTGGAAATTTCATATTACTGAACTAACTAAGAAACTTTCAAGGACAACAGGGATCTTCTTTAAGATCAGACACTACCTTCCACTTGACATTCTGAAAAATCTCTACTATTCCATATTCTCTTCTTTTCTAAGTTATGGTTCATCAACTTGGGGACTCTCCTATGATACATATCTTGCACCTCTTTTCTTATTGCAGAAGAAAGTACTAAGGTCTATCTCTTTTCAGCCTCTCCTCTCTTCCTCGACACCAATCTTCCACTCCCTGAAAATTCTGAAACTAAATGAAATGATTAATCATGAAATTCTCAAGTTTGTTTACAAATCTCTAAATGGTCTCTCACCTTCTCATTTTCAGAACTATTTCCAGTTCAGTAACACTGTTCATAGCCATGAAACTCGTCAGGCAGCTGGGGGTGACATCTTTCAGTCCATAAGAAATACATTTCTGTATGGTCTTAGATCAATAAAATATCTTGGTGCCAAACTCTGGAATGGTATTCCAACTTTTATCAAAATGTCAGTTTCTTTTAATATCTTCAAGTCAAAATTGAAAGAATTCCTCATTAATGGCTATGACCTCTAATTCCTAACTCAATAAAGAGTAAATCATTCTTTGGAGCTATTCTGGTTTTCTTTTCTTCCCTTTTTTTTAGTGAAAAAAATTTTGTTTTTCTTTTTTAGTTTTTAGATGGGGGGGCTCTCTCTCGATTAGTTTATCTACTAGAGAGCTCCTCCTTAGACTAATATATCTATGTACATAGTGTTAAGTAATGTTTTCCTATTACGTTAATTTATTTAGTGGTTGTCCATGTTCTTGTTGTTGTGTAGTATGTATTATTGTCTTATTTATTTTAATTTAGGTAATGTTAGTTATTGTATTGAAATGTACTTAGGTATATTTGTTAAATGAAACTGAAACTGAAACTGAAACTGAAACAGTCTTCGCTTTAAAATGTAGCAAAATCTTTGAGACACCTTAACGTGAACAAAAATATGGAAAGACCTGTTCGTAGTGAACTTGATTTAGAGCGAAGACCTAGGCTGTAGGGCGCAGTTTTCTGTTTCAGCGCAGTGTTTCAGGTAATCAGCAGATGGATGGGGGATCCCTGTGTAATGTAAAGCAAAGCGAGGCTGGTTGACGAAAGCATTCGAACTTTGATCGCTCGAGCCATGGGAGAATCGAAATTTGACGAGCCTTGCATCGAAAGAAAGAGTTGCAAATTGTTACATTTCAGACATTGTAGATTAAGAAACGAAGTATCTGAAAGTATAGTTCGATGATTTCGGAATATTTTGATATGTTGTGTTACGAATTTGGAGCATAGATGGCGGATTGCTGGCGAAGAAAAACAGTTTATTGAATTTAACTTGAAGATAAGTTTCAGTCCTTGTAACTATACCGAGTGAGTCAATAAAAAGGTCCAACGTTTAAAAAAATGTTGCTCGCTGAATATCAAAGCAATGACATTAAAAACTATCTTGTTTTATTCCCGATATGTCCAAGCAAGTTTAGTATTTTAACTGGCTTTAATTTTTCGTTCCTTCCCGTGGAAATGGGAGATTTTTGGTCCTTTCGAACACCTGCAAAAACGAGTGAAAACAACAAGCAAGATTTGCCTTTGTTCTCTTTCCTAGCATTAATGAAATTTGGATGTGTTCATGTATTTTGTCGTCTTAGGGAATGAAAATACCCCTGAATAACTTGTTCATGCCTAGGAGAAAACTTTTTCAATCCCCCAAGAGGATAGCACGTGCTAAATCGTACTGAAGTAATCGATATGAGGGAAACATATCAGGGGAGCTCGCTCGTTGATTTTAGCACGATTTTTAAGGTTTCTCGAAGGGACGTTTTTTAGAAAATCTCTTGTAAAATCTGAACGTTGTGACCGTTTTCAGCCAGAAAAAATTCTAAAATAGTTGAACGTGTTATCTATTCAATGAGATATTGCAAAATTTCATTGCTCATATACTCATGGAGCAGTAGTCTTTCAAACGCCCGACGTTTTTGACTCACCCGGTACACGAGAATAACTGCAAGTTACTTCATATCGAACTCTCGTATTCGAACAATTATGCAGTGCGGTGCAGAAGTCAATGAGACACAGCGCAGATGTAGAGAGGTGCAACAAATAACCGCTGGTAAACTTGTTATTGTTCAGTTAACCGTCTGGGCTTCCCGTGGTCTACCAGCTTCATGAGCAGAAGGTTTACGTAGCCTCCGAAATCTACTGTTTTCAGTACAGCCCGAAAGAATGCATCAAAATCATTCGGAAGTCTTCCGAAAAAGGAATGACCAAAATAATTGGTTTTGAAAGAAAATCGATACGACCTCTCAGAGCTCTCTCATTTTCGGAAGAGCCCAAAAGAATACGTCAATAGTTTCTCGGAAGTCTATTGTAAATAGAATGAGCAAGATGATGGGCTTTGGTGAGAAATGATGTGAAATCTGCGAATTCTACCGTTTTCCGTAGAATGGCACCAAAGCAATGGGATTGCAGCTTCTATCAACTCTACCGTTTCAGAAGAAGCTCAAAAGAATGCACCCTTGCCTTCAGTCAATAGTTAATCAATTTCAAAACGTTTCTCGATAATTAACTTGAACATACAGGATGTCTCAAAAAATTGTTCGACATTTGATTGAATATTGAAAAATAACAGTAACATGAACCGGCTCATGGGAAGATAACCCTGTCCCTAAGATTATGAAATAATTTTAGAGACCAGAATTTTGGAAATTGGTTAAAAAATTATTGAGTTGCGAGCTTGCAAATATAAAAAATATGCGATAGCTGAAATCAGAGACCTCCAGATTACTTGTTATGCAAAAAGCATGAAGACCGAGTTAAAAGAACGTTATCCAATGTCATACCTCTCGTTGAGATCAGAGCAAAGCAAATAGGACTTCTAAAGTAATTGATCCTTGCGATCATTGTCAAAATTTCCTTAACATTGCATGTATCCAAAAACAGTCTAAGCATAATAAACGAGAGACTGAATCTGTTTCCTTAAATCATCCATATGCTTGCCAGTTAGGTTTTCAAAAACCTGTTCCAATCCCATTTGGTTCGCCTTGAAGCAATTGAGATTTAACAGAAACGATGGCCTATGGGATATTTTACCAAAGATGCCATTTCGAAGCCTCTGGTTTCAGCTTTTGCACAAACTTGAACTTCAAAGGCTTGTAACTCCATAAATTTTTAGCGGATTTGCAAGATTCTTGTGTCAAAAATTAATTTAAAATCTCAGGAAAAGGGTTACTTGACCAAGTGTCCATTCAGCGTATCTTTATTTTTTGCATTTAATCAAACGTCGAAAAATTTGTTTGAGACACCCTGTAGATTTATCATTTCTTGATATTACTGACTTTAGTGTTGAAATATCGATGCAATAAGTATCCTGTGGTGCGATATATCTGGTGGTAAGATGATCTCTGGGCTTCTCCCTCCTGGTAAACAGTCATTAAGAAGGTGGATCACATATGTTTTTTGTTTGTCAAGGTTTGTATCTATCTCGAAACTTGACAATTGTTTTCTTTTCAAGCTAAATATGGAATCTGTGAATCGTGTGCGGCTAGAAGAAATTGTGAAACAAGTTGGATCGTCAATACCAGATGATGCAAAGATATCAAACTTGCAAAGCATGGGTGCAATCATGATGCAGCCAATACCACCTCCACCAACGAATGTTCTATCAGTTCATAACCCTGCTCCTGTCGCACCGCCACCAGCACCCCCTCCTTTGTTTGGTGGCCCAGGTGCACCACCTCCTCCTCCGCCAATGGGTATGTCATTTATCTCACTACCTCAGATTTGTATAGGCACGTACACTGCGTAATACCATATTGACCCGAAATTTCCTTATGGCGACGTGTTATCACAAAAGGCACGCGATAATGTGAACCCTCATGTGTGATGATTTCCTTTGAATGCATGAACTAGGCGTATCGGGCTTTGCCTTTTACCGCTTTTTAATGAAATTGCTTTGATTGGAGATAAACTACGCAGCTGCCTCGAGCAGTACTTTCGTAGAACAGATTATCCTGTTTATGCCTCCTTTTTTGATACACATTTGTTGTTTAGAACATCAGTGAGCTCAGTCGACGTTGAATTTTCTTATCTTGAATGGGAAAGATGCAGTCTGTCTTCTCAATTCATTCATTAACAGGTCTCAGGTCATATGGCCTGATAGGCTGAAAACATATTTGATGAGCTGAGAGCAAATTAAAACACGACTCCCTTTAAGAACAGCAATGACGTCAGCCTTAAATATTTTCCTTTTTCTTACGTGGGATATTGATCAAGAAACTGTATTTTTTGTATTCTTTAATTGTAGCTGAAGGGATATAGTGTGTAAATAAAGTTTAATGAAGTGAATATGAAATGATTACCAGTTAGCATGCATGATAGGAGCTGCATCATTCCATTATCATTTAAACATAGATAAAAAAGTTTGCTACGAATCATAATGCTCTTTTTAATCAAAAGGATAGTTGAAAAAGAGGACTGCAGAACTGTGTCAACGGCACCCCCCAAATTTGAAACAATCGAAACGAGGTATCGCTGTGTTTATTCTGAACCAAATTTATCATTCTGGCAATGAGTTTAGTAAACAGACTTTTAATTACAAGATGTACGCGTGAATACGACATATTTTTAAAACATACATTTAATCTTTATTCCATGCCAAAAGAATGCTTGATATTTTTTTTTTCAGGAGGTGGTGATGGGCTATTTGGACGAAAAAAGAGCAAACTCCCTAAACCATCAAATCCACTCAAGTCTTTTAACTGGGCAAAGATTCCTGATGTAAGGCTGTTTCCTTTAGTTTATTTCTTCGTAACGTTGTTTGTTTACAATCGATTTCTCCATTTTATTTGAAACGATTTAGTATTTTCTCAAAACGTTTGATCACAGTTTTTGTTTGATCACTGTTATCCTTGTTGTGAGTGTTTGCTCAAATCACTGACAATATGAGTGACTCTAATAGCATTCTTTGGTTTGAAATTATTCAGAAAAGGCGTAGAGTTTCATCAGAGAAGTGACGCCCTTGGGCATGAATATATCACTTTCATCATGCCATCTTTGTCGCATTTCAGATAGCAAATGAAGTGCAACAGTCCAACGAAGCTCCCTTGATTTAACTTTGCCGCTATTGCAGTGTGACATGAAATCGCCACAAGTGTAAATTCAGCTTAAAATTCATTTTGTATCATTTCTCTAGGCATTATTATAATTCAGGCTGTTGAAAGTTCCAGGGGAACAGATATCCATGGATAACATCCCTAAGAATGGACGCTCACTCCTGCTTGAATTGATCTTTGTTTTCTTAGTGACTGTTTTCGCTTCTATGACTGTCAGTTATCAGCGTTGAAATCTTCATTCAAATATATACCAAAGCTGGTGATGCTGTGTTCGGGACAACTACTCTATGTGCATAGTTTGGGATATACCTTAAAGGCAGTCTGTCCCCTCGTTGATTGGTCACTTTAACAATAGGCGTGTGGCGAATGAAGTCATTCAATCATGACAGAGATGAAAGAGGATGCCGCGCGAGTTGGCGAAAATAGTAGGCCTATGTAGTTGCAGCGAGCAACATGGCAAGACGATTTGCTCTTCCTAACATTGAGAATGACGCAACGCCATCTTCAGTTGGAACGCCGTTGCTTGTTTTTGGACGGGAAAGAGTCACTTCCCAACAACATGGCCTGGTTAGCGACTTTACGTCGGCGTTTGGTCCAAACACAAACACGTCCAGCACAAGGGAGCCTGTCGTCAGTCGGAAACCCAAGCTCATTCCTCACTTCACGCTCAGTTCATTCCTCAGTTCACGCCATGAATCGAAGGTCTTCTCACGCAGTTCCATCCTCACGCAGTGCAACTTTCTGAAAACGTGTACTGCCAAATGGCCGCCCTCGACCAAGCCTTGACATTCCTGTTGAGGCCATCCCTTCCGCAGAGCTGCGGATGGCAGCCATTGCGATCTGATCAACTTTTCGAAGAGATTCTTCTTTGCGTAATCCTGCACGCTGATTGGCTCTCCCGTTTGGAAGGTCACTCATGCATAATATTCATGGCCACGAAAAAAAATTGAGAACAATAGGGGACAGTCTGCCTTTAACTAAGGCATTTGTTGCTTTGCTCTGATTTGGTGGTGATGGGCGAAATTTGTACTTTCACCATGAATAACTCTGTGCACCAATATCAACTAAAAAGGGATCACTTCAACGATTGTATGAGTTTATCTAAATCTCGTAACTTTTTGGGGATACCCGGTATATTGGGTTGGTAAGGAACGAATAGTCCTCCCTCCATTGGTGGCAGCTTCGATGCCCCAGCAGACTGGACTGTTTATTGCCGACGTAGGCTTGAAGACTTACATGAAGTTGTTTCTTGTGAACTTAAACTTTCGCATTAAGCCTGTATTAGGAGAAAGCATTGTAACAAAGTTTTTTGTTTCCTTCCTTTTTTTTTGCAAAGTTTGAATCGACTTGCTTACATTGGGTTTTTGAATTACCATGTTTAGTGAAAGTGATGGAGCTGCTTAGGTTTGCATTTTCTGCGTATATTCCATCATCATTGGGTAGTTCTCTTGAATCTGCCTGTTTTCTCAATAACTGAGGCATGAGGGAAACGATGATTTTCTGCTAAGACAACTGGTTTCTTGAAAATTTGCTGATGTATGTTCATATGCAGTAGTTTCCAAATGGATACCGCGTTTGCGATAGCTTATCCCAGAAGCTTGGAGGTGTTGCGGCGCCGTGGGGTAATCCTCTGACTTAGTAGCCAGAACAGTCAGGCGGAGTTGGTTCGATACCAGGCAGGATCCCGCCAAATGAGCGTCATGACAAGGGGTCGCTGTTTAGGTGTGCTCTATTTCTGCGATCCCAGTGCTTGGCGCTAAAAAACGCAACTTCACCCTCACCTTCTCCCTGTCTGGGAATTTACGGGAGTTTGGCTGTGCAAAATTAGAGGAAAAGTTTTCAAGTTTCGAGGTTTCAATTATCTCAGCATTGTTGGTTGCGTAAAATATTGTATGTTTTTGGTCGTAAATAGTGGTCTCCACTCACACTGATATCAAGTCATTGGTTTTTTGGTAAGTGTTGTATGTTCACCCTTTGAGAGAGGCACAAAATGGAATTAGCAATTTTAGTGAGAATTGCACTGTGCATTGTGGCAATGATGACGTAATGCGCCATGCAGACAGACTGTATCATGCACACAAATTCCTCCCACCTTCGTCCCATCTTTGGTGCTATCGAGATTCCAGAGTATGATCAACGGCTAATGATACCAACACGCATTAAGATAACTTTCTAACATGACTTTTACGAAAGGGAGCCTAACCGTAAATATTCACTGTTTGAGGCAATTAAGCGATTATTTTGCAAAATTGCGGAAAAGCAGGAATTTCAAAATCACGTAAATAGTGTCCAGTACGTGAAACTCTTTAAACATAACGATTTTATCAACTTTGTCTCAGTAACAATCCGTAAGTAAAATTTGTATTTCACTGCCTTCAGCACTTTTCTTTCAAACTGGAGTCAAGTTGCAAGCCTTTCATACAACTACTTTCGAAATTTTTGAGCCACCCAAAAGTTTTCAGTTATTTCTCCCGTTGTTTTCCCCCAGCCAATGTTGCAATTACCACAAGGCAGTGGCCGAATCACACGTGTCAGCTCGATCAGATACTTTTTTCAAAACAACACAGACATGGGGGGAAAGGGGGACGAAAATGTCATTTTTTTCAAGGTGGCTCTACAACTTTGTAAGTAGTTGAAGGTTCAACGATTTTACAACCGCCTTGACATTTTTGGTGCACCAGGTAGTTAAAATAATCAAATTTTTGTCAAGCCCCAAGCCAGAACCTTGAGGTTTTGGCTTAAACTGCAAGTCAGTTCTTCCAGATTGTTTGGGACATGAACATCATTTTTGAAAGTGAATTGTAAGTGGTAACCTCTCATTCTTTAGCAGATACTCAATCTGATTTGATTGAGATCCTTTGCAACGTCAGTGAAAAGCAACCCCCACGTCCCTTTAATTCACATTAAATGGCAGACAGTTATTCATCTTAAACTTAACGAACGAGTTGCACTCATGACAGCATTTATTTCTTTGAAACCCTGACCAGACATTTAATGTCAGACAGAAGCTAGTAGTACCATTGGTTTTAAAACGTGAGTAGTGTAGTTGTATGTTAGTTTAATGTTGCTTGTCTTTTTTATTGGTCATGGGGTAGTCATTGTCTTTCGCTCCCCATGGTATCATCCCTGTTGTGTAGCATAATAATTAGAATAGTCAAAGAAGAAAGTTAGATTGTTATTGTAATGATTTTTATGAAAAAAGATTCTCAGTTCAACTGCTTCCTAGATCAGTCGAAATCTTTTTAGTCTTCTTAAAGCTGTTTGTTGAGGTCATATTCACTTTCTTTCGTTGTAGCAAAAAATAAAGGGAACGCTTTGGACAGAATTGGATGATGCAGAGGTATGTCTTGTATGTTACCAATCATTTACTGACTCTAAGAAATTTCGATAAATGTATTGGGAATCTTGTTATTTATGGTCAAGTCTTATTATTTGCTAAATGTTAGTTGTGTGCCTTTCGTCGTGTATTGAGGAAGGAAGGCGAGCCAACCAATTTCCCCTATTCTTGATTTCTGCTGTGATTGGCATAATGAAACTTAAGACATATGCCTCGTGTGTGTGTGTGATCTTATTTTAATTCGAAAATGACATTCTAGTTTCTAATTACAAAATAAAAAGAAACTAATCTAATTCGAATACAAAAATACTTGAATTAAATAGAAATGCAAATTAGATATACTCGTGAGTAGCCATTATTCCTTATGAGCGATATCAATGCCACCTCCAAGTCTAAAACAAGTTTCAGATATGAGAAGTTTTGAATAGCCGATGAATGAAATCATGTTTAAGTTTAAAGTCTCATTCCGCTTGTAATTGGTGTACTATGTTGTAAATTTCAGATTATCCCACGGCTGGACTTCCGAGAAATCGACATCACTTTCTCAGCTTTTCAGAAAAAGGAGGTGAGGAAACCAAGCAGTTTACTTAATATTCGATGGATGTTTCCTTTCAGGAAGATTTGATACGTAAAGAAAAGTCTCCGTATCCTGTCCTTATGTATTTTACACAATAGGAAATTGAAACAATGCGATGTATTCTCGAATCCACTTAATCGGCATACGTTTTTGTCTCCTACATCATTGTGCTGTTTTAACACTGTTGATGGGTTTCCATGGTCATTTTCACCAAAGTTTCATTGTGGAATTCGAGAAGAATGAATGACTATGATTCTATGGCACGATTTAGCTTGAAATTAACGGTTGCTTGGCGTGACTTCATTTCATTTAACACGTTTTTGCGGAAGTTACCTGGCTTCAAGGCCTGGTTATTTTCATGGATGGAGGAAGCCAGACGCGATTGTACGTAGAATTCTTGATTTTTCTCAACAAATAGAAAATACCCGTTAAGCAAGGACAAAGTCCATAAACATAGAGTAAAGTAGCTATGTTTGTTAAGAAATGGATTTCAACAGCTGGTAAATCAACTCGCAAAGATTTGCAAGGGAAAAACTATGAGCTTGAACGGAGATCGCTAGCTAACTGTTACAGTGGCTTTCGTGACCATCTCTCAGTCATGTTCATATTTCTCTGTAAGCACAACCCACAGAAAACGTATTTTCACTCAATAAGTGTAGTTTTTGTTGTAATTAGTGCCATAAATTCATAAAAATTCTGCATTTAGAAAGCTTCCAAATATTTATTGTCTTTGGTGTTACTTTTTTTGCCCATCCATGACATTGTAGATTACTTCCCTTTCCAAATTTGAGTTCTGATAATCGAAATCGTATACCTATTGCCATTAGGAGTGGATCACATCGACTTTTGAACGACTCCCTTATGACGGTCATTGATGTAGGTTGTAAGTTCTTTGCTTCTACGTGTTGCAATAACAAGCAGTGGCTGCATAAGATAATTTTAAGAAGCATAAGGCCTAGAGTGTAAAAGGATATGAATTGCCAGCTTAACCCTTCATCAGTAGTAAGGTTGTTGTGAGAAGGCGGCTTCCCTTATATTTTTTGTCACTTCCAATGCAGAGTCAAAACGTTTTATACCCCCTCCACCTCATTGCTGGATTACGATCAAGTGTTCATCTGCTGCATTTTACTGAAGAAGGAGATTTCTCCTTGACCGTTGAAAGTATGTACCAGGATACAAGATCTGGCTGGCGTGGCCTTCCATGTTTCATAAATTCTGTATTTCCTTGCCAGGGGGATCATTACTGACTAGCAGCGATTGTTTGCTTCAGTTTTTATGCCATTCATTGCCGAAGATGTTTATTATGTATTTATATAGTCGCTGTTTCGTTTGTAGAAGGAGCAGGATGATGAAGAGGACTTCAAGAAGGTAGCAACACAGCCAAAGGAATTATCTTTTATTGACAATCGACGAGCTCAGGTAAGTGAAGGCATAGCCAGTTCTCAGAAGAGACTCGGGAGGGAGTATCTGGAAGTATGGATGGCGGAGAAATATGAGATTAACCATATAAGAAGCTAAATTAAGGTTTCTACTTAAAGGTGCGGATAAGATCACCACATATGTGTGGGTATGCCCCTATTCCCAACCTCATTCTCATGATTTTCTTTCATGATACGCTGATAACGAAGCCAAATAAACAGCCTAGTACTTCTGTCAAATCTGCCCAGACATGGGCGGATTAGCAGCCATTGTAGATTTGCAGTTTTCTAGGCAACATTGATTATACAACCTCCATGCCAAACAACGAGGCAACGTTTTAATAGTTGTTGCAATATTACCTTCACAAGGTGTCAATCAACGCTCCAGGTACTTTATTGTCGTACAAACAGCTATGAGTGTTGATACTTCCAATTGCTGCAAAGTTTTGGAACACTGTACCTGTTTACATCAGAGACCAAAGAACATTAGCAGCTTTCAAGAGCTCTTCAGATCGACGCCGATGAGACTAGTTCGTGCGAAACTTTCCTTTTATTTCACACTCGCAAAACATGCAAATTTTAACAGAAATTAAAAAAATTATTTAATTGTACAAAATTGCCCTTATATTTTCTTATTTTGATAAATAATTGGCGAACTTTAACTGACTAACCAAACATGTACTACGTAATAACCAAAAGAGGTTGATGTACAGCACTTATAGATGCATGGACAACGTTACGTTGTTGTTATTCGAATAATTTTTTCGAAAAACATTTTTTTTGTGTTTGCTATTATTTCGAATAGCCAATCAAATTGCAGAGCGGCTTCTTGTATCCCAAAGTAGAGGCAGAACAACGTGAATCTATATTTTCAAAAGATGACTGTATTTAATCACTTCTTGCCCAGATCAATACACTATTTGAAATTTAGAAAAAGGGGTCTGGAGAGAGCAATATTTTCCTTGTAAACGTGGACACAAATGGCTGTCACGGTGCTTTTTTATACATATTCTAGAATTTTTACAGTAACAGGACATAGTTACAGGACGATACCACGAGGAGAAGGAGAATGCATTGCAACACTGTGGTTTTAACAATTAACATGAAACATTTACACGAAATATTGAACGAACCAGTATAATACAGCATAAACTACAAAGAAATAAAATGATACAAAGGTGGGAGGAGGAGAGGAAATTTCATTTAAATAATTTAAGAAAATCTTTTTGATGATTCGATGAACTCAAGTGTTGCTTTAATGATCGCTTTATTGGATTCAAAGGGCGACCTTTCATCACCATACAAGATTATTGAAACTAGCTCCTCATTGGAAAGGTTCGACAAACCATATGAAAGCAAAGTTGCTTGTAAATGGCCGAGGAGACCATTTCTCTGCAGATGGCACTATTGGCAATGCAGCAAGAAATGTGTTGTGTCCTCAACGCTATCGTTTTTAGGACACATTGGGTTTAATGTGTCATTAAGATTGTACCTAAACTTGTGAAAATATGTTCCTAAACTGATGAAAATTAAGTGCACTTAACCCAACTCGAAGTTGTGTGAGTGTGGATAGTCCTTTGGGATCATGAATACCAAATTTTTGTTTGGAGTGGGACGAATAATCTTATTTGATTTTGCCCAGAAGATACCTAATGAGTGTGCGTTTCGTGTTTCTGGATCAAGATTCTCCCATTCTGCCAGACAGTTAGGATAGAAAGTTGATTTATATTTGTCAGTTCTTGCATATATTTGCCCAATCGCTGAGCTCGATCGAAAAGAGGAAGGAAGTTCATGAAGATGTGACCAAATACTTGTTGCTTTTTAATTCTCTGTCAACAATAAAAAATGATTGCCTAACATGTAAGAGATTTCATACGATCTAGAAGCTTTAAAACAAAGAAGAGATGCTTTCTCGAGCCCAGACCACGAACCAACCAGCTTTAGCTGATGGCCGAACAGTGTCCGTAATTTTTTCTGTTTATAAGGATATACGAAGCAAAGCTAGATGTATGAAATATGATAAAGTTTCATAAATAACAAAATCTAGGAAGTAGTTGTTCTTTTGACTTGGGTGATGATCTCTTGATTTGCGAAGTTGTTTTTACCTAGTCTTCTTTCCTAGAAGATCGGTATGACGTCGTAAGAATTTTAAGTCCATTTGACGTATATATTTATTTCACAATTCTTTTATGAATAAAACCCAAGATTGTTTACTATGTAGATTTTTTACATGATGATTTGCTTGAGAACCACATATGTAAGACCATCAATAGCTTTTCTGCCCCGTTTACCGGAAAATCCGACGAAAGCAATATTATATTCAAACAGTTGGCTGCAAGTGGTGTTTTAGTTTGCATTTAAACGAATCAAGCGAATTTGCTTGTTTTGTATCCGACAAAAGTTGATTCCAAGTTTTAGCGCCACGAAGATATCGCTTTTTGTCCTTTGCTAGTTATCATTCTGGAGATGTAAAGATCGTTTGCTGCAGTTCGCACGTTAATATCACTACTTCAGTCAGTATGTTTTGTGAACAAATTAGAAAGGTAGCTAGGTGTAAGACCAGTTATTACTTTATACGTCACTGTAGCTGTTTCACTTTTAATCATGTCGGTGACAGCATGCCATTTAAGGTTCTTAATCAAAAGGGTTGCAGATGTATCATAACTGCTATTGGAGACAATCCTTGCAGCCCGATTTTGCAATTTTTGCAACGCCCTCAATCTTGTTTCACCACAGCTTTCCCACACTGAACAATAGTAACGAAAATGTGGCTCGACAATGCCTTTGTACATTGGTATGAGAGATTCTTTCGGTATGAATTTCTTTGCATAGCCAATAGCACGAGATACCTTGCTGCATAAAACTTTCATGTGCTGATTCCAATCATGGTTACTATCAAGTTGAACTCCTAAGAATTTCACATTTTTAACGAGATCAATGACAGAATCTCCAATAGAAAAGGATGGCGTGTCTACTTTCTTATCGGCAATTTCCTTCAAGTTTGGTTGTGATCCTATAACCATCCCCCGAGTCTTTACAACGTTTAATGGCAGTTTGTTACCCTGCTGCCATTTATTTAGACGATCGAGATCCCTATTTATAACGGTATTAACCCTATCTGGACCGGGGGTGGGGGCTAAAATAGCCCCCTCCCAGTTTTGTCCGGGTAACTTTATTTTGATAATTTGTAGGCTATTTCTTTTTTGTGACATTTTTTAACTATCTTGTTCACATCTTCTCTTCAAATTTGGTCATGACATCATGTTTATTTCTGGAAATACAATAATTTTTTGAGAGAGTAGTTTAATTTTTGTTTGTTTTACGGTCAAACCCTTTATAACTTTAAACAAAGATATTTCTTGACAGAATTAAGATAATTCGATGAAATTTTCTGTGCAACCCCTCAATTAATAAGAGAATATGAAAAATACTCAACTTTTTATTTTCTTATTGATGACGTAATTCGTGACGTCATATATCTAATGAATTTAGGTAATACATATAAGATAGCAAATTTCATTATTTTTTCAAAAAGTTATGTTTTATAATAAATTGATGCTTTATCTGTTATTCAAACTTAAAACAAGACAAACATTCCGTCGGAATAAGTTTCTACAGTCAAATCAGTAAGACTACTGTTTTTGACCAGAAAAAAGAAAATTGATGACGTCATCAAAAGTACAACAATTACAGTAAAATAAATTAAATATTCGGACTTTTCACACCAAGTTACACTAGGCAGCCAAGCTTCATCTTTCTAGCCCTGATCAATTCGGAGTTCTGAGGGGGGCTAATTTAGCCCCCCTCGGCCTTAGGATGCTCAGGAAAGCCCGGTCCAGATAGGGTCAAGTTCTCCGATATTTTTAGAAGCATAAGATATGCACTTCTTTTAGAATACATTTTGGACAATTTAGAACGATTGGATTTGAAGTGCTCCATTATCAGCAATATGGCGCATGTTTCTCTGAGTACCATATTTCATGGGCCTCTATTCAAAGCACGCCATCCTCAATTGTGGTACCGTGCAAAATTTTGTTCGCTTAGGGCGTTTACATGAGGCTGCTCACAAATTTGACCGGCTCAGTTCGCAAGAAGGCCACTTCCCTAGGTGACCGAGTGAAGGTCAGCTAAGCGTCCAAATATTCGGCAGGTTATGCAGGTCTCGTGTAAACGGGAAGGCTTAATGGCCAAATATTTGGCCGGCCAAACATTCGGCCGGCCTCATGTAAACGCAGCCTTAGATATCTCACGTTACAGTTTATCTTCATTCAAATTTTTGTTATTCTGCTAGTTTAACTCTGAAGACGCCTCGTATGCCTGGGCGAAATGTCATTTCCGATATGTAATCAATATGTAATAAAAATAGTAGCCTCTCCTCTCGCGTTGTTTTCCAGTGTTCCTGCCTTTGAGTATATTAAATAACTTGATCAGACATGTCTGTCTTTCATCAAACAAGATTTATGATTACCCTACAATACTGAATGAATGTCTGTTTCAGTGTGGACATGTGAAACGAAACAACGACTTGAACTATTTCGTTATAAAAAGTTATCCTATTTCATTTGTTCTGTTTATTCTGATGAACAAATTGCTGTCCCGCCAAACGCCAGAGCTGTTTGATCCTAGGTCTGCGTTGAAGGAAGAGTTTCTCTTTTGCTATGAGGCTTATGGGCTTTTAGAATACATTTTGGAAAATTTGCAACGATCGGATTTGAAGAGCTCAATTTCAATTTCAATTTCATATTTATATATATTTCTCAGCTAAAAGCTACGTATAAAACTACTATGATATGATGCTAAAATAGTACAAATAGTGAAAAACGCTTGAAATCTAATTTATGTAATGCATGTAAAATTGATAGGGCTGAAGAGGACATATGAATAGAACTCTGATAGAGCTTTCAAGCCATATGCCCTCGCGTTAGTGGTTATGGAACGATAGCAATAACATCAATGAAAATACAAGAAATTTGATTATACTGTTGAAAATACTTTTTGGTTACAATTCAAAATTTATAACTACGCATAAAAATAGGCAAAGAAGGGTGGATAGGGGAAGGAGAAATAATGGAGAAAGGACGAAAGAAAGTTTTGAAACCAATGGGTATTCAATTATTAGTAAGAATGGAGTAAGAGATACTTGTACTGCTTTCCAAAAATCTTTTTTGTAGGGGAAGTCGTAGTATTTTTCGTGGAATATCGTTCCAGATTCTTACACCAAAATTTGTTATGAGTCTACTCTTGTAATTTGTTCCGGCTACTGGCTGGGAGAATTTCCTAGAAGTTGCTTGTCTGGTCGTAATGTGGTGTTTTTTATTAGTTAGTTCGAAAAGATCGCTGAAAATGTTTCACTGTTTCCTTTGGAGATATCATACATGAATTTGGCACATTCTAGCTTATAGGAGTCACGCAAGTTTAGCGACTTTAGTGTCTTGAACAGTGGTTTGCTGTGTTCATTTCGTTGTTTGAATGAAATTATCCTAGCTGCTTTTTTAGGTTCTTACTTAGAGAATCTAGTGAGTTTTGATCCGCTCCTCCCCAGTTAATGATACCATAATTAATGTATGGAGAAATGAAGGCATTATAGATGTTTCGTAAGATGTCATTTGGTAAAAAGTGTCTCATTTTAGCCAAGATCCCAATTTACCAGCTCAACTTACTATTTGTGAAAGCCCCATGGCAGCCACTATCAAACTTTATCGGCAATTTACCAGAAAAATATTGCTGTCCGTAGCCTTCTTCCTAAATTTCAAAATCATCTGTTCATAGAAAGTTCAAAATCGAGTGCAAATACAGGGCCTTACTGTTCTAATATAATTCTATCAAAGAATTTCACTTACTTTAAACTTCATTTTAGTTATCTTTTCCATGCTCTAGTTTTTTTGGCTGTCGACCAAACAGTGATTCATTCCAATTTAGGGACCGTACATTATTCATAGAGGGATGGTACTCAATAGAAATAATTTGTTGTCAAACAGTTGTTATTACCCAACTCAACATTTTCATTTTTTTCATTTCATCATCATCATCAATCTATACTACATACAATACTACACAATTACATTACAAATAATACAATACCAAATTAATAACATCTAATACAAAACTATAACTAAGCAAAAGGGAAGGACATTACATGATTGTATATAGTATAGATTGATTAAGGAGGAGCTCTCTAAGTAGGTATACTAATCGAGAGAGAGCCCCCCCATAAAAACAAAGAAACTAAAGAAAAAACATTATTTAGATAAAAGAAAAAACAAAGAATCAGATGTGCCCCAAGGAAACGACGGATCTCAGCAATGCGGAGGAAGAGAGACAGACAGACTAGACATAGGAGTCAATATAATACGCTTTCAACTTAGACCGAAAAAGTGAAAATGAGCTAGCTACTCGAATGAAAAGTGGAAGAGTATTCCATAATTTAGAGCCAAAATATTGAACAGTTTGGAGTCCGTAAAGGGTGGTCCTTTTTAGGGAAAGAAATAGATCACCTCTGGTGGACTGACGAGTTCCAATCCTATGGACAGAAGAGTTTGGAGTAAAGTAGTTGTGAAAGCAGATGGGTGAGAGTTTGTAAATGGCTTTATAAGCAAAAGTTGATATATTTAAATGAAGCATGTCCTGAAGTTTAATTATCTTTAATGAATGAAATAAAGGTGCAGATGGAGCAGTAAATGGCTGAAAATTTATGCATCTTAGGATTTTCTTCTGTAGAAGGAACAACTGGTTTAAGTAAGAGTCATAGGTGAGACCCCAAACTATAATACCATAATTGAGAAAAGATGAAAAAAGGGAATTATAGAGACAGATTAGGGTCTGCAGAGGAACATAGTGCCTGATTTTATAGAAGATTCCAGTAGTTCTAGAAAGTTTTTTACAGAGTTCATTTATGTGGAATTTCCAAGATAGATGCTCATCAACAAGAACACCTAAAAACTTAACATACTTAACCTTTTTGATACTTTTCTTGCCAAATTTAAGGTTTATCGTGTCTGGTAATTGCTTTCTGGGGGAATGAAAAAGGACAAAGTTTGTTTTGTCAATATTAAGAGCAAGTTTGTTACAATCAAGCCAGGATTTTACTTTGTTAAGTTCCTTGTTAATTTTCTTAGTTAGTCTTGTCAGGTCATCAGATTCAAAATAGATGTTAGTATCATCAGCAAATAGAAAGAAAGTCAATATTTTAGATGAGTTTGGTAAATCATTTATGTAGATCAGGAACAACAAGGGACCTAGTACTGACCCCTGTGGAACACCACATGTAATGTCACTTGTCAATGATGAGATGCCATTAACTGAAACAAACTGTTTACGATCACTTAGGTAAGACTTAAACCAACTTAAGGCAGTTCCTCTGATTCCATAGTGTTCCAGTTTTTTCAAAAGAATATCATGATTAACAGTGTCAAAGGCCTTTTGCAGGTCAATAAATATACCACATCCAACTCTATTTTTGTCTAGTGATGATTTTATACTCTCTGTTAAACTGACTAGCGCATGATCAGTTGAGTGACCACTACGAAACCCAAACTGCATGTTAAACAGCAACTCATATGTATCAAGAAATTTATAAAGACGTTGATACATTACTTTTTCAAATATTTTACTGAAAATGGAAAACAGGTGTTGGAAAACACATCTACTAAACAATTTTCAGGTTGAAAAAACTTTTACCCAACCGATAAAATGTACATGATTTCAGTGTGAAGCAATGTAAATTGCAAAGTAGTAACTTCATGTTAAAGGTATCAGAAGTACCCAAGTCTTAATGTACCAGCAGAAAGGGATAGTGATGATGATGTTGATGATAATGAAATTGACAATTTGGACTTTTCATCATTCAGTATTAATTGATGGGAACATTTTTTTACCCAACCTTGAAATTGCATGAAAAGATGTTAGCTTTTTTATGCCAGAAAATTTCTTCTACCTAACCCATTTCTCTTCGGTACGAACCCCTTTGTAAATAATGAATGGTCCCTTAATACATATACACGTGACGAGTTTCCAAACGTGTGCAGCTTTTTGGTGTACCCAATATGAATCTTAGGAATCAAACATGAAACTCTTTTTTCAAACGTTTCATATTTGGCATGTCATCACACTGGGTCTTGTGTGATGCCTATTATTTGCTGCTTCTTATTTGTGATTTCAGAACTGCCAAATCCTGCTTTCGAAAATGAAATTAACTAACCGTGAAATAGTGGATGCTATTCTCTCAATGGACATTGACGATATTCTGTCAAAAGATATGTTAGAACAAATGCTCAAATTTGTGCCGTCACCTGATGAACAAAACCTTCTGAATGGGCATGGCGACCAATTTGAGTTATTCGCGAAATCGGATCGATTTCTGTTTGAAATGAGCAGGTATGCGATTTATCTCTTGTCTTCATTCAGTTATTGTTTTTCTCATTTGATTTTAGTTTTTGCAAGAAGCTCTTGATGTTTGATCTTTACAATTTAGCTGTATAGATAGCGGTGGAAAAATATTAAGCTACACAGGGTTGCCAGATGTCCGAAATGGTCGGCGGCCAAAATTGCTACGGTTGGCGGCCTAATTCGGCCAATCAAACAAAATGCTAAATGATAGCCAAATTTCGGCCAATTGTGTCCAGTAAACGTGTAGTTAGGAATAGCTTTGTGTGCTAGAACAACTTTTACGCCTTCATATTTGAAACATTTGCTCGTGTTTACTACTTTTCTCATTTTTACACAGGAAATCTTGAGATTTTTACAACGGATTTGAGCATCAATTGTCGAAAAATAGTGGTTTCCTTTGTTTATTTGCGGATATTCCATTTACGGCCAAAATTCGGCCAACTTTTGCGTTTTCTGCCAAATCATTCTATGACCGGCCAAGGGGCTTAAAAAACGACCAGAATCGAGAAATTTGGCCGTCAAATTGGCCAAATGGCAACCCTGAAGCTACATGTAAAGAAACTTCAAAATGAAATTCCTAGCTATCGATTGATCTTCTTTTGCTTTTATGCCTAATCTTCAAAGTATAGTTTCATCAAAGTTCAGTTAAGCTACTGCACCTCCACTTATTAATGTTGATATGCAATTATGGTCACTTAGCACACCGTAAAATATCTATTGATTAAGCCCTCAGCGGGATTTGCATAAAATTTTTGAGATTCCAGAGGTGGGTTTAGAAGAGAAGGTGCTAATTGAAAAGGGACCTTCTTCGTAAGAGTCAAATGAAATCAATATAAATGATTCTTTTTTGGTCTTTTACTTCATGTCTTTCGCAGTCAATGTAAAATTTTCTTGTTCAAGTATGGATTTCAACGTAGATTTGATAGAGCAGCACAGCAAAGTTTCCATTTCTTTGATTGGCTGACGCGCAGACACACCCTAAAATGTTCACACCTTCAAAGCCAATGCCGTTCGAGAATTTGTGATCACATGACCGGAAAGGCCCCCTTTTGGCCAGTTTTTACCGCTTCGCTCTAAAATGACCCGGTGTAAAATCTGTTACAAAATTTTCACAATAATTGTTCTCGTACGCGTTCAGCAAGCCTGCGAGCACATTTTCCTCGCGAACTTTTCTAATATTCCAAATATTCATGAAAGTGTTGCGAGTTTAGGCTGTAAGGAGAAGGATTTTGTGATTACTTTACTGCATAATTGTTTGTCTGCACATACAAAACAAATGATTGTGGATTGATAAGCGTTCGTGGCAACTCTCGATAAGTTTTGGTTGGCATTCTTCATAAGACAAACCACAAAATTAGCCTTCATTCCTTGACCAAACTGGGACAACGTGACTAAGGATTTTTGAAATCGATGACGTGCTGTTCTTGAATGTCACGTTTACTGTTCATCTGCGAAATATTTGCTTCTTCCCATGATTTTAGCCAATGTTTAGACCGTACAGACGCTTGCATCGATTTTAAACTGGCGTACTTTCATGAATATTTGGAATATCAGAAAAGAAAATGTGCTCGCAGGCTTGCTGAACACGTACGAGGAAAATGATTGTGAAAATTTTGTAACAGATTTTACACCGAGTTTTTTTTAGAGGGAAGCGGTAAAAACAGGCCAAAAGGGGGCGTTTCCCATCATGTGATCACAAATTCTCGAACGGCATTGGGTTTAAAGGTGTGAAAATTTTTAGGGTGTGTCTGCGCGTCAGCCAATCAAAGAAATGGAACCTTTGCTGAGCAGCATGTAAAAAGTTAAACTGGAATTTTTTCAGCTAGATGTCTGTTTGAATGGAATGCATGAATATATGTTTGAATATTTTGAATTGTTTCGCATTTGGTGACTTTTGATATCACGGGGTGTGTAAAACAGGCTGTCAGTCCTAAAAAATTTATTTTCTTTTCAACAAAAGATGTCACGTCAGACAGACTACGTCAGTCCCAGTTTCCGTTTCGTTTGTTGAATTTGATAACAGCTCTCCGCTTCAACTTGGACTGATAATCAAACTGTTTAAAAATCCAGCCAAAATCACCGCGAATCTAGCGCGACCATGCGGATCACAATGTTCAAACTATTGTTGTTTGAACTTATCAATAGGGCATCAACATTCAACGTTGCTGCCAGCAGTATCCGCCCTTCATCCTTCCATCGTCAAGGCAAAGGTAGCCGTTTAGATCATCGACGATCGATGTGGTGAATCTGAAGAATATTTTTGCTTTCAAAAGTAGGTTTTCAATGTCAAAGTGAAGGGATCTGTAAGCAATGCATAGAGCAAGTACTCATCTTGACACTGACATTTTTCATTTCATCTTCCATTTTTAAAGATTTAAACAGGTTACTAATTTCAGTAATAAATAACTGCTTTACAAACTGACCTGTGAAAAAACAGAAAAGCCTAAATTAAAGAGAATTATAATACAATGCACAAAAGAGCATAATAAAACTAAAAATGAAAATATAATGTACCTCTCATATGGATTTTTTAAAGGTAGACAGGGAAGATATCAATTTAGTTTCCCTGTTCAGCTCATTCCAAAGTTTTGCTCCACGATAAGAAAATGCTTTTTGGCCTGTGCTTGTTCTTAGCAGAGGTGTATGCAAGTTTGTTTCGGTAGAGCGAAGAATGCGATCACTGCCCTCTGAGCATTTACTGAAAAGTTCCCCTAACTATTGAGGAGCAAGTGAATTTAATGCCCTATAGGTCAGTATTGCTGTTTCTTTTCTGATGAGATCTTTAATTGATGGCCAGCCAAGATTTTGGAGCAGAGGGGCAGCAGAAGCATCGTAGGGACTATCGGTAGTTATTCTTGCAGCTCTATTCTGGATCTTTTGGAGAGAATTAAGTTTGGTTTCACTACAACAACCCCAAACCGAGCAGCAATAATTGAAATGTGGCTCAACGATTCCTCCATACATTTTCTGCAGATCACCTGATGGAAGAAATTTCTTGGCATGCTTAATAAGACCGAGAGCTCACAGTGCCTTAGCCTTAACATGTTCAATGTGGCGATCCCATTGGAGTTTGTCATCAATTTGAACTCCCAGATACTTAGTATCAGTTATCATATTAATCTTTTGATCACTTCGAAACTAGGCTTAGCTTCAGTCTGCTTTTCGATCTTTTGAATATTTGGTCTGGATCCAATAATCAAAGATGTGTTTTTACAACGTTTAGGGACAATATATTGCCATGTAGCCAGTTCTGTAAGTTCACAAGATCCTGGTTTAGATCATACTGCAGTTTAGAAAGGCATCTCGAGGAGTGTGAAATCGCAGTATCATCAGCGTACCTGGTGACCTTTCCTTTGTTGAGGCAGAATGGTAAATCATTTATGTAAACAAAGAACAGAAGTGGGCCAAGACAGGAGCCCTGGGGGACACCACAACTTACAGCGTTAATACTCGAAGAGGTTGAATTTACCTTGCAGAACTGCTTTCTCTCCTGCAAATAGGAGGTAAACCAGTCAAGCTCTAGTCCATTTATTCCGTATTTTTCTAGCTTATTTAGTAAGATATCATGATTTACTCTATAAAATGCCTTTTTTAGGTCAATGAAAATCAAACCAGTGTACTTGCCCCTATCTATATTCACATACCAGTCATTTGTGCCAGCCATAAGGCTGGTGACGACTGAGTGTAAAGATCGAAAACCAGACTGATGCTTGTATATGAGCCTATTACTATCTAAGTAGTCATACAGTTGATTATAAACTACTTTTTCGAAAGCACGAGACAGATTTTTGAAAAGTATACTCTTTTGCACAGTGCACTAGATTTTGAAACAACGGTATTCTAGGGCTTGTTCTTGAAAAGAATGCATTTTGCCAACGGCGTACGAGATCTTCATGGAGTACGATTTTCCTTAAATTCATTTTGCCTAAGGCACTTTGCACAGGTAAGCTTCAGTTGGTACACGAATTCATGAAGTATTGTTTTGAATCATTCCTGTTAATGGTATTGCTCTATTTCAGAATTCCACACTATGAACAACGACTGAAAGCGTTAGTTTACAAAAAGTCTTTCAATGATAGAATGGCCGAACTTAAACCTCAAATACAAGGTATTACTTTGATAGTTTTCAAGGATGTGTGGTGTTTTGTATTTTTCCTAAGTTGAAAAAGTTATCAAATGGTGTTTTCGTCGATGTTTTCGTTACTGCTTATCAAAAGAGTGAAAGCTAGACAGTCATTTGTTGTAAACATCTTTACCACAATAATGTTCCGCATATAGGAAACAAGTTTTTCGATTTCAGGTCTGATTCAGTTTTCACAAAATGAGAAGGACTTCAAATCAGGATGAAGTTTCTCATTACATGAATCATGCATTATCGATCAACTACTCAGACACGAGCTCCATGATTGTGATACAAAAAAGATGTTATTTTAATCTATATTTATAAGTTTTCACGTCCAGGAATTGCTGCAATTTTCCAGGAAGGTGTTTTGCTTAGTTTGCATACCATAATTTTTGTTCTCATGCTACTGCTATTCAAATAAGAAACAAGCTTTTTTTCAGACCTGTATCAGTTTGTTACGAAATGAGGCATTAGCTTGAAAATCAGGGCTTGTATTTCTTGAATTTGCGTTTCTTGTATATGCGTGACGCTACTGCACTATTATTGGATCCTGCTACAGGGTGAGTAAGAAAAACGCACGGCGTTTGGAAATGTTACTGATCCCTCAATAATATAGCAGCGATATTGAATATTTTATTGTTTCATGGACGGTAGGCTGTTTTCCTGTGGCTGCAAAAAGCCCCTTTTTCAAAGGCATAGATACTGTAAACGAGTGAAATTAAGACCGAAATAGCTTCGGTTTTCCACCCCATGACAATGACACTTGCCTATGTCTCCACGTGTAATCCTCTTAGGAGGAAGAAATCCTCTTGAATAAATTTTGTTACGCTAGTTGGGATGACTTTTAAATGCCTCCAAAGAGGATGAAATGTGCTAAAACGTGTTGAAGTTGTCATTGGAAAACAAAAATTATACGAAAATTTGATCGTAATTTTAGGACGTTTTCAGCTTTTTCGAAGGGGTCTTCATTCGAAGGTCCCTTATAAGATGGGGAGAGAGTGACTGATTTCAGAAAAGGAGGTTTAAAGGGAGGGGTTTTTGTATGTCAGAGGTTTTTTCATCATTGGTTCGTATGTGGAAGTTGTTGTAAATGATGATGTCTTCCACTTGTTTGATGAGGGGCTGAAATTCTTCCTCGAGTGGTTTGGTTGTTGACTGGTACTAAGGAGGCTTCTTATGTTAAATTGGATACTTTGGCCATGGCAGACATGTTGATGTTGGGTTGATAGTTGCTGTTATGGAAAACGTTGACATTACTTGTGTTCTACTGGTGAAAATCTTTTTCCTTGGAGCAAAAGCAATGGAAACGGTGGAATTTGGAATATGGGATGGAATCTGTGCATTTCTGTGGATGTGAGGAGTTTTAATCAATATATAAGTGGGCGTCGGTTTCTTGGTAATGAACAGAGGTAGAGAACTTTCTTGGTTTCGGATATAGAAAGATGAATGTCGAGGAAAGGCAGACCGTCTTCTGTAATGATGTTGGTGAACGCCAGGGCTGGATGGAAATTGTCAACGAAGTGGATGAAGTCTTGCAGTTGATTGAGCGGGAGTGGTGTTGCGCCAACTATGTCATCAAAGTAACATACAAAGAGGCAAGGGCAAGGACCAGTATAGTACTGGAAAATGAGCTCTTCTTGGCATCCAACAAAGAGGCAGGTATAGGCTGAGCCTAATTAGCTTCCCATTGCAACACCAAAGTTTGTAAATAGGCATCAGCATTAAACAGGAGCCAGGCGAGTGAGGGTGTCAGTTGATTGTTTAAAATACTAATGGCGTACTTCACGCAAAACCAACTTTTTTAATCAATAACATTGGTTTGAATTCCAGCAAAAGTGAATGTACGGTTATAGGCCATAAGCGACAGCTGAGTAGGATAGGTAATGATATGCCAGACCTTGTCTTCAATACTGAAGTTACTAAGAGGATCGACAAGAAAATGTGTATAGGAATCAGCGACGAAAATCGGAAAGAGCAATACAAAACATCATTAACCGAGAGGAGGTCTTACCTCCTTGGGACAACTGAAGAACATTCTCCCAGAAGGATATTTGGCTCATTATATGAAGCTCTGTGTGAAAGTCATCTTCGCAATGGCAATTTGCTTGGAGTAATCTTTCAAAAACCCAAGCTATCCTATTTGCAATGATTGCAGGCAAGGGCAAAGAAGCAAATAAATAATGCCAAACATAGGATGGATGGAGCTGCGCATGACTCGTTGTTTAATCTTTGCTCTCCTTCGACAAAGGAGTCGTGACATTAATAATTTCGCATGACATCTGTCTAGAAAATCTTCACAATGAGTTCATTGAAATTTCCCAGATGTCAGAGTATAGAACCAGAAAACGTGGAGACCGAAAGAGCAGAAACTGCGCATGCGTGTGCAAAAACTTGTAACTTTGGCCCCCCCCCCCTAGTTCTCTGCAACGGATGCCAAAATTCGGCAACACTTGATATCTTGTTCCTTGGGCCCTTTATTATCGCTATATAAACCGCGCCTGAATTATTGGCAGCCAATAATTCAGTTTCCAGCCTCGCATGTATCGTTCGGTCATGAGGATTAGCGCGGTTTCCCTTTGAAGCTCTTTGAAGATCAACAAGGTGTAACTTCCCATAGCAAGGAAGACAAAGGGATCTGACGACCGTCTCTCATGTTGTTAGAAGATAACTGACAAATCGAGGCTGGGAATGTATTTAGATCAACAAGGTGTAACTTCCCATAGCAAGGAAGACGAAGGGATCTGACGACCGTCTCTCATGTTGTTAGAAGACAACTGACAAATCGAGGCTGGGAATGTATTTATAGCGATAGTAAAGCTTTTAAACTCTTGATTTATCATTTCAAAAAGCTTATCTGTCCAAACACTTATCTCAGATTACTTGATAAAGTCATTTTACGCATTTTCTATTCTGTCGTGTGGAGATCTGCAAATTCTCACGCTGAGGTCAGAATATGCATGGGAAAGTTTCTACAAAAACGGAAAGATATCCCTGACAAAATTCCAGGATAAGAATCAATCTCTTATATTAAACAAGCTTTAAAGAGTGTCTTTTGAAATTTCAGAACCCATAGCCGACCCCTTGGTAGAGCAACACGACAGTAGTAATTTTTTTAACATAAATTGTTAATAGGCGGAAAAGAGTACTGATAATTTGAAAATGAAATGTAAAAGAAACTGCACAATGTGACTGGCCGCGATGCTTCAGCGCAAGAGGAATAGTGTCGCACTATGTCAAAGTTGCCGGATGCCAGTCTCTGGTCTTAGCACGCAATATCTTCCGGCGCACCTACTTGTGTCCGATCAGGATCAAAACAGTTAAATGGGGGGGGGGGGCGGGGGCTGGCGACGATGTGCCATTACATTTTGGGGATTGTTTTGTCGTATTTTTTGCCATCATATCCAATTGCAGGTACAGACAAGGCAAACATGTGGTCAATTGAAATGTCGCTTACATTTTGCACAAATTCCTCCCATCAAATTGACTTTAATTCGGTTTGATTCGATACATAGGTTCGTTATATAGAATTTCCTCGCCGCAGTGTTTACTGCAAACGTTTTTGTATGTATACTCATTGCGTTTGCGTGTTATCCAGGTAGCGTCTCATCCTTTTATCGTTAAATGTTATGAGCACGGGGTAGTCATTTCATTTTTCTGCTCGTAGGCTCGTGTCTCTGTTCTGCGGTCCCTGTTCTGCTGTGACGTTGCATAGCACTAACTTGCAGAGTAGCTAGTAACTTCTATTGTAAAATTTTCATCTGGATAGAAAAAATGGAAATGATATGTTTTATGGATACTATTTTATTTTCTTTGGCAGTTTTAAAGAACGAATATTTCATTATAAAGATTTGACTTGATTGATTGGAACGATTATCTGTTCTACCCATGGTAGCATCTCAGTTAAAATAAGTGGTCTACAGGGGCCCATGCTAAGGACTTACAATAATCATCAATTTAGGAAAAATACAAAATTCGTGATTACAAATTGTCATAAATATAAGAATAAAATGAAAAGAATTTTTGATGTTCATTTTGGCACCTTCTTAATACATGCTCTCAGGGTTGAAGAATTTCCTACTTCAGTGCCAAAATGTGTTCCAAAGCTTAGCGCCTTGACGCCTTGGTACGAGTATCATTTCTGCACCCCTGCCGAATTTAGAAATGGCAACCTGAGGTTGAATGAAAATCATTTTCTAGTCTTCAAATTAATAAGCTTCTGGACCCTGGTTGTGAGCTATTTAAGCGCCCTAATAACTGGTAAAGTGGTCGCATCAAATGGACCGTTTGTGACGAGCTTTGCTAACCGATTTGGATGTTTCTGCAATTTTCAATAGCAGTCACCCCAGCATTTCCCCCAGACAGGACAACAATATCTAAAGTACGGCTCCTGAAACTCTTATACGTAGTCTTGATAGTTTGCTTTGCATAACGATTTACACCAATATACCTAAGGATCTCTGGTTCAATTTTTTTCTCGAATTTTCGTACCATTTCGTGACTTTTGTGATAATTTTCTTCTATTTTAGCTGTGCAGCGAGCGTGCAAGGAACTGATCAGGAGCAAGCGATTGCGAAACCTATTGCAGATTGTCTTAGTCCTTGGCAATTACATGAATAGGGGACAAAGAGGCAATGCGGCAGGTACTTGTAGTATTTCCTTTCCCTGTCACAAATCTGATGACGTCACGTCGTCATATAAGTTGAGATATGAACGACGCCATAAGTTCAAAAGTATTCAAGATTTTATAGGCGTCCAACCGTGCAATTAAAGAAAAGTTACTAAATTTCTTTCAAGCTGTTCAATCAAAAGAAGACCTAATAGTCAGTTACATCAGCCTTTTTTTTGAAGATCTACCGCTCATGCGCTGAAAATTATGATCAGACTTGGTCCGTTTTTCCAGCCTGTTAGTAATGGCAGTTACCATCGTTAGCACGTTATGTCATCTTAGGAGTACGAATTCTCCCCGTAAATTTGTTTTAATACAGTAGAGACCATAACTTTTTCACTCCCTCAAGAAGATTTGAATCATTTCGAAACCAATTGTATCCATGCATTGGTGTCATATCACAAACCCTGCAAACATGTTTTACCTTCGAGGCTGTCTGAAGTTAAAGCTATTGCTAAAGTCGGAACTGTTTCTTTAGATATGGAAGTATTGGTAAAAGGAGCTCGTATCAGTCGTCTATTACATCATTTTTATTCATTGCAGGGTTCAAACTGACAAGTCTCAACAAAATAATTGACACAAAGTCCAGTGTTGATCGAAAACTTACTTTGCTACATTATCTGCTGGATTTACTTGAGAGAAAGGTATTTTGTTTATGGTGCTATGTACACGAAAATCTCTTCCCATCAACAATTCTTGTTGATAGCTCAAATTTTGTTACAGAACTTATCTACATTATTTTTCACGGATTATCTTTTCGTAATGCGTTTTTAAGAGCAGACGGGTGGTTTTTGGAGGTAGCACCTTTGATAAACCTGCCTGGTGCATGTCTAAACCTAGGGCATGGATGCGATCACTGGTCCTCAACAACTACCCTGAGTCTTACTTATGGTAGCAAGTAACTGGTATTGTGCGCCAGTGGCCATACTCTGGTACAAGGCCGCGAGACAAGAAGAGTATACAGAGATTTCAGCAGAAAAGGGAGATAGTGATGACAGTGAGAGTTAATCAAGTGACAGTGACAGTGCTCATTGCCAAGGGTCTGAGATCAAAGTTAGGCCACCCAACATGAATCCAGGTATAGCATCTGATCGTACTGATAATCGTTTGTCAGAAATTGAGAGACTTGATAAAAAGGAAATAACAGAAATAGTTTTGATATGGAGAGACTTATGCTGTAGGAAGACCTGGAATTCTTTAAGATTAAGATCTTGATTCTCTAAGAGAAGAATCAAGAACTAACTGTGATGAACAATCTGAAATCATATTTTGTTAGCTGTTATGTATTATCTATCATATAATTTGTTAATTGTTTTTGCTACGGCCCCTTGAAAGCAGTTCTCATAGACTGACGGGGCTACTGTGCTTAAATATGTAGAAATGAATTAATGAATGAATGAAAAAGGAATATCCACTCGCCAATGGAGCAGAACTAACTAAGGAGCATTTAATTCGCTCGTTGTGAAAGAGGGGACGTCGGCCCCTTGTGCACAAAGACTGGGACGGCAGATGAGGTGAAGGAATCTAATATTAGTGATCAACGACCCAGACGGCGTGACTGCAATATGCGTAGCACTTAACATACAGGCCACTCTCTCAACGTCAAGAGTTTGGCCAGCTAGATTGGGAACTTACCATATGTCATCGTCGTATGTTTAAGTATGAAATGTAGATCTAGAGGCAGAACTGTTGATAGAAAAGGGACCCCTGCAGAAGCATCTTCTCGCAGCGACAGGGAAGTATCAAACGACTTATAAAAGAATAGGACAATATGGAGTTGTATAGCCAAACTTACTTGGAAGGAATACAGCTGATGATGTGCCACTGAAAATTCGAAATGGGATGATAAAATGTGGCACATGGACTGTGTATACAATGTGCAAAACTAGTAAAATAGAAAGCAGAATAGAAGAGATTAAATCAATGAACCTCGGTATTCTTTGCCTAAGTGAAATGCTCTGGATAGACAGTAGCAGTATAGAATATGATGACTAAGCACTAGTATACTCAAGAGGAAAACAACATGCCAGGGGAATTGGAATAGAAAAAAGAATCAGCAGATCAATGAAGGGATATTTACCTATATCAGATAGGGTCATGCTACTAAAACCCATAGCTATTCCATTTGATGTTAACATCGTACAAGCACCAACAACAGATAGCAGCAAAGAAGCTATCAATGAATCATACTCATAAGTCGAAAATGCTCTAAGACACACAAAGAACTCTGAACTAACAATGCCAGTGGATGACCTCAATGATGTTCTTTCTGAGAACGGGGGTAGTGCTTCTGTTTTCCATCTCAAAGCTGACCAGATTTTGACTCTTGATTTAAACCTCTTTCCAGGCAAGAAAAAGGGTCTATTTATATAATCACCAAAGCAGCTTGGTTTGCAGCAGTTGCTTCTTGTATGTAGGATTGCACTGAGGCTGTACAAAAGCAAAGTAATTGATAGAGCTTTTTCATTCATGTTTGAAATTGTTGAGCATTGCTCCGATCTGCTGACCAGGTTTGGCATTTCTTCAAGAAAGAATCTTTGATTCTATCTTTTACTTGATAGCCTGCTTCTTTCTGCAATGGAATAGAAGGTTAACTCCCTTAGTAAGGAGAAGGAAATTGCGAACAAAACTTGATCAAAGTACTTTATATTCAACTAGCCTGCGACCGCAATGGACATAATGAATTGAAGTTGTTTTGATTTTTATTTCCTTTTGCGATAACCCAGAGTCCAGATCATGGTGGCATAGAAGTTTCCGCTTCAGAACTGATTGAGAGAAATAGTGCAATGCGTGATTTGGGACAATACAAATGCTCATATTATCTTTTCCTATGTTATGTTTCAGTTCTCTGATGTATTCAAGTTAGAGAATGACCTTCCCGATGTTCGCACTGCTGCTAAGGTCAGGTAAGATGAACTGGGTGACTTCACGAGGTGGATCATATCTTGGTGTCTAAAATCAAAAGTTATTAACAAAACTTGACGAAAGTTCTTTGCATTTCACAACCCTTCGATTGTAGTGAACGTGATGAATTGAAGCTGATTGAGTTCCTTGATATCATTGATCTGCCAACTGATTATATTCATACTATATGTGATGACTGTGATAGCAAGAGAGTTGATGTCTGCAATACTATTAACTGCTTTAAGTTCGCCCTTGTGTATCAGCCTTACTCACCTATGGTTCTCCTGTCTTATGTTGTCTTTCTTCACTTGTTGAGTGATTTCATATGAATTGTTGTATTGATTCCTTCATAAGCTTGTTGTACTTATTGAAATACTTGTAAAATTATTCACTCGATAATTCACCATACTTCAAGCATTCAGCTTTCCTTTTTTCGTGTCTTTAAACTTACGTGCCTTTCTTTCACAGTATTACAGACGTTCAAAAAGAAGTTGGGCAATTAAAATCTGGATTGAAAGACGTAGAAAGGGTAAGAAATTTCATGATCAGGTTGTTGGCCCGCTGTCAAAAGCCGCCATTTTTGAAATTCCTTCATTAGCCTTATGCATCAAAGTAGTTCGTAATCGTAATCATAAACTTGGTTACAATTATTTTAGTTTAGTTTATTACACTCGGGATTAGAAGCTTGAAAAGCATCCCTGAACTCAAGAGTTACAAGAAATGGTTTTTAAAAAAATTTCTAACTAAGGTGGACAAGTCCGGGGTTGGTATAATTGTTGATTATTCAAGAGATTACACTGTTGTGAATGGTGTGTAGTACTTTTTTCAATTTTTTTCTCTTTTAATCTGCGAAACTAAATCTTTCAGTTTGCTAAGAAGTGCGAAATGACGTCATTTTCTATGACGCCACTTCATGATGACCTGAACGAGGCTACCACATCTCTTGATGTCATACCACCCACATAGCTAGCCTCCTTATCGCGCCTTCTCACACTTGTACAAAATACAAAATGGCAACGATATTTGGCATAACTTACGAAGATTCATTAACCAATTTATTGGTGTTCAGCAGTTGGTAAGGTTGCTTTTTAACAACAACTTTATCAACCCCCCTCCCCCCCGGACTTGTCCTTTAAGCAAATAGTGACAATGATTGTAAGGATTAGATTACCTAAGAGGTTTTATTTCGTTTGCTCTGATATCAATGAGAGGTATGACATTGGATAACCCTCCATCTTCGAGCTTTTTTGCACTGTACGTAATCCGGGGATCTCTGGTTTCAGCTGTCGCATATTTTTATCTTTGAGAGCTCGCGACTCAGTGAATTTTTAACCAATTTGCAAGATTCTGGCCTCTAAAATTATTTGAAAATCTTAGGAACGGGGCTACCTTTCCATGAGGTAGTTCATCTTATCGTTATTTTTTAATATTTAATCAAACGTCGAACAATTTTTGAGACACCCTGTGGTAGAATTTCTCTGCAAAGCAGCCCATCCTTTGCCTCAGTCCATACCATTGGCGGCTTCCTGATAAAACAAGGCAATGAATTAGGAAATAGGGCACACAAGTAAAACGACTAGATGAAATTGAAGCTACAATATATTTATACCAAATACAAAACCTACATGTCACAGCTTTGTATTTGGGCTTACACGCATAAGTATCTTTATCTTTCAACAGCAAGTTTCAAATGAATAAGAAACGGCTTCAAACACCAAGTAAAACAACTTAGTTCAGTTCAGTTTTCATATTTTAAATTCCTCTACATACAATTTTTTTGATTAACTATGCAAACAACAACTAATACATACCTACAATACAGTATTACACACACAATATTAATACATATTCAACACTTAAAATCAATATAATATATAAATACGAAACAAAGAGCGGGATAACTTGTATGAAAGGAATTACTTAAAGGGTTTGTGCAAGGCTATAAGCCTGCATTTGCACAAGGCAGAAAAATCTAAAAATAACCCATTGAAATTGATGGCCCACACGTGTTGTTAATGATCGATATCTAAAGAAACAATACTGTGTTTTCGCATTTTCTTTGTTCTATTTATAGAGCAGCCATTGCACACTCCCTTGAAAGGAGGAGCTCTCTCAGTAGTTAAACTAATCGAGGAGAGAGCACCCCTGTTTCAATATCTCTCAAATTTATTTGATTACTTCGAGGAAGCAGAAACTATGGACAGATAGTGACTTTCTGAATCAAAATTTCTATTATCAACTTTTGTAGTAGTTTTGAAGGAGGAAGGCTTTGAGTTTTTGTCGAAAAATATTAGCAGAGGGTGATTTTTTATAGCAACATGAATGTCATTCCAGCATTTAGCTCCGAAGAAGCGCGCTGACCTAATACCATACTGTAGGGTATTTTTTTGGGTTAGGAAGATTTCATGTTTGGTGGCTTGCCGTGTACCATATCGATGAACAGATTCAACTTAAGTCAAAGAAAAGAATGAAAGCAAGAAGGCGAGATCCTATTCGCACAATCATAAACAAAGCGAAGCAGTTTCAACTGGAAGAGATCGTGCACTTTTAAAATCTTTAAGTCGGAAAAGAGAAGTGAAGAAGGTATAAATTGTTAATCAGCTTTTATCTAATCTTAATACCAGATTTAGATCCCACAACATGAACCTACCAAACCCTGCTATGTAGGACAGGAGACCAAGCTAGATTTATGCCCGTTCTCTCTGGCTTCTTCACTCACGCAAGGTAGGCTTAACATCATCATCATCATCATCATCATCATCATCATCATCATCATCATCATCATCATCATCATCATCATCATCATCATCATCATCATCATCATCATCATCATCATCATCATCATCGTCATCATCATCATCATCATCATCATCATCATCATCATCATCATCATCATCATCACAGTAGGCATTTTAACTAGAATTAAAATAGCAAGATTACTGTTAATTTAGGCGTACTAACTACCTAATAAATTAAACAGAAACTATATTTACAGTGGTTTAAAAGTATAATTGTATCTGATTGGTACATATCATGTTAGGTAGCCAACCTTAGGTACATATGTTTTGCAAAGTCTAAAGTTTCAGTTCTCACCCTTCCAACATTTGATATGGTTTTTTGTGAAGATAGGAATTGTTTGACTATATTTGGTACAGTCGATCAAAGTCTAATTCCAAGGAAGGACATAGTTTCAATGCCATTTGTGGTTGTATGCACTTTTGGAAGCTGCGAGTCGTTACCATGCCTTAGATTGTAACCAGTATTCCGCGCAGCAAAAATATCCTTCATAAAGGAGGACTTAAGTTGGACTTTGTTTTATAAATTTCGGTCATAATCATCTGTAGAAATCATCAAATGACATTTGTCTTCATTTATCTTCATATCTTCATACGATTGTTTGGAATCCATTCACTTCGCGAGATTCATTCAAAATCGCGAGAGCGTCATTCTCTAATTTTGCGACAACATTCTCGACGTTAGGACCACATGTATGAATTTTTGTGTCGTCCGCGTAATTGCAGACCTCAGTCTCTTCCAGGAACAGAAACAAGTCATTCAGATATATGTTGAACAAAGGGGGCCCCAAGAATGAACCTTGTAGTACACCCAGAGAGGTTTTTGTCCACGTACTGAACGAATCAATCACCTTTACCCTCTGCTTCTTGTTATCGAGATAGCTATGCACGAACAACAAGGCAGATCTACTGAATCCATACGCATTCAATTTTGCGATTAGTAATTCGTGATCTAGACAATCGAAGTTCGTCGAATGTCTGTCAAAATAGCCCATGCGAGCCCTCCACTGTGTATTGACTTGTTACAGGTTTCTATAAGACGTAGAAGTGCATGCTGTGTGCCATAGCCCTCTCGAAAGCTATGTAGGAGTGGAGACAGGATTCTTTGGACGAAAGGCAGCATTTGATTTTGCATTAACCGTTCAAAAAAAAAATTTTAATCGATGGTAAAACAGTAATTGGTCGGTAGTTCTTTTTTGAAAAAGCATCCTCGTGTCTAAAGAGAGAAGTTATATCTCCAGCCTTCAGTTCTTCCAGAAAGGTGCACTTTGACATATGTGAGGTAAACAAAAATTGGAGAACCCTATACTATCAACTAGGTAAAGCTCAAATCCTTACGGGTTCTCAGAACACGCGTAAATCATCCAATCTCTTGAAAATCAGCAAATCACATCGCCGCTTCGAGCCCCCGGAGACAAGAACGGTCGTTTGATAAATCAGTTGCAGAGATATCCATCCAGAGTTGCCTGCATGTTTAGGCAAATATCTTATTTTGAGCTGGAGCTACGAGCGTTTACCGGCCAAGAAAATTTGACCTTTCTTCGAAAATTTATATAAATTGCTAGAAAGGAGATATATCGTTGAAAATTTCACAGAATATGTATATAAACCTAGACAATAATCTACCGGGTGTCCCAGAAAAAAGGCAACAGATTTGATCAGGGATGGCGACAAGAATTTAGATCGAATTAACCCAAAATAATTGTTAAAACAATCCTCGATAGTCAACTTGAAGATAGATACCCCCCCTCGTTGATGTTGGTGCATTGAGGGTGGGAATATTAATATTCAAAGTCCAGTTTTGCCTCCACTTCCAAACTAGAGCTTTCGGATTTTGGCCTAACTACAAACGCGCTTTTCAGGGGAATCTCCTTAGTCATAAGCATAACGAAGTAGTTGTGAGCAGCAACCCATACTTTGAGCAAACGTTCAATAGAAAGTCCAAGATGAAAATGGGCAAACATGTTATTGCAAAATGTGTCTCTTCAATCACAGTGCACCCACAAAAAAGCCACGTACGAGTGAGCATTTTCAAGGATCTTATTCATGTATACTTCTCCCGTGAGTATATTTGATCATTTTTTGTAATAATGCTGAGACAGCTTATACACTATGGATTTCATTCAAACAATGAAAGCTGCAGAACTAAATTTTTTCACGCTCTCTCAAGCAAACGAGTTCACCCGTTTAACCAGATTTAACAGATGCAATTCTAACATTTTGAGACTTGGTAGAATAAAGAAAGATTTCTCTTGAAGGCAAAATTGATGCATTTGGTTGTGAAGTTAAGCTTTGGATTTCTATTCAAATATTTTCTCAGGACAACGCTTTATGCTCGCATTTCGCGGTGATTCCGGAGATTCCCCAAACAGTGCGTTTGCAGTTCTGACCAAAACCCACAACTCTAGTTTGGAAGTGGAGGCAAAAGTTTACTTTCAAGATTGATATTTCTACTGTCAATGCACCAGCATCGACAAATAAGGTATTCATCTTCAAGTTAACTATCGAGGATCATTTAACAATAATTCTGAATTAATTGGATCTAAAGTCTTGCCGCTAGCCGCGATCAAATCTGTTGCATTTTTTCTGGGACACCCGGTACATGCATTTGCTTTCCTAAGATATCAAAATGTTTGACAAACTTCAGTGATTTCCAACAGTCAAGGCAAATGGGCCTACACTCATCCTGGATAACAACCCTGAGCAGGATTATTCACTCACCGTTGACTCCGGCGCCATTTGAGCTCATTGATCCATTAAATTGGGGCAAACTTCGACAGAAAACGAACGGTTTTTTGCAAATTTCAAGAAGCTTCTCCGTTCCATGTTATACGACAATCGCAACATCTCGCCACTGTTTGTTGTCAAACACATGAAGAAGTCTGGTGTCATGACTCAGGAGTAGTTTTATGTCATGACCCTCTTGAATGTTTTAAAATGTATTTCTACATTGTTTGAAACATGAAATATCATTGTTTTTAAAAATATATGATGAATGTAAAATGTAGAGGTATTTGAAAAAGTGCTTCCTAATGTAAAATTGTGGACAGTGCAGGGGGAGTAAGAAAACGAAAGCCACTGATAATGTGAAAATAGAAAATAAAAATTAAGTCATAGAATTGAAAGAAAGAGTAGTACCTTCCTCATGAATGCCAACTAGTCCCAATCCACCCAGCTGCGCTCGTTGAGGTTAAAGATAAAGTGGCATATTTGCAAATGGCAACCGTATTCCGAAAACTAGTTCCGAAAACGCGTTGGCAGCTCGACGGCACATAAACCAAAATGACGTTCAGGACTCGACTTGAAAAACGTGGAGAAAGAGGATCCCCTTCAACTGGGCAGGCGCATTGAGAAATTGTGACGAAATTGATCTGCACATTGCCGTTTCAGATTCCGTCGTCGTTGTTTTGTAAAGGCTAATTTCCAGTCAGTAGAATTTTCCGAACGGGCGGAATTTTAGACGATAAAAAGTTACTCAGCCCTTTATTTCTATTTAATTCCAAAGCGACATTTTCTCTCGCATACGATGGAAATTCCGCCCGCTCGGAAAATTGCACTGACTGGAAATTGGCCTTAAAGGGAATCGACATGGTTAAAAGCTGGCCCGGGCCAGGTCAAAAATATAATCTATTGTACTCGACAGCTTCGACGCATCCGGTTTCATTGTGTAGCTAAAGAAACAATGGATTTGTGGGCGTTTCTCTGGCCTATTTATAGCGACTATGAGATATACCTATGTCTATTCCCTTTAACATCCCTATTACCCGGGAATTGTCCTTTAAAATGTTATAAACATTCATATCCATATAAGAGACACAGAGATAATACCTCAACTCTGTAATGCAGCATCAACTCCTATTGTTTACAATTTTCGTAGGCGTTATGTTTTAGACAGATTAATTGTAAATGTAGTAAATATAGTATTATTTAAGAAATTTTCGGTGAAACAACATAATTTGCTACTCGGCCACCATGTAATGTTTTTATACTGATGAAGATCTTTAATCGAAACCTTTCAAGTTATATCCAACAGTTTTTGTTTTTATATTTGTATGTAGTGAATTTAAATATGATGAAACTGAAACTGAAACTGAAACTGAATTTCAATATTCTGTTTGAATTTGAAGCATGGTTTGGTTTATTTAAGGATTCGTCTTGATACAAGCACAAAGCGATGACTCATTTTTACGGTTTTTGCATAAACCTGACGTAGAACGCTTGAAAAGTTTTCTTGACTTTAAGAAAATCGTAGGGTGGCGGCTCTCAACGGCCATGGTCTTAGTACTTGTGTACACCAATTTTATTATCTTAAAACTTTTCTCTCATTTAGGAACTTGAATTTCAACAGAGAAAGAAGGAACGTTTGCCAAACGATCGATTTGTTGACTCAGTGGCAAGTTTTGTTAAGGTTGCAAATTTTTCTGTCAAAGAATGTGAGGAAGAATTCAGTGAGATGAAAGAAAGGGTGAGTATTACCACCGTGAAATCCCACATATACATGAAAATTGAGGGTACAATCTCAACTTTGGAATTTCTCATCCCATATATAAGACCCTTTCGCCCTGAAATTCGGTCTAGGTCCTTATTAAAGCCATGAAAGAGAGAAAAGTGCTATCGTACAGTTAATTGTAATGTAGTGATTAGAATGTGGCACTTAGTATTGTGGCCCTATAAAAATTCGCATTATTATAAGAATACTACTATATTTTGTGATATAAAGGCTTGGTTACCCTTAAAAGCAGCAGCAAAGTTGAATTAGTTCACAGGTAACGAATACAACCCTTGAGACATAAGAATCAAAGTGGATCATAGATTTTGCTTGCATATAACGTGCGGGCCAAGAAAGTCCCAAGGTAAAAAATTTCTGAAAAAATTTCTGAATGCAAGATTGTGATTACACCTAGTTATTGAAAATTAGTTCATTACCAGTTTTAGTTACTGAGAAACGAAGGTTTGAAACAAATATAATCTTTAGCACAACTTAACAAACAGAATGTCTAATTCAAGACATATTTTCCTATCATGGATTTTTTCCACCCCTGCTTGCATCTTTTTGCTGCTAAGTGCTTGTGCAGCAGCCATTTAGACGCGATAGATTCAGAAACTTCGGGGATGTTGGTAAACAGAAGAACAATCAGTGATTGTAACAGTTATAGAAGAGCAGAAAGAAGAACATACGCTGACGGAACACAAAGATAGTCGACTTTCTGTTGGAGGAGATGGGGAATTTCACGCTTTCTTCCTAATCAAGTCTGGTGTGTATCACGCCTAAATCTCGTTATACTCTCATTTCTTGCAAGTACGAGACACCATTTGTGGTTTCACTGCTGACAAGTCACAGTTACAAGCTAGAGGAGATATGCAGATGATGTCAGTAATACCGCTCTATGCCCATCAGAGATGGGGGCATGCCAAGCTGGGCTAGTACAGTAGTAGTTAAACAGCAGGTATCATTGCATGCCAATGGCAAGGGTTTGATGAAGTAACTACTGCTAAAGATTGTAAAAGAAGATAGCTTTGAACAGCAAGAAGTTTTTGGTTGGGCCAAATATATATACGTTGATGTTTCAAGTTTTCCAAGCCATAATACGTGTAAGTTTCATCAAACCCCGTCACATTTCAAACTGCTACAATCCTAAGAAATGTACTGTGAGTTGTTTTAGAATAGAAGAAATGATGATTTCCCTAAACAAAGAAAATTATCAACTAGAAAAATTGCACAAAAGATTATTGTAAGGATTTTTAATCATTATCATATCTGATAGGATGTTGATATTGCTTCAATGATAAATATTGCTACCAAGCAAAGGAGCTGTATAGATTAACCCAGATGCCACATTTTGCAGCATAGTTTTCTATTGGCAATAAGCTTCCTTTGTCTGTCGAAAAGTAACATGTATTCAGTGCTGCCAAATATGACCCAGAATCGTACAGACATACCAGCTTATTTCATTGTATATTATCGTAGGATTAAAAGGCAATTTGAATTAGCTCTTTAGATTTCTGTAAAGCTCAACACGGCATTGGATTACGATGGATCCATTCACCTGTGACATACCTGTACATGCTTGAACGATATTTGAGCAGTCGTTGCTTCTTTAAAGGGAGAACAAAGACCAGCAGCCTTTGCGATCTTTTGTTTTTGTTTCTGTGAATTTCGTACAGTCAGTTATTCGGGAAGCTGTGGAGAGCGACTCGCTGACTTTATGCAAAGCATGCTTGTCTTTGTACTCGTACATTTAAATTTACATTTAAAGACCAACAATGCGTTGGATCACCATTACTTGTGTCATTCTTGCAACAACTAAAAAGCAGGAGATCTGTATTTCTGCTGCCACCATTCTTCCTACCTGACCTGTCAACTTAGCCACCAAGAGTTATTGGACGAACCTTTGAATGAAGAATTTAGGTGACCAACTGTTCCTCTTTATGTCAAGATTATTTACATTCGCATTAGAGACACGCAAAACCTATTTTTCTAGATTGAATATTGAAGCTTTTTTTGCCATAATGTGCCAAGTTGCTCGACCATTGTCGCTGATGCTGATTAATGCAGGTATGGAAGGGAAACAGATAATGGTCAGTAGCTTCGAGCATTACAGAGACAAAATCATGCATATTGCAATGCATAAGACTATTTTGATGTCAAAGACATACAATGATTTGCAGAAAAGGAAGAAAGTTGTGTCATGCAAGGTACAATTCCGAGCGGAAGAAAACCATCCATGCCAGGTTAACAGAACTTCGTTCATTCATTTCATAAGATTTATCCATGGCTATCCACTCAGTATGTACATACTGCTTCACAAGGAACCGTATGAAAATGAATTTTGATATTAACTCTACTGCCTGTCCCAATGAAGGTAATAGATTTGATCGAGGTTAGAGATAAGGATTCAAAGCGCATGGAGCCCTGATAAATTTTGAAGTACTCTTCGATAGTTAACTTGGAAATCAATACCTTATTTGTTGATCCTGTACATCGAGAGTTGAAATGTTAATCTTGAAAGTCCAAATTTGCCTCTACCTCTTAGCCAGAGCTTTTTGGTTTTGGCCAAAACTGCAAACACGCTTATCGGGGGGAATCTCCTCGGTCACACACTCTTTGACAAGGATCTGTCCTTTTGATAATCATTTGAATAGGGTGTAAAAACTGAAAATTGACAATCCTATAGTCAGCAATGAAGATCTTTCTTTGGTCAAAGTACGTTTACAAAAGTCCACCAAGCCACACGAGGGAGCAATTTTATGTTCCCCTGGACATATGCGATAGTTTGTTGCAGCATAGCGGACAAATCTTTTCTTTTGTCCAAAGATCCCGTGGGGTTGACAGCCACGCTCTGGTCAGATCACAGTTTCTCCTAATATTGACCAATCAGGTGCCGTCGTTGTGTTTACTTCCGCGTTTTGCGGCGAAGCTTAGGCCATTTTTGACCGTTTTGACCACCATCCCGAAAAAGAACATTGCACGCTCGGCTATGTCGATTTTCATCAAAATTTCAACGGGAGAAGATTCTCCATACCTCGGACCATAAGTGTTTTCGGCATCGCTTTGCGATCGCTAAAATTAGCCGATTTGTGGCATTTTGAAAATCATTGCAGCCATTTTTGCGTAGCAAGTCCTACAAAATTGAGCAAAAGGCGAGCACAAACTGATAATTTAAAGTCTATAAACCTACCTCAACTGTTTTCAAGACAAATATCCACATCTCTACTGCAATCCACTCCCAGTTGCACCATAAATCGCTCCCATGGCTATGCGCCTTTTTCGATAAACTGTGCCCCAATCCTTCTCCCAACTCCTGCAATGATTACAAGTCTGTAGGAGTAGAAACCGGCAATGTCAACCAAAATTTCGGAAAGTTATGAATCACTTCTTGCATAAGAGCACAAGTGATGATAGTGTCGTTTTACAGTAGAGCGTGTATTTGAAATAGAAATGAACTGAAGCTGTGTTTAAACGGAGGAAATGTACATTTTGTTTTCCATCACGAAAAACTATTTAGCATTTTAATACTACTTTTCAAAGCTATTCAAAATCAATTTCACATTTTGTGCAGGTATCATAGAAGATCTCTTTAGCCCTCCAGTATGTATTAGGAAATTACCCCTTGGCAGTCAAACAACAAGGCAGCATGAAAGCAAACATAGATATCAGTGTTACCTTCAGTGAACTCATGGAGGTACCCATGTATTTTTTGAGATACTAAAACTTTGATTTGGTATTGAAAGCTTCTCAGAATTCTTATTTTATCATCTCAGTTGAGAGAGTTTCTTATAAGTAAGGGTTTCTTATAAGTTCTTTCAAATTTCCATTGATAGGGGCCCCTCAGATTTCCATTGGTATTGGTGTGGGATCTCTAGGATCGGGATCACGCAAGAAACTTGGAGTAAAGGAAACAGGCTAAAGATGAAATGATTTTGTTCTGTAAACAATGATCTGTAAGAAACTGCCTGTAAGAAACTCTGTGTCATAAGACTCAGAAGGTTGAGTAATGTCCAAACACTGACCTCGAAAACATTTTTAGGACAGTTTACAGCAGGGCACAAGAGGGAAACCCTTAAGAATCTTTCCTTACTCAGCTAATAACAAAAGTTTGAGAAGCTATCGATACCAGATCATAGTTCTAGTATCTCAAAAAATGCATGTGTACTTCCATGAGTTTACAAAATGTAACACAAAATGTAAAATTGAATTTGAGGGGTTTTGAAAATAGTTTTTAAAACGTTCAATGGTTTTCGTGACGAAAACAAAATGTCAATTTCTTCCGCTTGCTGCTATTTGTAGGAAGATTAAACACAGCTTCATTTCATTTCTATTTCACGTACCTGCTACACTGAAAGACGACACTGTCTTCTCTTGTGATGCAAGAAGTATGGGCTGTGAAAATATATGCGACATTTTGGTTGATATTTTCGGCTGCCACTCCTTCAGACTTGCAATCATTGCAGGAGTTGGGAGAAGGGCACTGTTTATCGAAAAGGGCGCATGGCAATGGGAGCGATTTGGTGGCGCAACTGGGAGGGGATTGCAGTAGAGTAGTGGATATGTGTCTTCAAAACAGTTGAGGTAGGTTTATAGACTTTAAATCATCAGTTTTTGTCCGCCTTTTGCTAAATTTTGCTGGATTTGTTACGCAAAAATGGCTGCAATGATTTTCAAAATGCCACAAATCGGCTAATTTTGGCGATCGCATAGCGATGCCGAAAACACTTATGGTCCGAGGTATGGAGAATCTTCTCCCGTTGAAATTTTGATGAAAATCGACATAGCCGAGCGTGCAATGTTTTTTTTCGGGATGGTGGTCAAAACGGTCAAAAATGGCCTAAGCTTCGCCGCAAAACGCGGAAGTAAACACAACGACGGCACCTGATTGGTCAATATTAGGAGAAACTGTGATCTGACCAGAGCGTGGCTGTCAACCCCACGGGATCTTTGGACAAAAGAAAAGATTTGTCCGCTATGCTGTTTGTTGCATAATAATTTCTAGAGAAATGAAAAAAAGCCTTTCATTCAGGCAATAAAAATTGCAAGATACTCTGAGGAATAACTTTTATCAGGAAAATGTAACTTAAAGTTTTGTTGAATAAAGAACGCTGTTTTCTGCAGGACTAGATTCGTGAATCTAATTGTAAAGTTAGGTTTCTGATTTCTACTAAGATAGGAATCAAATGTTTTAGTCGAATTTTGCTCGTGCCCCATGGCCGAAAACCATCAACATCTCGTTTTCACGGACCAATCAGACGGAGAATAAGTAAGGAAGACAAAAGAAACGTGTGAAGATTTTTCTCAATTTTACCTACCTTCATAAAACGCAACCAGGACAAAAAACTGCTTGAAATTTCCCGAATTTTTTTGAAGAAATCTACTCTCCATACGTTTGGGTATACAAATTTGGATGCCGGTCAAAATATCTCGCAATTCCAAGGATTTATGATGCCTCAAACTCACGACCTTTGTTCGTTTTCAGCGTTTCTGGGTTTCCAGCATTCTTGTGATACAATTCATTCCTAAGAAGTCTTCTAAAACACATGTGAAACATCATAATTCCCACAAAGTCGATACCGTGGCTTTAGGGGCCTTTTCTTGCTTTGCAGACGAGCAAATCTGACGTGCTGTCTTTGGTGTCCGAAATATGGCCTAGCTCTAAAATGTGCTACATCGTGTTTTTGGCTCAGAAATTTCAAGTGTGCCCACCTCTTTTCGTTTGTTTGAGGCATCCTGTAGTTCTGTGTATCTGCCAGACTTTGCTTGGTCTCCGTTTGACGATTTTCTTCCACAAATAATGCAGTAAATAGCGTCGTTAACATCAAATTGCTGTCTTTCTGCGTCCAAACACTGATCTATGATTACGAAATGACAACATGCGCTGCGCGTTGCGAGTTCTGGGGAAGAGGCAGGAAGATGGATCACAGCGCATGTTGTGATTCGTGAAAAGCGGAGCACCCAAAAAAGACAAGTTGGGAGATCGTTCCTTGGATCATAAACACGCTGTGGAAGCCAACCGGAATTTGAAAATTGCACGAGTCAGTCAAAAGTGGAAATAATTTAGTGCAGATCAGACTTAAAATGTAGACTGTTTGGTAAACAGGAGATACGAATGACAAATCAATGTACTTTCATCTTTGACTTTGTGTGATCATGGCAGAAAAGAGTTGCACGTTGAATGCTCAATGATGCATCGAGATCCGAATTCAGTAAGTGAAGAAAAAGGAGGGTCACTTTGGTCACTTTGGAACAACAATGGCCTGCGATAACTGAACTCCTGATTACTGAAGCTTGAAAGACTTTAATGAAAAACTAGATTTGTCGAAATTCAAAGGGACCGGAATTGACATTCAAATTATTCAGTTCTTTTTTACGTTTATTGCTTTAGTTTATTTTCATCTGTAGAAGAAAAGGAGGGGTATAGTATCCTGTACCATGGACACCCTATGTCGTTTGTAACTGCATAGCATCTTGTATGTGAATAGGCACGTCGTATGATCTTGAATCAGTTCAGTACTACACAAGCATGTAGCAGGTTATTGTATTTGTACCCTCTCGCCTCCCTACATCTGCGATATTAGAAGATTGTTCAGAGATTCATAGGCCATGTTGCTACTCGGAGAGTCGACCAGAATTTTTCTGATCGAATGCAAGTGGGTCCATTTGGAAAGCAATCCTGTCTGTGTACAGGGTGTCTCAAAAAAATTGTTCGACGTTTGATTAAATATTGAAAAATAAAGACAACATGAACAGGTTCGTGGAAAAATAACCCTGTTCCTAAGATTTTGAAATAATTTTAGAGACTAAAAACGCGCAAATCGGTTGAAAATTCACTGAGTTACGAGCTCTCGAAGATCAAAAATATGCGATAGCTGAAACCAGAGACCCCCCAGATTACTTCTATTGCAAAAAGCTCAAAGACGGAGGTAAGAGAAGCGTATCCAATGTCATACCTCTCGTTGAAATCAGAGCAAACCAAATACGACTTCTAAAGTAAATTGTTTCTTGCGATCATTCTTAAAATTCCTTAACATTGCATAGGTCCAAAACAGCGGTTCAAAACAAAATCGGCGGGAGACTGAATCTGTTTCCTCAAAGCATCCATATGCTTGACAGTTAGGTTATCGAATACCTGTTTGAATCCCACTTGGCTCGCCCTGAAACAATTGAGAAATAACAGAAACGACGGCCTATGGGACTTTTACCAAAAATGCCATTTCGAGTCCTCTGGTTTCAGCTGTCGCACAAACTTGAACTTCAAAAGCTTGTAACCCCATGAATTTTTATCGGATTTGCAAGATTCTTGTGTCAAAAATTAATTTAAAATCTCAGGACAAGGGTGACTTAAACGATAACCTCGATGCTTAATATCACGGAAACCTGGTACAAAAATATTGATGAACGCAAACTAAATGTGAGCGTATTTTTGGACTTGAAAAAAGCTTTCGACACAGTCGACCATGATATTTTGCTATCGAAGTTGTCTGCCCTTGGAGTCATTGAGACAACGCATTGCTGGTTCACATCATACCTTAGAAACAGAGAACAATTCTGTCGTGTTGATGGGCAAAATTCATCCACAAAAAGCGTAAACTGTGGCATTCCTCAGGGATCGTGCTTGGGGCCCCTTCTTTTCATCATATACGTTAACGATTTCGAACGCTGTTTACAGGGGGCAACTCCCAACATGTACGCTGACGATACAAGCATTACTTGTTCTTCTGCTGACAGCGATTCTCTGCTTAGGAATATAAATGATGAGATGACTAATATCGCGGAATGGATGCGGCTAAATAAACTAAGTTTGAACGCAGACAAAAGCGAATTTATGGTCATAGGCCACTCAAGGCAGCATAATGTCCTAAATGAGCTCAGAGAGATTGAGGTCGATCATAAGAAAATAAATAGGGTTACCAAAACAAAGTATCTTGGTCTCAATATAGACGAAAATCTGAGCTGGAAAGATCAATATAAAACAGTTAAAACTAAGGTCAAAAGTGGTCTCTCTGCAATTCGGAAGCTGAAAGATATTCTACCTCAGTCAAAGCTAGCTGCAGTTTATAGAGCTTTGATCGAGAGCCACTTAAGGTATGGTAACATATTATGGGGATGCATTTCTGATACGAAGCTCAGTGCTCTCCAAAGATTACAGTCAAGAGCAAATTTTCTGATTGAAAATGCAAAATACAAGGATGGATGGGTCTGTGACTGGTTGCCTGTTAAAGAATTAATAAGGTACGACAGGTTAGTTATGACGCACAAGATCCTTCATGGAAACTGTCCGGACAATTTGCAAAATAAATTTATGCGGAGGTCCCAAATTTCAAGCTATTCAACAAGGAATAGCCAAAATCTCCATTTGCCTAAACCTCGATTGGAATTTACCAAAAAGAGTTTCCAATTTACCGGAGCCTCGATATGGAACGAGATCCCGCAACAGTACAGAGACTTACCCGCTCTAAATTGCTTCAAAAAGGAAGTTAAACAACTCCTAAGGAGCTAAGGTGGGTGAGTGCGTCCGGGTCCCTGGGGCCTCGTGATGCTTTGGGGGGTGGTGCCCGGTTGGTCCTGATTTGGTCTATTCTAGGCCGGGTTGGGGCCTGTGGGGTGCCGTCCCTCTGGGTGTTGCGGGGCCGTGGGGATCTGGATGCATTCATCTACCTTGGCGGCAATTAAAGCACGACCCCTAGGAAGAGCAGCCTTTTAGGGTTTTTAAATTTCTATCATTAATTTTTTTATTATACTTTGTAGTAGCTGATAGGGCATCGTGCCTAAACATTTATGATATGATATATATGATACTTGACCAAAGGTCCATTCAGCGTATCGTTATTTTTTAGTATTTAATCAAACGTCGAACAATTTTTTTGAGACACCCTGTACAAATAGTGGATTCAAACAGATCGGATCCACGAGATTCCGAAAAAGGCAGCAATCAAACGAACCCGTCTGGGAGTGGGTTCAGAATCGATCCCATGTGAATGGGGTCTAAAGGCCCCTTTCCACTTCATTCACAATTCGCAAATCGCATGCGATCCTTTGTTTGAAATTCACATGCGAACGTTTGCAAATCGCATGCGAACGTTCGCAATGTGATTTTGACCTGTTCGCAATGTTTTATTTCTTGCGAACGTTCGCATGCGAACCATTGTCTCGGATTGAAAGCAGCCAATCAGAAGACAACTTTACGAAACAAAGAGACAAAGGCGACGGACGCTATCGAAAGACGACAGATTTCATTGGTTGAATAAACAATCGAAATTCGTGCGAATAAGTTTGAAGTGTGTATTGAATTTGCAGGCTTTTTGAATTCGGAATTCGCAAATCGCACCCGTTTTGCGAATTGCGATTGAAGTGGAAAAGGGCCTTAAGAACCTCCGTTAAGAACTTAAAAGCCTGATTTTGCAACACACTCACGTATCTGTGAACCCAAAGATGGTGATTTGGAAAACATGGGTACTTTTATCGGGTTCTACTTACTGTAATGCATGTTGAGCACTGATTGGTTATGACTTGAATTTATGCACAGAGCCTCAAGGGTGAGTTCAATTTTTCATCCCAGCATAGCTCACATATATGCCACAAAGCACTTTGTAAGAGCTTTCAAAGTATAGCCTGTGTACAGTCATCCTTTTTGTGTAACATTGAAAGAACAGGAAAATAGAAAGACTGCGCATCACTAAGAGATTTCTTGTATGGTTGATTGAGCAAAATTAAGGTAACTCTGCTTTCCGCTCCAGTGAGCAGCGTTTTGCCGTTTTGCAAAACCACTGTCCTCAGAAAACAGTTAATTTCGCCAATATTATTTGGTCGATCGAAAATCAGTAAAAAGGACGTTGTTCTACTTAGTCTTGGCAATCGAAGGATATGCAAATCGCATTATTTCCGGTAAGGCTGGCTTTGCAAATTATTCTCAAGACTTTTTGTTGATTTCAGAAAATTGGATCTAGCTCCGAAACTACCCCAAACATTTTTGGGTTTCTTTCGCTATATCGTTAGCCAGATTATTGATCTGCAGCTTTACCAAGTCTAATTGAAAAGGCTAGATATCTCTCAATCCAATTTTATATTTCTGTTTACTTTTCGACAGCGAAGGGTAGAAACTTGTAAAAATGTTTAGTTTCAGATCTCTGTTCATTTTGGACTCTTAGAAAAATTGATATTTTGTGAATGCTTATGAAAGTCTCAAAGGACACGAAACGGAAGGTTGTGAAATTACTCGTTTTGCTGGCAACATTCAAGAAATGTTACTTTCACAAGCGCACCAAGGATGTCTATTGCGACTTGAATATAGCATTCCCAACAGATCACGTTCATTCTTTTGCAAATGGAAACATTTCAGAGAGTTATTATAAGGCTGAGTGTTTGACAGCGTGATTCGTAACATGCAATGGTAATCTAATGGTAATCTCGTAACATGATTCGTAACATGAAATTGGTGATGTAAAATGTACACATGTAACATGTAACATGTAAACGTAACATGTAAAATGGTGATTCGTAACATGTAGCTAATGGTAGTCTGTTGACCAAGGTTCCTGCCCTTCGCTGTCGAAAAGTAAACTAAAATATATAATTCGATTGCGACAGATCTATCCTAGCTTTTTCAATCAGACTTGATAAAGTTGTAGATCAACAACCTAGGTAAAGATATAGCGAGAAAAACCAAAGATTTTTCGAGTTGTTTTGGAATAAATCCACTTTTCTGAAATCAACGAAAAGTGTTGACAAATAATTTGCAAAGCCAGCCTTGACGGAAACATTGCGATTTGCATATCTTTTGATTCCTAAGACTGTGTAGAATAACGTCCTCTTCACCGCTTTTCGCTTGACCGAATAGTATTGGAGAAATTGACTGTTTTGCAAAACAACTACTCTCTGCTCAGTGGAGCGGGAAAGCAGAGTTACCTTAAGATTTGTACATTTGATCTGTTCTTCCAGACTTTCCATTTTTGAACAAAAAGGGAAGAAAAGACGTCACGGAAGCCGATTGTGTTTTGGCTCGGAAAATCTGTTACCAGGTTCTAATTGGCTCATATCACAATGGAATTTTTCATCAAAGTGCGACTAATTGCTTAAAAATGCGCATTCTTCCTATTTTGCCCCATATTTCAATTTTACAAAAGAATACTTCACGTTGGCAATAAATGTACTGAACTGACTAATTTTCTTGACTGTGTTTCAGTTCGAAAAAACTGTGGTCTTTTTTGGCGAAGATCCAAAGCAGATATCAATGGATGAATTCTTCTCAGTTTTCGACTCCTTTCTGGCATCTTTCACGGTAAGCAGTTAAGTCATCATCGTCATCATCATCATCATCATAATCATCATAATCATCATAATCATCGTAATCATCGTGATCATCGTAATCATCGTAATCATCGTAATCATCGTAATCATCGTAATCATCGTAATCATCGTAATCATCGTAATCATCAATGATTTGTTGAAACTGGATTGCAGTTAATTTGTATGCATAACCATATTTTCAAGAGTTGAAATCTTCATTCATTATGGAAATCCTGTGGATGTGCATGGCCCCTTTGGTCTAAACCAGTTTGCATTCGTTGGAATGAAATTGGTCCGCTTCAGTTGCGTACAAAACCTGTCAGAGAGTTCATGACATAGAGCTATTTTTCCGGAAAAGTGAACTATGGGCTAAGAAATTATTTCAAGTTTCTCCAAAATGGGAACTTGACAAAAATTCTACGGTCTTGGCCAGAAGATTAAGAACACATTTTTTTCAGCAAACTTTCTTGGGGTAACAAAATATAACTCTAGAGCTCTGCCTGGTGTACTCGCTTAGGGTTAGTTCAGGCCGACCTTCCATGTAGATTCCGAATTTCGATATTGTTTTTTGAATTTCTGCCCCATTTTGCTATGACATCACAATGAAGTCTAAATCCTTGCAAATCACATAGTGGTTCTGCCGACATCGGGTGTGACCCAACGAATGTGTTTCTCAGCTGGATTGTACATCATTCTATTTACAATTCATTTCTATGATTTGTTTGCAAAATATCGAAACCTTACGAAAAATATTGCTTCGCGTAAAATGGTAGTGGAGAGCCTTTTGGCCAAAAGTTTAAGACTACCCTTGAAAAAGCATGAAAAAATCTGTGATCCTTTTGATATTTGATAATTCGAATGATGAAGTGATTACTGAAAATTATTCCAACAACTATGGAGTTTGTTGCTTCAAACTAAACATAAAGTCCTGGTCTTGAAATTATGGCTGCAGCTGTGGACGGAAGGCCCTTCAACACTTTGTTCCGTAAAGCAATATTTTTCGTGCAGCTTAGATATTTTGCAAACAATCATAGAAGTGAATTGTGCGAAGAATGATGTAAAATCCACCTAAACGAAACAATCTTCGGGTCGCACCCCTTGTTGGCAGAACCACTATAATTTCCAAGGATTTCTGTAGACTTCATTGTGACGTCATAGCAAGATGGCAAAATAACAAAAAGGCAAATGGCATTCAAAAAACAACATCGAAATTCGGAATCTACAAGGAAAGGTGACCTAAACAAACTGAAGAATGAAATTGGCAGATCGCTATGGCTCTATTTCGTTTCACCAAGAATCGTTGTCGCAAAATGTGGTCTTAGATTTGTGACCACGACTATATGTCCATGACAGATGTACGCATACCTTAATAGACTTAGGTGCAACTATGCCGCGATTCTAAAATTCCTTCATTCCTTATTGTTCTTAATCATTGTGCTGATTAAATGTGTTACAGGGAACGGGGAAATGTGAAAGGTTGGTTTTAAGAGAGTTGAAACTTTTAAAACATCCCTAAGTACATTTTCGCGCAATTTGAAATAATTTTGAACACTTCTGTACTGTCCATGAAATGCTAGCTTTTTGTGGGCTCATTACGAAGGAAGCCAACGGTGAGCCAGCGTTGGAACAACAGAGAATATCTTTTTGTGAACAGTTCCTGAACGAGACTTTGTAAGACAATCACTTTTTGCTGGACTTTGATGATCTCGTATTGAATAGTTCATTGATTGTCTTCCATAATTCTTTAATGGTTCCTCGACGTGCAGAGATAGTTGGATGTTAAGGACATTGACCTTGTTACAGACCTGCCTATATGAGTCCATACGGAATGGGGATTTTATTTTGGTTGCAGTTGGACTTGCTACAAGTCTCTCTATTGTCATCACAAGACATAGAGCAGAAACAGGGACAAAAGACAGGCTTGCCCTCACATTTTACATCTTAAAGTATGTGCTGAGAATAGAGAGAGACTTGTAGCAAGTCCAGGTTGCAGCCTTTTCAGCTTATCCCTAGTCTGCGTTACTTTCTTAGGTCCTTTTCAATCCAGGGGCAGTACCTGTCTGAGACATGCATTACAGTTATTGGGGTGTGTAATTTTAGTTGAATTTTATGAAGTTCCGTTTGATTAATTCAGTTGAAAGAACGGACACGAATGATTTTGAAGTTTTGCAAAGATTCGAGCCCTATGCAGCCAATACAGCATTCATGGCTGTCTTGTACCATAGACCTATTAAAAGCGAAACCAAAAGGTAGATAAGTAGTCTGCCTTTTCGTTGTCTCAAGTGCAGGTTCTTTTCTCGCTATTACCATCGAAGATGCTTCGCTAATGAATTTATGATAATGTGTAAATGAAATTTATTTACGAACAGGATGTCAAGGGAGAGAATCTCGCAATTAGAAAGAAGAAGGAAGAAGAAGAAAGAAAGGCTAGAGATCTTGCTGAGGTAACATAGAAGCTTTGTATATCTTCTAAATGATTCTATGTTATATCCACTTTTTTATATCATCCTAAAGTATTAAAATGTACAAATAACAACAATAGTTAAACTAGCAAAAAGGAAAGATATGTCGTTCGTAGCGAGAAAGGACACAAGGTCATCGAGCTCCAACTACGAACGACACTAACAACAATTCATACAATGTAAATATCTAGTTTAACCAAAAAAAATACTACAAAAATTTAGGTGTACCAGGTGCGTCAAAGAAAATAGGTCTCTGTCTCACCTGGTAGGGTGCGCTGCGAATTTATAGTTTTATTTCTAGCCTAATCGATGTGTTGATTTGATGAAGGAAATGGTCGCTTCCAGAATTATTCTGTTTACAATCACATTGGCGTTTAGGCTACCAAATAGTAGTAATTCGCAAATAGTCTTACTATCCAAACTGTCAATATCAATGCCAGGAAGGTCCCCGAATTGACCAAGGAGATCTCTACGCTGCAATTCAAAGAGGGGGCAGTGCAGGAGAAAGTGCTCGTTATCTTCTTTACTTGTGCCACAAGCACAGATAGGGTCCAGACATTCAAAATTATGCCTAAACTTGTGTTCATTTAAGGCACTAAAATTCAAACGAAGCTTAGTCAGAAGTCTAATACCTGCTATGTCGTTTACATTATAAGTAGGCTTTTGAGAAGGTCTTATGATTCCGAGCAATTTACGCTTGAACTCAGCAACTGATGTAGAATTTCTTATATCAAGGGTGAGAGAGTTCCATTCAAAAAAAATATTCTGGAAGTAGGTGTTTGAAAACCGGACAGTTCTACCTATGGTTTGCTCGTACAGACGCGCACTTCTGAGATTATACATGACTTGACGCTCGGGTGGAATTTCTGCATACAAATACTCAGGATGGTGTGAGTTCTTTAACTTGAAAAAATGACATAAGCGTCTTTACCATCTCCTCTGATAAAGACTTTCCCAACCCAGTTCCTCGTACAGCCTTTGCCTATTTGTACCTCTCCATGCACCGGTCACCGCCAAGGCAGCCAAATATTGAGTTTGTTCTAACTTACGCGCAAAGCTTTGGAGCATCTCAGGGTCATGCCTGTGGTAGACAATGTCACCATAGTCGAGATGAGGTCTAACGTAAAGCTTGTACATTTGATTAAGGACGTCCCTGGAGACATAGTTAGAAATATGTCGTATTAATCCAATTCCTCGTCTTGCCTTTAAGATAGCTTCCTTGATATGACTCTGAAAATTCAGTTTGGGATCAAGAATCATTCCAAGGTGCTTATGCTCGGCGTTTTCTGTTACCGCATCGTTTCCTAACAGTAGAGGGGGATGAATGGGTTTGACTCTTCTTGTGGAGAAGATGAGTTCGACAGTTTTGTCAACATCATCCACAACAGAAAAAAGAGATGTGTCATCAGCAAACATCTTAACATCAGTCTTTGAGTCATTAGCAAGGTCATTTACATAGACCAGAAAGAACAAGGGGCCTAAAACAGAGCCTTGAGGTACTCCAGCGGATATTGTTGCCCATTCTGAGTTTTTCCCATTTAGAAGGACACGTTGCTCACGGTTTGCAAGAAAGTCGCGAATTAGTGCATGGAGGCTTCCAGATATCCCACTGCACTCAAGTTTATACAGTAAGCCCTTGTGCCAAACTCCGTCAAATGCCTTAGACAGGTCGAGAAAAACAGCCCTAGTTTCTCTACTTGGAATATCGTCAAGCGCAATAGATTTTATGAGTTATTGCCAACAATTGATTGACTGTTGAATCACCCGGACGGAAACCCGATTGATGTGGTGTTAAAAGACCGTTTTCGCATAGGTGCTCATGAACATAATCAAAGATTAATTTCTCAAACACTTTTCCAAATATTGGAAGCAAGGAAATTGGTCGATAGTTCTTTTTACTTTGTCAACTACCCTTTTTGTGTACAGGAACTATATTAGCTTTTTTCCATATTGAAGGATACTTTCCCGTATCGAGGCATTTTTCAAAGATATTAGGCACAAGGGCTGCACAATGGAGCAATCACAAATTTTTATCATTGATGCTGAGATATCATCAAAACCATGAGCTTTATTAGTATTTAGTTTACGTATCAACTTAAGAACCTTATCCCTATCGACAGCAATGTTTTCTAGCATTTTGTTACAACGGGGTAGAAAATTTGGAAGGGTACTCCCAGTTGCTAAAGAGCAGCATTGGTCAACAAAAAAAATCGTTAAAAACATTAGCTTTAGCCTGTACATTAGTCACAAATATTCCGCTCTCCAATAAAGGAGGAATATTAACTATATCTATATCCACTGGATATATCCACTGGTTGTCCCTGAAAGACGGATAAGTAAGTGAACTGTTACTGCTTAGGACGCCGTTTTGATGGTGTTTATTTCAACTTGAACACACAGATGAAACGATAACTTGTAATTTGAGACCACGTATGGCGCAATTATCTAAACAATTCACTTTAGCTCATCAGATTTCTGCAAGATGAGGGAAAATTGTATACCGCTTACCATTGTGCCCCGTGGTGAAAACAAATAATTCGAAGCTTGTTCAACCAACAAAATTATGTTTCATGCATTCATTTTGCTATCCCCCAATACGTAGTTTCTTCAAAGAGAAAACCTTAAATTTCGGCAGAGAATTTACTTAAATTCCGCTTTTAACACTCACTAAAATAATTTTGAATTTCAACAATTGAAAGTCTTCGGTATCGACAAGGCCACAGTAAGGAGTTGAAATTGCAAACGCTATCCATATTGTGTAAAATTAGAGAAAAATAGCTACACGACGTAATGATATGAAATTCTCAGGTAGTCTCTAAGCATAACTAAGGTAGCATCTGCTGAACTCTGTTAGTTGCTCAAGATAATTTGCTGGGTGGGAAATTCATCTACTTTCATTGAATGCAGGGGAAGTGGGCTAATCAAAGCCACTCCGTAAGAAATGTCTTGATTGCGGAAATTTCTAGGAAGATAACTGCATCATGTAATACAGTAAATCCCCGCATGTAAGAACCTACCAAAATAAGAACCTCGAGGCCGTTTTTCCTAAATTATGCACCTTGCAATTAAGAACCTGTTTCAGCTTGATGAAGTCTAGGTCCTTATTGTAGGGGTAGCAAAGTTGACTTTTGATTGTTGTCAGTAAGTTCGTTTGGTTCCAGTTGGCTTTTAAAGTTTGATTTTTCTCGCCAATCAGTTATTAGATCCAAAAGACACTTCCAAACAAATAGTGGGTCTGAACATCTTTATAAGACCCTGTGAAAGGGCCAACATGAGGCACCCTTCAAATAAGAACCTCTATACCTTGGAAGTAGTCTTAGTGCCTTTGAAATAAGAACCTAGCCTGGCTCTCAAAAAAGTAGGTTCTTATATGCAGGGATTTACTGTAGTATGAGATTTTCAGGAAGCTTCGAGGCATAACCAAGGTAGAAACTGGTCAGATCTGTTAGTTTGCAATAATATTTTGTTGGGTGGAAATTGAGGTGTATTCAAGATAGTAATCAAATTTTTTAGCCGAATTTTGCTCGTGGTCTCATTTTCACGGACCAATCAGGCGGCGAATAAGCGAAGAAGAAAGAAGAAACGGGTGAAGATTTTTGTAAATTTTGACTTATCTTCATAAACGCAACAGGACAAAAAACTGCTGGAAATTTCCCGAATTTTTTTGAAGAAATCTACTCGCCAGATGTTTGTATTTAACGCAGGTTTTCGTGCCTTTACACAACAGGGCACAATTACCGTTCTACTTCGCTGTTGACTGAACAGAGTTTCGAATTTGCACAACTCTAAAGAAAATATGTTCTTCTTACCTGCCGCCCCGTGCCGCTTCGTGCCGCCCAATCTAAAATCTTAACATCATAACGAATTTCAGGTACTTATATCGTGCCAAGATATTGTGGTAGGAAATTCTGCTCAAGCAATCGTTTTCTAGGATGAACGTATCATTAGTCATGAATGTAAGTCAACTTTAGGGGATGATTTAACCGGCCTGATCGAGGTTAGCGATTGCAGCATCACCGAAGGTAATGAACCCTTCAATACAGCTGCAGTTGAAAACATCGCAGTTAAAGTTGCAAAATCTCTGCAAAAAAGGCGCCATTGATTGGGAGAAGGCACGTGACCACACTGAACCAAAGCGTCCTCATGCATATGTTTCTACCTAGATGTTATCGTGGTGACTGCTTTGTCTAGAATGGGATGCCCGTGAATAACAGCACTTGAAGTGCTTTGCATAAGTAATTTTGCGTCATCATAAATCTCACATGACATCTAATTTGGAACAGATGCATGAACAGTTTCATGCAGAAACTAATGCCTCCTCAGATATACAAACTAGGGCTAATGACTTTTGATTTTTCGTCTATCATCCTGATTTTGCATGTGAAGAAAGGCGCATAAAGATCAAAAATGCTGTACAGGCGGTTCTTGTTCTAACGAAAGGTTCTTATAATTGATTCTTGTTCTTATCATTGATCCTTGATGGAAAGCGACTTTGGCAGTAACACTCATATCTCTCTGATTTGCAGCTAAAAAAGCATACACCCTTCTAAAAAAGCATTCATACACCCTTATGATTGCTTAGCTTTGGACTGACTTTGTAATCATCCCAAAGGATCTTATGTTGTGAAAGTGCGATACACCCCTTGGGTTTTACAAATGATAAAATGGCTCTCAAAACTGAGTATTAAGTAATACATTTCATGGCTGAAACATGCCAGGGAAGGACGTGAAGGGAGCGTTTGAGCTAGGACGTTTGGCAATGAAAGTGTGTGAAGTAAATTCTTATGGTCAGTCATCGTACAAATGATTGATTGTGTATGCAATGTTACAAGGGCGAACGTTGCTGAAAACATTGATGAACACTTTCTTTGGTTCATTGCTGATAAGATTTTGACAAACTTTGGAAAAGAAAAATGCAAAGGGTCCCCCTAAGGGTCCTTTGACTCTGATTCTCTTATGGATGTAGCAATCAACAGTCATGAGTTAGTTTAGTAACGAAAACTTTATATGGGATCATCCTCAGCGTACGAACTAAGAACTGTATGTACGTTTTACATAAAAACTTGTGGGGTGACAATTCTGCTCTCGGAACGGTTTATTCGGCCAACATACTAAAGATACTATTTTTTGGCAGAACTGTTTGAAAAGATATGACAAGGAAAATACCCAACTTGATTCCTTGTTGACTATGTTTAAAGCACAAGCTTTGAATCGAACTTAACTAGATAACCGTAATCCCGCTTGCTCCAAGATTTGTCAGTTTCCTTCATCTTGAATTTTCCATTTCTTTCAGCAACGAGAAAGAGAAAGACACAGAGCTGCAGCAAGAAAATTAATGAATGAGAATGGAACTTCTGAAGAAAAGCGAAAATCAATTTCAGAGCGAAGCCCAGGTGAATTTGATGACTTAATCTCTGCCCTACGAACAGGCGATGTATTTGGTGATGAAATGAACAAGTTCAAAGGGAGGAAAAGGGTTGGGAAGTCGAATCGAGCTGGGTTGAAAATGAGTGTAATCAATAGGGAGAGGGATGATCAGCCGAAATTACAACTGTAAGGTACAACTTCCTGGTCAATCAATTTTGCTGTACAAAGAAATGTTGATTAAATGAATGACTGTTTGTCATGGATCATCAGATATCGTGATAGATAGTAGGTGGAATAGTGATGGGTAGAAGATTCAAATGGTTACTTGCAATCATAACTTCACAACTTTCGCCCTGAATTTCCACGATGAGCAAGGAGACGGAGACTTGAGGTAATGATAGAAATCCCAAGAAATCTGCGGTGTGGTTATCTAGCAAAGTGTAGATGTACACTGGTGACTGCATCATGGCCTCAATTGGTGGAAATCATTGCGTGTTGTCGATTTGCAGTTGCATGATCACTGAGGGCTACCCAAGATGTTGGCATACCAGCAGGTCAATTAGTGTTTTTGCAACGCTTCACGGCAGTGCATGTATACCGTTAAAGAGATTGACGTAGATTTTGGTAACAGCTGTGAAAGAGGGCGTGGGATGGTCGGGATTTATGGTTCAGTATTGCTTAAGTCAGTCACTGACCTTGCTCTCCATGATAAAAGAGCGGAATTGTTTTTGTCATTTTGTTTATGCGTTTTCACGTTAGGTATGTGTTTCATTATTGCCCTGCAAATATCTTTTAGACCTTTTTACTTGTACATTAGATCTTTGCATTGCCATAAAAATACAGGCAGACAGCCAGTGTCACAAACTTATCAAATATGTTTGCTCAGTTCAGACAAGCAAATTATTTCTCCAATACCTTACACATTAACAACACGTTACTGACTGATATCGGTCGTCGCGTTATGCATCAGCCAAGTAAAAGATGTTTCATAACCCCAATGCCAGAGCCTATATATGGCTTGCAATGGCAAGGAGAAACACTTAACGCAAATGCCATCTCAGCAGAAAGATTTCGAAGATGCAATCACCATAAACTCCAAAGCGTACTAAAAGGAGAAACAGCCATCGCTAGAGAAATCTTTTATTAAGACTTGACTAAAGGTAAGGTAACTGTCTGGTGCTGTTTAGTGTCAACCGTGGTTAAGTGATGAGTTAATTTCAATTGAGAATGGATTGAAAATTCCTTTACCAGCATATTAATTCCTGAAATTCTTCATTGTTTCGTATTTCGAGCAAAATAGTACATACGACAATTTTCGTTGTAATAACGCCATACTGCAAGCTCTACGATGTCCGGCCTTCGGTGCTACCCTCTGTCTTTGGGGTGGTTGAAAATTTGTACTTTGATGATTATTTTCATAACCAGTTGACCGATACCAGTGTAACATATCAAAGTTTGATTAAGCTATTCCTACCGACGGCATGAAATGACACTACCGTTTAAAGCCAAACTCCATCTTGCTGTGGGTCAAATTTGCTGAAAATCCCGTAGGTTTCTGTAGGAAACGTGCGAAAACTTGCATAAAGGTGTATCTTACATCCTATCTTGGGATAGTGAGGAGGGAAGGGATAGGTAGCTATTGCTATTCAGTGCAAAACCTGTGAAATGTTTGCATACATGGGCCGTTCTGGAAAGCAAGCCATAAATTCCGGCTAAGGAAGCTGTGAGAAGCTTGCCTTTGACCATAATTTTCTAAACAGCCCCACAACTTTCATCATTCGTAAGTTTCTAGTCGCTTTTTTGAAGTCAGCCTTCTTTTTCGATTTTCGCCTAACCAGCCACTCAATTTTTGGAATTATCTGAGCAGCTTCGAAGCCTTTCAAGGTGATTCATTTCGATGAATAATCGTGACGTTGTCAAAATCCTAGTGCGACGCTATGGCCCCACTTACCCCAAATATGACGTCTTTGTGCGAATTAAAAAAGTCTCGTGGCATGTCGTCTGTATGGATTGATTGATACTGTGTTAGCGAAATCTCAAATTCGTGCGCAAAAGTTTGGCGGCCAGGCTGGACTAAATTTGTTCAAACACTTTTAGGACAAAGAATTTCGAAATTATAGAATGCTCATATGACTTTTCATTTTCGCATCATCAGAAAAACTTTTAGGACACATACTCTCGAGCGCCAAATAATCGCGCTTCCCATCCTTTGAATTTCCAGCCCCCACTTCTATTCCAGTCCCCCTTTTATTGATTCTTGAAATTTGAAATGATAATGAACTTAATTCTCGAATAAATATAAAAAGATCCTCTTTTAACTCAGAAAACGACCATTTTTCTAGTTTTCCAACCTAGCCCCATTGTTCCATCCCCTCCCAGTTATCATTGTATCTAGTCATTTCCACCACCCCTTGATTATTTTCACCCCCACCCGTTCATTCGGTTTTCCGAAGTATATCAGGTGTGTCAAAAACCATCCGCTATTGGCAGACCACAATCAGTAGTACAATGTAGTGATTTGGAAGATTTATGACTTACACTTTACCAAAAAGTTTGAATAAGATGCAGGCATTTTCTGCAATTTTTTGTTCTGTTTTCTCTTGTTAGAGTCATAAGTGAGTTTCGGAAAAAGTTGGTTTTCATAACATGGATTCAATGAAATTACAACACGAAAGGCATTTATTTGTATCATTGAGTAGTCATACATTTCTATGAACGTAGAACTAAATCTCATCCATCAAATCACAATAAAGGGACTTCTAAATCCCACATCACCATGAACAAGTTTTCTCCATGTCCATTCATGAAATTTGATCGAGGCGTTTGATCGTTCGCAGTGTTCTCAAAAATGAGAATTTGAAAATTTTCCATAAATTCACCAATCCAGGTCTGCACTTTTGCTAAATGTTGAGTCCTAAATCGTCGAAATCAGTCAAATTAATGATTTATCATGGCCTTTTAAAGGAAAATGGTATTTGACAGTTCATCCAGTATTTGTTTAAGTACAGCGGAGTTTTTTGTTCTGCCTCTAGGTTGTCATTTTTTATTTTGAAAGTCATCTGAGTTCTTAGGCATACACTGACGTTCATTTCGGTGCACTCGTTTTTTGTTAAACGCATTTAAACAATTTTTTAACCCAATTTGTTTTGATTCCATATATCAAATCCCGTTTTCATAGGAGGTGTAATTTTAAAATTGTATTGAAAGTTCATTGCAGTTCGTCTGGGTATGAATTACAGTTACTCAAGCTGTTATTTAAGCTGAATACAGAATACTAGAAACAGGGCGCGCTTTGAGCAATATCATTTATATGCTATAGTATTATTTTGCCGAATAAACTTCCGTATATTGAAACTTCGTATGAAATTTTGAGGCCTAAGAATCAACTGAGCACGATAGACATTATCAACCAAACTGGATGGCTTTGGGGGACAAAAAGCTGCTCCTATAATGGTCCTTCGCAATTATTGAAAATGTTTGAAAAGCATTAAAAACATCAATTCTCACAAATTTCAAAACAATGTCTAAATTTTGCAAATCCTATTTTTTGTTCTTTACGAATCTTGATGATCGAATCGATTCTTGATGTTTTTTCAAAAACTTTGACTTTGCTTTGGGTTGCTGCTTCAGAGCATTCGTAGTTCGTAATACATAAGTTGATAGACAAGGAAACGAAGAGCAAGAATTACGACGATCAAGTTCACTATTATTTCATTCCAAATCTTTGTGACAATCCAAGTTATTAGTTAGACAGATCCATGTTTAATTAAGAAAAATCATGTGAAGAGACAAATCCGTAATTCAAATCCAAGAAATTAATTAAAAGACTATGCCATATTGATGGACAAGCCAAAGAGAGTTTCCGATTATCAGGGTATTAAAACCTTCGGACGCCGGCCCTAAGATTCTTTGCTATTGCAAAGATTTTCGAACCTGTCAGAGCATTTCCAAAGCTTTTTGATCAAGCATTAAGATTTTAGTAAAGTCTTAGTTCTGTATAATTAGTAGACCATAAAACAACCTCTCTCAACTTTCTTCAAAATTAGTCGAAATTTTTTGGTACATTTTCGTTCCAACACCCATCGGCTCTTCTTTGGATGTTGAAACGGCGTGAATGGATAATGGTGTAACGTAATAAATGTAACTGATCAGGCTCTTGCTTACCACTGTTCCTCCTAATCCGCAACACTTTGGTTGAGAAGCAAAATATCTGACTGGTGCATGTTCTGGCCTGTAGCACGTGTGCCACTGCTGAGCCAATGCTGCGACATGTTCAGTTTTAAAGAAACACCCGGGAAGCACTTGCATGCATGCGGCAACTCTACCATGGCCGTGACCGTTGCTCTACCGTCGTAGCGACGCTGTAAGAGTTGATTTTGGTTCATCTTGTCTGGCCCAGCCACGTGAAAGTTTTAATGGAAAGACGTGTCACATGGCCCTGAGCATGCAACATAGATCTCTCAATAGCTGCGTGGAAACCATCTTCCAGTTTCACGCTAATTAGCCATTGACAACGCTGTATTTCGGTCACAAGACCAACTAAGGCCAACATTTCTTTCTACTACCTTCACGAAAATCAAAATAGACAGAAACCAATTGCAGCTCTAGCTTTACCTCATATTTGTTTTTCTGCACTGGGTTGAAGGGAATTGACACGGTTAACAGCTGGTCCGGACCTAGTTGAAATTTTACCAGTTAGTAAAGAACTATTACTTGCCTTGCAAAAGCGTATATGTTTAGAATTTATACCATTGTATTTGATAATTTTGACACGTGCCGTGTCATTGTGTAGCTAAAGAAACAATGGTCGTGGAAGCGTGTTCTTTAGCCCATTTTTATAGTGGCCACTCGATGCAGTCATGTCTGTTCCCTTTCAAGTCTCATCAAGGTTTATGGACTGAATTTCATCCTTTCGAATTGTGGTCTGTGTTCATATTTTTTTTGGAGCGTTACAAGTAAGCACAAACAAGAAATAGCCTTAAAAATTTAGCGTGTTAGGTGTATGACATCGAAGAAAACATCATGATAGTCTATTTACTTTGGTAAGATTCTAAGATCCTTCACGAGTTCTAGCTATTTGCTACCAAGGAAGGTCAAGGGCCTACTTCGATTCTTAGCAGGTTTTTTCGAAAATTAATTTCTTTCGTTGTACTAAGGATATATTCACCAATAACATCAAGCCTTCCTCACTTCTTTCCACCTTCTGTCATCGCAGTTTTTGACATAAAGTGCTCAAATTTCACAGTCCCTTCTGCCAACTCTCCATTTCCAGTTTTCTTGTTGCAAACACCGAGAAAGGATTTGAAATTTGTTATGATGCAAATCCTTAATGAGATTCAGCCAATTGTGCACAAAAATTGGAGTGGGCCTTCAGGATCGATCAGTGGTAAATCGAGCTTGCATCATTATCGGTTCTTTCTTCTTTGATTTTTTTGAAGGTACTCGAAAAGTTGTGTAAAACAGATAATTTTCGGCTGCGTCAATAATTAGCATGTTATTGGATGATTAGTGACCTTTTCCTCAACGCTAGTGAAAGACGCGGTTGGAATGCTGGCCTCGGGACGTGTATGTGATCACTTCATTGCTCTTATACCTGGTGTCCCAAAACGTATACAAATTTGGTTGGATCCAACAATGGCAATTTAGCTTTTAATCAATGGGTAATCAATTTCAAAATGGCTTCAAGATAGATTCTTCATTTTTTGATGCTTTGAGATAAAAATGTTAATCTTTAAAGCTCAAATTCGTGCCCAACTCCAGACCAGAGCTTTTGCCCTTTGGCCTAAGCCAGTTCCTGAAGCACATCAAAGTTTAAAACCAAATTGAAGAAAACTGAAAACAACACATTGAGTGACTTCTATGAGACAGAATTTTCAAATTTTATCGAGGCCTTTGTTGATTTCCTTGCTGTGATTCAAGTATTTGCCTAGGCCAAAACGCCAAAACTCCTGGTTTAGAGGTGACGGCAAATTACAACTTTGTACATTAGTATGTCAGTACTCAAAGCACCATTATCAACAAAAAGGGAATGTTTGTTCAAATTAACTATCGAGGAGCATTTTGAATTTGATTAGCCATTGATCAAAGATAAATTAACATCGCTGCACCAAACAAACATGTATACTTTTTCGTGGACACTCGGTAAGACAAGTGACTGCAACTCGCCAATCAATATGTGTGTCGCCTATTGAGAGAGACACTTTTTATAGCGTCTGTGCCACTCTAGAGCAACAATGATAGGGTATAGACCTTTACACAAAGTTCCAATCGAGGTGAAGCCTGCATTCCCAACGGGAAGTAAATTTCATTGCTACAAACAAGGCACTCTGTTTACAAATCTAAACATTGGGTAACTCCGAAGCGAGGCGAAACCGGCAAGTCAGTATTTCAGTAGATTGTTGCGATTTTGTTTAAAGGTCCATTGTATGCAGCGATGTCGTATCAGTAGCTCCGGCGCTTTTAACTACATTAAAAAGTCTCGTACGCTTTTTCGAAGAAGTGATTAACCCCTCGCTCATTTATATCTCATTCTGAGTATAGTAATTTACGTCTTGTCAAAAACTATATATAAGAAATCATATGAATTTTTCCTAATAGACGTTTTCACGGAAAGACGAGCATCCTGGAAAGAGGGGATAATTTCGAGATTTCGACACCACGCAGCTTTGAAATTCACCAGGTTATGCAAGGCATATTTTCCCAACATAGCCTCTCTCCTTAGCACGAACAAAGTTGTTTGATATCTTTTGTGCATATCGATAAAACCCTTATTTATACTTTAGAGATTATGAAATAGCAACATGTTTTTCGATCTGCTTCCTCGAAATCATTTTATATGACGAGAAACAAACTCTTGGCAGTTTTGAAAATCGCAAAATCATGCTTAGGCCCTTACGATCAAACACCATATTTAAGCAAATGATTCTGCGATCTATGGAGGAAATCAACTGAAATTCAAAGTGAAAGCACTTCATTCATCTGTGAAGTCGGATGTAAATTTGCAGGCTGTTGCCTGAACACACCCGAATGCTGGGAGGTCAGACAGCTCAGCTCACCTGTAGCCCTTCCCAATGAATAGTTTCGACTAAAGTATCTTGACAGAAAGCGAGTGCAGTTTTCCTTCAGAGCAAAAGAAATCCTGTGATTGCCGATTTTTTCATCAAATTATTGTTGACAGGTTGCCATTTCATTGATATTTGTAGTAACTATCAATTTTGAAGTCAGAAACTTACTTTTACTCGCAAATCCAAGTCAGGCTTAGGCCTTTAGCTGTTCCACAGGAGGGTCAACCTATTGTAGTGAAAAGCCCTCGAATATTCTAACACATGACTTGGCGAGATCTGTATCTTATATTGGATGGAATATCTTGTTGAAATTGCTTGCAAATCAGATTTTCCCGTCCGTGTCTCAAATGACAGTCAATTCGTTTTTGTTTTGCATCCTTGCCGTCGATCGATCCCTTACTGTGCCCCAAAGAAGGCTAGCTATCAAGGCGCAATGATAATTGAAATGCCGCTCACTATGATTAGCGTTAGCGTTGCACTGTTCTATCTCTGTGAAGTCATAAGACAAGGAATGCAACTTATTTCCAAACAGATCAGCAAAAACTGTTTTCTTTCCATGCGCGTTGCACCAATATTTGTCCAAAGACGCAAAAGAACACATCAAAATGTTGCTAATTTATCCAGCAACATTATTAGATAACTTTCTGTTTGAATGTTTTATGAAAACTTGACCAATTTTGCCGCTAGGGTTCATGTAGTCTGCTAGGGTTCATGTAGTCATGTAGTTTGCCGCTAGGGTCATTTATCTTTCTCAGTAGGCTCTGTTACGTCCTCTAGACCCAAAGTTCGAACTTCGAACTCTACGGTACCTGCTGAATTCGACAAATTTATTGCGAAAAACTGAATCTACCCCCGTCAATCTGCAAGTGCGAGCTTGATTGTGCTCGTTAATCCACAGGAGGCCCGACGTATTGTAGTGAAGGGGATCTCGAATATTCCACCGCATGACATACCAAGATCTTGTTCTTTCTTCAGATAGAGCATCTCGTTCAAAGTGCTTCCAAATCAGATTTTCCTGTCTGTGTCTCATATGACAGTCATTTCGTTTTTGTTTTTCGTCCTTGCCGTCGATCAATCCAATACAGTACCGCGAAGAAGGCCAGCTATCAAGGAGTTAATGATAATAGAAATGCAAGGCATATTTTCGCAACAAAGCTTCTCTCCTTAGCACGAACAAAGTTGTTTGATATCTTTTGTGCATATCGATAAAACCCTTATTTATACTTTAGAGATTATGAAATAGCAACATGTTTTTCGATCGTTTCCTCGAAATCATTTTATATGACGAGAAAGAAACTCGTGGCAGCTTTGAAAATCGCAAAGTCATGCTTAGGCCCTTGCGACCAAACACCACATTTAAGCAAATAATTCTGCGATCTATGGAGGAAATCAACTGAAATTCAAAATGACAGCATTTCATTTATCCTTGAAGTCGGATATAAATTTGCAGCCTGTTACGTAACCACATACAAATGCAGGTATTAACCACAGGAGACCCAACGTATTGTAGTGAAGGGGCCCTCGAATATTCTAACGCATGACTTACCAAGATCATTTCTTTCTGCAGATAGAATATCTCATAGAAAGTGCTTGCAAATCAGATTTTCTTGTATGTGTCTCATATGACAGTCATTTCGTTTTTGTTTTTCGCCCTTGCCGTCGATCAGTTCAATACAGCGCCTCGAAGAAGGCTAGCTATCAAGGCGTAATGATAATCAAAATACCTTCGTTTTGATTTGCATTTAGTGTTGCACGGTAGTATCTATGCATAGTTATAAGAACTTAGAACTTAGTTCTTAGAACTATACTTAGATACAACAGTGCAACACTAACGCAAATCAAAACGAATGGCATAACCTGGTGAATTTCAAAGTTGCATGGTGTCGAAATCTCGAAATTTTCCCTTCTTTCCAAGATGCTTTTCTTTCCTTGCAAATGTCCATTGTTTTTATTAGTATTAAGTGCGTTTATGTCGTTTATGTCTAGGAAAATGTAGTTAGCTTGATGGAAACTCTATTAAGGGTTTACCTGTCAATGGCCCTGGCCCTGACCCTCGCCCTGACCCTGGCCCTGGCCCTAGCCCTGACCCTGTCCTATGGCCTATGGCCTATGGCCTATGGCCTATGACCTATGGCATTATTGTCTTCTCTTTTTGCGAATACCGTGGGTATGAGTTTGGCAGTTTCTTCGACTAGAGTTCATATGAATATGTTTCAAAAAATACCTAAGTTCATTGATAAGGTTTTCGGTCTGCAAGCAAGAATTTTGCCAAAGTTGACACGGGGAATTCCCCTTGAAATCATCGAATTTAAAAGGATGTAATTAAAACTTTCAAAAACATCTTTGAAATGCAAGTCTTTGCAGTAATGTAATTGGCACTGGCACTACAGTTTGGACCTGGTGCAGTTTGCATAACAAATGCATTATATAACAACAAGAAAGAATATATTTTTTAAATCTTCTGTGATCCGGAACTTCTTCGTTCGAAGCCAAGAAAATTTCTTGATACGACTTGTGAGTACTTGGAGTTTCTTGCGGATTGATGTAGAGCCCCATCGCCCTTTTCCGATCACTGAAAAAGAAACCTTGTATTAATTGGCTTAAGAAAATTTTAGGGGAAAAGTTCTTGCTGTTGAATTATTCCTAACCCTCCTCCGTAAAATCGTCGTCGAAAGACATAGCGGTAAAATCGCGATATATTCATTCCATCGCCCTTTTCCGATCACGTAAGTTTACGCATGAATTTCGAGCAGCACCACCGCAGAGGGCTCAAGAAAGCGCAGTTTCCAGAGGAAATGGGCGCCATACAGATCAGGAGATGTTTAGTTCATGTTATCGTTTGGTAAGTGACATTTTGCCGCTTTATTCGTTCAATAGCACCATAGTCGATATTACTATTGAAAATTACAGGCTTTTACAAGATAACTGGCAAAACTCTAGCATAGCAGCACCGCAAAATTTTTTATTGTCCAGGAATTACGGAGACGTTGGATCTGAAATTTCTATCAAATATATATTTGGGGTCTTTGAATATCTAAGCTGGATTTGAAAAGCAGCAAATTATTTTTCGGCTGCTCTCTTTTGCCCATGAAAGCATCAATTCTCTTTGGCCCCCTCCCATTCTTCAACGCCCCCAGGAATTAATTCAGACCCTACCTCACGCACATCCAAAATGAACGGAACCCCCTGATGAGGTTTCTTTGTTTATTTCACCTTCCACCCCATCTCTTCATTGAGGGAGAATCCATTCACTAGCAACCATTCACAGAATTCGAAGCATAAGCGTACGGGAAGAAAAGATCTAGGGGTCTGCCCGACACAAAGCCCATCGTTTACTAACATTTTTGCCCGACCAGGGGCAAAGTTTTACTCGAGTGGGGCTGATTTTTGAAAATCTTTCCAAAGTTGGGGGGACTACCGCCCCCCTCCCGCCACGTATGCTGATGATTCGAAGCCAAACCTCGTGATCGGAGAAGGGCGATATGTAGACTATCTGACTGCAGTTAGAAATTTACCCCCGGCTGGGAAGCCGGAGATATTATGTTCGAAATTTTTTTGTAGATATCCGTTTAGAGAGTTGGAGTAAAGGTTGAAATGTTTTGACTGCGGTTCTGATGAACAGTAGTAGAGGAACAAGGGAAAATATTCTGTGCTTTTGCGGGGAGCCAGTTCATAGCTTTGAATTCTGTAGCCCCAACATGTGTTGTGTGTAGTTTTTAATTCATATAAAAATGAATGCATGTTTGTGCCGATTGGATTTCTTGGACAGCTCCTTGCTCATCATCAGGTACCATACCATGACGTTACATGCATAATCGAAAGTAGGAGTATGTAACAGCAACATGCGAAGGGAGTTAGCCAGGACGTTTTGTTTACTGTACAGAAATGTAAGTTTGCCATTTATTTTGCCAAGCACTTTAGTTGGCATTACCTGAGACTCTCATCCAGAAAAAGTCCAAGGCATGTGACCATTGTGCGTTGTTTAATTTCTATATCCTCCCTTCCTACGTTCAGCCAATTTTGGTTTTGCAGTTTTCGTTCGAAAAGAATGGATTTGGTTTTGTCCTTACCAAAGTGAATGCTGAGCTTGTTTTCCAAAAACCAATTGCAGAGAGAGTCAAAGTTTCTATTTAAGTTAGTCTCTTTATGCTCAATATCTTTGTCTCTAAAGAATAAGCAGGAATCATCTGCATGCCGAAGCAGGTCACAGTCGACAGCTCGTGTATGAGTGGACCAAGAATTGACCCCTGAGGGACCCCCACATGACAATAACCGAGGTTTGAATATTCCATCCCAGTGTTGACTGCGAATGATCGGTCCTGAAGGTAAGATTTAAACCATAAAATGGTAGAGTCACTAAAGCCATGACATGCCATTTTATCAAGGAAAGTTTCATGTTCAGTTGTGTCAAATGCTCTCTGTAGATCAAGCAGAATCATGCCAGAATCAAGCAGAATTGTGACGGGCAGGATGGGCAACACCACTCTAATTAACTAATTAATTATTTTTCTAGCTTAATACCTTGTAACTTGTTGTGATATTTGTGTCTCCATGTTAAGTGTAAGTCTTAGGTTTGTTATGTATTTCCATGCTCCCTTAGCTTTTGTATTGTAATCGTTTGTCTTTGTAAATTTTATGAGAATATAAAAAAAAGGATCATGCCTGAAAAGATACCAGTTTCAAATCCGTAGTGGATCTTATATGCACGAAAGCCGGATTTGTAATTATAAGATATTCAATTATCATCAAGATACTATTGTACTTGGCCATGAAAACTTCCCTTTCACTTCCTTTTCCACCGTGATCATTTTCAAAAGGAGGTTTCTTAGCACTTTCGATGTTTAGGCATTAAGCTCAAGTACCTTCTGACTAATATGATGCGGGAAACAAATACAAATATAATAGAAATATGCCAAGAATTTCAATCTCTTAAATGAATTGTTTCTTAGCTAATTTTGTCCATTACTGCAGTTGATTAAAGGGCATCGAAAAAGCCTTTTACAAGAAACCTTTTACAAAAAACCTTTTACGAAAAGCCTTTTACAAAAAACCTTTTAGAAAAAGCCTTTTATAAAAAACCTTACAAAAACGATAGGCCATCACACGTGTTGCACCAAATTTTGGTAACTGATCTACGTCAAGAGGAAATCCTGATATCTGATTGGTTAGGATTTGACCGCAAATGGCTTGAGCCACTTTTATATTCTTACATTCCGTTTAATTGTTTAGCGATCTGGGAGCTGATTTATTTTATGTAGTTTATTAAAAAACTGCGTGTATTTATGCGTGTATTTATGCGTGAGGGGCTGTTGTGGATAGAAAGTCAAATCAAAACAATGTTACTTGTCAAACAGATATTTACCCCGTTGCTTTGAGTAGGATAATTGTAAGGAATTGAAAACATCCTGTACTTTATCACGCATCAGTTTCTCTCTCTGGGAGTTCATAAAGCAAACAAAGTTACTGCTGGTGATTCTGTGCATAAAATCCGGGAAAATGCTCTTTTGCTGAACGAGAACTTTGTGAATGACTTGAGGCATTTTCTGAAGCAATTTCCAAACGAATGCTAATCGAATACATTGTCTAACTCATACTCAAGGTATTCGTGGCAAAACTATACTCCAGATCATAGGATCATAGGGCCAGGGCCATTGATTTGTAGTACCCCACTACTAAAGATCAAATCAATGATTATCGGTTACTTTCGTAACTACTTAATACAGTGTACATTTTTAACTCAGAATTTACTTTTTAGCAGCGAAATTCCAACGGTAATTGATTTTGTTATTTAGAATAGAAATTTGCATTGACTAAACCAGTAAAATAATTTTTTCCGATCAACGATGTCATTCTCTGCACACAAAACTGTGTTACCGTTATTTTGGTTTTTCCTTCTGTCAATGGTCACGACAAATCGTCATCTGTGGAAAGACGTCGAAGACAAAGCTTTCAGGTAAGTATCACACCACAAAGTAAGTCGCAGTAGGCTGGAACTAGTTTGTGCGAAATTAGTCTAGGGAATCGGTTTGGTTCTCTCTTGGTACATTGCGACACGCTAGAAGCATTCGATAGGCTTAAGTAGCTTATTTGATTCCTTGAGTCGAAGGGCGCAAGAAAATTGAACTGCAAGGAGACAACGTTTGACGTAGATTCACACCAAAATGATAAATAGGAAGTCCAAAGCTACGAGCATTCTTTCGCTTAACCCTATTTGGCCTGGGGGTGTTCTTCATCTCCATTAAACCTTCAAAAAATTCTCCAACACTAGTTTAGGTATCACGCTGCAGCCTAATGACTGTTACAAGAGGTTGCTTTGACTACCAAATTTAAATTTTCCAGTGTCTATTGATGTACCACTTAACCGCAAGATGTCCTTATTTGGAGGCAAGTCGCAAAGAATATCATGAAGTACTTGCTACTTCCTCGCAGCTAACACAAACCATACAGTTACTTACTCCATTTAGTTTGTTTATACTTGCTGACATCAGTAGATTTTAGTATGCATGGCGTCATTTAGCTGTGTAAAGTCATATTTGGACTGATTAATGTGTTATATTTGCGTACTGGTAGAGCTAAAAAGATCTTCCCACTTTCGAAAATATTTTCTGTTAATATGCCGGCTTGGACGTAAGAATATTTTGTGAAGGAGACATGTTGATTTCTAACTAAACATAGCGCGATGCATCAGAATATTACCACTCGAAGCCTATACGAATTGATATCGGTACTCGATATCTATGCGATTACGTTGCTATATGGTAAAGGTCCTGGGGCTATTAAATTTGAAAACATCGATATTACAGTGCCTAGCTCTCTTTCCTTTGAAATCGTGTTGCAACGGCATCAATAAAAAGCGAGGTAATTGTAAAATCAACTGATTTTATACTGGCAATAACTCGAGTTAGCGAGTGCGGCGTTTTGCGAATTGAAAACAAGCTGCACCAACATGGAATGGAATGAAAGTGATAACAAAGGCATTTCTGGTTCTTTTGACATTACAAAATGCATTTGCCCCCTCCCCCACCCGTCTTGCGACCGCTCATCCATGCAGTCAGTTCAGTTCTGATGGCATTACATCACATCACATAATGCGAAATCAGACCATAGCCTTTTGAAAGACAACTACGTATTCAATTGTATTCGACAGAATAAGTGACAGGTTAAGGAGGCTTTGCTGACACCGCCCCCGAGGTGTTCATGATTGTGTGATGACACTGCCGCATTTCCACATACATTTCGAAAGAGGGAGAGACATTGCAACGTTTTAATTCTTTGAAAATTCTTTGCGGCAAGCCACGATAATCTGACACGCTGAACACGGTGGTGAAGACAGAGCAGAAACTGCGTACGCCCTTGTGCGAAAACTCGAACCTTTGAGCTCCCTTAGCTCTCTGCAACAGGTCCCAAAATTAAGCAACGCTTGATATTTTCCTCCTAGGACATAAAACTCTTGATTTATTATTTCAAAAAGCTTATCGGTCCAAACACTTCCTTATCTCAGATTGGTCGATGACGTCATGTTACGCAGTTTCTACTCTGTCGGTGGTGAATAGATGTGATTCATAAAGTGTCCCTAACTGATATTTTTGGACTGAGGTTCCTTTGACCCAGTCCTCTTTCCTGTGTCATCTATCTTGATCGTTGTACAAAAATGTTTAGATTCCTTCCTGTCGTACATATGCTTTTCATGCGAGAAAACCCTTGTGTCAGCCTCTTCATGGCTGCATGGAGCTAAAGATCGATTCTGATTTGATCATTGCTAATCACGCCAGCGAACCTATGTGCCCACTGTGGTGAATGCAAACGCTTGAAGGTAGGCCACTATTGTGTCGTGAACTGGGTGGAAGCACTACAATAAAGACTCAAAATGTTTTATTTTCCATCACCTTCATCATTTTTTCTTCAACCAAATCATAAAGCAAAAACAAAACAAACCACAGCGGAAGCTTACGCCCACACTCTTCTCCTCACAATCACCCGTTCTGTCATGATCTGCTTTGTGTCACAAACAATAAAAAAGGTTATATCAGCAGTCTTAATTGACCAGTTCTCACATGAGTCCTTCACAGTGACGCACGACTCTGCAACACCCCCCCCCCCCATTTGATGTCCCTGGACAGCAAATGTCAATCATCGGCTAAGTCTCTACTCTCATCTTGAATGATCTCTCTGTCTCTGCTGCGAATTGTGCAGCCTTTCGCTTAGGTTGATATTCCAAAGCTTGCGGATTGAGCTTACATGTCCCTAATGCTCTTTCTCTTTACCATCTTTCTAAGCCTGGGGATCCAGTACATTTGTCTCACCCGTGCCATTGTCAGACTCACTCCCCCATGCAACGTTGCGGTGACATGGTTGTCAGCTACAAGCTTTCCAATGAACAGTGAATCAGATGGTAAGTAAATGGGGTAACTTTCTTGAATCCTCCCCATGCATTCATAAATTCCTTGGCTGTCCTTTTGGAGGTTTAATCTCTGTTGTTCTTTTTTTAAATCTCTCTGTGCTCTCGTTGCGTGCTTGAACTCTCTTGATCCACCATCTGATATGATTCTGGATTTCCTCTGTTGTGAGTGGACCCTTGATTCTTTCGGCCTTCTTCACTTGACAGTTGGCAGCAAATCTATTTATCCATGCCATCAGCCTCAAGGTGTCCCAATATGTATGTTTCTCTAGGATCTCGTCGAACAGATTTCTCATTTCTATTGAAGCTTTGAAAATCTCTTTGATTGGCTTTGCTTCAACCTCTGTCTTCCGTCAACTTTGTGTCTATGTCAAGTGGCCATTTTTCTTGATCTGATAACCACTCTGGACCACTGAACCATCTCGTTGGAATCTTGCTTCGTGAACACCCCCTGCTCCCGGTCCCGATATTTGCAGGATTATCTACTGTGCCCACATGTCTCCAATCTATGAAATCCTTTTCATGAATCTGTCTCACTCAGTTGCTTACAAACTGCTTGTAATTCCCCGTTCCCTTTATCCAATATAAAACCACAGAGCTGTCCAGCCATCCGTGGCAAGATCTGACTGGTAGCCCTGGGAGACTGCTTCTGATGGTTGCCAGAAGATTGGCTGCAATGTGACCTGAGACTAGCTCAGGTCTTGATATCGTTAGTCCCTTCTTAGCTACCCTTGATTTTGCTGCAAGGAGCCCTTGACTAACTCCTGATGGTTGTGTGATCACTGCATACACACAAGCTGCTGTTCCGAACCCACTTGAATCACCAAAGGCGCGTAGATCAATTGCATCTATGCTTTCTCTGAATGTTGAAATGCTCCATCGGATACCTACTTTATCTGGTAACGCCTTTGTCCACTTGTTCCACTTGTTTGATAACTCTGTGGGTAGCTCTTGATCCCATGACACTTTTGCATCACAAACTTCCCGATAGATAAGCTTCCCCCCTAGAGTCACTGGTGATACAATGCCCATTGGGTCATAAACCGATGCCAAGTCCTTGAGCAAACTTCTCTTTGTTACATTCTCTCTCTGACTCTCTGGAAAAACTACCCCAAGGGTATCCTCAGCTTTGTTCCAAGATAAACCCAACAGCTTTGTTTCATCTCTCCCTACTCCTAATTGCTGCTTTGCATAACTCTGCTCTGAAATCTCTATATCTGTCTGCTGTGTAACGTCCTGCTCTAATTCTGGCAGGTTTGAATGCCACTTGTTTAACTTAAAGCCAGCTACATGAAAAATCTTTACGACTTTATCTTTCAGCTCTTCCATGTTGCTTTGTATCTCTCCAGACAACGATATGTCATCAACATATATGCTGTGTCGTATCTCTTCTACTTCCTCAGGAAATTCTGCTTCTTTTGAGCGCATGTGCTCTTCAATTGTAGCCCCTAATAAAAACGGTAATTGATTTAGGCCAAAAAGGGCTTGTGTCAAGCGAAATTTCTTTATGTTCTCTCCGCCTCTGTCTTTAATCCAATGGAACCGAACACATCACAATCCTCTTGCTTGATCCTGATTTGAAGGAAGGCCTGTTTTAAATCCCCTGCAAGTGAGATTGGCCTTACTCTATTCCTTGCTAGGACATCCCATATGAGGTTCTGCAATGGTGGTCCCGTCTCTAAAGAATCATTAAGTGATGGCGCATGGTTTTTTGGCTTTGCAGATGCATCATAAACCACTCTCACACAGAAAGCAGCACCTCTCTATCAACTTTACTTACATCGATTGCTAGCTTGAAGTCCCCCTTAAGATTTTCTACCTCCACATTGTAAATCTCAATTTGCCTGTTTACTGTGCTTAACATCATGTCTATCTGCCTGTTTTTCGTTAAAACTGGTCTTTTTCCAAGAATGTTCACCAGCTTGTCTGAGATGTAAGAGCTACATAGACTAACTACCTCAGTCCCAGTTTCCACTTCAATTATTGAATTGGATGCCGCCACTGCTCATCTGGGCCTGATAAACTAACCAAATCCAGCCAAAATCGCCGCAAAAATGGCGCGACCAGTCAGATCGCAGGACCTCCTACTTGTGATCTGATTCGTCGAGAGAGGGTGAACGTTGCGACCTATGCTATACGAAAAGTCGATTCCACAAAATCATTCTGTTTTCCGAGCCCTTAATGAATGCATGAAAGAATGCCATGAAGAGACGGGTGCACTTGGGAGTTATCTGGCAAAGAAAGAACAACAACACAAATCAAAAGACATGCTTGATAATTTGCAGACCATGAGCATCCGCTTTATGTGTTATTATCATTATATCATTACGAGGAACCGGAACCGGAATTATCATTACGAGGCTGGCCTGAACTAACCTCAACTGGCCGATTTTTTTCGAATAGCTTGATCATGAGTCGTAGTTGTAGCGATTATCAGTTTATCAAAGAGCGCAACTACGACATGTAATCAAAAATCACTCTAAGAGCTACCAGCCCCTGTGTCTAACAAGGCCCTGCATTTCACGCCATTTACCCTAACAATAATAATGGGATATATTACTCCTTGCTCCCCTGTTGCTAATAAAACTTGCTCTGGTTTCTTGTCACAAATTGATGTGTGATTTCTCGCATCACAAACTTGACATCCGCTTCTCATTCTACATTCCACAGCTCTGTGATTGGTTCCCGTACAATTAAAGCACAGTTTCTTTTTCTTTAAACATTCCCTTATTCGTGCTATCTCTATGACTTTCCTGCATTCAACTGATTTGTGGTCATCCCCCTCACAATATATATATGCATGACCTCCTTTTCCATTCCTACCTCACTTGAAAGAACTTTTCATGTTTCTGTGTACCCTGGCTAGTTTCCCCACTATTTGTACTCGCCCCCTTTCTTCTTGGGATATAGGATTTCGCTCAGTCCATCGTCTGAGTGCATCAACTAATTGGGGAAATCCCCTTTCCTGCCAGCTGTCATTTGTACGAACTAAGTCCGCACGTATCCCCTCAATGTCTAATGTTGCCCCGGTCAAACCATTAATTTCTCCTAATTTCCTCATTGATTCTAGGGCCTGCACACTGGTCACAAGCTTCCCACAAAAATCGTGAATTTTTGCAGGGCTCCCCACTTTGATGACTGGTAGTGATGTGACGTTCTGCGCATACGCATTTATTATTTCGCTTGATTTACCATAAGTAGATTTTAGAATTTGCTTTGCCCTGTAATAGCCCTGTAATAGCCCTCTGGGGTAACGGGAAGGCCGTCTATGTTAGCCCTCACCTTTGGCAAAAGCAACTCTTTCAAATAGGAATATTTTGTGAGAGGATCTATCTTAACTCTATCAATTTCAGCTTCTACTTGATTCCAAAATCTATACTAGTCTAGATGAGTACCCTGAAATTTTGAAATAATCAGCTTTGGTAACTTAACCTTTGTTGATTCCTGCTCATTGGAGGCGAAGTCGATTTAAGTTCCTCCAATCTACGCTCACACTGAAATTTCTGCTCATACCTAGCTTTCTCCAACTCCGATTCCACCTCAAACTGTCGTTGCTTTGACGATAAAAGCTCCTGTTCTTCCTCCCTTCGCTCACTTACTTTGATCTGCTTCAAGTCTTCTCGCAATTCCGCCATGATAGGGTCGAATTTCTTGATTTTTCCCTCTATTTTATTGCTCCAGTTTCGAATTTCTCCCATATCGTCACCATCCTCCAATTTCAGCTCCTGCATGTTAGTTTTCAGCTCGTAAACTTCGTTGATTCTCGATTCATAAATGTTTAGTTGTCTCCCAATCACCTTGCAGTCTTTTGTGCTCAAAATACCTCGCGTTTCGTCTTCGATAAATGTCAACAGGCCCTATTTTCCCTGCCACTTTCTTTGATAAATTCTCCTGATTCGCTGCACTCACCATACTTTCGATTTGGTTGGTTTCAAATCCACTAAGGTTGTTGATATCTCTCATCTGCAGGTGCCACTTTGTCGTGAACTGGGTGGAAGCTCGACGATAAAGACTCGCAATGTTTTGTTTTCCATCACCTTCATCATTATGTTTGAAGAATGAAAACATTATATTATGGAGGGGCTTTTTCTCCAACCGGAAGGAATACACCTATATACCTACCGAGATAAGAATCAGGAATGTTGTAACAATAGGCATTATTTATGCACACAATCCAAACAATCGATAAAGCATTTGAAGTATTTATTGACATTGTTAATTCACACAATCAAAACAATTCAGAGATATCTGGGTCAACAATCAGATTTAGGTGAGCTGCCAAACTGCTGTTAATGAATTCATCAGTTGAGTTGCAAATTCATTAAAAGGTAATTTTCCAAAATCTGACCTCTGTGACCTGGCAAAGTTCCCTTAATGTTTGAAATCTTCAACGTGGACGACTGCTGTCAAGGGGCAAGCAACTCAAACCATGCTGTCGAGAAACATGTGTTGCACTGACTAGGTAGCAGCTGGTGCCTGGCTAAAGTAAAAGTTTGGGCTCCTTAACTCCTTAAAATTATCGGATTTTTGAGTACACAGAGTTTCTTATGACAATCTTCATGTTGCTTACTATCTGTGCCCTCGGGATAATTTCAAAGCAACGCTTTTTGGAGCCTTTCCAGTGTTTAGACTTTAATCTAGCAATTTCTGAGCAAAGTGATACAGGATGCATACGCAAGTGAAAATAAAGTGTAGGTTAAGGATTTTCTTTGTCAAAATATGTCGTTTCTCGAGCTATGTTTCATGTTTGAAGAATGAAAACATTCTGGAAGGGGTTTTAGGCAAACTAGAAAGAGTATACTTGTATACAATCAAAAAACTCGAGCGAAATAAAATCTCTATCAAATTTTGATGAGTTGCCAATTGATTTCTCCTGATTAAGGCTGATTAGTAGGTGTTCCAAACAAACTCTCGCTGTTAATGAAATCATTAACAGAATTGCAAATTCATTAAAATACTATTTGCAAAGTTTGATCTGGCAAAGTTCCCTTTCTGCCTGCTTGAAATCTTCATAAGGACGACTGTTGTCAAGGAAACCAATCAACCCATATAATACTATCAAGAAATAGGTGTGGACTATTGCAGTGGCAAATCTTGTCTCGCTAAAGTAAAGAATTTGTCAGTATCATGTGCTTTTCGATACATCCGATGTAGTAATTCTGACGCTTATCAAATCCTACATTAAACGGTTGCCATTACAGATAAATATTTATTTCTTCGTGAAGTAGGCTACGTGCATGATCTCATTCTTCAAACATGGCTAATGGGAGCCTTTAATTTTTTATGTGCGAAGAATGAGCACATTTTGTGGTGGGGGAGAGTTTGTATAGGAAGGAAGGCAGGTAGCTAGGTAGGTAGGTATCTACGGACGCTTTTCGTGCCAAAAGTGTAGCAATAGGTAGGCATACCTGAAATAGTTTGACTATTGAAGTAGTCATCAGAGCCTCAATTAGGCTAGATAATTTTGAACTTTTATCTGGCAACTTGACAGCGACATTTATGATGAAAATTAGCTGTTAACAAAGTTAAGTGAGTGCAGCTCAGAACAGTAAGATGGAAAAGACAATCGTTTGCCAACCTGTACTCACTACCATTCACCAGGAATTTGAATGATTCTTCTCACTTGAAATAATATACAAGTGCAATTGTTTTCCTTCCGGATTCATTAAGCGGTTTTACAAAGCAACTTTTTGAAAATTCCACCACTCCTCCCCAGCCTTTACTCTTGAAAAGAGAGGAAATTTATCTGCGGGAGGAGATTGCTTATAAGTTGCTCGAGGGGGCTTAGGCCGCTTTTTGAAGTATGTCGGAGCACAGAATTATCTGGAAATTGTATGTTTACTAAAACCGATATTTTAGGTAGAAGTTTAGTTCCCCATGTAAACGATGAGTAACTAGCTGAGACAGAAAAAAACAACTCACCGTTTTCCCACGTTCGAACACAATTTCTGCACATTTTGAAACACCATAACAAGCTCCTGTATCTAACTGGCTTGTACAATAACTTCATTTATTTTCTTGTGATCCCTAATATACTTTAAGGTCATCAACAAACAAACTGTGTGTCCGGCTTACATCCCTCTTTCCTGGCTCTCCCATTCCATACCCTTTACTCTGTTCAAGAAGCTTAGCAGCAGGTATTTCTGTGCTACAAAATCCAACAGGTGAGTAACTATCTCCTTGCAAGAATCCGCACTTTATATGTATCCATCTGCTTACACACTTTTCCCCATCTTTCCAGAGCTTCAGTCTCGTTTTCCATTTATTCATTAGCTCTCTCAACAATGAAATGACTACTGTGGGTAAGCCAATCAATTTATACACTCGTACTCGTATCATCCAGTCGTGATGCACTTTGTCGTATGCTTTCTGATAGTCATAGAAGGCTACAGCTAAATTCCTGTGGTAGGTCTTTAAAAACAATAAATAAAGGGGAGGGCTTCTTAGGATATGAGGATATGAGGATATGAGTTAGGATAGAGTTTTATTTTCCTAACTCTATGAAGCAAAATCAACGATGCAAATGGTGCAGAGTCTCAAATATGATTGGTGGAAACATCATTTGGCGGGAAAGATGCAAGTTAGTACACGAAGAAAGGAGCAGTGAACATTGAAGATTTACCAGACAAACGTTTTACGCAGAGACTTTAATTTCGTAGCTCTCCTTAGTCAAAGCATATTAGAAAGTATTATTATTATTATTATCATTATTATTATTATTATTATTATTATTATTATTATTATTATTATTATTATCATCATTTTTGTTATAATTATTCTATTGTTTTATATATTATTATAGATACATATTATATGTATTATTTTATGTATCATTACCTTCATCAGTTAACTTTACCAGAGGACAGAAGAGTATTTATACATTTAAAAATCTTATTTACATAGCTTTTTTAAAATATCAAAGAAAATGTTTTTTGAAAACTTGAAGATGACTCCCAGTAAGCAGCTATTGAAAACTATGCGTGGCATCACTTATTAATTCACCTAGGACCGGAAACTCTTCTGTTTTGAGCCAGCATCTTTGGAGAAAAACACCCGCCCAATAGCCTTCTAAGGATTTGCAAAACAGCTAAAACTATTTTAGCCAATGCTAAATCACAGATGGCAAGTGTAATATTCCCCGTTTGGGGAAAGCGAGAGGGAAGACATACAGGATACATTGCTGTTGATCACTGAACTGAATAAGTATACAGCGACAATAGTATTTACGTACTTCAAAGTACAAAGGTCAATGTTTAAAAAGAGAAAACTAATAAACAAATAAACTACAGTTTAATTGTTGTCGACAAATCCGGTATCTTGAATCATTCCATTGAATTTCATTGACAAATCCTTGTTGAGTTCAGTTTGTAAACCTGTCTTGAAATTCATAACTATTCCCTCTCTTGCATCCTTCTTTTTGTTTTCTTCTGTAACTGCTTCCTATATTGAAAATCTGCATTCTCTGTGGCCTGCATAGCATAAGCGCTTATCCATTTGCTTCTATTTTGTTTTCTACTTTTAATTTCCTCTTTTTTTCTGATAATACTCGTGGTTCCTGACTGTAGCACTCTTGAGGCCCCCCCAGGGGGGTCTGTGTTCCCTTGTTCCCTAAAAAATTCCAAAAAATCTCCCTTGTTCCCAAAAATGTTTTTTAAATGTTCCCTGAAAAGAAATGTTGAACTGTTCCTCAGTTCCCCAAAAGTAGTCCTTTGATCCCTTGTTCCCTAAAAAATTTAGCTCATGCTCCCTGATTGAAGTCAGCCTTATTTTGGTAGGTACCTATGGACCTGCAGCAAGTCTCTACGACAGTAATCTCCGAAAAGGCTTATCTAGCTAGTCTGTGTCCCAAACCCAAGGCCAATCTAGCCCATCACAAAACTTTTTGTAAAGAGCAATCAAAACTCCCTTCATAGAAAGCAACTTAAACTGCTTCAGAGCAATGGCTTCATTGGCGTTGTTTGAAAGGACAGGCCCTTCGGAACAAAACTGATTTTGGGGGCTGAAACGAGGTGCGAGGGAAGCGACGAAAAATGGGGGTCCGGGGGCTTGCCCCCGGGAAAATTTTTCATGACCACGCCCTTTAGATCATTGGAAAACGCACCATTTTTGGAAAATGTGCCATTGATGGAGGCAAAGGATCACGATTGATGAGGGACTTCAATGAAAATTTTGAATTTTTTGACTTGCATGAATATCAAAAGATATTGCATTTTGGATAGATTCTGGTAGCTTCCTCGAATAAAAACGAGTTTGAATCTTCATTCATTCTTACGACCTTGGCTTTTACAGCCTTTTTCACTTACAAAATCAACAAACTGTAGCAAATTATTTGGGGAGCTGAAGCCCCCCAGCCACCCCGCTTCCTGACGGGCCTGAAAGGAACATTGAGACTTGCAGCAAGTCCAGTTTAACTGCAATTAAAAGAAGAAAACTCACTCAACTATTGCTGTTTAACAGGACCGTCGGAACAAAATTCATATTGGGGAGGGGCTGGAACGGGGCGCGAGCGATGCCAGTACAGATGAGGGTCTTGGGGCATGCCCCAGGAAAAATTTTTCATGACCATGCCCTTCAGATCTTTGGAAAACACCCCATTTTTGGATAATTTGCCATTGAAAGAAGCTACAGATCACAACGGAGTCTTTCCAGGAAAATTTTGAAACTTTTCAATCGTATGACGTCAAAAGATATTGCATTTTTGATAGAGTTTGGTAGCTTCCTCGAATATATACGAATTCCAATCTTCATTCCCACGAGTTTGGCAGTCACAGCCTTTTTCACAAACAAAATCAACAAACTTCAGCAAATTATTGGGGGCCTGAAGCCTCCCAGCCCCCCTGCTTCCGACGGGCCTATTAAAAGAAAACTCGATCAACTATTGCTTTCACCGTCACATTCAGGGACAGAGCCAGGGGATGGATTTCGGTAGATATGTTTTCAACTCATCCCGGGTTGACATTCATTCACAACCATAATGGTGTAGAAAAGTTGAGCACTTGGGTATGGGTCATTTGGTCAATTCCATCCTGTATATTTGCTAATGAAGGTAAAATTAATCTTCTGGACAAGTAATTCAGAACAAACATAGGCGCAAAGTTGCCCTGAAACCAGTAAGGTAAACCCTCGCTTGATGCAAGCGAAGGGTGGTTTGTAAGACAAGTTATATGCTTATGCTTATAACGAAAGAAGAATGGTAGATCTAAAGTTTCGTCTGGCAGATTTTGTTTCTTTGATTCACCTGCATCCTTAAATAAAATTTGAAGTTATAATCTCCTAACATCAAATGAGAGGCAGATTTATCTACAGAAACTATTACATAAATTTTTTTTTCGGGGGGGGGGGGGGAGGTTGCTGCTAGGTAGCTCCTTTGATTTATGCATGGACAATGAAGAACTGATATGATGGGTATGATGGGGAATGTGGCGCTGTATTTTTAAGTAAGGAGATATTTTTCACTTGAAGTTCTAATATGTTCCCTGCTCCCTAATACAATTCCTTATGTTCCCTTGATCCCCGTTAAAAATTCAGGATGTTCCCTTGTTCCCATGAATAAAAATGGCCAGTTCCCTTGTTCCCCATAACCCCTGGGGGGGGGGCCTCACTCTTGGTTAGACCCTCACTCAGCACTTCGTGAGTGGGCCTGAGGTTTGTATCATTTCTGTTGTGTGATGTCTGTGATATTACACGTTGATTATCGACAATTGGAGCAGTTCCTCAGCTTGTGAGAACCCTCAATTTGACAAATCTTACTGCCTTGTGATGCAAGCAAGGTTGACGAACTACGGCTTTCTGCGTATTCTCTTTCTCTTAGTACCTTCTCCCCCACAATCTGAATAAGATGACTTGGGATTTTGCAGGCAAACAGACTCTCCTGATCTGTCCAACTGTGAAGTGTTCCTGTTGATATTTTGCGTGTTCTTCCCGAACGAAAGTATTACTGGTGCTTGAACCTTTTTTCTGGTCGTCTCTATACAGTTCTCCTTCAAAACGATTCAATGTCCACGTTACGCTGTTATGTTCAGGTGGCTTCAATGATTCAACTGCACGAGCGGATCCAGGGATAAATCTGACTATAGCTCAAATCGACATGGCGACCTTCGGGAGGGGTATATGCACCGTAGAGGCAGGCAATGGGGGGATCCGGGGGCGCATTCCAAATTTTCGGGAGAGCATCCTTATTAAATAGCGGGAAATGTCCTAATTTTTTAGGAAACTCATGGAAACGACAACATTAGCTCTCAATTTGCAACAAATTTAAGTTTGAATCCTCCTTTATCTGAAACTGAAACTTTCAGATAAAGGAGGATTCAAACTTAAATTTGTTGCAAATCGAGAGCCAATGTTGTCGTTTCCATGAGTTTCCTAAAAAATTAGGGCATTTCCCGCTATTCAAACATTTCATTAACCCTGTCCGTCTTAAAAGTCCTAACGTAAATTATTTTCAGAATTCTGGCCTACCATTTGGTCATTGTAATGTCTGGCTAACTTGGAACACAGGCTACCAAAACGTAGCCTGCGTGAAGAGTCTACGGTCAGTGCGGAGGAACAATAAGGAACAGAAAGCTTTCCTCTCCGTTTGTTCCTCCACACTGACGGTAGAACTGCACGCCAGGCTACGAAGCGTCCTCTGTTTGTGTTCAGCCCCAGTTGGCTATGGTTCAGAATTGTCAATTGAATATGATGACAGAAGAGCCTTTCATACTTTCTGTGCTCTTTATTGTCTTTCAATAAGCATTAGAACAATCACACAAGATGAAAGCGATGTACTTGTTACATTTCATTGAAGCACATCTCTGGAGAGAATGTGACACAATAGGTGTACACAAATTTCCCACAATAGATACTAACCTTGAATTTAGTGTAGAAATTTTCAGGGAAGGACTGACTTCATAAAATGACAGGATAAGCATTAATAACATGATCAGTAACTGCGTAATTTGGAAGTTTTCAACAAGCCAAACGGGACGAAAGTTTTGAGCCCTGTATTGCCCTTTCCAATAATTCCGTGTCTCTGAGAACTTTACTTCGGAAATCGGGGGAAAATCACATTCCTTCTGCCTCTGTACGTCTTGGAGCCTGTTTACACGAGCCCGGGTTGGCTCCAACCCGCCGCAGAGGGTCAGCCCTTCTCCAGTCAAATCTCTTCAACCGTTTACATGAACTCAGCAGCCAGCCCGGGTCAACCCGCCTAGGCGGGTTACCCTTCTCGAGGGTAGGGCTGACCCGTTGAGGCGGGTTGGCTTTTTGTAGAATTTTTCCATGTGAAGGCGGGTCAACTCAACCCGGGGTCGTGTAAACACTTCGAACAGCCAACCCGGGGTTGCTTTTCCGCGCCAAAAATTCAACGCATGCGTATTCTGTATTTTGCAAAGCCAAAATGGCGGCAAGGAAGTCGTGCAAGCCAAGTGAAGAGAGCGAAGAAGTTCCACAGAAGCAGTGGCAATGGAAAAGTAAGATGGTAGAACAGCTTGTGAAGTGCTTGAAAGACTATAAAGTCGAAATGGACTACAAAAATGTCGATTTTATTGCAGATGTTGTTGCACTGTATACAAGAATACGACTGTGTACATTGAGACAGTTTGTCTTAATGTAAGTTTAAATTAGGAAACTGTGAATTGGGCCTAAGTACCACAAGGGAAGGTATCGTTTCATATCCTATCCCCATGGCAGTCACAAGGATACTCCCCCACAGCTTCATGCGTCATACATAATTGGCATCCTTTGAATTCTACGCATTGGTTTTCCTGGTTTCATATTTCATAATCTATGCACGTAAGCATTCTTCAGCCAATCACATTAGAGAACGTATTTCCTCCTTCCATATTTGGCTCAATCAGAGCATGCTATTTAAGCCTGCGTCCAGGTTTTCTGATCAGTTCAAGAAATTTGTGAAGACTATCGTGTAAACAAAATAGAACAGTCAATCTTCGGCCCCCAAAAGGCCTTCGGGCCTTTGGGGTCCCATCTCCTCATTTGAACTTCTTGAACAATTTTACTTGGCTTGTTTATCTTCGCAAAGTTCGCATGCACATACAGTAGCCCATCAACAACAACAACAGAAGTGGCTGGCATTCTATCATCGTCTCAAATAATTTTGGCCTAAATCGCGATCGAAGGGTTTCATTCACCTTGTGATCTCTCATACTTTATTCCTACGATATTCTGGCTGGACATTCGCTGGGAACAAGATGCTGTTCATTCCTCGCTTTGCATCTGCATGGAGAATTCCTACAACTGCTGGCAGTGTGTTCAACGCCTTTTTGCTGACTGGCAGATTGCCGCTCGATTTCAGAACCTGTCTTCCTCTCCATGCACTCATCTCAACTTGTTTCAATTCGCTCTGAACAGTCCCGTTTGATAGCTGCTTTGCGCCAGAAAGATGCCCATCAACAGCTCACAAGCTGGAGTGATTCCACATTGCAATTGTTGGCTCTAATGACAAGAAAACGCTTTCAATCGAAGTTTGTTCACCTCTTCTGAACTTATTAAACTCTTTAGATAATACTGTTGAACTTTTTACAGCTTTTTACTTTTGTTTGCCATGCCTTGTTTCACAGTTTAACGGCAATGTGAAGTGAGATGTTCACTCCAATCTTGCCTTGTTGGTCGGAACCGAATATTCAGGGTAGTTTACATACACACTGCCCTGCGTTCCTCTGCCTTCATTTCAACCAAAGGCTTTAATAGGCCCTCTATACGCAAGTGGTTTCAAGCAATAAACGGCTACCTTCTCTATATCGTCTCACTTCACATTCCATTATTGTTCGCTTTTGCTGTATTGCCATGTGCAAGTTATTACTAGCTTTCAGGTCGCCTGTACAAGAATGGGTGGTGTATTCTTCACCTGCGGGACAAACCTCCCTGGGTAGCACCTTCCTGCCTGGTATCAGAGTAGGGTAGCATTCTGGGTAGCACCAGCTATGGTTTTTTGATTCATCCTGTCTTTCAAAATCTTTTTCGCAACCCCTAACTACACTCTAACACTGGTTTTGGGAGGCTGGAATTTTCTTAGCAACATCCCTTTAGGCCCTCGCCTCTCGTCCTATACAACTTATCATCATAGCATACAGGCTGTCAATAAACCCCCTTTTTTGCCTCTGCCTAAAACATCTGCACTGCTCCCTTGATTGTCTTGGCCTTCATGCTACCTGATCGCTTGTTTTAACTGTTGGATCTCTGTATTTACAGTATATATTTGTGTTTGTAGGTATTATTGTTGGTAAATGTATCAGTTTGCTCCAACCCAAAGCTTGCTGGTGGTAGCCTGGCCCAAAACGCATGCCTAAACAATGGGGCACTCTATGCTGGCACTTTCCCATTCAGGTGATCTGTCTCTGCATTTTCATCAGTTTACAGCTTCAAGCACACCGTCCTGTGCTGCATAGCTTTGGTATGGGGCAAACACTCAGTCCTCCAGGTTGGAAAACATGTCTTCTCTTCAAGTCCAGTGTATTCAAGCTACGATTGTATGCACTTGCAGGTTTCCAAATATATGCAGGTACATCCGTGTGCGTTGTTAAGACGGGATAAACTGGATGTTTTACCCTGTCAAATATAGCAATATCGCCTGCTTGTCAGAGCTCGCTGCCTCCTGCTCGCCGATGGTATAGGTGCAAGGGAGATATCCCTTTTGGTACGTTAGCGACAAGCTATTTTTCTACTCTACTGCGCAGAGCTCTTGGAATATTTCACTGCCTGTACGCTTTAGGCCAAACCATGCATGTTTTCCAACCTGGTCTGTCTTTGTTCAGCAAAGGTTCGTGGTCACCCTACAAAACCATTTCGCTGTCGGTTCGTGGTCACCCTTTCAAAACCATTTCGCTGTCGGTTCGTGGTCACCCTTACAAAACCATTTCGCTGTAGGTTTGTGGTCACCTTCGCAAACCATTTTTGCTCTAGGTTTATGGTCAACCTCGTAAACCATTCACACAGGCCCATGGTCCTTCATCCCATGTCGCGTTCGGGTTCATGGTCTCCCCTTGTCCCATGGTGCATACAGGTTTCTGGTATTCCTCACAAAACCAGCGCACATGCCAAAATGGAAAACCGACATCACTAGCGTCTTCACTGCCGTCCCCACTGCTGCTGCCTGCAACTGTCTTGTGGCACAGGGATAATGTCCCTATTTCGGCCTCCGGCATCTCTTTCCTACCTAGCCTCTAGATTTTGCAATACACTTCAATTGCATTTATGGGTACGCAGTGATGCCTGTTTTCTGTCTTGGTTTAACAACCCAACACACATCAGCCCAGGTCCAAAGTCACCCTGGTTGCAGCAATACCTCCAGTAGGCCCTGGGGTTCCCCCCTCGGGCAATTTGCGTCCTGCTTCATAGTAATCCTAAAACGGGGTATAGTGCTATCACCTTTGCATTTTGTAATATTCAAAATAACCCTTAACTTCAGGGCCACCCTTGCTATAGCAATCGTTTTCAGTGCCTCATACCACTGCTCCACTGCTAAAACTCCCTAGCCTACATTCAGTAATAACATCGGCACTGGTTTTGTAGGACCTTTTGTGGGGATATACTACGCAGATCGTTCACAATACTTCACAGTGAGGTATCTAGAGTTTTAGCAGCTGTCTCACAAAAATTCAATATTTCTGGGATATCAGCAGGAAGTGGCTCCTGCGCCAAGGCATCAATGCATTTTGTGCATGGTACCCTGTTGTGTAGGCTCTATTCAACATCCGATTCACGGACAATGCTAACTACAGTAACAGTATAAGTCCTTCACAGGCTAGCACCTATCCTTTGTTTTGAATTTCAAGGTACAGGCAGGCCTCCTAAACCCAACAACAAGATTAAACATCAAACACACATCCACAACAACCATTCCACATTATCCTTTGCATTTGGGAGAATTTTTCAAATTCATTCAAATTCAATATGCACTAACTTAGGTATCTTAATTGTTGTTTTAGAGTAAGTATTTTTAACTGTTGTATTTGTACTGTTGTTGTTAGTATTTGTTTATGGGAGTGTTCTGTAAGTTGTCTTTAGAAATAAATTCAACTTTGGCCCAACTCTGTCTTTATCTCATGGTCTTCTAATTTAAAAGACATGGCAGGCCATTTTGGCGATGATGAGCAATTATTTGGGCCTGTGTCTTTGACAGAATCTAACAAGGCACTCACTGATATGACCAAGGAAGAGCTAAAGAGACATAACATGATGGTATCTGCTGAAAAATCGCTAATCAAGAAAGACTATAATCGCATCAAAGAAAAGATTCGGGCTATTCGAAAAGCATACAACAAGGCAATCAACAAGGCACAAGGTCAGGTTCAGGTAAAGTTGTGCAAGAGTATTTTGATGACTTGAAAGAACTTTGGAAAGGCAGTCCAGTGACTGAAAAGCTAGAATTTGGTATAACCAGCAGTGATCCTGTTGACACTGACAGCTACAGAGGCCAGGACAATGATCCTGACAATGATACCTTTGCTTCTTACCACTCCAATCAACAAGATGATATTTATGCATCACTAGAGGTTGTATCAACAAAATCAGTTAGCAGTACAGATCCCCATGATATAGAGGATTCAGGTAGTATGGATGACGCTGATGATTTAGAGTGTTACAAGTTTAATGAAAATACAGCTGGAAGAAAGCGCAAATGTACCAATAATGTAGTGAAAATTGTTGACAACAAGAGAAGGCATTTACAGAAACCACTGTCTGCAGCCAAGCGAGATCAGGTTCTCATGAATGCAACAAAGGAAGACCTTCAGTTGAAAAGAGATTTTATGCTGCAGATGGAAAAGTCACAGGAGACTTTCAATGAAATGAGTTCCAAATTGTCATCATCAATAGAATCACTTGGCAAAGGCATAAGTGAAGGCCTGGGTCTTTTAGCGATGACTTTAAACCCAACTATGAGCAGTCAAGGATATCCACCAACGCCATTCAACACTCCTCAAGCGCATGCAAGCAGTATGGGCCCGACAGTTTCACAACATCCATACCGTTTCAATGGAAATATTCACCATGCAAAGAATACCCATGCCAAGGCATCTTCAATGGGGTTTGCTGGTCCTGGCCCCTCTTGTGACGGATTTTCCCAGATGTTGTTTGCAGAAGAAAATTATACAGATCTTTGAACACCTGAGAAGTTTTGAACAAAGACTGGGGCCAAGTTTCTCATGGAAAATAAATGGATTTATTTGCAAGAAAATGAATTTAAAGGCAATTGATAGAATTAACCCTATCTGGACCGGGGGGGGGGGCTAAATTAGCCCCCCCTCCAGGTTTTTTCTATGTAACTTTTTTTCGCTAAATCCCAGGCCAATAATTTTTTTTGACTTTTCCTAAATATCTTTGTCACATCTTCTGCCAAAATTTTGTCAAGATATCTCATGTATTTTTTTAAATATAATAATTTTTTCAGAGAGTAGTTTTAATTTCTTGTTTGTTTTACGGTCAAACCCTTTAAAACTTCAAACTAAGATAATTCTTAACATAAGTGAGATAACTGGATGAAATTTTCTGTGCAACCATTAATCAATAAGGGAATATCAAAAATACCTACTATTTTCGTTTTATTTTCACATTACGTCATTGATGACGTCATATATGTAATGAATTTAGGTAATAAATATAAGATTGCAAATTTCATAATTTTTTCAAAAATTCGTGTTTTTATGATATTTTGATGTTTTATCTGTTAATTAAACTTCAAGCAAGCATAATATTTCACGCGAGTGAGTTTTTACAGTAAAATTCGTAGGAGTACTGTTTTTGGCCAAAAACAAAGAAAATTGATGACGTCATCGAAAATATAACAATTAGAGTAAAATAAACACAATGTTCAGACTTTTCAGATCAAGTTACATAAGATAGCCAAGTTTCATCTTTATAGCCCGTGTCAATTTGGAGCTCTGAGGGGGGGCTAATTTAGCCCCCCCCCCTCGGCCTGAGGATGCTCAGAAAAGCCCGGTCCAGATAGGGTTAAAAATGATGGATGTTAGGGTCTTGACAGTCTAAACTAAGCGGCTTATGTTTTATCCTCTCTTTAGTGATGGGCTTTCCATAAGCCAATACCATAAAAGCTCTTAATAGAGGGGGCTTATAAGAGAGGGCCCCGGCTTATTCACAAATCAGATGACAAGGATATACTTGGTACCTTTTCAGTGCTGATACCCCATATTTTGCAGTCTCAAGATACAATTTTATGGGTAAAATACATAAATTTGAGAGAGTTTTTTTCCAAAACCTTTAAAAATTAACATTAAAGCTTGTTTTGCTAAATAAGTTGAGAATATTTGATAAATGCTGGAAGTTGACACAGATGGGGGGCTTAATTCAAATTTTGACTCAGAGGGGAGGGACTTATTAGAAAGGGGGCTCATAGATGTAGGAACCGGGTGGCACTGGGGGCATGTTCCCCCCAAGATTTTGCAATAAACAAAGAAGTGGCCTTTTTATTTTAGAAAATGCCCCTCTTTTCGGAAAAAGTGCCCTCAAAGCATCATGCCCCCCAAGTTTGAGATGCTTCCTACGTCCCTGAGGGGGCTTAATGGAGCATTTATGGCGATTAGTTGTTTGGGCAATGATAACAAATCTGTGTACTTTGAAGGGGTAAATCCCCCTATTTAACATCATGTTTTTTCTTGTTAATTTTTAGCTTTTGTGTAAAGCAGATACAATGCACAATAAAAAACGAACTGCGCACTAAAGTCTGTTTGCAGAAGAGTAAACAGTGATATAGTATTTTTGCACGGTTTGATTTTCAGTTTGTCCAGTATTCATTAAAGTAATCAGTGATTATTTCGCGAAAATACATTCCAGTCGATGTGTTATATGTGTGCAATCTATCTGGTTGGTTATGATGTGTGCAACATCTGTCAGCAGCATTCACTTGCAATTGTTGCTCATAGTCTTCCTGGGTTAATTGATTTCCCCTCAGTTCACAAAAATTGTGCAGAACAAAGCAACTATAAATGATGGTAGGCAAGTCCTCTTGTTTAAGGTTCATAGGCCTGTTAAGAATTTGCCAGCGTGCTTTCAGTCTGCCAAATGCACACTCTATCTGATTTCTGCCACCCCTAAGAATCTGATTAAATATTGCCTTCTCATTGATTGCATTTTCACCATATTCCTTCATAACATTTGGCAAAAGAGGATAAGCTGGATCTCCAAGAATCAATGGGGGAATTCTTTCTGTCCCTGGGATAAGGGTGCGATAAACCATGGGAAGTGTCTTTTCTGTTAATTGCTTGTTTAACTTCGAATTTGCAAACACACGGGAATCAGGCACACTTCCAGGCCACATAATTTCAACATCTCGAAATATTCCTCGATAGTCACAAAGAGCTTGCACATTCAAGCTGTATTTCATTTTATAACAGAAGTAATCCTTGCTATTTTCTATAGGCTGGCGAATTGGTATGTGAGTTCCATCTAGACAACCAAAAGCCTGAGGAAATCCAAATCTATTTTCAAACATGCTTATGAGATTAGTCATTTCATTTGTATCTTTTGGCAATCGTAGAATTTCAGGCCCTAAAGCAGTGTTGATGGCAGAGCAGACGGATCGAACAGTCTTTGACAAACAAGGCAATGAAATACCAAAGGAGTTACATGTCATACGATATGACCCTTGATCCTTCAGATAGTAAAGGGTTGCAGCCAATTTCTTTTCAACACTTAATGCATCAGGTCGAAAACTTGATGGCTCTGGCTCTAGAGATGGCCTGACACAATCTGCGAGCTCCATGAATTGTGGCCTTGTCATCCTAAAATTTCGTTGCCACTCCTCGTCTTTCAGTTTACCATTTAACATATTCTGCCACCATTTATCCGTTCGGCCAGGATTTGTCCAGCGGCATCTCTTTCTCCTTATCTTCAATTTTTTGAGTGCTCGAATCTTTTTGTTGTTGTTATTCCATTCAGAAAGCAATTGCCTGTAGGCCAGTCAGGGGCGGCGTGGCCCACCGGGACACCGGGAAATTGTCCCGGTGGCCCCTGAAAATCATGCAGATATGGGCCCCCTAAAGCTAAGCTAGAAGACAATTATACAGGGTGTCTCAAAAAAACTGTTCGACGTTTGATTAAATACTAAAAAATGACGATTTGCTGAATGGGCACTTGGTTAAATAACCCTTTCCTTGAGATTTTGGATTAATTTTTGACACAAAAATATTGCAAATCCGCGAGAAATTCCTGAAGTTACAAGCCCAGGGGGACACTCTATAAAATTTAAGATAGGGATGCTCATTTGGGCAGATTTTCAATCTACCCAAAAAAATGACAGGCCCAAAATTTTCAAACCCAAAAAAATGACGGAATTATTCTCGAGCCCCCATAGCTATCCTTTTTGTACAACAAGTTAAATTGAGAAAATTGCACCTTATAATTCTGCACAAGATAGTAAAACTGATATTGAATTTGGAGACCATCACAGCAACTCTTATGATTTGTCTAAATCTTCATATGTTAGTTAATAACCAACTATTCTTTCTAAAAACTATATCAATCAATTGACACATAGCGTAGGTAAACTTCTGATTCAGCATAATTGGAAAGAAAGAATTATTCAACAACCTACAGCACTTCTATTAATTGATTGAGATCATAATTTTCTAAATACAAAGTTCAGTAACTAAAAAAAATGACGCAAATTTTCAATTAACCCAAAAAAATGACGGCAATTTTTTCAACCCCACAAAAATGACGCCAACTTAGCGAAACCCAAAAAAATGACATTTTCGTAAATTTCAAACCCAAAAAAATGACACGAGCATCCCTATCAAAATTTTCACAAGTGCCCCCCCCCCTGGGGTTACAAGGCTTTGAAGTTCAAGTTTGTGCGAAAGCTGAAACCAGAGGACTCGAACAGCATTTTTAGTAAAAGTCCCTTAGGCCATCCTTTCTGTTATTTCTCAATTGTTTCAGGGCGTACCAAATGGTATTTGAACAGTTTCGATAACCTAACTTTCAAGGATATGGATGCTTTGAGGAAACAGATTCAGTCTCTCAGCGATTATGTTTTGAACCACGGTTTTTGGACATATGAAATGTTGAGCAAATTTTGACAATGATCGCAGGGGTTAAATCAGTTTCAGCAGTCCTATTTGGTTTGCTCTTATATCAACGAGAGGTATGACATTTGGATAAGCTTCTTTTAGCTACCTCGGTCTTCGAGCTCCTTGAATTACAAGTAATCATAGGAGTCGCTGGTTTCAGCTATCGCATATTTTTATCTTTGAAAGCTCACAACTCTGTTAGTTTTCAACCGATTTGCAAGATTCTGGTCTCTAAAATTATTTGATAATGTTAGGAACATGGCTATCTTCCCAGGAGCCTGTCCATGTTATCGTTATTTTACAATTGGTAGTCGAACTTCAAACAAATTTTTTGAGACACCCTGTAAGAGCACTTATTTCTTATAAGGATGAGACAGAGCAAGTTTAATATCTATACTATTGAAGCATTCCCGCCACTGAGGAGAAATAGCCCCACCAGTGGCTGGAACCATTTGAAACTTTGAATTTTATGACCATTGGGCAAGACCCAGGAACACACTTGACTCACTTTGTTCGCTCGTTTGTTTTTCAACTTATTTTAATTCGATTCTTGCCTAGCTATACATATTTACATATATACAACTAATCTAAATCGAATATACAAATAAATTAATAAAGGAATGAAGAAATTAATTGATAAAAGGCATATATGGGCAAGATTACATGGTAGAACTGAAGTGACAGGCATTACATTTACAGGTCAGGCCATCCCATTGTTTGATCAGATTCTTGAAGCTCTTTAAATTTTCAGCTGATTTCAATTCATTTGGCAAGCAATTCCATATTTTAGGTCCCACGGCTCTCAGGCTATTGGAACCAAAGGTTACTTGATTTGGCCGAAAATGATTCAAATTGTTCGGATTTCGCGATGAATAATTTGAAGTCCTAACACTAAAAATACCGTTCATAAATGTTGGATTAAGTTTATTTAATGTTTTGAAAATCTCAATACAAAGTATTCTTTGACGAGAAACCAGCATTGTGGATCTATTTGATTTTAGAAGTAAGTCATCATAAGAGCTTACATGATCATTATGCAGGAATCTCAGCGCACGTACTTGTATCTTTTTGATTTTCTGTAACGATTTAGTTGACGAAAAATACCAATCCAAAGGACAGTAGTTAAAGTTCGAGTATACAAAACTTTGGACTAAGATTTCCTTCTCGGTAAAACCAATGAAAGACTTAAGTCTTTTCAGGACATTTGGTTGCGATCATTGCAAAGATCACTGCTTTGCACAAACCTCCATACTTCCAACCCTCCTCTCGAAGCCCTCGCTTGAGCGAAGTCTTTGGTCTCAGATCAGAGACTTTTGAGCCATTTGTTAAATCGTCAGTTTTTATCCGATTTTCACTGATTCAGAAACTGGAGTGAAACGGAAGGCCCCAGTAGCTGCAGAGTGGAGGGTTGGGATACTTGATTGTTCATAATGGTGCAATGGGGACTCTTATGGATTCCACTTCAATGAAAGACTATATCTTTAATTGAAGTTGAGTGAGATAGTGTGTATACCTCGAGTCAAAACCCTTTGCCTTCCGTGATCTTGTTCGTGCAGATCCATAAGCAGTGGCATGGTCTTGGGTGAAGATGGGGAAATGCCTCCGCCATTCCACTTCTGTTAAAAGATGGGTCTCGAGATTCTTTCAAAAAGAGGAGAAAGTAGTAGAAGAATCAGAATACCTCTGAATAATGCTAGAAGGTGACTTGGAGAGTCGCTCTAAGCCAAAGTAAAAGCTAGCGTTTTTGAAGATTTCTCTTGGCAAATTCGTCAAGGATTCCAACAAAAACTGATTCATAGATAGAAGTTGCAGAACCGTCGTGGCTTACGATATGGCTCAGGTAGGCAGGCATTCTAAGCCAAAGAAAAGGTATTTGCTCAAAAATTTTCGTGGGTATGCTTATTCAGAAAAACACTGAATGGTCAATAATTTTTTTTCGGGACCAGCAAACATGGGGTCGGGAGAAGCATTCTAGGCCAAAGTAAAGGGCGTGTCATCGAATATTTTTCCTAGGGGCTTTGCCCCTAGCACCCCCTATTTTCATATTCTGCCAGTTGATTTTCGTTGGCCATGTCACTGACCATGGGTGCCAAAACATATTTCACATTTAACAACTCACTTACTAAGCTATTAACGTGGTGGAATGAAGGTTAAGAAGAACTGTGGTGCAATCCGTGTAAGTTTCTGTCAAGCCATTCAAGTATCAATCTTCTCAAAGATTTGGAGCATACGATGTTCTGTGAAGACCTTAAACACCATTCTTCGATAGATTCACTTTTGTAAGGGCCTTTTCAGCTAGAAAATTGCCTAAAAAATTATTCGATCATCGATCAATAATGGAAAAACTCTAGTTAAGATGAATCCATCATCATAGCTTTTTTCATAAATCAGTACTAATGTATGTGAACATTTGAAAGTGTACTAGTTAGTTTTGTTGGTTAACCTGTTTTTTCCGTTTGTTGCGTCGATCATTGCTGTGGAACCATAAATTGGCAAGTCATTGACAAAATTGTAAAAGGAGGGACAAGATTCCTATGTACAGAAAAGGACGTCAGGCCATCATGGGCCCCTTTTCGACGAGTTTTTCCCGTGCCCTTAATTTTTGCCACGCCGCCCCTGAGGCCAGTTGAAGCTTGTTCTGCTATTTCATCAATAAAACTAGCAAAACTCCATGCAATTGAACACAAGCTAACAGCAGTGGAAGAATTGCTGACAAACAAACGACAAGTATCCTTTGATCATTGGCTGGCATGCGATGTTGAGCTTCTCTCTTCGGCACTGGTTTGTTGGATTTGTTGTTCTTCGGGGCCATTTTGATTTGATCAAAAATTTCTCATCAAACGAATTTGGCGCCTGGGACCCAGACCCCAAAAGATGTGTCGAACAGCAAGCTGACCCGGGTTGGGTCAGCTAGCGGCGGAAGAAGCCACCCCGGGTTCATGTGAACACAATTTTTTTTTATAACGCAACGAGCTGCCCCGGGTTGGGAGCCAACCCGGGTTCGTGTAAACGGGGCCTTGGTAGGCTAGGCGCTACTTCCCCGTCCTATCAGATGACTTTGTTTTCTTTCCATAATTGATCCCTTTTCTTCAGCTCTGACTTTGTGATGCTCTTCACAATTTCTTCAACATCAAGCAGTATCAAAATCATGGCCATTATCCTCAGACCAAAGGCAGGCAAGGGACTTCTCGCAGCTTCTCGATTCTCGACAAAACCACAAAACCAACAAAACAAACACATAGTTCTGGAGGCCAAAGTCCACTGTTGCTCCCGCCAAAATCGAGCATCAGTCAACTCTAATTTTGATTGGCTATCAGCCATATTTTCAAATCTCACTGTTGCTCCCGCCAGGGGCGGATCCAGACCGAAGTTGAAGGGGGGCAACTTGGAGATGGGGCGCCAAAAACACAGTGAAAAGTTAGCGCGCCGAAGGCGCGCGAAAATTTTTGGGGCTTTATTCGAGAAAATTCTCTGGTTTTTCTACTGAATGACGCCTTAGTTTATATGTTTCGCCGCATTCAGAACGAATCACTGAGAAAAGAGTGCATTCGGGTCAGGATAAGGGGCACTTTTCTTGCCGAAAAAGGGGCGCCAAAGCTGAATTTTTATCGTGAAGGGGGGCAGTTGCCCCCATCTGCCCCCCTAAATCCGCCATTGGCTCCCGCTAAAATTTGCCTATTGAAGTCTGTAGCTGATGTGCGTTCGATCGCAGTAATTTCCGGACCACTATTGCTCGGAATGTCAGCCTTTGTATCAACGGATAGAACAAAGGTAAAGATCAAGAAAAGTGGTCTACCAAATATGCATTCTCCTTCGCAGTACTTCTTGACATCAAAGCTTGGTGTAGGGGGTATAGAGCTTCGTTTTAATTCCAAGAAACAACATATTACGAAAGATGAGATGAATTTAAGGAAGTAAGGTCTCTAACTTAGAAACGATATACATTGAAAATTATTAATATTATTTTGAAAATCTGACTGATGCTTAAGCATCAATAGCAATAGTCTGGATCCGCTTCTGAACTGACTAGGCCATATCCCTCTGTAGGCTGTTATTTATTTTCTCTTCAGTGTCTTGAACTACTGCATCTAACCAATTTTGATGTTCTTATTGTGTTTTTTTGATAGGTTTATCCTCGTCGCCATTGTAATATTCCCCGTATAAACACTTAGGTATTATTTTGGACTCGAAACTTTCTTTCGCACCTCATATCAAAACTGCTATCTCTAAAACTAGAAAGGGCATTGGTTTGCTGAAGTATCTCTCCAAATATTTGCCCAGGCATACCCTAAATGAATTATACAAACTTTATGTTCGGCCCCACCTGGACTACGGGGATATCATCTATCATATTCCAGCTAAAGAGGATGATTTCAGTCAAGCCATAATTTTACCAAACTTAATGGAAAAATTAGAATCTGTTCAATATTCTGCTGCTGTTGCTGTAACAGGAACATGGAGGGGAACATCACGAGAAAAACTGTATGCAGAGCTTCATTTCATTTCATTCATTTTTCATTTTCAAATTTTTAAGGAGGGTAGCCCTTCATCAATAAAAAGGATGATTTACAAGGGGCCCTCCACTTAAATACATACAAATTAAAATATATTGAAAAAAAAAACTAAATTAACCTAATTACAATTTCATAAATACTAATAAAATAGCCTAAGATCTAAAATGAATATTTACAATAAAAAGAAATCCAACTACATATATACACCTACTGATTGCCAACACGTTTGAATTTGTAAATTGTGGAAGCATTCTTATGCTCAGCTGAGAGGCCATTCCAAGATTTAGCACCCCTAAAAGAGAAGCATTTCTGCCCATTTGCTGACTTTTTCTTTGGTACTCTTAGATCTGTTGCTGAATTCCTAAGGTTCCTTGAGGTTACCTGGGATGTCTTTGTGAATAGATTGGACATGTATTGTGGAGCAAGACCATGAAGGGATTTGAAGACCATGATATTAGACTCACTACTGATTAGCTCATCAATGGTCTTCCAGCCAAGTCTTTTTACAAGTGGCAAGCCCGGTGCATCATAGCGACTGCCAGTTATAATGCGTGCAGCCCGGTTTTGTAATTTTTGCAAATGGTTAATCTCAGTCAGACCACAACAGCCCCAAACAGAACAACAATAGCGAAAATGCGGCTCCACAATACCAGTGTACATAGTTCTCAGAGTCTTTTCTGGCAGAAATGATTTTGCATGTTTCAAAAAGCCAATTGCTCTTGAGACCTTTGAGGAAACTGTCTTAATGTGTTCCTTCCAATCCAACTTGTTGTCGATCTGCACTCCAAGATATTTTGTTTTTTGCACAACTTCAAGTTCGTCATTCCGAATTTTTAACTTCAAAGATTCACCTTGATTCATTAAAGTTTTATGCTTCGGTTTTGTGGAAATGAGCATGGCATGTGTTTTCATTACATTAAGAGAGAGTTTATTACCCTTGAGCCATTTTTCAACTAGTACAAGGTCACTGTTGATGGCCCCATTCAGCTGAGCAATATCAGAGGATTGATGGCAGATACTCGTGTCATCTGCGTACATGGACATTCTTGATCCCTGGACAGATCGTGGGAGATCATTAATATAAATGAGGAAAAGAAGGGGACCAAGACATGAGCCTTGGGGTACACCGACATTAATTTCCTCAACTGATGAGTCAATGCCATTCACCCTAGAAAATTGTTTCCTATTGGCAAGGTAAGATTTGAACCATGCTAACTGCCGCTCCTGAATACCATAATATTCTAATTTTTTACCGAGTATATCATGGTCAACTGTATCAAATGCCTTTTTCAGGTCAATAAATACGAGTCCCACTAGCTTTCCGAGATCCAGCCCATTATACCAGTCATCAGTGTTTTTAAGCAAGCACGTTACTGTAGAATGAAGGCGCAAAAAGCCTGACTGCTCAGATGAAAAGAGCCCATTATCATACATGTGCTGGTACAATTGGTTAGCAACGAGTTTTTCAAAGAGCCTTGAGATGACAGGTAAAACTGAAATAGGGCGATAATTTGATTTATCAGCCTTGTCTCCCTCCTTGAAGATTGGTGTAACTCTGGCCAATTTCCATGAGTCTGGAAATTGGCTTGTTTCAAGTGACGTATTGAACAAACATGCCAATGAGTTTTCAATAAAAGGCAAGGCTAGTTTCAGGAAATAACAGGAGATACTGTCACTCCCAAAGCTCTTTGAAGTTTTGGTCTTGGCAATCGCATCCCTGATTTCCTGCACTCCAATGGTCCGAAACTGAAACTGAACATTGTTACTCCTTTCGGTAAAGTCCCCAGACAGAAGTGGGTTAGGGGTGGCATCAATTTTACTGGCTAGTTTCTCACCAATTGTACAGAAGAAACTATTCATGGCGTTTGAAATGTCTTTTTTATTAACAATAGCATTCCCAGAGTCCTTGATACAATCAATGTTGCAGGATTTGGATCTCTTGTTCAGGACTTCATTGATTGTTTTCCAAGACTCTTTCATATTCCCTTTACATTCAGAGATTTTTGTAGAAAAATATTGCTTTTTGAGCTTAATATTAACAGAGTTGGCCTTATTTCGAGCTTGCCTGTATGCATCCATGAGAATAGTAGACTTACTCTTAAGAGCAGCCTTTTTCAGTCTATCCCTAGTCTTCATCAGACTCTTAAGGTCTTTGTTAATCCAGGGACAATGTTTTTCAGAAACACGCATTTCCCTTAGAGGGGCATGTTTTTCTATGATTAAGGCGAACAAGGTAGACCAGTCATCAACAAGTGTATTAATATTGTCGGTCTGTTGAAAAAATTGCTCCCAACAAATATCAGAAACATCAGATAAGAATTCATCTTCTTTGAAATGTTTCATACTCCTAGTTTTTATCCGTTTGTGGCCTTTTTCAACAGCTCCATTGAATTTTCGGATACAATAGACTAGAAAGTGATCACTGAGGGAAACCTCATGGACGCCTGTCTTAACAATGTTTCTGGCACATGTTGTGGCAATGTGGTCTATGAGAGTTGCTGTTTCAAGAGTGACTCTTGTCGGCTCCTCAACAAGCTGTTTAAAACTGAATAGCTCATAGATATCTGCCATGTGTTTGGCATTGTTATCCATGAGCTGATCACTTGATCTCCTGGTGAGATCACAATTTGTGTCCCCAAGGAGGATCATTTCCTTTCCTTCCCTATCCAAGTAGGCAAGTACTTTTTCCAGCTTGTCAAAGGAACCAACTGGGTCACTAGGTGGTCGGTACCATGTAATAACAAGAAATGGCTTGCTTTTTGGGGGCTCAATTTCAATACAAATAAGTTCAAGCCCATCTATTGGTATATCATCTCTGGGCTTAAAATTGACTGAGTCCTGTACGTAAATAGAAATTCCCCCACCATGACAGGTCCTATCAAGGCGAATTTGTTGGTACCCAGGAACTTTGGTCAATTCTTTGGGAACAGAATTGTCCAATTTAGTTTCATTTAATCCCAAAATATGAATTCCTAACCTCTTCATCATAAGCTTAACTTCATCTAAGTGACTACGAATGCCATTGACATTCAGGGACGCGATTGCCATGCCCTTTTTTGATCCTAATTGCTGAGGACACGAGACCCTATCGATAGGCCTGTTGGAATTTTTATCAGTTCTATCTGAACTGGTGATTGTCAAAGCCCTTGTTTTGTCTAGTCAATAATACCTGTTAATAGCATTGATGAAGTTATTGGCTAATTTTGCTGTACCACTCTCATTTAAATGCAGACCATCTTTCCATAAATGCTGGTCTACCCTAATTTCTGCATTGTCAATATACACAAATCCACACTGCTCGCATAGCTCTCTCAGTTTGTCATTCACAATGTTCCTCTTCTTCTGACATTTCAGAGGTCTTCTGCTCGTTATGCTAGATATCATGACACAGTTTACACCAGCATTTTTACATCTTTCACCAATCTGAATAATGATTTGTGCAATTTCATCTTCTGACAGCTCAGTTCCGGTCCTTGGTTGCAAGTCATTAGTTCCACAATGGATGATTACTGTGTCAGGTGTGTTTCTCTCTACAGTAGGTTCTATGTAATGCTTCATGTCTCTCACGGTAGCTCCTGGAAATTTCTTGAATTGACAATGGCCTTGATGTAGATTATCATTGAACTCTTGATGCCTTATCCTGGATGGTATGCTATCACCAAAAACAACCACTCTTCGACCTTTCTTTACAACTTCACTATAACTGCTTTGCCCCGGAACTGTTCTTCTTCCCTGATTTACTTGAATTCTCTCTGGATAGGGATTAACCACAACATTTGGGCGTTTGCTAGATTTTGAAACAAGGATGCCAGGAGAATGCTTCTGTGAGTTGTTGGATACCACATGGTCTGACTTGGAATTAGTAGCTCCCTGTGAAATGATCTCATGTTCCAAAACATTGAAACGATTTGGAGAAGCAAAGGTAAGCATTGATGAAGAGTTAGTATTTGGTACCCTCCGAGTCCTGTACACATCAATCCAGGGATTTTTTTCAGGCAGTAATAATTCTGGCTCCTGACTTTTCCCTGAAATTTTGAACCTGTCTTTTTGCAAGTCACTCAGGAGTATGTTGATAACTGCTTGCTTATCCTGTAGCTCAGATTTTAAAAAATTGTTCTCCTCTCTCAGTTGCTTTAGGTTGTTATTAATGTCCTGATGTGCCAGAGCTTTCATTTTGTTAAGTTCATTGAAAACGTGTTCTTTGAACTCAAAATAATCCTCCAAGAATAAGCCTGAGTCAGGTAATTTCATATTTGCAGTATCTGATTCATCATTACAATTAAGAGACTTCATCTTAACGTCAACATTTTTCAAGTTACTTTTGACTTTTTCGCTACCATCATGATCATGCTTGCCATTATATGATTGATTTCCAAAATTTTCAGAGGTTTCCTTTGACTCCACGACGAAATACTTATCCTTTTTGGAAAAGATTTGGTTTGTAGTTTGAAGTTTATTCAACGGCTGCTCGGTTTCATTTTCGTCAAGGCCAAGTGATTTGAAGGCCTCATTTATTATGTTCTTCTTGGAGCTTCCACCTTTTTTCTTGCTGATCAGGAGTTTACTGATTACTTCTAAAAGTTTGCTGTCCTCTGGTGTTATAATTACTTCTTCTTCGCTCGATCTTTTAGTGCAAGATGTATCCACCTGTTGAGTACCATCTGTGTTTGCTGTGGCCATCTTTGACTTAGGCCACGCTTGACCTTTGACACTAGGCCTAGGCCAGAACACAAAACTTAAAGAACTGGCTTTCGGTGATCTTTTATCGACGGAAATACGATCTCAGTACAAACTTCAGCAACTCTTGATACTATTTCCCGGTTTTCCAAAGTGAAAACGAACCAACTTTGACAATGTAGGCGTTGATGATGCGGATGATTTAAAACACGTGTGACCTCTCTCTGTCTCGCCTAAACGCATTGGCTGGGAGTCACTAAGTGCTCGCAGGTGGAGTAGACGCCTTACTCTGTTCTATAAGATTATAAATAACCTCACCCCATTGTATACAAAGGAGCCAATCCCACCTCTTCAACAGCCAAATTACTCTCTTCGCAATCAGGATGCTGTTGGGCAGAGAAGGGCAAGGACAGAAAAATTTCTATCAAGCTTCTATCCTAACTGCATTTCTGAATGGAATAAACTTGATCCAGAAATCAGACTTGCACCTTCCGTTGCTGTTTTTAAAACAAAGCTTCTATCAAGAATTCGCCCCAGTGCAAAGTCTGTCTTTGGTATTCATGATCCAATAGGCTTGAGTTATCTTCTACAACTAAGGGTTGGTCTTAGTAAACTGAATTTTCATAATTTCAAGCACAACTTTAGGGATACAGCGAACCCAATGTGCCCAACGAATGATGGCATTGAGGATACGGAGCATTTTTTGTTGCTTTGCCCGTCATTTGACATTCAACGGCAAAATCTTCTCGCTGGAGTTTCGGAATTGTTACGACCATTTGTCCAAATCGACACCCTTCCAAACAACGTTCTTGTTCAATACTTATTGTATTGTACTTATATAAAGAGCTTTCTAATGACATAAACAGAAATATACTCGAACGTACTTTAAATTTCATCCACAAAACAGGTCGGCTTGGATAACTTCAAACTTTCCTTTTACGCCACACAACCACTAGGTACACTTTTCCCCGTTTCTCTTGTACGTCTGTTTCACATTTGGTGTTAGGCACATGAAGCGAAATATGGGAACCTATCCATGCTAAACCAATGACGGTTCAGCACATTTACTTATGCTGGCCTGACATCCAATGTGAAACGGATTCGAGTAATTAATCGTATGTTTAGTGTTTTGTAGGTTTCATTTAGTTAATACAGTAAAACCCCGCAAACAAGAACATACTTTTATAAAAAACAGACTGAGTAGATTCTTATAAATGAGGTACTTATGACATTTTCAAGGTTTGGTTCTTATAGCGAGGACACTTGTTACTATGATAAGTACAGACAGTATGTGTTAAATAAACTTGAGGGTAGAATGACTGCATTTATATTTATATCATACAGCTTTATAAAATAATTTGCATATCCCTGAAAACTGTTAGAGGTGCTCAATTATGAATAGTTGGGAGCTTCTTTACACTGACATGATGAAATTTCTTAATTAAGCGTACCATCTCATAAGAACATTGGAGTAAATCAGTCTGTTTTTGGTTCTTATCTTTGGGTGTCTTTTTTCACAAAATCAGTCTGCAGGTTCTTATTTTGCTATGTTCTTGTTTGCGGGGTTTTATTGTCCTTTGCTCCTTGTGGTCCTCTCCCTGTAGTGTTTGTATAATTTGTATAGTAATTAGGAAGTATAGTAGGATGTAGGTGTAGCATGTATTGTAAAATTTTAGATGAATATAGAAAAAAAATACTCCCCGTTTGGGGAAAGCGAGAGGGAAGACATACAGGCTACATTGCTGTTGATCACTGAACTGAATAAGTATACACCGACAATAGTATTTACGTACTTCAAAGTACAAAGGTCAATATGCTAAATACTACAGCAAGGTAGAGGATTCCACCCTACCACCATGTGCCCAAAAGCAAAAGCCAAAGGTTGAAGTGCCCCGCTCATGCCGATGCTAGCTCCTAGATGTAACGACAGAAATTATGCCGACCCACAAGCAAACTTATCGAGCTCAATATATGCTGCTCTTTCATTTAGGCCAACAGGTGAGAACGTTTCAAGTTTGTACATGGGCGATGATACACCGATTTTTTGGGAAAGGAAGGCAAAAATTGCAGAATTTCTTACCCATTAGCTGCCTAGTTACCCAGTCTGCATAGCAGAAAACAGTCCTGATAATATCGAGGCCTTCATATGTCTTTTCGATCAAACCCTGGACAAATTTGCCCCTCATAAAACCGTTACTGTCAGAGGAAACAACAAGCTTCATATGTCAAAAGCATTGAGAAAAGCAATGATGCAAAGAACCCGGCTTAAGAATAAAGCAAATAATTCACATGATGAAAGAGATTTGCAAAGATATCGTGAACAAAGGAATCTCATTGTCAAATTGAACAGGCGTGCAAAAAAGGAATATTTCAAAAACCTTGACCTGAAGGATGTGACAAAAAGCAAACGGTTCTGGAAGACCCTTAAACCTATGTTTTCAGATAGTAGCGCAGTTAGTGAAAAAATTGTGTTGATTGATAAAGACGAAGTAATTCGAGACAATCAGGCCATTAGTGAGCATTTCAACCATTACTTTGCGAATATAACCGACACGTTAAATATTGCAAAGATAACTAAAGAATCTGTGCAAACTACAGGCGACCCTGTCCAAGACTGTATACAAGCATACTCAAACCATCCTAGTATATTAAGGATTAAGAGTATGGTTAATGCACAAGAAAAGTTTGTATTTTCACACGTAGACCCTTCTACGGTCTTTAGTGAAATTCAAAAGATGAATGCCACTAAAAAGACTAGTGGAGCTGTACCTACCGATAAATTAAAATTAGCCTCAAATATTTGCTATAAGGAGATAGCATATCATATAAACAACGCAATAGATACGAATATCTTTCCAAACATTTTAAAGCTTGCAGACGTCTCACCTATTTTCAAAAATGGCGAATCCACGATCGATGTTAATTACAGACCAATCAGTGTTCTTTCTTCTGTTTCGAAAATTTATGAGCGACTTCTCTCAAAACAAATATTACCTCACAAATCTGATAGCCAATCGCCAATATCTATCAGATTTGTTATGTGGTTTTCAAGAGAAATACAGTACACAAGATGCCCTGATAAACACAAGATTACACAAGATTGATTGAACGATGTCGCAAGTGTCTTGACAAACGTGGTATAGTTGGAATGGTTCTTATGGACCTTTCCAAAGCGTATGATTGCCTGCCCCATGATCTCCTTATAGCAAAACTAGGGGCCAATGGCTTTAGCTTGGGTAGCCTAAGAATGCTCCATAGCTACCTTACTTCTCGAAAACAGCGGGTGAGGATTGACTCTAGTTATAGCTCGTGGCTCGATATCACATCTGGGGTACCGCAAGGTTCAGTACTTGGTCCTCTGTTATTCAACATTTACATAAATGACTTGATTTACTTCATTGAGGAATCAGAAATATGTAACTTTGCCGATGATAACACCTTATTCGCCTGTGACCAAAAAATTGAACGAGTGATATCTAGTCTGGAAATCGATATACACAGTACCTTAGAATGGTTCGAATCTAACATGATGGTTGCAAACCCATCGAAATTCCAACTAATGTTTATGGGCCTAAATCAAGACAACAATCTTTGCTTGGAAATTGATGAGAAAATAATCCCATCCACTAATCAAGTTAAACTATTAGGAATAACGATTGACGCGAAACTGAAATTTGATACTCACGTTGAGTCCTTGTGTGTAAAAGCAAACAGGAGTGTTAGTGCTTTTTCCAGGGTTGCAAGATATCTTCAGCAACCTCAAAAAAGGTTACTGTATAATTCGTTTGTTATGTCAAACTTTAAATACTGCCCCTTAATTTGGATGTTCTGTGGAAAATGTGCCAATAATAAGATCAATAAGATCCACAAACGAGCATTACGAGTTTTGTTTGATGACTATGATGCACCATTTGCTGATCTTCTTGTTAGAAGCAATGAGAAAACTGTCCATGTTCAGAATTTACAAAGACTAATGGTAGAGATCTACAAAACATTAAATCATGAGAACCCTCTATTTTTGTCTGAACTATTCCAAAGAAGAGAGATAAGATATAATCTCAGAATAAAGGACACTGTTTTACTTCCAAGCACATCCACCGTGGCATTTGGCATGAAGTCCATATGTTTTAGGGGTAGCATACTCTGGAACAGCATACCAGATGTGATAAAGAGCAGCGAAACGGTCGCTTCCTTTTGCAAAAAAATCAAAATATGGGCTGGGGAAGGATGCAATTGTAAATTATGCTGCCTATTGTAAATATTATGATTTTGCTGTATTTAGGTTAAATAGTTGGTTTTTATTAGCTCACTCTTCTTAAGAGTATGAGCTATTATTAGTTTTATACCAACTGTAAATAAGAAGTTCATTATTATTATTATTATGTTGGCGAGGACCGAGATACAACTTTTTACTTGAGGGGGCCACGGGCAAACTGGGTGACTAGTGAAGCGAGCCAAAACCTAGAAGGGAGTCTGGGAGTACTCCCTAGACTTATTACGTTGAGTCCTAGTAATCGCTACCACCCACCCACCCCTCGCTCATACTAGGACTCATGGCTTTCCAGCCCCACAGCTGGCCCTGTAAAGGAATCGTTGTTGCTATGCGCTCGAAGCTGTTCCGCAATTTAGCACTGGTCAATTTTGAAAGCGAGGCAATTCCTTTACGGGGCCAGCTGTGGGGCTGGAAAGCCATGAGTCCTAGTATGAGCGAGGGGTGGATGGGTGGTAGCAATTACTAAACTCAATAAGTCTAAGTACTCCCCTGGAAAAATGTGAGACCACGCTCTTCAAATCGGCTAAAAACGATGCTAAATTTTGTTCCTCAATACAGATTGACATTATAGGTAAATGTACTTTGGGATGTACACATCCCCAAAAATCAAGAATGCTTAATTTGCCTTTACCAAAAAGCTTATATAGAGTTAATAGCATCACGCTTCTAGCGTGAGACAAATTTGTTAGCTGTAAATATGATATTTACGGCTAAAATATCCCCACAGGGCTTCCTAGACTAATGAAAGGTAGAAATTGAACGAGATATACATAAGGAAATGAAGTACCTTTACCTATCTAATATTCTGGAACACTAAAATGAGTAAAGAATAAAGATTTACTGCAGCAACTACTGGAATTTTTTGAGGGGGCCATGGCCCCCCTGGACCCCCTGTATCTCGGTCCTTGGCCGTTGGTCACTTAACGATCGGCAAGGCAGCTAATGGGTAAGAAATTCTGCAATTTTTGTCTTCCTTTCCCAAAAAATCGATGCATCATCGCTGATGGTTTGTACTGCCAAAAGAACTCGAAAGAGTTTCCAGTCCTAAGTGAATTAATAAGTGGTGCCACGCATAGTTTTCAATAGCTGTTTAATGGGATTCATCTTCAAGTTTTCAAAAACTTTCTTTCTAATAGTTTGAAAAAGCTAGTTCCATTGATACTTTTGCGAGGATTTTAGTTTAGGTTGTGAAAATACATTGTTATATAAATAAGATTTTGAAATGTATAAACACTCGGCTGTCCTCTTGTAAAGTTAACTGACGCAGATTTTAACATCGAAACATTTTACAAAACAATTGCGTTTATAATTTGTTTTCTGTTTTTAAAGATGGCAGCTTAACTTACAGATATATTTTATTATCATTAGTTTTTTCCTATTATGATGATGATTATGATGATGATCATGATTATTGTCCTTTCTTCACGCCCTTCGCGGTGTTTGGCAGATTTTCTGGGCACTGCAGCTACTTGATTATCTCAATCTTAGGTGTCCAACGTCCTTCTTATTATCTTTGCTGTGCAAAGTGCACACGTTTTTTGTAATGAAGAGGTCATCTGTCCCATTTCAAGTTATCACTTCTTTCCTGACACACCATAGTTTTGCCACTTCTCTTCTAAGATCTTCGTACTTCTCTTTCTTCTGCTCTTCTCTTTCCATCACCTCACCCTTCCAGCAAACGGGCATAAAAAGTCAATGATTTTGCATCCATTTTTCTCTTTATCATGTATTACAATACAATGTCAGGTCGGTTGTTATTCAACTGCTGATCCGTTTGAATTCTAAAATCCCAGAAGATCTTTGACTTTTCATTCTCTAAACAATTTCTGGAATGTGATCATACCATTTTTCTGTACAGTCGAAATCATAGTTACGGCAAATCTCCCAGTGAATTACTTTCCCAACTCTATCATGATGCCAATTCTTGTACTGGTTCTGGACCAATTTTTCACATTCAGCCACTATATGGGCAATAGATTCTTCTCGTTTTCCACACATTCTACAAACAGGTGAAACATCTTGTTTATCTATGCGGCTGTTAATAGCATTCCTCATCAATGCTTGATCTTGGGCTGCCATTAACATCCCCAACATCCCCTCCCTCTCCTTCTTCAGCGTACCTTTCCTCAGCCATTCGCATGAATCAGAACTTCGTATGGCTGCAGTCAAAATTGGCCATGCAGAGCCTTCTCTTTATAAGGTTCCATATTTTTTTTCTTGATTGCTTCCTTTGGCGTTCCAGAGCTTGCTCTTCTCTACGTAGCTAAGCAAACTGTTTACCTCAATCTCAACGCAGTCCTCAACACTGATTAAGCCCCTACCACAGCAAGAAATATCTAAATTTCCCTATAGTTTTTTCATGGAAATTTAGGGGAAACGGACAGTTTTCTCTGGGAAATTGAAGGGAAACGGAAATTTCCATTTCCCTTTTAGGAAACTGTTAGGAAATTGTCCGTTTCCCCAAAATTTCCAACAAAAAACATGGGGAAATTTCACCATTTTTTGCAGTGTACCACCGTCCGCTCTTTTGTAATAGAGTCTGTCAACATCAGCCTGTGGATGCTCGGGAGTGCTCTATTGATTGTTACTAGCTTTCTCATTTTCCTATCGACAGCTCATCTACCCTCCAGTTAATTATCCCTGCGCCGTATCTGATTCCATAACATCTTCATGTTCAGTGATGGTATTGTTATGCCAGGTAATGAAATTATGAAAGGTCTTGAAGAGGAGGGTACAAATATTTTGGAATTTTAGAGATCGACAATGTAAAGCGCGAAGAAATGAAGGAGAAACTGAAGAGGGAGTAGATCAGACGGGTTAGAAAGATACTGAAGTCCAAACAGAATGGTGGAAACATCATCCAAGCAATAAATGCCAGGGCAGGCTGATACAGTTTATTACTGATATGTGCAGCCTGTATACTGATACAGGCTGCACAATTTTAATTCTTATGAAAGTCTGCCTTAGGTTATCACTTTTGACTTAAATCCATTAATCATATTTTGTATAAAGAAAAGGACCTATTCTTTGATACATAATTGTTATATCCTTTTAGCTCTAAATTTTTTTGACCAGTAATCTGCCTCAGCTCTGTTGTTTTATTGTCGGTTTGCTGTAATGCATCTTAGTTTTTGAAATTGAATTTGCCATCCAATTGAATTGAATTTGCCATCCAATTGAAATTGAATTGAATTTGCCATCCAAAATGAAGACCCGGTGACCTTCCCTTTTTCGCTATGAATGGTACAGTGCAACGTAAGGATAAATGTTGTAGTTAGATCTTCATGGAAAAAAATGATGCGTGCCAAAACTGGTAGTCTTGGTCAATTATTCTCTGGGGGAGGAGGGGTCATAACACGTTGAGGGTATGGGTATTTGTCGCTCGGCGTCGCTCATGTGGGTTGGATTTGGGGCCTTAAATTCTCTAAACAAGGGTCCTCTTTCGACATATCCTCCTTTAAAAAATGGGTGGGATTGGCAAAAATTGGCAAAAACTAGTTAAACATATGGGTAGCTTTCTGACAAAAAATCCGAGAAATACTATAATAAGGATAGGAATGAAAGCAAATTTTGGTAATTAGGAGTTGGGAGCTCTCTGAAATGCTGGTGGCAGACACCTGTCCATCTCTCATCCAATGTACCCACCCCTGAATGAGATGCTTAGCGTAAATTTGCTGGACAAAGGTAGGGCCGCTTTGCTAAGAATTTGACTTCGAGGTCGTTTGATTCTTTACTAGGAAAAGGGTTCGAGATTTTGGTCATTTTCCCTTACATTTGTCGGAGGGAAGTAGAACCGACGAAGTAAATGCTTCATAAAAAGTTTTGGTTCGAAAGAAGATTTTGGTAGAACAGTAAATCAGATTCATAAGGCAGCACCGTCGTGCTGTAATAGCTGATTTTTTCTTGACTTCCTTAAACAACTATGGGATTATATTTTTCACAAGTCTTTCTCACTCCAGTGATACTCAAAATTTCCCAAGCACATTAGGAGCTCGTAAAATATGGGTGCGAGCAAAACAACTCCGAGTTTCACGAATGATAAACTACCTGCTGATTTGCATTGACTAAGGCTGCATGTTTTGTCATATCGTTGTTGTACCAGTAATTGCAGAGGCCTGAAGCTTGGACCTCAGTCTAATAGTAGCAGCAGGGGCTGCCCTTCTGCTCTTCTTCGAAGAGCAGATCTTCGAAGGTGCAGATAGGTTGCAGATCCTATCATTTATCCTTTATCATTTATCATTACACCCTATCATTTTCAGCGTATCAAACTGTATATCATAACACAGTTTCATGCTTCTGTCACAATCTGCTCGATTTTCAAACTTCTTTGGTGCTGAGTAGAATACAGTATCTGTTTGTTTCGCTTAAAGAAAATCGCCTTCACTCGCGGCACTTCGGCATGTGAAAGGTAGTGCTGACCAGACAAAACGTAAGGAATAGTCCAGCGATCTGCGATTAGGAACGTCACTCATGGAATGCGATCTCGTACAAGCAAACCCCACATTAATCATTACTTTCGGTAATCGGATATGGGTGGAAAATGGGCTGCAACTGTAGGTAACTTGTCGAGCGCACTGTCAACAACGCAGAACGAGTTGAAAATTAGATTTTTGTCGAAAGAGGTAGAGCAATAACCTCAGAGTAGATGCACCTTGCTGAGAATCGAAATTCCAGACCACGAAGCTACTAAACTTCTCTAGAAGTCTTAAGTTCACTGAGAGCAAATGGTATATATTGAATCCAATCTAAGAGTGCTTGACTGCTACTTCTCTTTTACAACTACCTCTAACTTAGAGTTTTTTACCGCATGAACTGCAGAAATTGTCAGCACCAGAGGACCTTCTTCCGCATACTGCACAAAGTTTTGTTTTTGCCTCAAGATTCCTTTCCCCAGTCACATCTGACTGCTCTTCAGATGAAACTCTGCTGTCAGGACTTTCACTGGGTGACGTATTGACAATATAGACAGGTGGTATTGTCTCTGAATCTTGCATCAGGTGTGAGCCACGACCGTGGCGCAGTGTCTCACGATTTATTTCAGAAACTTTCACTACACTTGAGGTGCTACTGCCAATTTGTTTTCCATGAGCAATAGGTCTTGGACCTATTGGAGAGAAGGCAGATCCTCCCCTTTCTTGGCTACCACGGTTGTAAATACAGCTAGCATCCTTGCAAGCACAGGGTCCTTGTCCTTTAGACGCCATCCGACTAGATAATCTTTCATGAGCCGGCAACATACATTCAATCGCTTGCACAAAATCGCCATCACATGCCTGCAAAATCAGTTCCAATACGTGTCTGTTTTGCTCAGGAAATAATCTTTGAAGTAGCTCGATTGACTTAGCAGGAGGGAGTATGGTTGGCGGCAGGTTCGAGGGTGGTGGCAAAGAGAATCCTGCGAGTTGATGCATGGGTGCATTTGTTTGGTGGAAAAAGCTTCCATTTGATGCTGAGTGTTGATTTAATTGCGGTGGTAGTGGACTGGGGATCCCAGCGGCTTGGTGCATTCTCATGCAGGAGAAGTTTGATGTGCCTGAGGGATAATGGTATAATGGCCCACGAGATGACATTGATATGGTTGCCGGAACATGACTATGCATTTGCTGCTGACTTTGTGTCACACCACCAGGATAGTGTAGTAATTGTGGGGGAGAGCCATGAACTGCTTGCCTCTCATTGGTTCCTGATGATATATCCGAGGATGCGGCTGGCGTTATAGGCTCCACTATGGGCACTTCTTTTTTATCAAGCTTATATTTTTTCATAGGAATTGCTACAGTAGTATCACTGTCGGAATGCTCATTTGCTGATAAATCACCAGTTGTGCTTTCACTGGCCCTATTTGCGTTTGCATCCATTTCTGCTTCACTTGCATCGTCGTCGGAGCAGGAAGATGATGTAAAGCCATGATCTAAAAAAGAGAATTCATGTATCATTGAAGTGATCACGTCATCACATAAGTTCGGGCAGCGCAGTTGACGATGGTCTTCGTCAATTAATGTCGGAACCAACACATTTTTGTATGCAAGACAAAACCCAAAACTAGGCACAAAATTCTCCGTATTGTGCCATTAAGGAAAAGACACAAGGTCATCGCGTTTCCTCCATCAATGGCACTTACAACGTACTTAATTACAATTCCACACTAGCTAACCAAAAGACGAGAAACAAACAAACAAATAAACAAAAATTACAAGAACGAGCAAAACAGAACTGAATATGGGGTAGCTGCATTCAATCAATTAGTTTCGTTGCTGAATAACCGATATTGTAGCGTCCATGATAATTCTGTTACCAAAGACATTCAACAATGGAGACCTCAGCAGACTTTCTTCCCTAACACTCGTTGTTTTTGCACGTTTTTTGCCTTTTTTAGTACCCTTTGTTACTGCTTTATTCAATGGCTGTTTACGCCCTATTTTACACGCTGATGATGGACCTTCAATTTGGTCCGAAAACGTTCGTACTAATCAAAACATGGCTTAGCCATTTATGTTTTTGTCTCAAGGATCACATGGATTTGTCAAGGTAAGGCTCAAATCCTTACTGGTTCTCAGAGCACGCGGAAATCATCCAACCTAACGAAAATCAACCAATGACATCGCCGCTTCTAACCCCCTGAGACAGTCCATCATTCCGTTCGTTGGTGTTTATGAATGAAGTCATTTTAACGAAGAAATAGATGGACTCTGATATATTCACACTAAAGACAGTTGAAGTAGTTCATCTGCTGAATTTTGATGAGTGTAACTGTTTAAGCTCATAAAATGACATCGAACACATCTGCAAACAATTGCTCATTTTCATCAGCATTCCCTTTTGTTAGCTGTTAGATGCTGCTAGTTTCCCAAGGACTTATTCCATTCTAATTGTTTCAAAAATTCTTTCTTTTATCAAACTGCAAAATGAAAATTCAGATCAGTAGACATTATTAAGCAGCTTTTCAGCGACTCTCTTAGAACCCTGTTGAGCCTGATGCAAAAAGTGTACCATGTAACCAAACAACTTTTCACGAGCTCCCTGAAATCATACCTACAATCGCGGACAAGACTCATGGCACACTTCATTTTTTGGAGGAAACTCCGAGTTGAGCTCCCACTCCCCCCCCGCCCCCATTGCAGTGTTGAATTCTGATGAAAATGTCATAGATGAGTTGATGAGTATGTCGTCGCCAAGCAAGCAGCATTGCAATGGTGGGACGGGGAAAAAGCCTCTTTCGACTAGCCTGTGTTCAAAACCACTTGAAATGAAAGATGAATAGTATGTGTAACTGAGCACAAATCCGTGTTCAGACAATGAATTGAATTGCGAAGTAATTAAACGCTATCTTTTACACTTCTGATTGGCTGTAATTAAGTGAGATCTTAACACAATCCCAACCCAATACCTGATCCAACATCTAATCTGAGACAGAATCTAGTAGTGTATCCTGTAGTTTTAGCTGAACGTTGTGTGTCTTTATGTTTTTGGCCTTGGGGTAGTCGTTGTTTTTTTCGCTCCCCTCGGTATTATTGTTCCTGTGGTGTTGTATAGTAACTGCGGATAGGTATAGTTACTTAATTTAAGTTACTTAAGTTAGTTAGTTACTGTAAGCATTGTTACTTACAGTAGAACGTAAGCATTGTTGTAAATTATTTCATATGAATAAGAAAAAGAAGGAAAAAGATCTCAACACAACGGATGTCTTTGTGAATCTATGTGTCTGAAACAATAAGGGCTGATCGTTATTACTCACTACAGTTTCAATTTCAATTCATTAGACTTGCTACACTAACATAAGGAGCGTCGTCTACTAAACAAAACGAATCTAAACTATTAACAAAACCCGAATACAGAATAAGATAAGAACTATAATGAAGAACAAATAATCAATGAGAAAACTAAAGATATACATACGATGACTAGGATAGTTCTATGGTATTAGAGCAGGGATATTAGGGCGTAATTTAAAAGCATCTATGTTTTTCGTGACTTCTAAGAGCAGTTTCTGGCCTTTGCAAGACATCAGGTAAATGAATTATTGTCGATTATCAAAAGAGTGAAAAGTTCTTATTTCCTTCTCAAACGGTGAGGAAGAGTTTTACTCGCAGTGGTTGATAAACTGGGCATTCCAAAGGGAAATGTTCTTCGTTTTCAACTTTGTTTAGAGAACACAGGCGAACGAACTACAGTTGTAAAAAGTCAATAGGATTAGCAGGCATTCAAATCTCCTATTCCCTGTATTGTGATTTATAGGCAGTCTGTCACGCATTTGATTGGGTAATTTGGACAATGCAAAGAATATGAAATTTAATAGCTGCTAATCCTCTGACTTTCTACCGCCGTAGAAAGTCAAAACGGTTGTTTTAGATGCACAAAGGGCTTGTTTTAGATGCACAGATTCGCAAAGAAATCTGTTGTGTTGAGCGCCGACTTCGTCGCAGCCAATCAGAGCCGTGACAGACTGCCTTTAAGTTTCCTGTAGCTATTCACATGAGACAGGCTTTTCCTTCCCATAACAAAACGAATAGTGATAATGCGAATTATTCGTCACATACAATGTTTCTTCAGATTCTGAAGAAAATTTCTGAACACGAATTTGCGCTCAATTACACAGACCACTTTCCTTTCTTTTCAAGTGATCTTTTTTTTTTTATTTTTTTTTATACTCAATGCAAAAATTTACAATAACATTTTACCTATAACACTACCTACGAAACTACTATACGACACTACAAAGACGCTACCAGGAGAAGCAATATGTCATGACTACCCCCCTGGCATTTAACATAAACTAAAAAAGGAGAAAAAAAAATACATCTAAATATACCACTAAATACAAAATGCTAAATATAAGAAGAAAACTGTTTTACAAACAAATACTAAAGCCGGTTTCACAGAAGTCAGGCCAATATAGGTGATTGTAGTGGGAGAAATTTGGACTTGATATTTCAGATAAAATTGCATAATCAAGATGGATAAATCATTCACACTATGTTAGCCGAAAAATCGAATGTGGAACGGGCGCACTAAAGAAAAGGGACGAGACTCTGCGACGAGAAACTTTACGAAAATGGACTTGGTGGTTAGGTGACGGTTTACTAGTTCCAAGGTGATCTTAGTCAAATCGACCAGTTGCGTGGATGTATTGCAGAGTCAACTCTAGTATTCCTGTTGAGGTCATTTGGAAGATATCTATCACCATACAACAAAAGTTGCGCCAAAACCAGGTTTGAAAGATCGATGTATCCATATGGTCGTAGCAGTTGAAATACTCTAGCGAGAAGATTTCGACGTTCAACCTCGAAGGAGGGGCAGAGCAACAGGAAGTGTTCCGTAGTCTCAATACCATCATTAGTAGGGCACATTGGATTTATGGAATCTTTAAAATTGTGCTTGAATTTGTGAAAGCATAATTTGCTGAGACCCACTCTTAGTTGAGTCAGATAAGATAATCCTATTGGGTCGTGAATCCCAAAGACAGATTTATCAGGGGGACGGATCATAGAGATCAGCCTTTTCTTAAAGATGGCAACCGACGGCGCGAGTCTAATCTCTGGGTCTAGTTCATTCCATTCAGCCAGGCAATTGGGATAGAAACTAGATTTGAATTTTTCTGTTCTTGCCCTTATTTGCCCAATGACATCCTGATTGCGAAGAGAGTAATGCGACTGCTGAAGTGATCTAGAACACAGGCTACTTTCGACTCAAAAATTATCTGTCCCAAAGAGTTTTGTCCGCAATTGTAGCCGATTGTAGCTGCCTGAAAGCAAAAGCCATTGTCATATGCTTTCCACCACAGCTTATGCGTGCAGACTCTACTGATTCTTTGAAGAGCAGTGAAGTGCCTCCTCGAGTAGAGTACGAGTAGAGTACAGTAAAACCCCGCAAACAAGAAGATACTTTTCTGCAAAACAGACTGACTAGGTTCTTATAAATGAGGTACTTACGATATTTTCAAGGTGTGGTTCTTATCGCAAGGACACTTGTTACTATGATGAATACATAGCTATGTGTTAAGTAAACTTGAGGGTAGAACGACTGTATTTAGATATTAGAGGGTATGGTATTTTGTTGTGGACCAAGCAATTTACATCATACAGCTTCATGAAATAATTTGCATATCCCTGAAAACTGTTAGTTGTGTTCAGTTATCAATAGTTGGGAGTTTGTTTACACTGATATGATGAAGTTTCTTAATTAAGTGTACCATCTCATAAGAACATTGGAGTAAATCAGTCTGTTTTTGGTTCTTATCCTTGGGTGGCTTTTTTCACAAAATCAGTCTGCAGGTTCTTATTTTGCTATGTTTTTGTTTGCGGGGTTTCACTATATGCGCACCAGTGACACAAAGCCTGTCCAGAGTCACATGTGGTTATCTCATTGGTGGAAAGGGATCTCTATTGTTTCTTTTAGTTTACTTGATCGACAAACATCTTCAAGGAATTCTTGTAATTGTTTTCACTGAATTAGATTCAATGTGGCGTCCACAAGTAGGATTAAAATTAAGGTGATCAAAATAACCCCACACAATAGGATTTGTTTGGCTAGGTTTGTCTATGCACACGCCAATTAAATCAAAACATGTCCAGCTGACATTACGATAAGGCCCAAATCCTTACTGGTTCTCAGAACACGCGGAAATCATCCAACCTCACGAAAATCAGCCAATGACATCGCCGCTTCTAGCCCCCTGAGAAGAAATCGGTCATCTTTGCGAAATTATACAACCCTAAGCAAGATCATTCACTCACCGTTGACACCAGCACCAATTTGAGCTCATAAAAACTTCGACTGAAAGCGAACAGATTTGTGCAAATTAAAAGAAGGTTCCACGTTCCATGTTATGTCGACAAATGCAACAACTCTCCACTGTTGACGAACACACGAGGCAATTTGGTATCACGACTCAAGGGTAGTATTATGTCATTGCCCTCCTGAATATCTAAAATGAGTTAAAATGTATTTGTACATTGTTTGAAACATGAAATACCATTGTTTTTGAAAAAGCGCTTTGTAAAGTAAAAAGATTTTGACATTTTGACTCTTAGGAGAGTCATGACAAAATACTGCTCTTCAACCATGACACCAGGCTGTCTCGTGTCTTTGTCAACAGTGGAGAGTTATTTCATTTGTCGACATAACATGGAACATGGAAACTTCTTCAAATTTGCACAAATCCGTTTGCTTTCTGTCGAAGTTAACCCAAATTTAATGGATAAATGAGCTCAAATGGGTGCTAGAGTCAACGGTGAGTGAATTATCTTGCTTAGGCTTGTATATTTGGCCGATTCTAGGCCCAAGAATTGGCTTCTACCCAGGATGAGCGTAGGCCCATTTACCTTGCTTGTTGGAAATTGCAGAAATTTGTCAAATTTATTGAGATCTTAGGAAAAACAAATGTATCTGGGTTATTGCCCAGGCTAATATACATATTCTGTGAAATTTTCATCGATATATCTCCTTTCTAGCAAGTTATCTGAATTTTCGAAGAAAGGTCAATTTTTCTTGGCTGGTAACGCTCGTAGCTCTGGCTCCAAATAAGATATTTGCCTAAACATGTAAACAACTCTGGACGGATATCTCTGTAACCGATTTATCAAAAAATATTTTAAACAACTGCAATAGGGCCTAATTTTTAATTCAAAAATCTGTCGGATGGACATTAGATACTTTGAGGCTTCTGCCTGTCCAAACCTTTATGCGTATGGCTACCTCGGTTATGAACCTATCTAAAACACATTGTTGTCTATAAAATAGACCATCTGGATCTGCGTTTGACCCTCCCAGTTCTGCAGGAATCCAAGTTTTCCTCGTCTGTAGGACGGACTAGATAGAAAGTGAAATTTTAATGCATGTTTTTCAATTGCATCTCTGTTCTGCTACAAAGTACTTTTCTGTACACTCTTGGCCGATTCTAGCCCAACTCATCAAGCATCGATTCTAGCCCAACTCGATGCATCACTCTAGCAAGGCCGATTCTAGCCCAACTCGATGCATCACTCAACTCTTCAAGATTGCGTTTCAATGTGGCTTTTGCTTAGAATGATTAATCAATGGCATTGGAATACTTTAAGTGCATGGAGTCTGTCTGTTGGACGGACACGGTCGGATGGACAAAATTTTCCTATCCTTTTGGCAACGCCTACTTCATACTGAAAGCCGCTATGCCCATGTGACGCCATTTTGAGTAAACTTCAGCAGAATTCCGTGCAAAATATTGTCCTCAGCCCCATATTGAATGAAAACTTCGTCTCCAGTCAAAACCATTAAGACAAGTTCATGCAACAAAATTTTCACCTCATGATTTTTTCGTGAAAATGATGGTAAAATGAGTCACTATCTTCCGCCTGCAGATACTGAAAACAGTTAAATTACTTTGGAACTCACATAATTTTTTATTTGCAAAAACACGATTTTCTTTGAATGTGACCGATTTCAAAATAGGCCCAATATTTGAGCTTCCATTTTGTGACGGTACCAGAAACTTCATCTCAAACGATTGATTTTGTCGCAGGAGGTTTGAAGCGGCGACGCCATTGGCTGATTTTCATGAGGTTGGATGATTTCCGCGTGTTCTGAGAACCAGTAAGGATTTCAGCCTTAAATTCCAAAAGGCAGAATGTTTGGCAGACTTTGAAGAGATTCTCGATTTCATTTGCAGAAGTCTGAAAAGGAGGCAACTTTGCTCGCGTTGCTACGGTAACCGGCAACCTTACTCTTTGTTGCCAAGCGCCAGACTCGTGTTCGTGCTATTTAACCGGAAACCTCGTCTTCGCCAGGATAACTCTGAAACCTGCTGCTTTGAAGAACTTTGTGTTTGATTGGGAACTGTGTCTCCATCTCTGCGAAGTCTACCGTTTCAGAATTTGGTTGGTTTGGAATTACCAATCAAACATACCCTAAATACTTTGGAACCTTCTGATTAACATTTAATTGACTGTAATCCTCCCCTTGATGTCCGTTCTGTGTATCTTGACATTTCTAAAGTGTTTGATAGGGTGTGGCACGATGGTCTAATCTATAAATTAAAACGATGTGGTGTATCGGGACAACTTCTTTTTCTTATCCAAAGCTTTCTTATGGATCGAAAGCAGAGAACTGTACTGAATGGACAGAGTTCTAATCGGGGAGATATTTCGGCAGGGTGCCTCAGGGCTCTATTCTGGGACCGTTATTTTTCCTTGTGTATATAAATGATCTAGCCGTAGGTTTGAAGTATAATGTTAAGTTGTTTGCTGATGATACGTCATTGTTCACAGTGGTAGGTGATTCCAATACAGCAGCCAATGATATGAACGATGACTTGGATTTGATAAGTCAATGGGCCCACACTTGGAGAATGTCATTTAATCTTGATCCAAAAAAACAAGCCGTTGAATTAACATTTTCAAGGAAGAAAATTGAAATTGACCATCCTGTGATCCTTTTTAATAACATACCTGTGAAGAAGGTAGTTGAGCATAGACACTTAGGAATTATCCTGGACTCAAAGCTATCTTTCTCAGCTCTGGGCTCAGCTCATATCAAATCAGCTATCTCCAAAACAAGGAAGGGCATTGGTTTGCTGAAATATCTCTCCAAGTATCTGCCCAGGCATACTCTAAACGAATTATATAAACTCTACGTTCGTCCCCACTTGGACTATGGTGATGTTATTTATCATATCCCTGCTTAAGTATGTGACTTAAGTCAAAACATCGTTTTGCCAAATTTAATGGAAAAGCTAGAGTCTGTTCAGTATTCCGCTGCTTTGGCTGTAACAGGAACATGGAGGGGGACATCTCGGGAGAAGCTGTACACAGATCTAGGCTGGGAATCATTAAGTTCCCGAAGATGGAGTAGACATCTCACCTTGTTCTACAAGTTTGTAAATAATCTTAGCCCCGAGTATACAGTAAATCCAATTCCCCTTCTTCATCAGTCACTGTACTGTCTTTGTAACCAGGGTGTCATTGGGCAATTAAAAGCAAGGACAGAAAAATTCAAGTCTAGCTTCTATCCCAACTGTTTATCCGAATGGAATAAGCTTCAGCCTGAATTGAGACAGGCACCTTCTGTTGCTGTTTCAAGAAGAAACCATTGTCGATAATCCGTCCTCCTGCAAAATCTGTGTTTGGAATTCACGATCCAAAAGGATTATCCTATCTTACTCAACTGAGGGTTGGTCTCAGCAAATTAAATTTCCACAAATTCAAGCATAATTTTAGGGATACCATAAACCCAATGTGCCCAACAAGTGATGGGATTGAGGATATAGAGCACTATTTGTTGCTCTGCCCTTCATTTGATGTTCAACGACAGGATCTTCTCGCTAGAGTTGCTGAATTATTACGATCATTTGTAAAAATCACCGATCTTTCAAAGGATGCTTTGACACAGCTTTTGTTATATGGTAATCAATACCTTTCCAATGACTTGAATAGAAACATACTCGAATTGAACTTACGTTTAATCACGAGTTTTAGGAGAAATTTAGAAGAAAATAAAATCATTATGACATGAAGAATATACATTGCCTGGCCTCTTTCTTGTGTTTGTCTTTCTCTTTACCTTCTGGGGCAGCAAATAAGCTTCTTTCAGGTCCAAAATAACAGCGTGAGTGTGCAGTTTAGGCCACGATGTCAACTCCACTCAAAGCAGGGTCAAATTACAATACCTCATTTTCGATGAAAGAAGCTTATTTGCTGCCCCAGAAGGTAAAGAGAAAGACAAACACAAGAAAGAGGCCAGGTAATGTATATTCTTCATGTCATAAAGATTTTATTTTCTTCTAAATTTCTCCTAAAACCCTTGGTTTGATTGACATCTATTGCAACCTATGCAAGCACCAAGTCCTTTAAAGTAAATGTTATTTTTCCTTGTAAATTCTTTTTCACATCAGACCCCCATCAGACTAGGTATTTTACCTAGAGTAATATCGCCCCTATCAGACCACCATCGATTCCGTGTTGTGCAACGGCCTTGAATAAATTGTTAAAGTTAAAAGGGAGCTTGGGCCTAGCTAATCCAAAAAGCGCGCGAAAGTTGTTTGCTGATGTCATCTCTTTGATATTTCTTCATTTTCTCTGTTTAGTTTTGCTCAGACTTGCAATAAAGTTTTGAAGTTGACCTCCTGCCACGAAGGTGTAAGTACAATTCACATTTCCTTTGATGTTTCCACACACCTTGTCTATTTTGTGTCGTTTCTCGATATCTCTTTCAGTTAACATAGAATAGTCTTCAAGAACGTTTCCTCCAACTCTTCTCGTTTCATATCCAAAGAAATTTCGAGAATCGCACACAAATTGCGAGACCTAAGGCTCCTTTTGGAAGAGCACTGCAACTGACTGCACTGCACTGCAGTCTTAGGGCCTCTGTTATTCAACATCTTCATTAATGATCTTTTACTCTTTATTCAAAACTCGGATATATGTAATCATGCAGACGATACTACAATCTATACCTGCAATAAGAACCTTGACAATAAAGTTCATAGGCTTGAAAATGATTGTAGTATAGCTTTAGAATGGTTTGCCGACAACTTTATGAAATTAAATGCAGATAAATGCCATTTGTTGGTTCTTGGGCAGAGATGTGACGATCCTGTTACTGTGAGGATTGGAAGTGCTGACGTTGTAAATAGCTCTGAAGAGAAGCTACTCGGAGTTCAAGTTGATAGCAAACTTTCCTTCGATAATCATGTTTCCAAACTGTGCCAAAAGGCTAGCAATAAACTTTATGCACTTGCTCGCATATCACCATACATGGATCAGAAAAAATTAAGAACTCTCGTGAGGGCTTTTATTACCAGTCAATTTCAATACTGTCCTTTAATCTGGATGTTTCACAGCAGGCAGCTGAACAAAAAAATTAACAAAATACAGGAAAGGGCTTTGAGAATAACTTATAAGGATGCCGAATCTACTTATAGTGAACTATTAGAAAAGGACTGTGCCGTTACTATTCATACAAAGAACCTTCAATTACTTATGACTGAGATGTACAAAACCAGAAATGACCTGAATCCTTCTTTCATGCAGGAAATTTTCTTAGAAAATGAAAGTCATTATAATTTGCGTAGCAATAACGATTTCGTTCAACCTAGGGTGAGATCGGTCGGAAATGGCACAGAAAGCGTCAGATTTAAAGGTCCACAACTATGGCAAATATTACCGCAAACAATACGAAACTCTGAATCCCTTGCTCAGTTTAAAGCAAATATAAAAGATTGGAAGGGAGAAAATTGTCCATGCAAGCTGTGTCGCACTTTTATTCCGAATTTGGGCTTTTTATAATGTTTTTAGAATTTGTTTTTATTGTATACTTTGATGGATTGTAAATAGTTTAATTTTCTAAATATTTTACTACACTTGTAACATACATTTTTAGCGTTGGAATTAATTAGCTAAATATTTTTAGCTATCTGTTATTTTAACCAACGAAAAAGAAATTGATAAAAAAAAACTGACATTATGCCACCCAAGTGCGTCCACCGCGTGAAACCCTTTAAGTTTTGTAAACTTTTGACACATCGTGTGGTTAGAGTTGACTGAGGTCAAGGCTTAGAGAGTTAAAAGCAGGAGTGAAATTAACAATATTTTGAAATCATTTTCAATCAAATTAGAATTGGTCATGTAACTTTCTGGCTTTCTGGGAAAGTAAAAAATACTTTGTTGAACTGTCAACGGCCTTGAAAAGATTTTGATATGCTAAATTCATCGTTCTTCTACGGTGGTCTGATAAGGGCGATACGGCCTAATTTAAGCGTTTCAGACCTGTCCGTATTTGTGTGGTTCCAGCATGACAACAAGGATGGAGCAACTCTCAGCAGCAGGACAGATGGAGCAACTCTCACTTTGAGGTTTGTAGAAAGAGTTGAGAAGCCTATTCAAGGTGAGTTCTCTTCCAGAACTTCTTTGACCTCTCCGAAAATCTTAGTTTTCTGAAAAGTGGTCTGATAAGGGCGATAGTGCTCTATTACAACTGAATGAGTTGCACGTACAACATCATCCAAGTCATCGAAACCCTGACTTGACATCTGGTATGGAAAAGAATCCTAGTACGTGATCCAATAGTTTTAGTCGATTGTAGCGTAGTTGTAGTTAGTTTAATGTTACGTGTCTCTTTACGCAGGCCATGGGGTAGTCATTGTCTTTCGCTCCCCATGGTATCGTACCTGTAGTGTTATAGAGTAATTAGATAAGTATTGTTAAACGTAAAACTCACTGTAATTTTTATATTTGAATACAAAAAAAATTAACATTTAAAATGAATCAGTTTCACTACGAAGATCCAGATCTGAAAAACAGCACGTTAGAAATAGGATTTCAAAGCTGTGCAATTGAAAAGGAAATTTTAATAGACTCTCAAGGGAAGCAAATTCGAACGGATAACGAGGAGTTTTCAAGCCGAAGTTCAGAAACAAATGGCACATTTGTGTTGCCGTTGCAGTCGCCGTCCTTAGTTGCTAAAGGTCTCTATTGCTATTGATTGTTCTGTGGTGGATGTGGTTTTCTTCAAATATGACTGACTACCGGTTGCCTTTCAAGTGACTAAAAATTCGTGATGAAAATAGTGACATCACGTAATCAAATCGACAAAATTTACACACTACGCATACGTTCATAGTCCCCGAGGTGATATCCACTGCCTCGTCAAGTTGAGCTCGCACGTATCCCCAACATGTAAACAAACCTTAGCCGATTTTGTCTATCAGCAATTTAGTTTGCTCGGGTGTGAAAAATAAGTTAGACTAGTTCTTGCAATCTCCATTGCTTGATCAAAATGCATCTTGTATATAATCCTTCTTGGAATTATTACGAAACAAGCAATCAGATATACCCAAGGGAAAAATCATCATGCTTGGATGTTGTTGTAGGTGTGGTGCACTTTGATTGAAGAAGAATATTTTTCTGTGGATAGATGAATTAACATGCTTGTCATTTTCAGCTCTCAAACTCCTATTTCAATGTGTGTCCGAGTATGGGTCCTTGTCCATAAAAACTGCGCTACACTGTGATCCATTGGGCCCTTTTTATCAAATAAATGCCAAAAAACAAAATTCCTAATCCTAATAAAGTTTAGACTTGTGACTTGAACCGAAACTTAGAGGTTCATGCGCTGCAAAAATTTTCAAGATCCATCAACCGAAGGCGACGATATTGATTTTGAAGGTGGGTCTAAATCAGATCTTTGTTTACATGACAGGAAGCGGCATGGGCACTATTTTGACAGCAAATTACAACTGCTTGTATCTAGGCTCAGACTTCACCAATCTTTTTCATTTTAGTCTCATTCTGATCCAGAGACGCAAAAAACACTGCAAACCTACAAAACCTACATTTGGTAGAAACTTGTTAGAAAGGTGTTTCTAATTGTTGAAATTAGTTTGAAGAGCATAGCGAAACAGCTTTAATTTTACAATTAATTTTTGAAGACAAGAAATTTTTAGAAAAGTACCATTGTGAAATGGTCTAAAAATGGTCATAAATAGGCAAAATATTTTAGCATGCTTTACATTGCCTCGAAGCACACACATTAAGAGGATCTGAATGAGACTAAAATGAAAAAGATCGGTGAAGTCTGAGCCTAGATACAAGGAATTGTAAGTTGCTGTCAAAAGAGTGCCATGCCATGCCTCTACCGGTCATGTAAATAAAGATCTGACTTGGGCCCATCTTCAAAAGGTGAAGGTGAAGTTGCGTTTTTCAGCGCCAAGCGCTGCGATCGCAGAAATAGAGCAGACGTAATCGAGTCCGCGACCCCTTGTCATGACGCTCAAGTGGTGGGGCCCTACCGGGACTCGAACCCACTCCGGCTGACTGTTCTGGCTGCAATGTCAGAGGATTATACCACGGCGCCACAACACCTTCCAGTCCGTCAAAAGCCAGTATCTTCGCTTTCGGTTCACTGATCTTAAAAATTTTTACAGCACATGAACCCCTAGGTTATGGTGCTTATCTTAAGCGCAAAATCAACCAGAAATCTAAAACTTCATATTGTGGTTTAATTCTATTCTCTGGATCACAGTGCTTTATGATTTATCCTGAAGATGATCCCTTAAAAAAGGGCGTTTTTAGCAAGGCCAAAACCCGAAAGCTGTGGCTTGGAGAAAGATGCAAATTTGGACTTTCATGGTTAATATTTCAACTCTCAATGCACCACCATCAATCCACCTGCACCATTCTTTTTTTTACTCATTTTGCACTACTTTGATATTAAAAAATACGTGATAACAACTATTTGTCTTGGGGTTCGTGGTCTTGGGGTCTAGGGTTTTGATTCTGGGGTCGTCCGTGGTCTTGGGGTCTGGGGTCAAGCTAATAGGACATGCACCAAAGAACTGTGTGTGAACTTTCCTGCAATGCACGAAACAGCTAATCTATTGAAAGAAGCAGGCATCTTGACCTTACAACCCTCATAATGCGTTGGTCTATCGGACACAAGAGTCACGAAATTCGTGCCGGGGAAGATGATTGAAAATTTCTTTGAATGAGAAGATCAAGACAAACAAATATCTCAATGGGAACGAAAGCAGCCAGCCATGACACCTTGCATGAAAACGGGCTGATTCTTGATGTTGATATCACGACTTGTGTAATTAGGAATCCGGATTTAAGATAACTCTACTTTCCGCTACAGTGAGCAGCGAGTTGCTGTTTCGCGAAACTAGCCTCCTCAGAAAACAGTTAACTTCTCCAATGCTACTCTGTCTATCGAGAAGCAGTAAAGAGGGCGTTTTTCTGCATGGTATTGGAGAAATTAGCTGTTTTCTGAAGTGAGTCGTTTTGCAAAACAACGCTTGTTGTTCACTGAAGCGGAAGGCAGAGTTGCCTGAAGGAGTTCTGGAATTTGGAATCACAGCAGAAAGATTTACAGCACGAGCAACTACTAAATTACGGAACTGAACACAGATATGAACTGTGGAACACTGGAATGTTATCCTAAGAAATTAAAGCGACTAAGCCCCAAATTCCAATTTCAATTTCATGAATGTTCTCCGCTAAGCTTACATATTAGTCGAATATGGAAAGATGATGCGATTTTAACAAAATAACTTTTACATGTATATTTACATCTACAAGTGTGTTGAAAACATCTATCTCAGTGCTGAAGAGAACAAGTTAAAACAACTCATAATAAGCTTTTGAGCCATTGGCCCTCAACGACATGGTTTATGAATAAGACTAGAACAGCCTATTATGATAAAGCATAAGATAAAGCAGCTATTATCAGCGATATGTTAGGGACAGAAGTTATTTGCCATCATTTCATGGTGTGAACTGCGTCGCTTCGTCAACTTAATCTTCCCACTCTTCGAAGTACTGAAGTGCAGCTAGCTATAACTCAATAGAGCAACGGTATAAATCGGCCTGAATAAACTTTATCGCTCTGAACCGCCACCCCTCATTTTACCACAATCAGCTATCCCAAAGGAAAATCGCACTATGCTTGGGTCACATCCCTTACGTTATTAACATTCATTGCATTTTGATCGGATGGAAAGTTAATGCTTTCCGTTCCTCTCCAGTTTCAACTTCTCATACGCTCTACCAGCATTATGTTATTCTAGAAACAATCCTCCTCTCAATTCCACGAATGGCCACCAATGTCAGAAATATGTTGCTAGAACCACATCTGCCATATGTATTTATTCATGAAGTATTCCAGCGGAAAAACTGGAGGACGATTTTCATAACGCGAGTTCGTTTTCACGCACTATGGCGGTTCAGGGTAACCCTCAGCTAATCGACAGCCATCAGTACCAGAGCCTCAAAGGTATGTAGAAGAAGAAAAAAGGTTTGAGAATGAGGAAGAACAACAATTTTAAAATCTAAATCACTATCTAAGATTGATTCATCCAGCCAAACCATGTTGATCAAAGGATTATTAGAAGATAAAATTTGAGTTTAGCAAATCCAAGATGGTGGACAAAGAGAGAGTCTGCTAAATTACGTGCCAAACGTGCCAGACGTGCCAACGTGCCATGACATGTTACGTGCCAACGTGCCAACGTGCCCACGTGCCAAATTTACTTACGTGCCAACGTGCCATGACATGTTACGTGCCAACGTGCCTGCGTGCCTGCGTGCCAAATTTTCTTACGTTCCGACGTGCCATTGCATGTTGCGTGCCAACGTGCCGACGTGCCAACTTTCCTTACATGCCAACGTGCCATTGCATGTTACGTGCCAACATACATACGTTCCTGCCTGCCATGTGCCAATTTGCCAACGTGCAAATTTGTCGTACGGTCCATTCGTAGGCAGTTTCTTAAATTTTTAGGCCATCCAGCTACAAACCGTTTCTTTCGAGGCTTATTTTTCTTCATTTGCCAAGAGTACAACTATTAAATTGGTTGCTAGAAGGGCTTCCAAATTACTTTTGGTAAAATCTTAAAGCATGATAATGACATAATTCACTTGAAAACACTGTCGAAACATTTACTAGTACTGTACAGTGTCAAAACATTTTCAATTGACCAAGGAAAGAGTTCCCAAATGCAAAGTTTCTTACCTTTTTATTAAAGGGAGAGCAAAATTTCTCTTAAGCTGTTTCTTTTAAAATGAAATGAAAGTACTCGGACAGTTTATAAGTAAAGAAGCTTTCAGAACTTCTTAGTTTGAATAAAACATATTCGTGCATTCGCTTACAAAGGAGCTTTCTTTGGCTAATAATCTTCCTCATTTTACCCCCAATCGACGGCAAAGTAAACTGCTTTACAAAATGAACAGAATATATTAGCTCATGTTCCCTGCGATACGAGTGTCAAAAAGTTACCCACTTTTCCTGCCCGTCGGGCGGCTGTCAGGAAATGTGGATCACATACACGGACTCTGTTCAAAGGTTAATCAGAAAGTTAGCGCTTTTGCAAGCTTAAATACATATCTATCGCCAGATCAAGCAACTAAAATCTGTAACACAATAATCCTATCAAATTTCAATTACTGCCCTTTGGTATGGCTTTTTTGCAGTGATGCTGCAAACGATGAAATAAATAGAGAACATAAACGTTGTCTGCGGATACTCTACCAGGACTATGAATCCTCTTTCCAGCTACTATTGAGCCGAGATAACAGGCAAACTATCCATGTTAAAAATCTCCAGAAATTAATGACTGAAATCTACAAGTCAACCAAACAACTAAACCCCTCATATTTATGGGAATTTCACGAGAGGAAAGAAGTAACGTATGACCTAAGAACTAAAGACCTGTGTAAACTTCCAAAGATCAAGAAACGTTATGGCGCGGAGTCACTCTCTTTCAGAGGAAGTCTCCTTTGGAACACACTTAGTGACAAAATCAAGCAAAGTCCATCCCTTGCAGCATTTAAGAATCAAATAAAATCATGGACTGGTGACAAGTGCACCTAACGTTTATAACGTTTCTGTTTAGATATATACAGTACATTTTGTATATTATCAAATAGTTTACTTTACAGTTGGAATGAATTAGTATCATGTACTAGGTTAAACCCAACTATAAATGATGTTAATGATGATGATGATGATCTGTTTTAGTTGCCTAAAAGATGATTCTTGTTGTAGGATAAAGTGGGGGATAGTAGTTTGGGCCTACAGGGTGATTTTAGTCTATTTGCTTTTTTTGCTGTTGAAACGATCGTGAGTTGAAAATTCGAGTCATGACTCAGTGGGTGATGAAATCTATACGTTTAGAGCTTTTTAAGTGGTATCGAAGAAATTTTGGATAATTTCTAGCAGATTTTCCTCGGCCTAAAGTTTGATTAACCTGATAGCGTAGCAAACATTGAATGTCGGTCCATGAAGGATGGGTTGACAAACGACTTATTTTACCAGCTCACAAGATGCTTAAATCATCCTCAGAAACCAAGGACCCACATTGAAATTGCTCTGCCTTAACCAAAAGTTGTTCTCAGACTCGTATCTTAGAGTGACATGCTGGCGCATCGGTGCATTGGGGTGCAAACTTGTAAGAAATTTTGGCACGTAACATGTGATAGCAATAATGCACGAAAAAAATTTAGCACGAGACACGTAGGCACGTAGGCACGTTGGCACGTAACATGTCATGGCACGTTGGCACGTAAGAAAATTTGGCACGCAGGCACGTTGGCACGTTTGGCACGCTTGGCACGTTTGGCACGCTTGGCACTTAATTTAGCAGACTCACAGAGAGATTAAGAGTCTTGGTTTCTGATAAATGACAAATGATGCCATCAAAAGAAATTTCCACATATATATGCCTATAGTTTTAGAACGCTCATCATACTGCATCACCCTATTGACCAGTTTGATTACTTGAAGGAGATTGATTAAATTTCTAACCAAACTTTGTGAATATTTCATAGGCACGGGGGGGGGGGGTTCTTCCATACTAAAGATACATGGGGATGTGCCGCCCGCAAGGGTTTACTTTTTCAAACTTTCTAGTCTAGCCAAGGGTATACGTTTTGCCAATTTTAGTCCATTTAGTCTGGGCAAGGGTATGCTTTTTGGCAATTTCGATCAAAGAAATGTCAAACATCGTTGATTCCTGTAAAGAAACCAAAATTTTTTGAAATTTTGGTCCCGAGAATGCAAAAATTTGGCAAGTTTTGTCTGGAAAATGCTTTTGATGTAGAAACTTTTGATGTAGAAATTAGTTAGCCAAGGGTATCATTTTCACAAAAATTGGTCTAGCCAACGGTGCCATTTTAAAACTGTGGGCGGCACACTCCTGCACAAAATTTAGCCAAGAGCCCCCCCCCGTGTTCATAGGCAATCTTATGAAACTTCGCCTTCATACCTATGTCGAATAGTACTGAGCAACAGTGCAGCAATCAGTAGGTGCAGGTATGCTCGCTTCAGAATGAGGGGAAAAGCGTCAGACTATAACTATGGTCAAACGAAAAGAAAATGTTCCTGTGCTTTTCCGACAGTTTTCGGATATTCTCCACTTCAGAATGTTTGCAGCCATATTTGTAGTCTCAATATACTAGCTTCTTTGGAGCTTATGCAACATGAGAGATAATTTAATGGACACGTATCACACGCCCGACAACCCCTACTGACGTGTGACGTCACATTGAATCCTCGAAGCTGTGGAGGCAGGTGGAGGTCATGTGATTTTTGCGCGCCCTTTTCCTGATTTCATCACGCGTACACATCAAAAAACATTTCATTTTTGTAAGATCTGATATTGAGCGTGTTTAGTAATAAAAACTGTGCAAAAATTGAAGATTTTGATGATTTGGAAGCAGAGAAACAAACGCTATGGATGCTAGCAGGTAAGCAGATCCTCTTCGATTTCACGAAAATCTCGTAGGCCCGGGATTGCAACTCAACATTAATCCTTGAATTTCTTATCCATCTGCTGTGATATTTCAAAGATGTTTGATTTTATTTGGAAGGACAGTCTTCACAAACTTAGTTTTCTTTTGTTTGCGATAATTTGGAAATGAAATTTCCCATTTTCAAGAAGTGTTTAATCGTAAGACTCCCTTTAGATTTTTCTTTCGTTTCGTAAGACGAAAATTCATGATTTTTATTCAGGGTTGTTTTCTCGAGAAGTGGCGAGTTTATTTGAAAAGCGAACTATCCTATACCATGCAAAATTCATTTTTCTTTCATTTGATATGGCACTTTGCATCTTTTTGGCTTCCGTTTCAGATCCTTTGAATTAGGCGCGGATCAACTTCGCTTTGCAATTCCATTATTCTTGTTAGGCCAACAAGTCTCCACCTAGACTTTTTGTCTCTTTCTCAATCATAAGTCCTCTATTTGATCGATAAGTTGGCATTTTCTGGAACGACATTCATACTTTCTTCCAAAAACCAATTAAATTGTGATTCTGTAGCTTTTTCTGAACTTAGAGTTGCATTCCACCTGCATGTTGAATTGCTGCAATTCCCTTCATCGAATTTTACCAAAATTTCACTTTTTCATTCAAGGCCAATTTTCTTCCAAATGCTACGTCCTATGAGAAAGAAACCCCTCCTATGCCATGCAAGATTCATTTCTCTTTCTTTTGAGCTAAAGTTTGGTATATTTTTTGTTGTTGTTATGAAACCTATAAAAAAGGCGTGGACTAACTATGAATTTTGTACCCATTATTTTGGTTAGGCCAGTCTGTCTCCATCTCCATTTTTCAACGTTTTTGCGGCTTTCTGTCGCCTTGGTATCCAATTTTTTTCCATTTTATCTCATTATGTCCATATTTCCATGCGAAAATCACTTCTCCCAAGAAATTTTGGCTTTATCTTGTTTCTAGGGTTTCTTTCAACTTGCACGCCATTCATTTGCTTATCGCTTCGTCAAATTTTACAGAAATTGATCTGATTCATTAGGAGTGTATTTTCTTGCAGAAATGACAAGTTATAGAATAAAGAAACGTCCTAAGCCACGTAAAAATTATCTGCCTTTTTCGTGATGTAAAATATAACTTGCTTATTATTGGAGTTTGTGAGCCTATCAACTAGGCGCTGGCCAGGTTCAACTCTTGTTCCCTTCATTTTGGTTAGGCCAGTCAGTCTCCGCTCCAACATTTTATGCTCTCTCACGGCTCAGAAGTGCTCTCTTAGTCTACCATTCATGTATATATCATCCATCATCTTACAGCTGAATATACAATATCAAACTCCTAGATTGTGTAAGTAGTAGTGTCATATTTTGTAAAATTCAGTCCCGTGACAAGAAATTTTTCTTCCCGAAGCGGCTCGTCGACCTGTTTGATGTTGGAAAAGTTGTGCCAAATAAGGGTGAACCAATACCATATATGGGGTTTACCAGAAGAATTTATGACCTGTCTTCAAAAACAATTGATACCCGGTCATTTAAACTTTTGGAATGAAAACAAATTTGGGGTGAACAAAATCTCTGATAAATTTGCTACAAGTTTTGCTCAGGTTGGTTGATACAGGTCATATATTTCTTTTGCAAAAATCAGGCCAAAGTTCGAGAAAAATTATGCTCCTATAGAAATACTATTATCATCAGAACGAGGCTACGGAAGTCGAATGATGGGTTGTCGGCCGTGGTATCATTCTTATAAGAAACCAAGAATTTGAGCCAGCACTGAAAGTTTCTTAGAATCATCTTAGAATCATCAGGCTTTCTGCATTCACAGTTTCAGAACAGTTTCTTAATGTCATTTTCCTGTGCCCTCGTGAACATTTCGAAATGAGGTTCTTCGAGGCCCTCGGATTTCTTGGAAACGGGTTTGATAAGAGGAAAAAGGTCATGTGTTGTATCATCCTGACATCAACTTTTTGTGCAGAACTGCTCTCGATCACACTATTTCAGCTTTCCAGAGAGCAGAGCAGCCATATTGTAGCTTGAGATTTCGCTAAACGAAATAATAGGAAGAATCGTGTATTGTGAAATTACTTTGGCTGGCACGAGCATGAAAATGATTCCTATGTCGAATTCTCCTAAAATTGTGATAGAGCTAGTTTCGTGCAGATTTTCATGATTTTCGTTGAACCGAAATTCACAATCCATCATAACTAATTCAGGTCGCTATGCTGATATACTTTTACGAGCCCAGATAATCACAAAAAGGAGCAAATCACAACATTATACTTTTGATATTACCCTTTTTAAACAGTTTGTAAATGGATCAAGTCTTTTAACTTCGAATTGACTTCTGATTGCTTCTAGCGTCTGGTAACTTTCTGAAGGGGAATGCACAGTTTCTCTTAAGAGCTTTCTTATAAAGGTCTGGATTATAGGGACAGAAATATATGAACCCATCAGCTTATTTGTTATTGTCAACTTTTGGATTCCATGGCATTTCCAAAGATCAAACAAAAGGCTGCAGATTTTTTTCACTTTGTTGTTCCATTTTCAAGGGCGATGACAATGCAATCTAAAGCCCTGGTCAAACGCATCCAACATTTCATCCAACATGCTGAAAACTAATGTTGGATGAAATGTTGGATGCGTTTGACCACCCATGTTGGGTCATCAAATATTTGCAAATTGATGTTGGATGAAGTTTGATCGAGATCAAAAACAAATTTTGTTTTCAAATGTTGGATGGAATGTAGGATGCGTTTGACCACTTGATCCAACATTTCGTCCAAAATTTCATTTCTGGGCATGCGCATTACGTTCCAAGAAGTTAATATTTTGTCATCAGAGCGCCATTTTCGATCTTTTTTAGTAGTTTGCATTCTAAATCAGCAATTCGTATTTGAAGGTTGCTCTACGCGTATTTTTAATCATTCTAAACATGTCGCTGCGCAGGCGAATGACGATGATGGATTTTGTTAGCAATGTTGGATGAAATGTTGGATAAATTGTTGGATGCGTTTGACCACCCCCTCATCAGCATCAACAAACTTTGCAATTTTTTTAAAGCAAGTGTTGGATGAAATGTTGGATACGTTTGACCAAGGCTTAACACAATAGTACGCTACCATTATGTGTACGTTCTTTCATGTTTCATGTTTGCTTGCTGGCCTGAGCTGCTATCACATTATTCAAGAAGATAAATAAACATTAAATCAAGGAAAGCTAGGGAAGCAATGAGAGATGCCCCTGAAAGTCTAATCGGAGTAATGTAACAATTATGAATTATTGGTATCAACACTTTTTGCCTCTGGGATCAAATACAGAAAGTCGAAATTAACTACATCGACCGTAATGTCCGACTTTTCGTCCGGGGCAAAGAAGAAATTGGAAGGACTGGACAATGGAAAGTCGGATAATTTTGTCTGATAAGAAAAGTTCCAAGTTGTCCTGTTTGAACATAGAGTTGACACGAAAGCTCGGACTTGGAAAACTTCGGAAAAAACATGGTCCAAGATGTCTGTCCGAGCCCAGAAGTCCGAGTTTTCGACCCGGCCGATATCATATGCACAATGCAATGGAAGAACAATGAATTACCTTTCTCTGTCGATGAAGAAACTGCATCTTGATTTGAAACATCTACAGGCAAACTTGAAGATAAATTATTTGCATTCCTTATCAAACCATTTTCATTAGGAACGTCTTCCTCATCTCGCCTGAGCGCAACTTGTGCTGCCATTAGGCGCTGTCTCTCCAAAATTAAAATGCATTTGGTACAAGAACAATCTCGCCATGGGCAATATCTTTTATGACCTTTGAGTTGCGATATGATCCCATGATTCCGACATCGAGCACAGCGAGGTGCTTTAGGCTGCTCTCCGAATGTATCTTGCTGTGGCGATGGCCTTATACACGGCTGGGTATCCATGATTCCAGGAAAGTCTTTCGACAAAACCAAACTTGAATAGGACTCAACACTTTATTACAGAAGCCTTTCGGATTATTGATGTTTCATAGCACTCTTGATTTCGTCCTGTTGTAAGCAAAGACTATCGAGCTGAGTAACGCTGAAATACTGAACTAAATCTAAGCCGTTGTTTTGTACTGTATGTCTTCTGTAACATCTGCGTTTGAGAAGTTTATATGATAACTGTGTCAGGTCTTCAGTGGTCGGATCGCGACGGGCTATTGTCTATTTGTATGCAAAGTAGATGGCTTATTGTTATGTATTCGTTGACAATAAACATATTATTACCACCAGCTTGTGTCGGGCAGTCATGCAATCATTCAGCCTTCTCTTATTTACATCTGCTTAACTAAAACAATACACGTGAATCAAAGGTCGCTTCTTATTGGTTCTTATTCTGAGACTGAATCTTGTATGATTAGATATTTGCAGGTCATATGTTACAATTAAGTTCGAAATGGATTCTCAAGTACTGTGGTTTGCGGTATTACTTTCATTTCTCTTTTCACTTGCTTAACAATAATCATAGAAAACAAGCTGCAATGGTTATCATATCATATTTCTTCAAGACTTCGAAGCTTTTTCTGGAAATGGGAAGCACAATTTAATTTTTCGCTTAGGAAGAAGAGATTAGCTGACGTTTTATTGAGAACAAAACAGCTTGTGAGCCAAGCATCCTCTCCCAGAAAATTAAGAAACTTTGCGAGAGGTGACCAGAAGTCACTTGGAGTGAAACCTTTTTTTCAATCTTTGGTTGTAAGTTGCAACCCTTTCCAGACAAGGGGGCAAAAAGGGTGCATCAGAGAATTCTTCCACGCAAAATCCTTGAGAATGTATAGATGAATTTTGTTTTTCGTGACCTTTAGTTTATGTCCCTTTCAAAAGTTTGAAACTGGTACATAGAATAGGTTTCATATCTTTAGATCGATGTAAAAGGGTGACTGTAAATTCTAGGACCCGAATCTTCATGGCTTGAAAGAAAATTTAGATACGTTTTCATAATCTTGCCGTTGGAGTATTCAGAAATCTAGAGCATTTTTCGAAATTACAGCTCATTTCATGTAACGTCATCAAATTTCTAACTCATAAGCCATAAAAATGACAGACTTTTGGTTGATATCATAGCGTAGACATCATGGCATTACTGGAAGCTGCATGAAACATCTTAGAGTTTGCAGTAGTTTAAAGATTTTTTAAGTTTTTCTTGAACTCTTAAAAAAACAAGAAAACTTTCGAACTTTGAAATATTACAACTGTTTGAAAAATCCAGCGGCAAGAATTATAGCAAAATATCTAAAGATTTTTTAAAGTCATTCAGTTCAAAGAAATGGGTCATTGAATGTTACACCGATAGAGTGGGAACACATGCTCTGACTCAAGGGGTCAACGAATAATTTCAGGGGCAAATATTGAAGTATTTACAGGCGCTGTACTTTGAGACAATGGGCTTGGAAATAATTTTGCAGTCGTGAAAGTTGTTTGGGTGAAGCACCAAACTTTCAATGAAAGCCTGTAACAGGAAATTTTGCTTCAAAGTATCCGCTTGCAGCGAGCACAGAATGCAGTTTTTTCTGTAACTCTTGGTGCAAACGCTACAGAAAGGATTTGTTGATATATCTACAACACTATTCCGGAAGAAAGGGATGGAATTACCCGAGAAAAAGAGAATGATATGGACGACTGCGGCAGAGAATGGGCAGGAACTTTACCCAGGGGGGGGGGGGGGTACTAGTGAAAATTTTGACAAGGATGCTCGTGTCATTTTTTGGGTTTGAAATTTACGAAAATGTCATGTTTTTGGATTTTCGCTAAGTTGGCGTCATTTTTTGGGGTTGGGAAGATTGCCTTCATTTTTTGGATTCATGGAAAATTTGCTTCATGTTTTTGGATTACTTAACTTTGTATTTAGAAAATTATAATCTCAATCAAATAATAGAAGTGCTATAGGTTGTTGAATAATTCTTTCTTCCCAATTATGCTGAAGCAGAAGTTTTACCTACTCTATGCGACAATTCATTGATATACCGGGTGTCCCAAAAAAAGTTCCGCATTTGATGGAACACAGAGAAAAAGGTTTTGAGCCTGAAAATTTCTATAAAAGTTTCATATTTTTAGAAATTAGTAATCTGAAAATGGAGTTACGAGCAACAACATTGCATGTTCATGCTCCAGACAAAACCAGAGAGATTAGTACGGAGTCCTGCTTCATGACGGTAAAAGGGGACTCCCTCAAAAACCAACACAAACGCTGAATTGACGATGCGTTCATTACTTTGACAACGGGCAAGGTTTTTACTCACTGAGCATATCCAAAGGTTTTTATTCACTGAGCATCGCCTTTTTCCATTCCAAGGCAAGGGGGCAATTTTCCGAGGGGGCAGAAATTCTTTGCTTTTTGATTCTGTAAAATTCCACCAGCTCGAAAACATGTCGTGGACTGTCTTGGAAAAACGGTTTGCTGCTGTTATTGTTGCATTGTGCCAGCTGAGAGTTTCAAATGGGAGTTTTACCGTTCCACGGTGTCGTTTCCTTAGCTAAAACAAATTTTCAATCCTTTGCTCGACATGCGTGAAGGGAAGTTCGGATAATCTTCTCGGTATCACTTTCGATCAATCGCTTTCTTTCAAAGAACATGTCAAGACCTTGTGTATTTTCGCTAAGTTGGCGTCATTTTTTGGGGTTGGGAAGATTGCCTTCATTTTTTGGATTCATGGAAAATTTGCTTCATGTTTTTGGATTCCTTAACTTTGTATTTAGAAAATTATAATCTCAATCAAATAATAGAAGTGCTATAGGTTGTTGAATAATTCTTTCTTCTCAATTATGCTGAAGCAGAAGTTTTACCTATTTTTGACAAATTTTTGACAAAGCTGGCCCCAAAAACTACATGCTCTTGCCCGTGTCTCCTGCTACATGGACACTGTAAAATTGCAGCATTTAATGAGAGCGTTTGTTATATCTCATTTTAGCTATTGCCCACTTCTTAGGATGTTTTATGATAGGACCATGAATAATAGAATAAATCATGTTCATGAAAGGGCATTGCGCATTGCGTATAAGGATCACAGAAATGATTTTGGTTATCTCCTGGAGCAGAGCAATTCGGTGCCCATCCATGTACGGAACCTGCCGTTGCTAATGACGGAAATCTTTAAAACGAAGTCCCATCTAAATCCACCTTTCATGAAGGACATTTTTCAGGAACGAAATATGAACTAAAATCTAAGACATGGCAATGATGCTCAAGTGCCAAAGGTGCGAACCACGTCCTTTGGGATTGAGACCATAGCCTATCTTGGTAGCAGATTGTGGCAACTATTGCCGCAAAAAATAAAACAATCAAGCACCCTTCCTATCTTTAAAAAACGAATTGAATGCTGGAAAGGTGGTGAATGCAACTGCAGACTTTGTGAAACATATATTCCGCAAGTTGGGTTCCTAACAGGATAGTCGATCTTATCCTGTAATTTGTATTTATGTATATACATTGTAAATTTATTTATTTATTTATTTATTTATTCATTTTTTACTTTTTGTTTCTTGATCTTTTAATTGTATAAAGTAGGCCTCAATTAGCTGTAATTTAGCTATTTCTTTTTTAGTTTTATAGCCTACGTAAAATAAATAAATAAATAAATGATGATGATGATGATGATGATGATGATGATGATGATGATGATGATGATGATGATAATGATGATGATGATGATGATGATGATGATGATGATGATGATGATGCCATATCACGCAACATTCCATTTTCCGGCTTCCTGAAAGTAAAAAGTACAAACTTGGTATGTTCTCCGAGGACCCATTAGATTCAATTTTTCAGACCTTGCTTTGAATATGTTCAATGAGCAGTACTCTTGCTCGTCGTTTGCACATCTGGAGACTCCCCCTTCACATCGATGATGCGGGAAGGCGCACAATCTCTCTGGTTTTGCTTTGACCCTTGACATGAAATATTAGAGCTCATAATTACTTTTTCAGATTACTAATTTCTTCATACGATATGCCAAATTGTAAGTTGCAAAGTCAAGCATATACCAAGAATTATTAGAAATTGCCAGATTCAAAATTTTTTTCTCTGCGTTCAACCAAACGCCGGAACTTTTTTTGGGACACCCGGTAGTTTTTGGAAAGAATAGTTGGTTATTAACATGATGATTCAGACAAATCATAAGAGTTGCTGTGATGGTCTCTAAATTCAATATCAGTTTTGCTATCTTGTGCAGAATTGTAAGGTTCAATGTTCTCAATTTAACTTGTTGTACAAAAGGATAGATATGGGGGCTCGAGAATAATGCTGTCATTTCTTTGGGTTTGAAAATTTTGGGCCTGTCATTTTTTGGGTAGATTAAAAATCTGTCCAATGAGCATCCCTATCTTATATTTTGTAGAGTGCCCCCCCCCCTGGGGAACTGTATCGCTAAAGGTTAGGCAAAATCTCACAACAAAATCTAACTTACAAGCAAGATTTATCAGCAGTCGTTTTCACTTAGACTGGCAAAGCGTTTCTACGTTATTCCGATCTGGTTGCATTCTTTATTTATTAGGAGAGAGAGGTATGTTTTGCACTATTTAGGCCATATGTATGTGTCAACTGCTATGACTGAGCCTACCTTACCTATTATAATCATGGAGAGCTGATGGAACACTTTACGAACATATTTGTCTGAAATGACATTATTTGCAAGCCAGCTGAAGACTTGCATCGAGTTAGAAAACAGTCTGTTCTCATGTGCCCCGCTTGTGCGAACGTTTCGAAGTCCCTAACATCCCAAATACCCAAAACTACTTGGTTCCAAATAACGTAAAAACTCCAAAAACCATTCAACATTCAACACTATGGTACAAACCACAAGCTGTATCACATTTACAAGCTAGATCTCATTTTCATCCTCCTCTTTCTAGGACCATCATTTAATGATGGAACATGATTATTTTAATGATAACAGTAAAAACATGAAGCTTTTGTGGATTGGCATTAAGTCAATCATTAGCGTAAAAAATTATCATGTTAATGTCATAAACAAACTTAAGGGACAGTGCAAAATCTATTATATGACATGGCCGGTGGAGATAAAAACTTTTTGGAAAAAATCTGCTTGCCCAGTATGAAATTATTGCAGAAAAACTAACTGCCCCGTCGCCCATCGTGAACCACAGATGTTTTACATTACGTATCACTGATGAAGTAGCTAAAGACTATAACAAAATCGCAATTCCTTGTACTTACGAATGTTTTTCGATGAAGAATTTACTTTGAAGATTAAGAGATATGACTGATGCAAGTATCTGACAAAGAAATTCTGCGTCATCAAAAATATTCATCCTTCCAAGCATTTCTCTGCTTGAATGATTCACAAGTTTGACATCAAAATGAGACATTTTACATTTCAAATTTCATCCTGCCCCGTTGATATTTGCTTCAAGCAGGTGTATAAAACGCACCTCCATCGTCAAACGCACCTCCATTGACCGAATTTCTAATATCAGAGGAGAAGATACTGAATATAATTCGTTCTTTAAACCCAAATAAAGCACATGGTTGGGATGATATATCTGTTCGTATGGTTAGAATGTGTGATGATAGCTTAGTCTTTCCTCTAAAGTTGATCTTCGAAGCATGTCTAAGACAAGGTGTTTTCCCGGAAGTATGGAAAAGAGCTAATGTCGTACCAGTTCACAAAAAGAACAGTAAGAACCTTAAGCAGAACTATCGTCCCATTTCCCTCCTTCCAATTCTTGGTAAAATATTGGAAAAATTAATGTTTGATTCATTGTACGAACACCTTTCCCTTCATGAACTTCTAAATCCTAACCAATCTGGTTTTCGCCCTAGAGATTCCACTATCAATCAATTGATCTCAATAGGTCATTCTATCTCTGTTGCATTCGACTGCAACCCTCCATTAGACGTACGTTCAGTTTATCTCGATATTTCAAAGGCTTTTGATAGAGTGTGGCACGATGGCTTAATCTACAAACTACGGCGAAATGGCGTATCCGGGCAGTTGTTGACACTGATTCAGAGTTTCTTAGTGAATCGTATGCAACATACGGTATTGAATGGCAAAACATCACAATGGGGCAAAATTTCGGCCGGAGGTCCACAGGGATCGATTCTCGGTCCACTCTTCTTCCTTGTTTACATTAATGATCTGACAGCAGATCTCAAATGCAATGTAAAGTTATTTGCTGATGATACATCAATTTTTTCAGTTGTTCACGACCCAAATGAATGCGCTGCGGATCTGAATCATGACTTAGGTCTTATCAAACGTTGGGCGCATGACTGGAGGATGTCTTCAATCCTGACCCTACAAAGCAAGCAGTTGAAGTGACATTTTCTAAGAAAAAGACCCCTGTTGACCATCCGCCTATCTTTTTCAATGATGTTACAGTTATGAAGGTGGACGAACATAAACATCTAGGTGTCGTGCTTGATAGTCGACTGACATTTTCTAGTCATATTCAATCTGCTATGAATAAAGCGAGACGTGGGATTGGTATGCTTCGGTTTTTATCTAACTACTTGCCAAGGCAAACTCTAAACGAACTTTACAAACTCTACGTTCGTCCACATCTCGACTATGGTGACGTCATTTATCATATCCCACAGAAAATGTGTGACTTTAGTCATGAAGTCACCTTACATCGTCTGATGGAACGACTTGAATCCGTTCAGTATTCTGCTGGCTTAGCTATAACTGGCGCGTGGAAAGGTACATCAAGGGACAAAATATACGAGGAACTTGGCTGGGAATCATTGAATGACAGAAGGTGGTGCAGGCGTCTCGTTCTCTTCTTCAAGTTCATCAATGAACTTGCACCTGAATATACAAGACATCATATTCCACGAATTCGTTGGTCAAATTATGCCCTTAGAAATCAGGCTGTAGTTGGGCGAATAAATGCAAGGACGGAGCGCTTTGAGTCAAGTTTCCATCCAAACTGCTTAAAAGAATGGAACAGTCTTGCTTCTGAGATCAGAGAATTACCTACAGTGAGCTCATTCAAAAAAAGACTTTCCTCTCTCATCCGCCCCACCCAAAAACCTATTTATGGAATTTATGATCCAAAAGGTGTTGCCATCCTCACCCAGCTACGCGTAGGCCTCAGTAAGCTAAATTCTCACAAATTCAACCATAACTTTCGAGACACAGTTGACTCAATGTGTCTAATTAATGATGGAATTGAGGATACTGAGCACTTCTTGCTGAAATGCCATGCATATGAAGATCAGAGGCGTGAGCTCCTTGGCACCGTTAACGAAGTATTCCAACTACACAACATCTTAAACCTGCCAAATCAAACCTTTGTGCAAATATTGTTGTATGGTGATAAAAGTTTTACTCATGACCAAAACAGAAAAATTTTGGAATCAACACTAAAATTCATTCACTCATCAGAGCGTTTTTTGTAGCACCACCAACGCAAACCTAGGGACATTAATCTTTTATTCTAATACCGAAGATTCTGTATGGCTGTGAAACTTGGACGAATATCACAAAACAACAAATTGATAAGTTGGAGAAGATACAGAAAGATGCATTACAAAGAATCTTTACTATCCCACGTACAACGTCTCGTTTTGGGTTATGTTTTGAATGCGGAATCCTTCCGATCGAACACAGAATTCTCATACGAAAACTTATGTATCTAAGAAAGATACTAAACATGCCTGACAGTAGATTAGTAAAAATAGTATATAACGAACAGAAAAGACTTGGAATGACCAAGTGTTGATGTAATGAAGTATGGACCATTATTAAAAACTTAGGGATAACAATAAGTGAAAGCCATATAAGCATCATGACAAAAAAAGAATGGTCAAATTTAGTCAAGGCAATGATAGTTGACAGACTAAATGAAACAAATAAGAAAAACTCAGAAACTAAGTTGCGCCTGATTAGAAACTCGCATTTTGGATTCAAGGCTTATCTGAAGGATACAAAAGCATCAGATCTGCTGATGCTTAAGTTAAATATGATAGATTTAAAAGCAAACTACACGGCTAAGTATAAAGACAATACTTGTAGGAGATGCGGAAAACATAAAGAAAATGTAGAACGTCTATGGGAACGTAGGAAATTTGACATGAAAAATTTTAGCAAAGATAAGCTCTTTTCAAATGATCCAAAAGCTCTTAAGGGAATAATGAGGGAGGTCAAAAGATTTTGTAAATAGTGTTGAGATATGTTAGGTTCAGTTGTTTAGTACTTGTTAGTTTAATTTGCTTTAGTTTTTTGTTGTTTTCTTTTACCAGTGTTACTAGTTAGCTAAAACTTTGTAACGGCTCCGACATGGAGATTTGGCAGGTGATATTATCTCTGGCGATGATTGGGGGGGGGCGGCTGCCCCCTTGCCCCTGGCTACGCTACTGCTTAGGGCATCAGCATCTATAGATCACACTGTTACAGATTATATACTGTAACTATGAGAATATGGCATTTTACCGTAATGGTTTTGCATGAATACCAGGCGCCCAGCCACTCCCAGGATTTGTGCAAAAAAGTTCTGTTAACCCTCTAGGCCGTCTGTCACAGGCAGGAATCGAACAAGACATTAGAAACATTTTTTAAGATAAAATTTGTTGTTTCTGTCCCCCTCGCTTCCTGCGAGCCTGTTGGACAGTCATGTCGTGCCCCTCGCTCGGCCAGTTCATCTAGAATGGACACAAAGAATATAACAATCAAAATTTGCCAAAGTGAGCCAATCCTCATCACTTTGAAACCCATTTTACAACCATGTTTTCTACTCACATGCTCCTGGTATTACTTCATGTAATAGCATCAATCCACCTTTTCAAGATAAGAGGTGCGAGAACGGAAGTCTTTTGTTGTTTGAGATTTTGCATTCTTGAGGCCAAAATCTTGTTCTGCATGCAAAGTTTAGTGTATAAACAAATTTTCACATTCACGTCTGTCTTCATTTGGAAACTTCGGGGATATAAAGAATTAGAAATCATAAGGGCTTTGACCGTGAAATCAAAGTTTGGACAAAATTTGTCCAAACATCTGATTTTATGGTCAAAGCCCTTATAACTTTGAATTCTTAAAATCGCCGTAATTTCCAAACGAAGATAGATATGGAAATAAAAATTCGCTTCTATGCTACACTTTGTACGCAGAACAAGATTTTAGCCTCAAAAATGCAACATCTCCAACAACAAAAGACTTCCGTTTTCGCACCTCTATCTTGAAAAGGTGGATTGTTGTTGTTGTCGGCGTCCTCTATAGAGGATTGCGCTAAAGATGGCGGCGAGGAATTTTTTACCGAGATGCACTGCGTTCTTTAATCGAATTCCTATAGAACTGTTAAAGATTTGTCGTTTGAGCGCAATGCATCTCGGTAAAAATTCCTTGCCGCCATCTTTAGCGCAATCCTCTATTGCTGTGGCGTTTGTGGATGGGAATGGTTTATGACCCTCAACGTATGTCCCTTCTTCAAAGGAGTCCTCCGGGACTGGAGTTCCTTGTAATTTGTTTTCAAAGTCTCTTTGGTCCGTTAAAGCTCTATCCCGCTTCTTTCTACGCAATTTCTAAAAAATCGTTAAGTCATTCCTTGACAAGTGACAACTATAATAATAATAATAATAATAATAATAATAATAATAATAATAATAATAATAATAATAATAATAATAATAATAATAATAATAATAATAATAATAATAATAATAATAATAATAATAATAATAATAATAATAATAATAATAATAATAATAATATGAAAAATAAGACTGTTTTATAAAAGCTAACGTTTCGATTAAAAATCTTCCTCAGAGTAAAACTTTACTGGGACAGCCGAGAATTTATACAGATTGTTTACCGATAAAATTATACATAACGAGTCTATTTACAGATTAAAATACCTGATCCCTTTGTCCCTGACCAATAGAGAACGGATTGGAAGCGTTTTAAAGTTTAAGTTATTCCTTTGAGGCTATCCTGGCAGCTCTACAGTTACCCCCAAAAGACCCTCCGAAATATTCGCTTGATGCTTAACTCTTCTTTTAACATCAGCTAAATCCCAGATGGCCTGATACTAATTCTTTACCCTTGAGGCTGCCCTGGCAACTCAGTTACCCCCAACTGACCCTCCGAAATATTTTGCATGATGCTTAACTCTTTTTTAGCAACAGCTACACTCCAGATTGCCAGATACGAATTCCAATTTTTTCCGATACTCTTGAGGCTGCTCTGGCAACTCACAGTTACCCCCAAGTGACCCCCCGAAAGATTCGCATGATGCTTAACTCTTCTTTTAGCAACTGCTGAATCCCAGATGGCCTGATACTAATTCCTTAAACAAGAGCAACCTCTAGGGACCTTTAGATGCATTGGCAGAATCTAAGCTGTTCCTCCGCACGCAAATATGTCTAATTCCACGTCTGCAGCTCTTTCATTAAGACCCTTTGGTGAAAAAGTTTGGAGTCGATATTGCCAAAACAACTCCTTTCGGCGAAGCGAAAAAACATCATCTGCCCCATCTATAATTGTGATACCCACCCGAAAAGTCCCATTGTGTCCGTTTTCAAAGAAATGACTGAAAAAAGAAGCCTGTGGGACAGGCTTCCCTTTATCAAGAGAATTTTCGTCGTGTTTGCGTGCGTATGTCCTAAAATAGGACTTGTAAACATTAAACCTTTGCCGAAATTTAGTCTTAGTACTCCCCACATATTTCTTGTTGCATGACTCACACTGCAACAAATAAACAACATGATCAGAGTTGCAATCGTATCGCCCCGAGAAATTTTTAAAAGATCTGGTGGAATCAAAATTGTGGAATGTATCCCCCTCCCTCATCAAAGGACAAATCTGGCAACTCCTTCTGCCATTACATCTAAAAGTACCCTTTTCCATCAACTCCGCATCTATACTTGGCAGCTTAGCCCTCACAAGTTTATCCTTCAAACTTTTTGCCCTTCTGAAAGAAACTAATATTTTGTCCTTAAAAACTGTCTCATGCTCACTGTCTACCAGTAATAGGTTCTGGTTTTTGCGAAGGATGTCATAAACCTTGTACATAGCTGGGTGATATGTCAACATGGAAAATAAAACGCCAAATCTCATGTAATAGTATCAACGTCGTTTATTTCTTGTCATGCAATTCATGCGAAGGATTAATAATAATAATAATAATAATAATTGAGAAAGAATTGATCGAGATGCCTTGCTTGCTAATAGTTAACAACGAATAAAAACGGGACTGCTTGTGTGAAAATTTTCGATCTTACGTAGATCTTCTTCAGTCACTAAATACGTGTGTTCTTTAAATCGAATAATTAATAAACGTTCAACGAGAGAATGTAACGTTCTATTATAGAAGAAGAGTTAAACGTTCTGCTGAGTTATAGAATTTAAGTTTCTAATAATGTGGCATTATGAAATACACTTTAATTTCGTTTTGCTAAATAATTTGCAATGAATCCGTCCTAGTTCATTACAGCTACTATTTAGGCCCATTGGTTCGTGAGTTCCAAGCCTGGACATCCATTGACTCTCTCTGTGCATGAGAGCATCAATGCCCCCTTCAACAATTTCCAAGACGTGCACACGTAAGTCTCTATCACAGCTGCACGAGTTACTGTCGTAAAAATGTTTGCTCAATTCCGTCGCTGTTGGGTCGTGCTTCGCGTCACTCCGATGTTTGATGAGTGACGCGAAGCACGACCCAACAGCGAATTCCTTTCCCTAATTGGCAAATGGTCTATACCCAAAGACTTAATAAAGCAAGCATTTCACAAGGCAAAGGTTCAAGGACCTGCTCCCTTCAAAGAGAAAAACGTCATCCCACTCGTCACTACTTATTATCCCAACGTTAGTTACACACATGTCATCAAGACAATATCCACACTAATCAACGGCATTACAGATCCATCAACAAAAGAAAAGTTCCAAAACACCAAACCAATCCTAGCTTTAAAACAGCCGCCAAACCTCACATCAATTCTTACGAAAGCAAAATTCATTTCTGAACACTACCCTATGTATGTCCCAACACCAGGAATAACCTTATGCAAAAGAAAGAACTGCAAACTTTGCCATATGTATCTCCAACCGGTTTCGTCTTTTCAAACAGCAAATGGAACAACATGGAAAATAAAACGCCAAATCTCATGTAATAGTATCAACGTCGTTTATTTCTTGTCATGCAATTCATGCGAAGGAACTTCTAATAGTACCACCTACATTGGTCAAACCACAAATTTAAGGAACAGAATGAACAATCACATTTCTGAATGCAGAACTGGTAAATCGTCATGCAACTTTCCTAAACACGTTTTTGAATGTGCAAAGGCAAATAACTCGCTTAAAGAACCCTTTTTCAAAGTCTTTGTTTTCATGGCTCTTACAGACGCTAAACTTTTATTGCACTATGAAAGCAAGCTATTCAAAGCTGGACATGCTACTCTCAACTCATGACTCATTTCAAAATGATTTTATATTTCGCCACAGGATACCAAGTTTAATCTTTGGACACATACCAATGTCAAATAGTCATACTACAGCTTATGTAAATATAGTATCTTCGTCGTTTTAGTCAGTCACACTCTGATGATAACTTAAGTTTGAAAGGCCTCAGTGTGCTAAGAAAAGTTTTCGTTTTTTTGCATCTGCCTCTTTTGGACAAAGAGGGTAAAGAAACAATCCTCTTTGGGGACACTAATTGTGATCTCACTCCAAAACAAGCTGAGCAGCCCATAGATAACAATTCTAAGCACATGCTTGATCTCTACGAGTTGTTCAGCTTCAAACAGCTTATTGACTAGGATCACTCTAACTACCTCTTCCATTATTGACCACATTGCTACAACACGTGCGAGAAACAATGTAAAATCCGGAGTGTATGAAGTTTCTTTGAGTGACCATTATATGGTCTACTGCATTCGGAAATTTAACAGAGCAGTGGAAAAAGGCCATAAAATGATCAAAACTCGGAAGATGAAAAGTTTCAACGAAGAAGCATTCCTGGCCGATGTATCTGGCATTTGTTGGGAGCAAATGCTTACTGAAACGTATGACATAGATGTTCTTGTAAGCAATTGGTCAAACCTATTTTCTTTGATCATAGAGAAACATGCCCCAATGACTGTAATGCGTGTTTCAGAGAAGTACTGCACCTGGATTGACAAGGACCTGAAGAAACTAATGCAGACCAGGGATAAGCTAAAAAAGGCTGCAGCCAAAAGAAAGTCTCAATTCCTTATGGACTCTTATAGACAGGTCCGTAACAAGGTCAATGTCCTAAATATGCAGCTAAAGAAGCAGTACTATACTAATAAGATCTCTGCATGTCAAGGTAACATGAAAGAGTCATGGAAGGCAATCAATGAACTCCTCAATAAGAGATCAAAGTCCAGCAACATTGATTGTCTTAAAGAGTCTGGTTCCGAAACTGTTCATAAAAAAGATATTTCAAATGCAATGAACACTTTCTTTTGCTCAGTAGGTAAGGATCTTGCTGACAAAATAGATCCAGCTCCAAATCCCTTTCTTGCAGGTGACTATGAAATTAACAAGCATAAGGCAACGTTCCACTTCAGGACTATTGAAGTGCAGGAGATCAGGGATGCATTCGCCACGGTTAAGACAGCAAAGAGCTTTGGGACTGACAACATCTCTAGCTACTTTCTTAAGCTTGCGCTGCCTTTCATTGAAAACTCGCTTGCTTTCTTGTTCAATACATCCATTGAAACGAGTCGTTTTCCCGACTCATGGAAAAGTTGCTAGAGTTACTCCGATTTTCAAAGATGGAGACAAGGCTGAAAAGTCTAACTATCGACCAATATCAGTCTTGCCTGTCATCTCAAGGCTCTTTGAAAAATTAGTAACAAATCAGCTGTACCAGTATATGAATGATAACGGCCACTTTTCATCTGGCCAATCCGGCTTTTTGCGCCTTCATTCAACAGTGACATGCTTACTTAAAAATACTGACGACTGGTATAATGGAATGGATCTTGGAAAGCTTGTGGGTCTAGTGTTCATTGACCTTAGGGAGTGGTCATTAAGTATCTGTCACGGGGGGGCGGAGGCTTTTCCAAAATTTTCAAGTAAAATTTCGCACCCCACCATACAGTTCAGAAGTTGACTTGATACCCCCTCAAAATAATTCAAAAGTATTTCATACCCCCCCCCCCCCGGAACTAAATTTTCATAAACCTTAACACATGCAGTTGTACGTATGTTTACGTATTTGCTCCTTTTCCAGTTTCGTTGTGGGTCGTGCCAGTCCTTTTGCAAGTGAAAATCTAAAGGGGCAGACGTCATGGTCATTTCTTCATCATAGACTTACTACCGAAGTTTATGTTCTTTTTTCATCACGTTATTCAAAAACAGGACAATGCAGGACTCAGGTAGTAAGTGTAAATGCATTGCGATTGGCGCGAAAGCAACAACAACAATGATCATGGCCTAAATTGATGGTGATGAACATCAAAAGATTCGAGATGGTTGCTTGTTGGATTGTGGTAAACAGCCAGCTCAGATCACTGTTCTCCTTAACAGCAAAGAGTCAGAGCATGCAACTGAGAAGGAAGGAAAAACCAGAGAAAGGTGACTTCTCGAGGCTTCTCGAGGAGTAGCGGTTAAACATCTTTGCAAACATTGATTTATTTTGGCAAAATGTGGGGAAGTAGCAGCCGAAAGCCACAAGTGAAGTTGAAAGTGGCATAATCGATGAATGTCCTGCATCTGTTTGCATCATAAGATTTATTGTTGAAATTTATTGTTGGAAGTTCATACATTTTTGAAGAGGAAAAGAGATATAAAACATACAGAGTTTAAAGTTAGCTGTAATTGGCACTGTGCTTGAAGTTTTAATAGAGGATTGGTAAATTGTAGCTGGAATCTGCTGGAATTACTGAATGTAAAAAATCTCAAAGATACTATGAAAACAAATGTACCAACAAAGGGCCAATAATTGGGGGGTAATGACTGAAATTCAGAAAGAGAGATATTTGAACGCTGACTTAGCAACTTAGCCATCAGTCAACCCAGGCCATTCTATGATGTCTGTAGCAACTGTTTTTGGCATTTATAATGAAGCTTTCCTAAACCACATTTTTGTTTTCTTTGAGAAGTAAGATTTGCAGCACATGGCAGCAAATCTTTATGTACAATATGTCTAAGTTTTGAAACAGATATAGAGAGTGAGTGGGTATACCAGGTTACCAAATGCTAAAGAGCTAATTTGAGGCAGATTATTTGCTCCATCTTGCATGGCAAAGCATAGTGATTTCATCTCTGATTACACTGCGTATGAAAGTTTCTTACAGTGAACTGTTTCACTTTTTATTCTCAGAAATGTTTTCCAAAGCTTCCTTCCGAATCTCCATTTCACCAAATTATCCCCCAAATTCTCATGTCAATGACCATTCAACTGTAATGTTTTCTAGACTGTTTTCTTGCTGAGGAAAGAGTACCTTTGCTACGAATACATCACTGCAATAGAATCATTAGATGATGACTGACACATGACTTTTTAACATAATTTTTGGTTTCATACCCCCTCAATTTTGGTGCAGTTTGTTTGAGACCCCTCCTTAAAATCATATTTTTGTTACATACCCCTCCTAAATACCCTCCACCCCCCCCCCATGACAGATACTTAATGACCACTCCCTTAAAAAGGAATTTGACACTGTAGATCATAACATTCTCTGCAAAAAGCTTGAGCTCTACGGTGTACAACAACGTGAACTCTCTTGGTTTAAATCCTATCTAACGAACCGGAAACAATTTTGTAGGGTTAATGGGGTAGATTCCGAAATTGGGGACATTGAAGTTGGTGTTCCACAAGGTTCATGTCTTGGCCCTCTTCTCTTCCTCATCTACATCAATGATCTCCCACAAGCAGTTCAAGATTCCAACGTGTCCATGTATGCTGATGATACCAGTCTGTGCTACCAGTCTCATGATCTGACTCGGTTGAATGAGGCTATTAACAGCGATCTTAGAAAATTGGATGCTTACAGAGGTATTGTGGAGCCCCATTTTCGATACTGATGCTCTGTCTGGGGCTGCGCTGGTTCAACTGAAATTAATCAGTTACAAAAACTTCAAAAGCGTGCTGCTAGGATAATAACGAATAGCAGCTTCGATGCCCCAAGCAGACCTCTTATCGAAGGACTGGAATGGAAGACCGTTGACGAACTAATAACGGGCGAATCTAAGACAATGGTCTTCAAGTCCCTGAATGAGCTGGCTCCACAATACATGTCTGACCTCTTCACCCGAAATTCGCTGTGCTCATCATATAGCCTTCGCAACACGGGGACCGACTTGAGGTTACCGATGAAAAGGTCAAACAATGGCCAGAAATGTTTCTCTTATAGAGGTGCTAAACTATGGAATAGCCTGCCAGCCGAGTCAAAGCAGGCAACCTCTCTGTATAGTTTCAAAAAAACTATTTAGAAACAGACACTTTTTCCTTTCGATTTTACTGTAAATTTTGAACATTATTGTATATAAGTTTTAGATATTGCAAATAAGGTTTTATAGTTTAATTTGATTAATAGCTTTCTTCCTTTTATATTATATTGTAATTAATTTTTTTATCGGAGGGCCCCTTGAAAATCAACTTGTTGAAGGGCAACCCTCCTTAAAAGAATTAAATATGAAATATGAAATATGTCGATACTGAACGGGAAGTCGTAGTACTGGATACGTGAACGATGGCCTAAAGATAAAAATCATTGGGTTTGGCCTAACGTATATATAAGTTCATATATATATGTTTCTTATATAGACTTAGGGTCTGTTTATATGAGGAAAAACACGTCACCTGCCAACACTACCGGTCATTTCATTTCACATCATTTCATTTTAAATTCTTTATACACGGTGGCCCCATCAATCAAAGACTGCTTTACAGGGGGCCGTGTTAAAAACTTACAAAATTAATACTGTATCGCTAAAATAACTTAAGATCAAAACCTAAAATAACCCGTTATCTAAAAAGTCAAACTAAAGGATATATGATAATAGGAATAAAAGAAGTAAAATCAAAACTGGTGAAATCCCACCTCACTAGAAGTGGGATCTCGTCTGGGTGAGGTGAAATTTTTCCATATAAACAAACACCACCGGTATGGTGAGGTGAACTGAAATTATTCGTTGATTCTTATTGGTCAGTTCGTTCTGATTTCACGGAAGAGAGACTTTACTTCGCCTCGCCTCTCAGCCCCGATGCTGACAGATGAGGTAAAAAATCTCATATAAACGGTGGTTGAACTTTACCTCACTTCTCAGCTCCGGGTCTAGCAAGTGAGGTGTTTTCCCTCATCTAAATAGGGCCTTGTTCCAATGATTTTACAATACACATTACGAGCTACACTACTTACAAAATTACTTTACAATGCTACTAGGACCATACCGGGTGAGTCAATAAAAACGCCCGGCGTTTGAAAAAATCCTGCTTCCTGAATATCAAAGCAATGATGTTGAAACCTGTCTTGTTTTATCCTCGATATGTCAAATTAGGTTCAGTAATTTACCCGGCTTTAATCGGTCATTCCTTCCCGTCGAAATATGAGATTTTCTGCTGAAAGCCCCTTTCGAAAACCTGCAAAAACGAGCGAAAACAGCAAGCAAAATTTCCCTTTGTTCTCCTTCCTAGCAATAATGACTCCTGGATGTGCTCATGCATTTTGTCCTCATGGGAGAATGGAATCCCCCTGAATACATTATTCACACTAGGGGGAAGACTTTTCAACCATCCAAAACGAAAGCACGTGCTAAAGCATGCTGAAAGTCATCCCTGTCAGGTAAACACGTTAGGGACTTTTGCTTGCAATTTTAGCACGTTTTTTAAGGTTTCTCAAAGGGACTCATTTTGGAAAATTGCCTACAGAATCGGAACGGAGTGACCGATTTTAATCAGGAAAATTTCTAAACATAATTGAACATGTTAGCTATTTAATCAGATACTGCAAAATATCGTTGCTTACATAGTCAGGGAGCAGTAGCCTTTCAAACGCCGGGCGCTTTTTCTGACTCACCCGGTAGACCCCAGGGAGCAAAAGGCTGTGTCTAACCCGAGGCCATTTAAATAAATATAATCATAGGAAAGAAAAAATACTATTAATCACATGAAAGTTCCTACGGACAAGTTACAAAAGTGAGTGGCTTATGACGGGATACGGTAAATGGTAGAAGTTCAATCAAATCGACCAGTTTCGTGGATAAAATGTAGCGTAAGCTCAAGAATATGTAATAATAATAATAATAATAATACATTTATTTATAGTTGGCTAAAAAAGGAATAGTTAAACAAACTAATAAATGCCAACTGGTCGTACCAATTTACGATTTCTTTCATCTACATATCAAACAATTACGTTTGGATCCCGTCCAGTCTTCGATATTATTTTTAAAATGACTGACGCTATTTGCAGATTTTATTTTGTCAGGGAGTGTGTTCCAAAGTATGCTTCCTCTAAATGCCAATGAATCATTCCCGTATCTCAAAGTCCTCGTATCTGGAAGTTGGACGAGATCCTTTACTCTGAGATTATACTTTACGGGTTTACGTTTGAAGAAGTCCCACAAGAAGGTGGGATTGCCAGAGGTTAAGCACTTCTAGACCTCCAGCATTAGCTTTTGCAAGTTTCTTGTATGTATCGTGCATTCACCTCTCTTATGAAGGAGTTCCTCAAACGTAGACTCATAGTCATCTAACAGCACTCTCAGGGCACGTTTATGAAGTCTGTTTATATCATCGTTTGATGTTTTCCCACAGAACATCCAGATCAATGGGCAGTAATTGAAATTGGACAGTATAAAAAAATTGTATAATATTGTGCTCTTCTCATATTCAAGATTTGGATCAATCCTAGAAAAGGCTCTGACTTTGTTTGACGTCTTTTTGCATATTGACTTTACATGCTCCTTGAAGTTTAGTTTGGAGTCAATTGTAATACCCAATAGTTTCACACTGTCAGTCATCTGAACGACATTTCCACTTATGTCAATACACAGTTTGAGATCGTCTTTTAGGCCAAGGAACATTAGTTGAAATTTCTCAGGATTTGCAACCATCTCGTTGTCTTGGTACCAATCTATAGCAATTTTCATGTCCTTCTCGATGTTTGAAACGACGGAATCTAGACTTTGCCCACATGCATAGATCGTATTGTCATCCGCAAAATTGCATACCTGAGAGTGCTGTATGTTGTAGAAGAAATCATTTATGAATAAATTAAATAGGAAGGGTCCCAAAACAGACCCCTGTGGAACACCTGATTTGATTTCCTGCCAGCTGCTAAAAGTAGAACCTATTCTTACTCGTTGTTTCCTCCCAACAAGGTAGCTGTGTATGAGTTTTAGACTCTCTGTACTGAACCCATAGGCCTCCATCTTAGCAAGAAGGAGGTCATGTGGCAGACAGTCATATGCCTTTGAGAGGTCCATCAGCACCATTCCACATACACCAGACTGATCAATACACCTACGAATTGTTTCAACGACCCTAAAAAGAGCATGTTGGGTGCTGTGTCCCTCTCTAAATCCACAAAGGATATCGGAGAGCTTTGATTCCATAAACGGCACCATTTGCTTTTTTAAGAGTCGTTCAAACACTTTTGAGAAAGAAGATAATACACTGATAGGTCTATAGTTCTTTTTCGTAGTGCTAATTCCATTTTTGAATCCTGGTGAGACATCAGCTAGTTTTAAGGGGTCAGGAAAGGTGCATGATTTGACCATCGAGTTGGCAATGTTAGTTACCTTGTTGAAAGAAAGATCTGAGGTCATTTTTAATATGTGAGTAGGAATATCTCCACTAGTTTTCTTGGTTGTATTAAGGTGGTTGATTTCATCCCATACCTCTGAAAACTCAAAAGCCTGGAAAGCAAATTTGTTTGTTTCGTTAACCCTCTCTTTGATTCGAATAATGCTTGGGTGCTCACTATATCTTAAAACAGCACGATGTACTGGATGCAGTGATGGGTCACTAATTGTCATACAGGGGGCCCTATCAATATCAAGTGTATCTGTTATGTTTACAAAGTATGTATTAAAGCACTCACTGACATCCTCATCATTAGAAAGAAGGACTCCATCCTCAACGATTCAGTGAATTTGGAAAATCATCATCGCCATACAATAAGAGTTGCAAAGTATATTTGATTCGGAACCACAAACATTGCTGTTGTATTACGTTCTGTAGAACCGTTCGTGTAACTCTGATAACTTATCCCTTGTCCCGTTAACGGATGACTATTGTAGAACTGATACTTGAAACATCGCCTGAGCGCAATTCAAAGGGTCGTCTGAGTTCGTAATAAGTCAATACTTGCGGCAGTCTTCTTTCTCTTTGTGGTCGTTCATTGTGAGCTTGCGTGTTCATATCAGCGTACTCCGATGAATTCTCAATGTCCTCAGATACTATAAATATATTTCATATTCTAAACATACTTATAATGGGTACAAATTCAACAAGTATATTGTTTTACAATTTGGCCCTGTTCAAATTCAAGTACCTAATAAACTATTTACAAATAAATTAAATAAAATGTATACATCTGACGACAATAAGCTATCTACGAAATTAAACATTTTCGTACCCCAACTGTTTCAACCTTGATTTGAAAGACTATACCGAGAGGGCTCCTTGATATTATTGTTAAACTTGTTCCACACATTTGTACCACACTTTTGTACCTTTTGGCCACTTACTGTTCGCATTAACGGTATTGCAAGATCATTCTTAGTGTCTCTTAGTTCACGGGTGTGGAAATCTGATAGTCTAATGAATAGGTCACTAAGGTACTGTGGTGCAAGATCGTTTAAAGATTTATACATCACCGTTGATGTAACAAGGCAAATAATGCAGCACTAAAGTGAAACTTTCGTGGAGTTAATTTCACCACCACAGGCTTTAATCCAACAGCGTTCGTCATCGCGTCTCACACATTAGTTGAACAGAGGAGTGAAATGATTAAGTGGACGGCCGTTGCAAAGTTTTGCTTGCTGTTGCGGGAACCCTTTATTCAGTTAGCAAAGACCCTTTTGGGTTAGTTAAACAAATAGCAGCTCTGCAATAGGAATTAGCTGCTTAGGAAATCAACACCTAACCTTAGTCATGGCGGACCAATTAGTCCATGTCAAGAGATCAAAATGTTGTTTTATTCAAACTCAGATGGTAATTATCTTAGGTCAACCTCACGAGAACAAAAGGTACATCCTTTCCCGCCAGAGTTAGATTGAAATAAGTGTCACCTCGATGAGCCAATCACAAGACACCAAAATTTATAACTCAGAAATGTATGAAATAGCGGTACGCCCTCTATACCTTCAAAGTTATATTTGAGACTGGGACGAAAGTCTGTCCGAAGAGAAAATTCAAAAGTAAGTTTTAAAAAGGAACTTCGCCGATCAAGCAAGAATTCGTGCCAGCAGCTTCTCACTTGCTCTGCCTTCGCAGCTTGGATGTTTGAGAGACTCCACTAGCTCACTATCAGGGAAAAGCTTTGCCACATAAAGAATAAATGTGTGTTGCAAATTCGTCCAAAAGCTCGATCACAACAGTGGGCTTCGTTCAAAAATGGCAGTTAGGATTTCGCAGGGCAGAAGGACCCTTCAAGACAAGATGCTTCCAAAGACTATAAGATTCAATCTGAGACAGAAAGGAAGAAGAACTAGCATAACTGAGCGACACACGGACTACCAGCTGTTGGACCCAATAAATTGCAAGCAAGAGACAGCAAGATGCTCTTCGAGAGTTGGACTTCCACAATAACTTCAAAATCATTGACCATGGATTGACTTATTACGTGGAGTATACTGGATCTTGTCAGTGTATGGAGTGTGATTTGGAAATTCATTCGTTCATTCACAGAATTCAAAGAGAATCGAAAGCTAAGTGTTTCATCTTATTCTTATCGTATATTAATTGCTATGTAGCCACATTCGAAGGGTGCATTAATTCCGTAAAATCTGTACACTTTTGCTTTGAAAATACTTTGTTTTCGGGAAAGATATGTTGAAGATCCCCAAAAATTCCTCTGGTTTCAGGAGTCGCGTACATCGTTCGGAAAAAATAATATACCTGTCGCCTAAATTATCAAGCAATTAGTTTATCTAAATCTAATTGGATAGGACCACTTTTCTTGAAATCTAACTTACTGCCCGTTGGTTTGAAAATTCAAAAGGAAAAGAAACAGTTTTATCTAAGCCTGCGTAGAGGCAACATGCCCATGACTGATTGATGTTTTGAATTTAATAGCCAGTTGTTGTTGGTGATCTCCCGCAAACATATAACCATCGTAGCTGCAACAGCGTACCAGCGTACCTCAGTTTACTCAGCATACATCAGACTTTGCCCGCTAGTAGCTCCAATGCTGCAAATTCAAATAGACACGAAAACATAAAAAGTTAACGCTACAGACTGACTACTTCCTAAGTCTTTTATCTTTATAGGTTTCCCATCGAATGCAGCCAAAAGGGTAGGAAAGTCGCTTTGAAACGAGATCTGAATTGCATGAAAGCAACCCGAATACAATTGGGCAGTGGATGGCAGAGCTGTTTCACATGCTATTCTGGCTGTTTGGCTGAATAACACGAACTCATAGTGCTAATAATGCAACCTGTGTATTTAGTACTCTATTATCAAAAAGTACGCAGGGGGAGGGGTACCTCGTTGAGCCATACTGGAAGTAACGCTCATATGGGTAGGCCAAATTCCGTATTTAGTATGGGTCTGCTCTTATCTTGATTCCGATATAGTTTTGTACTTTAAGGTTTTCTTTCTAGTTGGCAAATATTCACGATTTTCTGCATATTGCAACTAAAACATCTGTTTGCAACACAAGAAAGTCGAGAAACATAACGACATTTTGTAGCAGCAACAAGACAAACAACAACTGTTACAACAACAGTGTTTGGCAAGTTGTAGCAGGAAAAGCATTTATTTTTCAAAATCGACCAAACTGATACACATGGCGGGCTAAAATTTTTCTAATATCCACGAAAGTTTTTCGACATTGTTAATATCATGTGGCGTTCAAAATACGCCTTTCCATAACAGTCCAGATACAGGCCAAATGTGGTCACAGTGAGGTACTCCCCCTCCCACAGAAATCAGGGAGCCTAAAGAGCAAATTAGCCCACGTCAGGGCTAGAGTAGTTTCAGGTATCATGGAACACTTAAGGGAAGAACTTAAATCGTCACCTCAATTCAAGACAAATTTGGCCACACTTGGTATTAGCGATTAGGCCTAAGTATGCTCTAACGTTTCATCAACACATTCTATTTCTCAAACGTTTGTTGTCGATAAGCGAGCCAAAAACTTGAGCCCCGGTCGAGTCGGGCATTGTGGAACGCTGTCGGGTATTATGGAACAAGGTTTTTCTTTTGTTTGTATACGGGCCTCTATTTCAAACGTCGCAAGAAACTGGCGACCAGAAATCACGTTCATCGGATGTCCTTCGTTATCAGCGATACAGACAGTACACCAAAAAGTGGAGCAGCCTAACTTTAACAAAAATATGGCGACGGATGATTGAAGAGTTGCAGCTTGTGCAATTGGTGAGCTTTTATCCCACTTCCAGGCCGCCAGGCTTCATTTTCTGAAAAATTTTCCACAACACCCGATGTCCCATAATACCCGAAACCACTCTAGTAGCTACTTGTATCAATCAGGGTTTGGAACGACAACTAAAATATCATCAAGGGAACAGACTTGAACGTATTTTAGCATTTTGTGGTAAGGGGACCGGTCATTAAAAAGGGGTCATTTTTCAAAGAGTTACGGAATGGGTATCATTTTCCGACGATTTTCAGAATTATATGTTTTGTTGTGGAGAATGCTTGGCAAAAGGACAGGAATTTCAGGAAACGTATTATGAATATCCAAAATATGGCGCAGATATTCATTATATATGTGGAATTATCACCGATAATTCGTTCGAAATTCCAAAAAAAAGAAAAAGTAATTTTCCAATCGCCAAAGTTAAGAAACTCCAGTGCTGGGAGAATGTGAGTTGGAGAGGATATTACGAAATCATTCTTGTACTTTACTATAGTATTTTACTATATTACTTTTTCCTGTATTAATTAATCAGAAGGTGCTTGAGTGATGTCAAAACATGGGAAAAAGCTGGCTTTGACATTTCAGGTGGGCATGCTGGGATTAGATATGAAGAAACTGAAAAGAACGTGCACTGAAAATCAGAGAGTTTTAGAATCTTTCAGACTGGCTTCAATTCTTAGTTTCTTGTGAAACAAAATACATATACTCAAGAACGAAAAAAAAAACACCACTTGTAGTGTGGCAATGAGCCAACCTAAGAAGGCAAGTAAAACAAAGAGAAAGGAGCCTCATGCGTCGCCGTTGGGGGTTACACAAGTGTCACTGTGGCGGAAGGATTTAGAAAACCTTCTCCAACGTCTCCAGATATAAATTTCATGGACTTGCTCGATGGACCTTAACAATAAACATATACCTCGAGAGGGGAAGTAGTAGGTTGCGGGGATTACCTGACGAGGAAAGTACCTGCTTGTGGCTTATGATTACCCTCAGAGAACGAGGTGTTGGGGCTACCTCAATAGGGAAAGTAGTAGATTGTTTGTGATTACATTGTGAAGTAGCAAACCATAGTCTATGATTACCCAGGCGAGGAGACCTCAATAGGGAAAGTAGTAGACTGTCTGTGATTACATTGTGAAGTAGCAGACCATAGTCTATGATTACCCTAGCGAGGGAAGTACCAACTTTCGAACATGGTGCATCGAGCAAGGTCTCTCTGACTGCCGCAGTTGCACTTCCTAACCCCCACTTACACTAACCTATCTTTCCTTTGCAGATGACTGTAGAAATGTATTAGTTAGATTGTAGATTGTAATCACCTCTCGCCTATTTTGATAATAACGGTTTTGTTGATGTTGTCACAAGCTCGATTTCTTTGCTTCACTCCCCTTTTATTCACTGATGGACGAGGATGGAGAAATTAATGCAGCACTAAAGTGAAACTTTCGTGGAGTTAATTTCACCACCACAGGCATTAATCCAACAGCGTTCGTCATCGCGTCTCACACATTAGTTGAACAGAGGAGTGAAATGATTAAGTGGACGGCCGTTGCAAAGTTTTGCTTGCTGTTGCGGGAACCCTTTATTCAGTTAGCAAAGACCCTTTTGGGTTAGTTAAACAAATAGCAGCTCTGCAATAGGAATTAGCTGCTTAGGAAATCAACACCTAACCTTAGTCATGGCGGACCAATTAGTCCATGTCAAGAGATCAAAATGTTGTTTTATTCAAACTCAGATGGTAATTATCTTAGGTCAACCTCACGAGAACAAAAGGTACACCCTTTCCCGCCAGAGTTAGATTGAAATAAGTGTCACCTCGATGAGCCAATCACAAGACACCAAAATTTATAACTCAGAAATGTATGAAATAGCGGTACGCCCTCTATACCTTCAAAGTTATATTTGAGACTGGGACGAAAGTCTGTCCGAAGAGAAAATCCCACCCGCCCTTCCCTTACCAAAATACAGTGACAGATTCACAAAGGATTACTATGCCCTTAACAAGCACATACAAGTCCAATCATTTAAATGTTGATGCAAAGAACATCGTTACTTGTTTCACATCGAAGTGCAAATGCGGCGGTTCCCCGAACTTTTCGAAGCTGGAAGGATTTAGAAAACCTTCTCCAACGTCTCCAGATATAAATTTCATGGACCTGCTCGATGGACCTTAACAATAAACATATACCTCGAGAGGGGAAGTAGTAGGTTGCGGGGATTACCTGACGAGGAAAGTACCTGCTTGTGGCTTATGATTACCCTCAGAGAACGAGGTGTTGGGGCTACCTCAATAGGGAAAGTAGTAGATTGTTTGTGATTACATTGTGAAGTAGCAAACCATAGTCTATGATTACCCAGGCGAGGAAACCTCAATAGGGAAAGTAGTAGACTGTCTGTGATTACATTGTGAAGTAGCAGACCATAGTCTATGATTACCCTAGCGAGGGAAGTACCAACTTTCGAACATGGTGCATCGAGCAAGGTCTCTCTGACTGCCGCAGTTGCACTTCCTAACCCCCGCTTACACTAACCTATCTTTCCTTTTCAGATGACTGTAGAAATGTATTAGTTAGATTGTAGATTGTAATCACCTCTCGCCTATTTTGATAATAACGGTTTTGTTGATGTTGTCACAAGCTCGATTTCTTTGCTTCACTCCCCTTTTATTCACTGATGGACGAGGATGGAGAAATTAATCTTTCAATAGAGCCGAACCGGATGCTTACATTTGCACGTTGGCCAATCAGATGAGACCATGACGTCAAGCAAACAAAAGAATCGATGGGAGAAAGTACCCCTCACATATACGGAGTCGTACACGCAACTATTAGGTAAATTCAGGAAAAATTTGTATTATTCAACTCTGTACTAATATGACTAAATTTTCCTCGCGGGTATTTCTAAAAGAACGCATAAATCCAGAGAAAACGGCTTTTGAGTAAGGCCTATCATTTGGGGTCTCGATCCTTGCAAATAAGCCCTTCAAAAACGACATAAATTCATATCAATGTCTTCCTATTTTCTTAATGTCACTGAACATACATTAGCAAGCGACAGTAGTTGGCTTTTAACAGAACCGAACTTTTATCACGGAGGCAGTGGCAACTCGAAACTTTGCATTTTTCATGCACGAACAACATTGCATATCCTAAATCTGCGTGAAATAGTATGAAACGCGATAGATTTTCGTTTCGCTATTAAAAACCTTTGCATCTGAAGTATCTTTAAAACTTTAATCTTTATTTCTTGCTGTTATCATCCTCAAAATATCCTACCAACTGCAAGTTTTCAAAATTATGCCGTGGGTTAAGTCAAACGTTATGTAAAAGCTCTATACAGTCCACCATCAATCGCAAACCCGCTATTGATCTCTGAAACGCTGTATTTTGAGCTTAAGAATATACCGGGTGAGTCAAAAAAAGTTCAGGCGTTTGGCGAGCTGTGAAATAAAAAGTAAGAGGCCGATTGTCAAAACTAAAATGTTAATCTATCAGTCAAGAGCAAACTTAGATGAGAAAATTTTGTTTGGTAAAATCACTCATCACTTAGACCCAGAAATTAGGAAAACGCTGGAAGGTGCATGTTTTGGGATCAAGAATTCCTCATTCCACTCTGGTTCACGATTTACTTACTATTGACATTAAAATTCAATTTCTGAAACTGACAATAGTATTGAATGTAATCTTCAATGTCATATAAATTATGGACCAGAATGGAACCTGGATTTCATGATTCCCATACAAACCTTTATAGACATTTTTCTAAATGCAAGGTCTTAAAGTTGTGTGAATTTTCCAAACAAAATTTTCTTATCTAAGTTAGCCTTTGACTGATAGGTTAACATGTTAGTTTTGAATATTGCCCACATACTATTCATTCCATAGCCTCCCAAACGCCTGAACATTTTTTTGACTCACCCGGTATGTTGCCAAAGGTATGAGAAAAGCTTTGCTTATTTCCTTTCCACTGAGAGTTGACGTTTCAGTATTTAAGAGCAAACAAAAGATATCACGTTTCAGTTTATAACACCAAAATGAAAAGTGAGGGGCAAGATTGTCAACTTCGAGAGTACAGTCCTCTAAACATATATACCTAGGGGTGCAATAAGGCCGAGGAAACCCACCCATTCTCCCGTTAAAAACTGCCTCGGTAATGAAAGTTCAGTACCTTTTAAAACCCAACTAATACCTTGTTAATGTATTTTCGATGATATTTAGAAAATAGGAAGATATGGATATGAATTTACGTCGCTTCTGAGGGGCTAATTTGTTATGGATCAAGACCCCAAATGATAGGCCTTACTCAAAAGCCTTTTTCTCTGGATTTACGCGTTCTTTTAGAAAAACTCACGAGGAAAATTGAAACACATTAGTAAAGAGTTGAAAAATACTTTTTTTCCTGAATTTACCTAAAAGTCGCGTGCACGACTCGCTATATGTGAGGGGTACTTTCTCTGGTTGATTCATTTGTTTCCGTGACGTCATGGTCACATCTAATTGGCTAACGTGCAAATGTAAGCATCCGGTTCGGCTCTATTGAAAGATTACTTGCCCTTGTTCGTAGATGTTTCTTTCAATATCATTTCTTTGATGGGCAACCAGCCAAGCTCTTTGCGTAACGGCACGGAAGGTGTAATGAGGACTACCCGAAACGTTTCGAGCAGCTCTGTTTTGTAACTTTTGTAGAGACTCCATTCTCGTGACACTACTACAGCCCCAAACGGAACAGCAGTAGTTTAGATGAGGTTCTACAATACTACAATAAATGTCCTTCAAGGTTTCCATTGATACAAAGTTTTTACAGTATTTCAAAAGGCCTGTTGCACGAGAAACTTTCCCTTTTATATTCTCTATTTGCCACCTCCACGTTAGAAGGTTGTCTATATGGAGACCAAGGTATTTCACTTTATTCACTAATTCAATATCAGTACCACCTACGTAAAACATTGAAAAAGAGTGTGCTAAATTGCGTGGGTTGCATGGGTCTGAAAAGCTGCGTGGGTCGAGGGACGTGGGTAACGTTGCATGGGTCGTGGGTCCTTTTGGTGATAATTTTGCGTGAGTAATCTTGCGTGAGTAGCCGATTTTGTGTGGTTCGAATTCTCCGGTGCGTGAGAGGCACATTTTGCGCGGGTTGCCCTTTTTGTGTGAGTCTTACAACAGCATAACAGCTTTCATTATCCATTCAAAAGCTCGCTACTTTGTGCTTGACTTCTAGCTATTGAGGCTTTTAAGTTTTGAACTTCTTGCAGCGCCATATCCTCAAGCAATTTCTTAAAATAAAGTGATACGAGTATCATGGGTAGGGAGGGGTACTGAAAATCTTTATCAATGCAGAATTTAAAGCAGTGAGGCATTCCGATGACATGGCAGGGCTAAACGACTGACCATACAAAAACAAGTTTAAATCCATTAGAAACAAAGTTCAGCGAACAACCGAACACAGCACGAATAAAACGGTGATAAGGCAACCATTGAATAATCTATCTTGTCAATACCATCAACTATGAGCAAAAGCTTTTCTACAAGATTTGCAGGTACTATAATTATAAAGCTGAATTTATGGCACAGATTTAACAAGCTCGAAATTGCTTCTTAAGTGATACAAAATTGAGACGATGTTCTGAGAAGAACTTTCTTACTTTTTCATGACAAAGCATTCTCAAACCACCAAAAAGCCACTTTTGGTAAGGCTTGCCCTAAGGACAGGTAGATGTCATTGAATGGTTCCTCTACTGAAGAGTTTTATAATGAAATTTTCTAACCTGAGGACACAATCTTTTAACCCAAAAACTCACGATCATGCCTTTGAGACGAATGATTAGGCTGACTCGTCCAGGGGCGGCGCCAGCCATCAAAAAATGGGGTGGACAAGAGAATGGAACGAAGAGAAAATGGGGGTCTGGGGGCTGGCCCCCAGGAAAATTTTTAGGACCATGCCCTCTACAAGGTCAGAAAACGCCCTTTTGCAAGATAGGATAAAATTTGTGTTCATCATTGATTCACTGTGATAGACGTTATTTGCAAGCCCTAATTCACTTGAACGAGGAAGCAGAAAAGTTCAATTTGACCCCAATCTTAATTGCCTTCGCAAGTATGAAGGTGAATATTTTAGTTATCAAAGAAGAAAAATCCCAAATGGTTGGTTGCAAGCTACACAAACCAAACGACTACGACTGATCACTGAATTGTAAACGAAGCGAAACGAGTACTGATCGATCCCTGGGAAGCCAAAAACGACCCCCCCCCCCAACCTTTTTTCATCGAATTTAGACAAATTAGAAAATCAATGTTCAAAAAAAGTGGGGTGGACATGTCCATCCCAGTCCACCCCGTGGCGCCGCCCCTGGACTCGTCTAGTTCTTCAAATAAAATGGTTTCTAGATTTCTTATCATAGAAAGAGTGAGAAAAATATTAAGAAGGCCAAAATGAAACTAATGGTGCGCAAGCTGCGATCTTTACAAGCCTAAGTTCTTGCGCAATGTGATTTGCTCAGTTGTGATTCGCTCCAAATGCATTTCCATGCAAGTGCTTTTTAAGTTCCAAGACCATTTTGGTGGAAAAGATCATGCAATTCAGGCCCAATTCTGATCTCTTCTAGCAAGTGAACAAGCAACATAACAAAATAACTAAATTTTGTAACTGTAAAAAGGCCAAACTTTACTTGCAAAGAATATAATGACAGTTACTGTAGCTCAAAGAATCAATACGATGTGGAACTAATTACAGAAGAATCGTCAATAAAACATTAATCAATCACAACAGGTATCAGTAATGCAAAATCCCATTCAGGAGAGATTGGAACCAACCATTCGCATATCACTGGCTCTTTTACGCAAAACCATGTTCGGAGATTGAGTTCTCGGCAGATAGAGCCCAAATGATTCTTCGAAACAACTTGAAAAACCCCTCAACGTATATATTTCATCACCCACTGAGCCATGAATCGAATTTTCAACCTACGATCACTTTAACCCTATCAGGCCTAGGGTATTTGATGCTCTAGGAAGCCTAGGGGGGCTGATTCGGCCCCCCTAATTTACTTCTGTTCTGGACAACCTAGAGCATTGAAACTTTGCATGTGTATAGAACAACTTATGATGAACCCAAAAATGAAATCTATTTTTAGATATGTCACGTGACCATTCCATGACGTCACATTATTCAATTTTCAAAGTCAATAGGGTTCAGTACTAAATATTTTCGATCGTTGATTGTGAGAAAACAAAAAGCATTAAGGACATCAGTCCAATTTCACTGTATTCCATGTCTAAATAGTATTTGCTCTGTGAAGAAAAATTAACAAAAAGTGATGACGTCATCACACAGGAATGCAAAGAATGCGCGCATGCGTAGTGCCAAAATCCGCAAAACTATAGGTTCAAATTAAAAATTAGCTAATTCATTGGATAGAGCATTAAAAGTAGTATGTATTCCTATCTTTTCATTATTTTATCACATTAGTTGTAGATTTTATTAGGAATTATTCAAAATTTTACACATACATCTCTTGAAAACTGGTCGCGTTTACCCCCTGGAATGAATTTGATTTTTCAAAAAATTAATTTTACATCGTAACAAGGATAAAAACTAAAAGTCAGAAAGTTTCAGTGTTGTAAGTGCACTTGGTAAAAATTTACAGACAAAAAACCGCTAGGGGGGGCTGATTCGGCCCCCCTAGGCTTGATAGGGTTAATAGCAAGAAGCAAATCGACCCAAATTGCACGATAGACCATAATTATCCCTCTTTACTCTAAATGCTTTACATAGCTCATTTAAATTTTGAGGACAGTGCTTTACCACACGGAAAAAGAAATCGTGGACTTGAAATGAAATGTCTTCTTATTTCATAGCTCATAGCTTTGTACCTTAAGCTTTCTTTTCCATGAATGAACGCAAGCTAAGTAATTAGAATTAGTATAAGGTTTTTAGATTCATAACCAAGCGTAGAGGCAACAACGACTAGAAGTCATACACAAAGTAGCGAGCTTTGAATGGATGATGAAAGCTGTTATGCTGTTATAAGACTCACGCAAAAAGGGCAACCTACGCAAAATGTGCCACTCACGCATCGAAAATTCAACCCACGAAAAATCGATTACCCACGCAAGAAATGTCATCCACGCAAGATTACTCACGCAAAATCATCTCCAAAAAGGACCCATGACCCACGTAAATTCAGCCACGGCCCACGCAAAGTTACCCATGTCCCACGACCCACGACCCACGACCCACGCAGCTTTTCCAACGACGTAACCCACGCAATTTAGCACACTCTTCAATAAGATTATACATTATATGTCCCAAATTATACAATGAACTTCCGAGAAACCTTCGCCATTCGGACTCATTTTCTTATCTTTAAACATAACCTAAATAATTTTATGTGGACAACTGGAAATTAATTCATCTTTTAAATTTGACGAGTTGTACCTAATTATGATATTCATTTGTTGTAAAACTTTACTGAAATATACAATAATTTTAGATACAGGGCCCTCGTTGATAACAGCATTTCATGTGCTGTAGAGGTTACCCTGTATAAACATTGTCATTATTTGTTATCTATTTATTATTTGTAAATGAAAGACAACCCTGGGTACCCGAGCCATTAAATTGAATGATAAAAAAATGTCGAGGCCCTGGTAACCAGGGCAATGAAAGACAGTAAACAAAGATATTCTGAAGAATTTAAGAGAATCCTTAACCAGGAAGAATATCCCAATGTACGCGGAGCCTCGACCGTGTATTTTGTTGATATCTTGACGCGCTGATTGGCAGTCAAGAGTGAATCACACCCCGTCCTGACTGTAATCACTGTGAAAGAAATATTGGTTTGTTGCTTTGGATTGGCTGGCATATAATGAAATGATTGCGAATCCAGATAAATTTCATGCCATTATTGTACAGAAGGACCGATCAGACACCACTGGTATTAACATTAGAATTAAGGGTCAAAACATAAAAACAGAATCCACTGTCAAATTGCTTGGCGTCAAACTTGATTACAAGTTGAACTTTGACCCTCACATTTCCGATCTATGCAAAAAAGCTGCGAATCAGCTAAACATTTTAAAGAGACTAAATCGATTTATTGGTTTCGAAACAAGGAAACTCCTAGTTCATAGTTTTGTGTATTCAAACTTCAACTATTGTCCGATTGTATGGCATTTTTCGTCTGCTAAATCTCTACATAAAGTCGAACGAATACAAGAACGTGCTTTACGATTTCAATATGATGATCATAACAGTTCATACCAAGAACTATTACAAAGGTCTGGTAGATGTTTTATGCATGTTTGTCGCTTACGTAACTTCTGTATCGAAAGCTACAAAACAATGAAGAAATTAAATCCTTCCTTCATGGAACAGTTTTTTCAATTTAAATCCTCTATGAATGTGAATCGCTCAATGAGAAATCCGTACGATCTGAAACATCATAGACCGAATCAAGTAACCTTCGGCTCTAATAGTCTTAGGTCTTTAGGGCCACAGGTATGGAATAGCCTCTCTAATGAGATAAAATCAACTGAAACTCTCAAAACTTTTAAACAAATCATGAAGCAATGGAATGGAATACAATGTACATGCAATGTATGCCAGAACGATATGCCTTTGAGGTCTTAGGGTGGGTTTTGGCTGGGGGAAACTGTAGATATGTATTTAACTTTGTTTAATTTAGCTTATAATTTAGTTTATGTAAATATTCGAATTGGATTAGTTTCTTTCATTTTATATTTAAGAAGCTAGCTGTGCAGATTAATTTCGAATTGAAATAAGTTGACAACAACATTGGTTCTCTGGAAGCGATGCGTGTCAAGCAAGATAAATTCTAGACAAAAATCGGGGTATTTCAAAGTCTATAGCCAAGATTCTTCGAGGGTTTTCATTTTTTGCTAGATAGACCCTTGTACTTCTTTAATCAGCCTAGCATTTGAATCAGTGTCAACCATTCACAACATTGGAGTTCTACTTTCAGAATCTCTTTTCTTTGTCCCTTGCTCAAAATCTAATGCTCAGTGATCAGTTAGTATTTATACAGTTCCCATGACCCAACAGCTCACAGATAATTGGCAGGGATATCTATGATTTTTCTAATTTACAAATCACAATTCAATTCAATCATGACATGCGCAGTTGATTTAATGGAACTGGTCACGTGAAAACTTCTGTGGGATGTCAGGTATGTTAATCGAGGGTTTATCAGATTTTTTCATTAGGGCAGCCATGATTTGTTTTGATATAACCACTTCCGGAATCCAAAGAAACTTCATTGGAGACTGAAATAGATTCGGTTGCTGTCTGGTGTTCAGGTATCATTTTCTCCAATTCTTAGCAGCATGTTCTTCTAGAGCCATTTGTCAAAGAGGATATATTGATAAGAAATTGTTACGTCAGTGTTCAGATCGTATGTTTCGAGAAAGCTTTCACTTATGTTTCTCAGAGTAGCACTGGCAGTAGACTACCGATTGGAGGGAAAAATCTCTAGCAGGATAGAATGATTGGTGAGCATTGCCCGCCCCATACTAATGAATGTCAATTACCCCCCTCTCCCCCTCCCAAGAACCCTTGCGAGGGCAAGTATCTAAACAGCAGAGGGCAGGGAAGCCCAACGGGCCTTATTTGGGGGGAAAATTGCAAATCTGAGGGCAAAAACAATGGGAAAATAACACATTTAGGCCATTATTGAGATGGTAGGAGGAACACTCCTCCCCCAAGCCTCCCTCACCGACGTTCTTTGCAGAGAGAAAGAAGACGAAGTAGGCTTTAGAATTGGGGAGGGAATGTGTAAAAGAAATATTAGCCATCACTTCAATCGACGCAATTGGTTAGTCGGTAGTGTCAGGAAATATGCAGAGAAAAAGGGAATTACGAAGAGTTAAGAAAAGAGTCATAGCATGTGTTGGACAGGGATTGTTAGAATGATATTGCAGAATGTAAATTAAGGTAAAATTAGTCTGCGGAAAGGCAAATGAGGATAATGAATACTTTCTCGAGCACTGCCCTTTGTATGATATCATACAGCAAGATCGTTTTGGTCATCTCGAAAACATTCTTGAGTTCAACGTTTCGGACATGGAATCCAAATCACTCTGTGATCTACTCCTTTTCGGAAAACCTGACTTAGATGTGACTGTAAACGAAATGACTATGGAGGAAACAATTCGTTTTATCGAAAAAAAAAACAATTGCAGATTAAGTACAATTAATTGAAATGCAGCAACATGCCTCTTGTAATTGTATTTATAATTCTTTCGTTTACGTCTTGTATTTGTCCGTCGTAACTGTTTTTCATGTTTGTGTTTTCTTGTTAATAAGATAATTCATATTGTCAGTACCATTTATGTTCATACTTAAAGGAGCAGGGTCACGTAACCGTAAACAAACCTGTTATCTCTAGAATCTATATTGTTGCCCACACGTGGCCATTGTGTTCTGCACAGATTCTGGTGGATGGGGTGAATCCACAATACAGTTACTTCTAAAAATCCACCAATATCTCTGCAATAGTACAACATATGATTGTTTCGTTGGTTTCTCTACGAAGTGCAAGAATCCATCTTCAAAATAACACCTTCATTTTGAGAAAAGTGGTGGAAAATCACTGTGATATGGCTGAACAAAAATACTGCAAAATCGTCAATTCGAAAGAAGCTTGTTTACATTACGTGACCCTGCCCCTTTAAGTGCCATTCATAGTGGAAACTCGATGACCTTGTATCTTTTCCACTATGATTGGCATAATTGAATTGTATTGTAATAGTTTTACTTTTTAAGACTTGATACTAAAGATTAGACTTTGATTTGCACTGGGTGGTGATGCGCAGAATATTGAAGACTGGGAAAAAGTTTGAAGCAAGAGTGTTCAAAACAGGCTTAGCTAATGTTTGGATCTCTATTCAATAAATAAACCTAGGGGGTGACGCGAGTCTTGGGATGACGGAAACATGCCACCCATGTTTTAGGGGAAGACCCATGCCATGGTAGGAAAAATGTCGAAAATGCGGTTGATTTACAAGGAGCAAGGAAGGACATCATGGGTCACTGAATGGCCTTAATCTCACTAAATCAAGTATACTCGGCAAAGCTCGCAAGCTCCAAATACAAATAGTTCTGGTATACAATAATGAATCTGTATGCACTAAATCTGAAACTAGTACGTAATAGAGGAAAACAAACGCAAAAACCAGACAAACTTTTCAGCACGATGAGACCTTTGAAACTTACTTTGTCATCACAATGGTTTAGTAACATCAAAGGCAACATCACTTGGCAATAGATTTCATCTGCAAGAACACTAATATTTAGGAGGAAATATGCTTATCTCAGTCTGACTGAAAATGTAGGCTCACAGCTCCAACGATAAATTATCCACCTACTTGCCATTTCCTTCAATCGTTAAATTGATATTGACATGTAAGTACTGTCATCAACAACTACTAATAATTTCCATCCGCACGAGGACTCGTGTTGAAATCCTGTACCAACTGGAACAACCGCAAATGTCAACTCCCAGTTCAAACGATAAAAGCTCCCAAACTTAAATTCCTGCTTGCTTCAGTACCACAGCGAACCACACTGGTTTTCACTTATAGCAATTAAGTGCTTTCACTTATTGCTAATTAAGTATAGCAATTTTCATGATCCATGTTGACAAATTTAGCATAAACAAAACTGTGAATGTCAGGTCCCAGCGCGAGAGAGTTATCTGCTCCTGACTGTAACCAATGTTTCTTCTGAAAAATTTCTCCGGCATCCATGATAATACGAATAAAGCTTTCCTCTGAATGACGTGTTGCAAGTCCACAATGAAGTTCATTACACCTTTGACATGGTTCCTGCTTGTCTCTGCTGAATTTTTCTCGTTCTCCACTTTGCATAAACTTGCAAAAATAGTGCACTGAAAACAACTGCAATACCAAGAACTGCTTGTGGGGACATAGAATGCTGATATATGATACAAGATAAAAGCATGCTAAACATCTGTCGCGTCACCATAATGCACGTGAAAAGCAATGGTCCAAAAGTTGCAATAGTGTAGAAAATGAACAACTGGCCAAGGGCGGAAGCGATTGATATAGCAATAGCGTGATAACCAAAATCCGGATGGTTATAAATAAACGATACTGAAGAAAAAAGTCCACCATTTTGAAATAAGGAGACAATTGTGAATAAACTGGAGAATACATTCGTGCCAAACATCACTTGTATTGATGTGAGCTTATGTTGCGTTATTAGTTCAGACTGCCAATTAGATGTAAAACTATCGAATCCCATGTAACCAATCATAAGTATTACACCAGCAAAACTGGTTTTTGCTGAATGATACTTGGTAGATGCAACTGACAATAAAAACAATGAAACCCCAATTGAAATCATCACAGCAGTAAAGTACTCGTAGTATTGGTATGTTTTTCTTGATACAATCTTTCCCATAAACATAACTGGGATCATTTTTGAGGCCTTCCCAAGAACTTGAGTTGGAAAACTCACATATTTGAGAGCTTCATATTGGCACCAACTGCTTAATATATTTGACAAGGATGAAAAAGAATACTTATAAAATGGTGCACCATGGCTGCCTTGCCTTTTTACAAAGATCCAAATACCTGATAGAACCATGGCAGAAAAGCGATTCATAAACACAAGGAACTGCGATTCTTTAAAATGCTCCGAGGTTTTTCCAGTTCCATATCTTCTCGTCATGACTCTCTCTTGCAGAATTCCCCATGTCAAATACGCAATTTGCAGACCACCAGCACAAAAAACTAGCTTTACTGCAAGTCTTGTGGATGACTGTTTCGTCTTCGTACTGTCTCCGGCTTCCGGGTCATTTGCAATTTTTTGCTGAGAACCAAAAATACATACTTGGACAAATCTGAACAGTGCTCCTCTTCCTAGAAAAGAAAATTCAGTGCAATAAAACGATACTTTCTGGTATGTACGTTGTCAACTGATATTTCATCAAAACCCTTTCGAATCAATATGTTCGTGACTTCTTCAACATTGTTGTTCACTTTAAACAAATGCAATTATTTCAGTTATTTTCATTTTTATTTTTCATTCTTTACTCATAGTAGCCCCGTCGGCAAAGGCCGCTTTTCAGGGGGCCGTGAAAAAATTTAAAATCTACAACTTACAAGTAAAATAATCTGCAAACGAAAAAAGTAATTAAATTACAAAGCTAAAGTAAAATTAAAACTAAAACATAATTATCATACCATCAGTGGCAGGACACAGTCAGACCGGACTAGAGCAAATCGGACCCTATGCCTACCCTGAAGCACGACACTTCATTACAGCACCTCATGGCAGGCAAAGCATCAGACTGACGCCATTCTAATCAAACCGCATCCCACCACCCGTGATCTAGCCGATGTCGATGTTTAAATTCATTTCATTTCATTTCATTTTAGGAGGGTAGCCCTTCGGCAGAAGCCGTTTTTCAAGGGGCCCACCGATAAAAACTTAATTACAGTATACAATTAGAAATAAAATGTCACTAGAATATAAAAAACCTTAATTTAAAAGCCTATTTACAATGATAAAATATATACAATAGAAAGAAAAAGTTAACCCTTTATTGATTTCTTAAAACCATTCAGGGAGGATGCCGTTTTAGACTCAGCAGGAAGGCTATTCCATAGTTTAACTCCCCGGAAAGAAAAACATTTTTGCCCATTTGCAGAATTTTTCTTCGGCAACCTCAAATCGGTCTCAGTGTTCCGAAGGCTGCGGGAGGAGCATGCTGAGTTTTTCGTGAAGAGGTTACACAGTTACTGTGGAGCCAAATCATTGAGCGCCTTGAAGACCATCGTTTTAGACTCACTCCCAATGAGTTCTTCAATGGTCTGCCAGCCCAACTCTGCAATGAGTGGTCTGCTTGGGGTATCAAAGCTGCTATTTGTAATGATTCTAGCAGCACAATTTTGGAGCTTTTGCAGCTGGTTGATGTCTGTAGATCCAGCACAACCCCAGACAGAACAACAGTATCGAAAGTGGGGCTCAACAATACCTGTGTGAAGAGTTTTCAAACTTGCCAGAGGCAGAAAGGATTTAGCATGTCTTAAAAAGCCGATCGCCCTGGAGACCTTTGTAGAAACTGCCTTAATTTGCTCTTTCCAATCTAAAGAGCAATCGATTTGCACTCCAAGGTACTTTGTCTTTTGAACAACTTCGAGTTCATTGTCGCGTATCTTCAGTACCAAGGCTTCATTTCGACTTTTGAGAGAGTTGTGTCTCTGCTTGGTGGATATGAGCATTGAATGAGTTTTTGCCACATTCAACGAAAGCTTATTTCCTTGAAGCCAAGTCTCCAATTTACTGAGATCGCTATTTATAGCCTCATTAAGCTGAGTCAAATCGCGAGACTGATGACAAAGACTGGTATCATCAGCGTACATAGTCACAGAGGAACCTTGGACAGCCTCAGGAAGATCATTGATATAGATGAGGAAGAGAAGAGGGCCAAGGCATGAACCCTGTGGTATTCCTACTTCTATTTCCCCGATATTTGAATCAACACCGTTAACCCTACAAAATTGTTTGCGGTTAGATAAGTAAGACTTAAACCAAGACAGCTCTCGCTGCTGGACGCCATAAAGTTCGAGCTTTTTACAGAGAATATCGTGGTCGACCGAATCAAATGCCTTTTTCAGGTCAATGAATGCTAATCCAACGAGCTTACCGAGATCAAGCCCGTTGTACCAGTCATCGCTCATTTTAAGCAAACAAGTTAGTGTGGAATGTAGGCGCAGAAAACCTGATTGATCAGATGTAAAGAGACCATTATCTTTCATATACTGGTACAGCTGGTTGAAAACAAGTTTTTCAAAGAACTTTGAGATGACAGGCAAGACTGATATGGGGCGATAATTAGATTTTTCAGTCTTATCTCCATCTTTGAAAATCGGAGTAATTCTAGCTACTTTCCATGAATCTGGGAACTGGCTAAAAGCATATAAAAAGGGTGCTTGCTTAACCCCAGGTTCAAGGCAGCTCCACAGATGCACACAACGATGCGAGAATGATTTTTGCCCATTACTCGTTTCAAACAGAGGGATGCGTACGTCAGTCTCAGAGTTTCTCAACTTGAAAGTTCCCTGTGATGAGTTCTTTGAAAAGATATTTGAGAGATATGTTGGTGCAAGACCATTTAAGAATCTGTAAACGATCGTCGCTGTCTCTCGTATTATGACATCAGCGATATTTGGCCACTTTAACCTTTGTATAAGGGCATCAGCACGTGCTTCATAGCTACTGTTTGTTACAATTCTGGCAACGCGATTTTGTAACTTCTGCAGTGCAAGTCTTCTGGATTCCCCACAGCTCCCCCACACAGAGCAACAGTAGCGGAAATGCGCTTCTACGATACAACTATATACTGGGTTAAGAGTTTCTTGGGGTAGTAGTTTCTTAGCATATTTAAGGAACCCTATGGCATGAGAGACTTTAGCACACGCAAGAATCTAATGTACTCATCCCTAACAAGATTTTGATGAAGCTGAATTCCCAAGTATTTAGTTTTCTCAACAATCTCAATCTGTGAGTCACCTATAGCAAAGGAGGGGTACTGAACTTTTCCGTCAGAGATCTCTTTAAGATTAGGTCGAGATCCTTCAACTATGGCTTGTGCATTAATAAAATTCAAAAACAGCTTATATCCTCGAAGCCACTGCTTCAAGCAGTTCAAGTCTCTATTCAGGCTATCGTTGAGATCATCGATGTTATTGGAAGAATATGATATGGTGGTATCGTCTGCATACATGGTGACCTGACTATTTCGAAGAGAAAATGGGAGATCGTTAAGATATATCAAAAAGAGAAGAGGACCAAGACAAGAGCCTTGTGACAGCCCACAAGTTATATCATGTCAAACATTGAGGACACCCCATTAACTCTGCATAATACACCACTTCGATTAAGCAGCCTCGTTTTGGAAATTTGTCAAAATTCCTTCCTATTGTTCTTATGAAAATTTCGAGCCCAGATTCGGACTTAGCACCCAAACATTAGTCTAGTTACATGTTTTTACGCTACTGGCGACTGTGATGTTGATTTTATGACAAAGTAAAGTTCAAAAATTTATAAGGGATTTGACCGTCAAAAATCGTTCGGGGTGAAACTTTACACCCCGAGTCATTTTCACGGTCAAAGCCCTTACAGATTTCCAAACTTAACGTCGCCATAAAGTTAACACCACGACTGCTAGCAACATTAAAACCTGTGGTTAGACTGACGTTTGGGTGCTAAATCCGAATTTTGCCTCCAAAATTTCATATGAACAAATTTTGAATAATTTCCAAAACGAGGATGTTAATCGAAGTGGTGTATTGCATTCTGTTATCCAGATAAGATGCAAACCAGGTATTCTCAAGACCTATGATACCATACTCCTTCAGCTTTTTGATAAGAATTTCATGATCAAATGTGTCAAAAGCTTTTTTGAGGTCTATGAACACCATCGCTGTATACTGACCCTTATCCATGTTAATATACCAGTCGTTTGTACAGTTAAGCAGGTAGGTGACAACGGAGTGCAGCGATCTAAACTCAGACTGTCTGGAAAAACAGAAGCCTTTTTTGTCAAGGTAGTAGTAAAATTTGTTGTAAATCAGCTTTTCGAAAACCCTGAACAGAAACGGTAGCACTAAACTCGGTCTGTAATTAGAAAGATAATTTGATTGACCACTTTTAAAAATAGCAGCCATTCTTGCAATTTTCCAGCTATCTGGGAATAAACCAGTTGTGATTGAAAGATTGAAAATGTCACAAAGTGATTCAGCGATAACGGGTGGGCCTATCTTCAGGAAATGATTACTTAGATGTTTTGAATTTGCCGAAAACCCTCTCTAACTGAGACATATTGATAGACTCGAATTCAAAGCGTAGATTTTGTGGGTTTACCAAGTACTCATTCTCTAGAAATGGATGTGATGTTTTAGGTATCTTGCCGCTAAGGGTATTGCCAATACTACAAAAATATTCATTCATAGATTCAGCAATACTTTCACTATCACAAATCTGCCTCCCATCAACCTCAAGTGCTGCGATCTGGGTGGTTTTCGATTTCTCGCTTAGGACTGTATTGATAGTCTTCCAAGTGTTTTTTAAATCACCATTGTGCGAAGCAATTTTATTAGTGAAAAACTCTCGCTTCAAGTCTGTATTCAGCTTATTAACTTGTTAGTTGTGGCAATGTGACCAATTAAGGTAGTAGATTCCAAGGTCTCCCTGGTTCCCTTTTTTGATCAGCTGCTGAAAACCAGAAAGACCATAAAGTTCTAGAATACACGTGGAATGGGTTGGAAGAACTCCATCCAAGCTATCACAATCCGAGTAATTAGTCAAGATATCACAGTTAGTACCCCCTAAGAGGATAATTTCTTTATTTTCTCTGTCTAGAACTTGCATACTCTCCTCTAGCTAATGAAAAATATCAGTACAATCATTAGGGGGACGATACCAAGCAATAAAATTTTGACAGAAGTACAATTCAGATTTGATCCGTCAAATATCGTCAATGACTGCACAAAGTGTCCGAAAGTCGCGCCCAAGCCCATAGCGTGCTTAACACGAAATCCGTCCTCTACATGGAGTAGAGTGGTCACTCAACACATGACGAAAATTAATCAAAATTGCTCTGCTTGGAAACAAATACCAATTACCGCTAGATGCCGTGGGAAGAAAAGATACTTGCCAAAAAGGAATAATCTGTCTTATCCTCATGACCAAAATGTAACAAAGACTTTGTCACGTGTATTGTCTGGGCCAATGATGCTTCTAGTTTTCATTCAGTGACGGTTGACTAAAATCACATCATACGTTCAAATTTATTCATTCCTCTGTCAACGAAGCAACCAAGCAAGTAACACAAACATAATATCAAGTTCACATTCAAAGTACCGAAAGGAAAAGTCATTAAGCCAAGAGGCAACGTTAGTAGCTCAACGAAAGAAAGTACGGTAGTAGCAATTTGTTTTGGGTTGGCTTGTCAGGATTTCTAGCAACTTAAACTTAATTTAGGCCCACTATGCATGCCGCGGTGAGGCATGGCACCCCTAGTTTAACGGATCTAAATTTGCTGAAAGATCCTCGATAAGCAAGTATGATACAAGAAACAAGACTGATCTCCAAATCCCAAGGCTAAATGTAGACTTCAGTAGAAAAAGTTTTACTTATACAGGTCTGAAAACTTGGAATTCTATTCCAACACACATAAGAGAGCTTGGCACACTCACCCGGTTTAAAGGCATTGAGTCCGTATAAGGGCCTGTTCATATGGAGGCTAGCCTGCGTGCAGACTCTACTGATTTCTTTTCAAAGAGGTTCTCCTCCAGTAGAGTCTGCGCATCGGCGACCAAATCCTTGTTCTGAGCCACGCGCGATTCCCTCTCTTGAGGAACCAAGTCACTGGATAGAGTCCGAGCTGTGGATCACACGTGTTTTAAGTTATTATCAAATTTGCACTTTTGTGAAGCTTGTTAGAATCGATTTCAATAAAGATGGATATGAAACGAAATGTCCAGTTACGACTTATCATGGATATCATAGATAACATCAAAAAAGTAAAGAAAAAGAAGCTCGACCAAGAGTTGATTATTGATTATTGGGATGCTGAAACGCATTTGGGCCTAAACGCGACCGATTCGAAGTCACTCATTGAGGAGTTGTTGAGCAGAAAAATATTATGCTGTGAAGATGAATCAATTGAAATCGATTTCAAGAGAAGATTTGATTTGACAAAATCTTTGTTGGACTCATTTCACGATATTTCCCTGCCCTCTTTGGAAGGCCAAAACTTATCGACCAGTGAGACCCAAACTACAGCGGATGAGACAGGCAATTGGTGTCAGCTTGCCAACGATATTATTGATTTCAAAAAGTTTGTGCATGGCGAGATTTTATCCATGAAAGCTATGGTTTCAAGTCGATCACCATCCGATGAGTGTGGACCACCTGGCCCTCCCCCCTCCAGACCCCCCATTGATTACGAGAAATTTTTTATCAGAAGCCTCGAAGACCGAATTCTCTCTCTTGAAAAACAACTTGACCACAAACAAAAGACCATAGAAAAATTGATGGAGAACCAAAATGTGATGGCTGACAATGTTGAAAAAGGCAAGTTTGAAACTCCCGTGTGCATCAGCAATTCAAACGAAGATGTCCAAACTAAAGCCCCGAAGAATAGAAACAATGGAAAGAACAGCAAAAAGAATGACAGCAATGAGAAAAATGATACAAATCAGGATCAAACAGACCTGGCTAACAGACACGCAACACCTATTGTCTACGCATCTATTGATGTTGAAAAACCTGTTGTTCAAACGGTTGCAAAGAAAGAAAATAGACGTTCAAGGAGACTTAATAAACAAAAACAAAGCGCTGAACCAAAGATCAGCCAAACACAAGATGCAAATCAAGCACAAAATAATTCGGAAACGATTCAAGTACCAGACAGTGATCAGGCCAGCATTAATGCCCCTCCTGTGGTTACAGACGACGGCAAACCAAAAATTCCTATGAATGCGACGAAGCAAGCTGCCAGTCAACCTCCCAATAATGATAATATTTCTTCCAATGATGACATGAATGCTGCTGCTGCTGCCCCTGAAATGACATATTTTGCCAAGAAACGATCAACTACTGAGATTTTAGGTGATTCAATGGTGAAGGGAATCCAAGGCTTCAAAATGAAGGAAGCAGTGAGGCACAAGGAAAATGTTTTCGTGCGATCGTTCCCTGGAGCTAATATCGATGCAATGAACAGCTATGTTTGTCCTGCTATGAAAAAGTCACCAAGCCGAATTATATTGCATTGCGGAACGAATGATTTGAACACAAATCAGTCTCCTTGGACTATAGCAGAAGATATCATTGAACTCGCTAAGGCGATGGAAAACAAAGACACTGAAGTGCTGGTCTCAAGTATTGTTCAAAGAAGAGACAAGTTAAATGGTAAAGCACTAGAGGTAAATAAGGCTCTGGAAAGAGAATGCGAGCGTATGCGGTTGGGCTTTATCGACAACTCGAACATTGACCCAGAATCTCATTTGAATGGTAGCGGACTGCATCTTAATATGGAAGGAACAATCATACTAGCTAACAATTTCATAAGGGCAATGGGTTACTGACTGAATAGTGAAGGTAATGATGATAAAGAACAACCTCCCCCTTCCCCTTCCCCTTCCCCTTCCCCCTCCCCTCCCGCTTTTGAGCTACCACTTTCAGAAAATGATTCCCCTTTAATCAATGATGTTTCTCCCAGCAGCCAGCGGCAGCCTTTAGTTTTAGATACGGAAGACATGGATGGAAAATCTGTGCTTGGGAAATTAAGAGCAAATAATGTAGGACGCTTGATGATTGGCTACGTCAATATCAACTCAATAAGGAACAAGTTTGAAGGTTTAGTGGAAATTGTTGACAATAATATTGACATTTTCATGATAGCGGAAACAAAACTCGATTCTTCCTTTCCTAGTGAGCAATTTTCCGTCCATGGCTTCAGTAAACCCTTTCGATTAGATAGGAACAGTAACGGCGGCGGGCTTTTAGTTTATGTCAGAGATGATATTCCTTCATTCCAGTTAAAGTCTTTCAGCTTTAAAGATGACATTGAATGCATTTGCTTTGAAATAAATCTTCGTAGAAAGAAATGGGCCCTTTTTTGCATATATCGACCACCATCACAAGAACAGACTTACTTCTTTGATGAGCTAGGCAAAGCAATAGACCATTATAGCGAAAAATATGAAAATTTTATCCTCGTTGGTGACTTTAATGCAGTTGAAACGGATCAGGAGATAAACGACTTTATGAATCTTTTCGACCTTAAGAACCTAGTTAGAGAGCCTACGTGTTTCAAGTCCGGTAACCCAAGGTGCATTGACTTGATATTGACAAACAGAGGGAGGAACTTTCAACAAACAACGGCTGTTGAAACTGGATTATCAGATTTTCACAAACTGGTCGTTACAGTTTTGAAAGCTTCTTTTGATAAGCAAAAACCAAATGTAGTTAACTACAGAGACTATAGAAACTTTCAAGAAGAAGTATTTCGACAGGATCTTCAGAAACAAATTGCTGACCTTGATGTACAACGCTTGACTTATACATCTTTTCAGGGTGCCTTTGGACATGTCTTAGATAACCATGCACCGATGAAAAAGAGGTACATTCGTGCGAATGACAGCCCATTTATGAACCGAACTCTTCACAAGGCTTTCATGCGACGCACGAGACTAAAGAATAAGTATAATAAGAATAGAACAGCTGAAAACTGGGATGCTTTCCGCAGACAGCGCAATCTTTGCGTTAAATTATCCCGTAAGGCAAAAAGAGATTTTTATAATCAAATTGACATCTCAGCAGTTACAGACAACAAAAAATTTTGGAAAACAGTCAAACCTTTTATTTCGGATAAGAGCTCATCAAAATCCCGAATAACGTTGGTCGAAGAAGGGAAAATTGTGTCGAATGAGTCTGATGTAGCTGAAACGTTTAATAATTTTTTTGTCACAATCACTGATTCTCTTGGAATTATCGAAAATGAAAATATTATTCTTGCTTCTGAAGATATCAGTGACCCCATCGATCAAATAGTGTTAAAATTTTCGAGGCACCCAAGTATTCAAAAAATTCGTTCATTCAATGAAAACAATGGTTGTTTCTCATTTGAAAAGGTTTCCATTGAAAATATCAAAAATGGGATTAGTGAGCTAAACCCCTCTAAAGCAACCACTTTCAAGAGTATCCCTCCAAAGTTGTTAAAATCCGAATCAGAAATAGTTTCTGCACCCTTGCAAATCATATTTAATAACTCAATAGAACATTCTTCCTTTCCTGATGAATTGAAATTAGCCGATGTATCTTCTCTTTTTAAAAAGGAGGTCAAAACCTTCAAGGGTAATTACAGACCTATCAGTGTGCTCCCAACAGTGTCAAAGGTATTTGAAAGGCTTATGGGTACTCAAATATCAGCATATATGTCTCAGTATTTATCATCTCTGCTTTGCGGATTTCGTAAGGGCTACAATGCACAACATGCATTGATACGGGCAATTGAAAAATGGAGAACGTGCCTCGACAAGGGTGGAAAAGTTGGAGCTATATTCATGGACCTTTCAAAGGCCTTTGACTGTATTCGACATGACTTGCTGATTGCTAAGTTACATGGGTACGGATTTAGCCGTGAAGCTTTATTGCTTGTCTACAGCTATCTGGAAAATCGGCAACAAAGAGTAAAAATCAATGGTTCTTTCAGTAACTATAAGCATGTTCAGCTTGGTGTTCCGCAAGGATCCGTCCTTGGACCTCTCTTTTTCAATATCTACATCAATGACCTTCTGTTATCGATTCAAGAGACAGATATATGTAACTATGCCGATGATACAACCATTTATACGTGCGATATGCGTCTCGAAAATGTAATCTCCATGTTAGAAAATGACTCCAAAATTATAATTGAATGGTTTGGAAATAATTACATGAAACTTAACGAAGACAAATGCCACTTTATGATTTTTGGTGAAAGAACAAATCAAGATGTCGTCATAAATATTGGCAACTGTACCGTTGATAATTCACAAGAAGAGAAACTTTTAGGGGTGTTGATTGATTCAAATCTCAACTTTGAAAAGCATGTAAGCAATATTTGTAAAAAGGCTGCCAACAAACTATTTGCCTTGTCACGCATGTCCACATATCTTGGAACTGATAAATTAAGACTTTTGATGAGAGCATTCGTAACTAGCCAGTTTCAGTACTGTCCTTTGGTATGGATGTTCCATAGCAGAAAAATGAATAACAAGATTAACAGACTGCATGAAAGAGCCTTACGAATAGCTTATAAAGACTATACTTCCAGCTTTGTATCATTATTAGAAAAAGATAGATCTGTAACAATACACCAGAAAAATGTGCAATTGCTAATGACTGAAATGTTCAAAACTACAAATAATTTAAACCCCAGTTTTATGGATGAAATTTTCCTGAAAAGAAGTGTCACATATAATTTGAGAAATGCCAATACATTTTTACTTCCTATGGTACATACAGTTAATTATGGTACGGAATCAGTCCGATACAGAGGGCAACGTATTTGGCACTCTCTTCCACAGGAAATTAAGGATTCTTCTTCTGTGCAACAATTCAAGAATAAAATCAAATATTGGAACAATGAAGGCTGCGACTGCAGACTTTGCAGGCAGTATATTCCTCGGCTCGGCTTTTTATAGTTTTTATAGTTTTACACCATTTTTAATATGAACTTTGTAAATTTTGTAATTTTTATCGACTTATTTTTCTTGTATATATTCATGTAGCATTGTATTAATTTGTTGGCTTGAATTAGCTTTTTTAATTATATATAGCTATGTAAGTTGCCAACGTAAAACAAATTGATAATAATAATAATAATAATTGGATTCAATAGAGCGACGTGTAGAGTGGGAAGGCATAACACCCACACACAATAAGGTTTCATTGGCCAGCTTTGTTCATGGAAAAGCTAATTAAATACCTGCAGACTCGAACAAAGACAGAGACGCTCATGAAAGAAAGGGGATATGCGTCAGCCAATCAGGAAAGGTTCCATGTTTATCATGAACTGACAACAAGGATTTGGTCGCTGATGCGCAGACTCTACAGGAGGAGAACCTGTCTGAAAATGGATCAGTAGAGTCTGCACGCAGGCTAATGGAGGCGAGCCAGCCCGCTTACCGGGCTGGCCCGGTAGGCGAGACAGTTTTCATCTTGTGTTCATATGGAGAAATTCCAGCCCGCTTGCCGAGACAGAAATTTGACACTTGTCCAAAATGAGACACGTGCCCATTGTTTAGAGCCGCAGCGCATGAGCAATGGCGACATTTTCGTCTCGGTAGCCGGGATGGAGTGTTCATATGGGAAAAATTTCATCCCGCCTACCGAGATCTCGCCACTACACTAGTGAGATCTCCATAAGCGGGCTAGCCCGCCTACTCATATGAACAGAAATCAAGTTTTGTATTGGAATTAGGGATTAGGTGAGATCTCGGCAAAGAGCTCCAGCCCGGTAAGCGGGCTAGCTCGCCTCCATATGAACAGGCCCTAAATAGCGCTCTCATGACCAATATCAACTTCTTTTCAATCATGAAACAAAAGTTGTCATTTAATCCCTATTGAGATTGGACCAAAGAAACTCCTAAGGATAATGCAAGGATTAAGAAGTCTTTGGTCTCCACTGCAAATGACTTTAGCACTTTTGTGCGATAACAAAGGGCCGTCAGCGGTTTGTCAGCCAAAATTCAGGACAGCGTTAACGCTCAACTATTTATATGGACTCAATTCCTTTAAAGAATGAGCTAAAAAGTCATTTTCTAAGCTGAGGAAACAATACTTTTTCGCACGAATCCATGGAAGGGCAGTTTTTATATCTATTATTAAACGCTCTCTCTTTTATTATACTCTTCTACTATACTTAAATTATACTGAATGGACATCGTGAATAAATAAGATAAATGAATGAGTGAAAAATAATCAATTAATCAATCAATCAATCAATCAATCAATCAATCAATCAATCAATCAATCAATCAATCAATCAAAAGCTTTATTAATGTGTCTAGAATATTTAGCTTACAAGCTAATTGGGGACACAACGAAAAAGTTCATAAAGTTAAAGTACAGTTAGAATTGCTGAAAAACTTAAACAACTTACTGAAAAAAAGCTTACTGAAAATCTACATCAAAATCTTATGTACATTTAAATTACAGTCGACGGTCCAAAAGAGTTACTATGTCCATTCCTCTAATATTTCTTTTAAAATGGTTCATTGTTGGCAACTCCTTCAAATTTTTCTCTAGTCTACTCCACAAATATGGTCCAAAGTACCTTATTGAGTTTTTTCCACATTTAACTGTACAAAATTTCGGAATAATGAAATTGTTGCTTCTTAATTCGTAATGAGTTTCTTTTATTGTAAAAATATCTTTTATAGGCTGCGGAGCAGAACCGTATTTAACTTTGTACATTAGAATGGCAATGTCCTGATAAGATGAATAAGGGCAGGGCGAGTCAGGCTTTCAACGTCACCCATCCTGAGGTTGAACTCACCAGCTTAACGCCACTGCGAGTGGTGCAGTAGTTGAAGAATTTCGTGCTGAGCCTATTCAAGCAGCACAAAATTCACAAAAAACAATAACAGACGACTTTTCAAAAGCTCAGTTGAAAAGGATTGCAGGGATTGTGAACGACGCCGTTCGAAACAACTGAACCGAAGTTGCTTAAAGAACCGCAAGGACGGCTTTAGATTTGGCCCGAAGTGCCCCCAACAAGTGTGCCGGCTCCCACCTTGCAGCAGGTGAAAACTCGGGGGACCTGACTACACCTGCCCCTTCAAACGCTTCATTTGCCGCTACGACGAATTTGCCTCTCTTTGCCAATCAACCTGCATAAATGCGTTCTACACTTTCCAAAAGAGAATACTATTGTGTTCTCTCTGCAAACAGCTGTTACAATGGAATCTGTGTTCATTTCCTGTATATTTGCATGACAAAACCCTGCCATAAGAAACAAATGGATTAGGTTGAATGAAACAGAGAACGCGCAGCCCACCTGACCGCAGCTCACAAAATATTGAATAGCTTCATTTTGATACTTGTATTATTTGAAGGTCAGATAACGGCAACAGACATTTTTATAATCATTATTTATGGCCTGGAGATTTCAAAATTTTAAACGAGATTTTGAAATCAGTTCCGGAACCTACTGAAATCGCCCGTTCAATCCTGTTTTTCAGTTTTCCAGTGAAATTTTTCAAAGAAACTTGCGCAAGGTAAAAGATACTCGAACTAGCGGGGGCATGACGTGGTTTGAGTCATAGCAAAGCTGCGAGAGCATTGGGGCCATGATTGAGAAGTTAATGGCACTCACTGGCAGTCAAGTCACGAAAGTAAGGAATAAAAGCCTTTTAAAGCTGTCTCAAACTAAAACACCGAGAAGCGTGTAGTTTATCGTTTGGGAGAATCAATCGGCTTGTGCAAAGGAGAATGTATGTGCACAGTATTCCTAACGTTGGCGCACCTGTCGCAGCATTGAGCTGTGGACTGACTTTGAGAGAACGTGCAGGAATCGCAAAGTGACGAAAACATTACACTAAATCCCTGCATATAAGGACCCACCAAAATAAGAACCAAGAGGCTGTTTTTCCTAAATTTTGCACCTTGCAATTTAGAACCTGCTTCAGTATGATGAAACATAAGCTCTTATTGTAGGGGTAGCAAAGTTGATTTTTTATTGTTGTTATTCAGTTCATTTCGGTCCCAATTGGATTTTAGAGCTTGATTCTCCTCCCCAATTAGTTATTGGGTCCATGAGAACGCTTCCAAAGCAAATAATAGGAATGAACATCTTTCAAAGACTCTCAAGGAGCTTACATATACATGAGGCACCCTCAAAGAAGAACCTCTATACCCTGAAACTAGTCTTAGTACCTTGAAATAGAACCCTTTTCAGCCTGGCTCTCAAAAAAGTAGGTTCTTATATGTGGGGATTTACTGTTGGGATTTGCACAATCTGAACAAAAAGTTTGCACAAAATTGTTCTATGGGTTCATTTTCCACTCCAACCCTTATGACAAGCCAGCGCTCATAAAGCACAAATTCTGTGATTGCTAACTCATGTTTTGTTTTTCTGTGTAGGCATATCATCTACATGAAAGCACAAGTCATTCTGTATTTATGGTCACCAACAACCAAGATAGTAGGTAGCGTTGCTGCAAGGCTAAATCAGATTGAAAAACATCAAAAACCAACTGTTGTTACGTGATTTGAGGACTCGCACAAAATTTTCTTATTAAAGAAGTTTATTTGGCAAAATAAAACTTTTTTAAACTGCCAAAGAAACTAGATAGCTTGAAGAAGGATAGCCTAAATGAAGATAATCAATTTTTGATTTGGACCAAGGTGAGTTGACAATGCACCTATTTGCCAACGAAGATCACCTATATTTGGGCGCTTCTGTGAAATTCCTTGTTAATCTATGACTTGAAGTGAGTCAAAGTTCCCAAGTACTGCATTCATACAAGCTGTGTGCAAAGTTAGCAGCCTAGTTTCAAACTATATGCACTTGAGAAGAAATAAGCAATAATTTGAAAAACAAAAGCAAAATCAATCTATGTTATGTAGCAAGAACACAGGAAGTGGTTGGAAAGTTTGCATGTGCATCATATAACTTCTGTCTGCAGTTGAAGGTTTGGGTGCACATTTGTAATTTTTTTGCATCTGCAGTACATCAAAAATGTGAAATTTGAATGTGTACCAAGGAAATTTGGGGCACAACTAGCAGTTTATGTTTCTCTTTTCTATTTTATCTTGTTTACCCATGGTGCATTCGATTTTTATTTTTGCTACAAACAATTCTTATGTATTTTTCACACATTCGTAACAGAATTAATCATTTTTGTTTGAAAGTCATATGCAAATTACTTAGTAAGATTCCAAAATAAGTACCAACACAACTTGCACTCAACAAAACTCCAAAGAGGCTGCGCACCGCCGCCACCGCGTCGAACGAATTTGGAGTACTAATTCCAATTTCAATTTCAATTCAAATTCTTGAATTGCCTGATATCTGGTATCTATGGCAAGCAAAAGTCACTAAAATTACCATTTATCTTGTCGATCGTCTTTGCCTCTGTGCATTCGATCGAATCGAAAGTGTCGCAAGATTGTCAGGTCTTCCTTGGCTTGTACTGTAGTTACCGTATGAAAAGAATTTGGAGTACTAATTCCAATTTCAATTCCAATTCAAATTGTTAAAAGCTGTTTCTTACAACAAATGAGTATAGATATAGATTCACCACTATGATGTACCAATGAGAGTGGATAGATTCACCACTATGATCTACCAATGATTCAATTGGTAAGAGATGCGTGATATCTATGGCAAGCAAAAGTCACCAAAATTACCTTTATCTTGTCGATCGTCTGTGCCCCTGTGCTTTCGATCGAATCGAAAGTGTCGCAACAGTGCCAAGTCTTTCTTGGCTTATAGGCAGTCTGCCACGTATCTGATTGGCCGCAACAAAGATTTCTCTGTGAATCTGTGTATTTGAAACAAAGGAAGGCTAATCGTCTTGACTTTCTACAGTCGTAAAACATCAACAGATTAGAAACTATTCAAATTTCTTTGTATCGTCATTATCACCCAATCAAATGCATGATAGACTGCCTTCATTGCTCATCTCAAACAGGTCCTAATATCAGTTTAGACGAAAATCTTTCAACAGGCTGCAGCAGTTACTGGAATCGTTGAGCAGGGTCACTTCTAGACTTGCCCCAAGTCCATTTCGTCATCTGTAATAAGTCTGACGAAATAGACATGGGGGCAAGTCTAGGTCACTTCATAAATCTCTGGGAATCATAAGCTAACCCTGCTCTCAAGCATTAAGTTTGCAATATCCACGACTGACAACTCCAAGATTCGGGTCTGAATTCTTTGACAAAGCACTGTCTCTCTCGCTCTCTCTTGGCCAGTTAGGGCAAAGCGCTGCTGTGGTCTTCACGAGAGCATTCCAGCCAGATTCGGCTATGCTGCCACCTGTAAATTGCTTTATATCTGTCAACCAGGATGTCTGTGGTTGTCCACGTCCCCCTTTCCCTTCCATTTTTCCTTCTATGATCTGTCGTTCTAAACCTCCTCTTCTCACTATATGTCCAAAAAGTTTCATCTTCCTCTCTGCAATATTCTTCAGCAATATCAGTTCAGATCCTATTTTTTTCTAGAAGCCATTTATTTGTTCTCTTTTCCGTCCGGGATACCCATAGAAGTTTTCTGTAGCACCACATCTCAAATGCATTACTCTTCTTGCGATCTGCATCTGTAGGGGCCCATGATTCACACCCATATAGTGCAATAGCGAAAGCAGTTGAATTCAGTAGTCTGGTTTTTAGACCAATTGATACACCTCTGCTTTTCCATATCGTCGTCAAGTTGTGTACAGTTGACTTGGCCATGCCTATTCTTCTTTTGATTTCTTTCGCACTACTGCATTTTGTAGCGATAATGGAGCCTAAATAGGTAAACTCTTTAACTTCCTCTGTTTTTCATCCCCCAATAGAAAAGCACTAAAAGCTGTTCTGTTCTTACCAACAACCATTATTTTTGTCTTTCTTGTGTTTACCAGAAGCCCTCTTATTTCACTTGCCTCTTTCGTCTGTTTCAACAAATCAAGCAGCTCTTGCTTGGAGCTGCATATAAGCGTTGTATCATCTGCAAAAAGTAAATGTGTCATTTGACGTCCATCTACTTTCACCCCAGCCTCATAGTCTAGAAATATCTCCCTCATGATCTCTTCTGAATGTAGATCATAGAGAGTAGGTGACATGACACACCCTTCTCTGACTCTTGCTCCGCTGCGCAGCAATAATAATCTTAACCCTATCAAGCCTAGAGGGGGGGGGAGCGAATCAGCCCCCCTAGCGGTTTTTGTCTGTAGATTTTTACCAAGTGCACTTACAACACTGAAACTTTCTGACTTTTAGTTTTTGTCCTTGTTACGATGTAAAATTAATGTTTTGAAAAAATCAAATTCATTCCAGGGGGTAAACGTGACCAGTTTTCAAGAGATGTATGTGTAAAATTTTGAATAATTCCTAATAAAATCTACAGCTAATGTGACAAAATGATGAAAAGGTAGGAATGCATACTACTTTGCTTTTGATGCTCTATCCAATGAATTAGCTAATTTTTAATTTGAACCTATGGTTTTGCGGATTTTGGCACTACGCATGCGCGCATTCTTTGCATTCCTGTGTGATGACGTCATCACTTTTTGTTAATTTTTCTTCACAGAGCAAATACTATTAAGACATAGAATACAATGAAATTGGACTGATGTCCTTAATGCTTTTTGTTTTCTCACAATCAACGATCGAAAATATTTAGTACTGAACCCTATTGACTTTGAAAATTGAATAATGTGACGTCATGGAAAGGTCACGTGACATATCTAAAGTAGATTTCGTTTTTGGGTTCATCATAAGTTCTTCTACACACATGCAAAGTTTCAAAGCTCTAGGTTGTCCAGAACAGAAGTAAATTAGGGGGGCCGAATCAGCCCCCCCTATGCTTCCTAGAGCATCAAATACCCTAGGCCTGATAGGGTTAAGTAGGACTTTACTTGCATGTACAATTGGACTAATGGTTCAATGATTTGAGCATTCCTTGATGTTTCCTTTTTTACAAAGTGGGATAAAATAGCCCTGCGCCAATCAATTGATCAATTAGATGTTTGCCATATCAGCTTACATAACTTCCACAACATCAACATCTTCCTTTCCACTTGCTTTCCATATGTCAATAGAAATATCATCTATGCCTGGTGCTTTCCCATTTTTCCATCTTCGCTAAGGCCCATTCTACTTCCGAGCTCAGTATTGGGGGCTCTAAAATTTCTTCCCTGTCTTCTGTCAATGCCCGTTTATGTCTTGTTGATTTTCTTCTTTACATTCGTATAGCTTTGAACAGTACTCGACCCATCTGTTTTTAATGTCCTTGCTCTCTGTTAGTGTTTTTCCTCTCTCATCACTTATTACATTGATTCGGGAAATCCATTTTCCGGTGATTTCGTTGAAAATTTTGAAAACCTTCCTTGCTTTCTTATTTTTTTTTCTCTTTCCATTTCCATGCATTTTCCTTCTAGATAGCTATTCTTATCTACCCTCGTGCTACTTGACACTTCTTTATTGAGCGTTTTCCATTGTGCCCTGCCCCTTAATGTTAGCTTTCCTTCTTTCCTAAGAAAGGCTCGACGTTTTTGTTGTTATCCATGGACTGCAGACGAGTGAAATTAAAGTAAAACTATGCTGAGGATTTACCATATCAAGTTGCATTTTCTCAGCACTGGAGCTTGCGAGCTGCATTTTTCTTAAGCAGTTTCTTACAAAAAATAGGTGTACATATTTCATCTTCACTATAACTTAATCTTAGACTACTTGACTTAGACTACTTGACTCTTGACTACTTAATACTTAGACACTTGTAGACAAACATAAAACTCCTGAAACAATGAGAAAATCACTCTGACTATGTTTTAAGCCAATCATGGCCATAGTTTTAGTTAGTTTAGGCCTAAAATATCAGTTTTGGTAACATTTAGACCCAGAAATATTGGGCATACATGCATGTGCATGTGCTGAGTGCCCCCCCCCCCCCGGGATCAAATCTTAAACATTAGAAACTGTTGTGGTGGAAAGACAATACCAAGAACAATCGGAAATTGCAGATTTTTAGCTTTTCAGTTCATTCTAGCAACAATGACTACAGAATTTCCATTGTTAAATCAGGGCAACGCTGTATCTCCTCAAGACCATAGGGTATTTAAACCAGCATCAAAACCAGGATACCCAACCATCTGGAGAGCATATTTCTTTAAAAAATTGGAAAAGTTCCAGGAATTTTTTGTCCTAGTTGAGTTTTATGAAAGCAGGTAAAATTTAGATAAATCTTTGCAGGTTTCTTCTGTCTTCTTCCCTTATTCACAGATTGATTGGTCTGTGAAAATGAAGCTTTGGAGGTTCTCAGCCATTGGCCATGAGCAAAATCAGCTAAAACATTTGATTCCAATCTTGTCCTACACAAGATATCAGCCTCTAAATTGGAGAGGATATCAAAGGTGTGTCACTGTCAAATACCCATAACACTCTGAATAGCCCTAACCTTCAATGCTCTCAATCAGGGCGTCGTGGCCGGGGGGGCAGGGGGGCCATGGCCCACCCTAGAATTCAGATCGTCGGATTTTTCGGAAATTTTAAGGTTTCGTTGGAAAATCACTGACGTTGGGCTTGCGCTAAGAACATTTGAACAGTTTAGATTTTTTGCATCGCTTTCAATTCTTCCTACAACATCTGCTCTTTTTTTGCTATTTCATACACATTTTCCATATATTAGTTCTGTTCTTAGCAGCGTTTATAAGCTGTGTACCAGTAACTCGAACAAATTACGAAGATCTTGTACGATAAAAGCTTGTATGTATATTTGCAGATAGAACTAATAAAGTTAAGTTGATAAAATACCATGGTATCTTAGCCTTTGAAACATGGAGAGTTTTTGACGACTGATAGTTATTGCTCAATTCAAAAACAGAAAACATGAGTTACGCATTTGCATAGCATGTTTTCGCTTCAGCCGCAAATTCGCTCCCTTTCTCTGAAAATTTCTCTAGTAAAGCCTATGGACAAGAATCTTTACAGAAATGAACCAATCATAAAGTTATCAGAGTTATCAAGCTATCTTACTTGTACGGGCTCGTATTTCATTCAAATACGGTAAAAACCAATCTATTTCTAAGTAATTTTTAAGTTCTATTTTAAATATTTTCCAGGAAAGCCTTCCGTTAGTCAAGTTCTACCGCTTCTTTCAATGGTGACTTCTTTACAAAAATGGGCACTTTCCAACGATCTGAAGGGTGTGGTCGCAAAAATTTTTCCGGGGGCAAGCCCCCGGACCCCCACCTTTGCTCGCTTCGCTTGCATTTGGTATCAGTACCCCGAATATGAATTTCATCGGGGCTGGTCTCACCACTGGGCCACATCCTACGAAGATTGTTCTTTGCATGGTGGTTAATATGGACCCAAGCCAAACATATCACAAATAAATCCTACATTTTTCCATTACTCATTGCGAGCGTCTTGTAAAAGGAAAAAGGGCGAAAATGAACATTATTATTTTTCGGAAATTTCGGGGCCTTGGCCCCCCCTGATAGACAGGTGCCACGACGCCCCTGCTCTCAATACCCTGAATACCCATAATACCCTGAATGCCCATAATACCCAGAATGACCATCATAATACCCTGAATACCCTCAATACTTTTAATAGCCTCAATACCCAAAATACCTTCAATCCCTCAAGTACCGGCCCGGTCAATAACGAGGAACGCCAAAATTCCGAACCAATAAGGTGTTCCACGTTATTGATTTTTGCATAGGGCCAAAATCAATAACACAGAATTAGATTTCATGGAAACTTATTGAAATTTGAAAAATGTGCTTTAATGCCACAGTACCGATTTTCTGTTCACGGTAGTGGCGAAGTTGCGTACAGTGTTTAAAACACCCTTCAAAATCAGAAACAGGACTTTCCCTGCTACCTAAGCAATTGTGTCACCATGCTGTTTGCATCAGGTTTTCAATGGTCTTCATCATGACAGTGAAGAACGAAAAAGAAATCTTAATCCTTGATTTTATTTGGTTCCATTTCAATAGCGATAAAATGACAGCTTTTGTCTTATGATGGAAATTCCTAAATGCCTGCATAAAAGACTCAACTGTGGTTGACAGACTATGTTTGTTTTATCGCGAGTCGAGAGCAGATTCTCAGACCAGCCTAAGCTTTGACCTAAAATTCTCATGTAAACCATTTTTTTCAGATTGGGGCCAAATTAAAATTGTGAATGTAACTGTGGATACTGCACCACTGGGAGCCAGTCTTATTCTTTAGTTGTTTGTTTTATAAAGTAGAACCCACAAGAAACTAAAACCATAGTAATTTACAGTGCTAAAACTAAGAAACTAAGAAGATCAGTTTTCCAGAAATTTGCAGCATAATCAGCCTGCTCAAATTTTCCTTTCCAGTACTCTGCTTCTTTCTTTCTACATAAGGTAGTAAATAACTTCTTTGTTTTCTATATTTCCTCCACTTTTCAGCATTGTTGGGGTTAAGTTGAGCATCCTTTAACAATCTACAATGCAATTTAATTTCTCTTTGTATGGCTCCATCCATCAAGGGAAGACTGTTAGACTTTATTTTGCTTTTCTTGTTTTTACATGTATGCCAATTATCTCTTCATAGAGATATTCCCATGCCCAAGCAATATTGTCAATATGCTCAAATATTTTGCAGATTTGCCATGGCACATGTTCAAAGATGGACGTGATGGCATTTGTGTCGATATTTTCTATAGATTTCACCTCTTTTGCAATGGGCTTGACTCCTTTCTTGAGGAGGTAAATTACTGCATAGACAATGTGATGGTCTGCTGATGTTCCTGCATTGTGGCATCAAAATAATTTTACTTTTCCTGTGATACTGGTTACTATCAGATCAATCATGGTCTCAGATGTCTCAGTTATTCTTGTTGGCTGATCTATAATTTAAATGAATTCAGTATCCTCAACAGCTTCTTTCCCTGACTCATGTCTTTTTGCAAGCCTCTTTAAAAAATAAATCAGCATTGAAATCAGGGCCGAAGCCAATGGGAGGGCTGGGGGCGGAGCGCCCCCCCAGCAGACCATTTGTCGGAAAATTTTGCTCTCTTGTCGGAATTTTTGTGCTCTAAATAACTGGTTTTGGAGGATTTTGAGGAGAAATAATGGAGAAAAAAAAAGAATTTTTTAGTGTAAAAACATAAATTCCAACAGAAATTATTGAATTTATGGCATATTTTTGATTGATATTAACTAATTGAGTTGATTTCAACGTTGAATTGCGAAATGTGGCCAAATTTTAATACCGCGGAGTTAGATCGGTACAACTGTTGTTGTTGCTGTTGTTGTTGATGGTTTTTTCGTCGGAAAATTTTGGTTTTTTGCCCCCCTACGCAGGCATAGCTGGTATTGGCCCTGATTGAAATCACTGAAATCAGCATTGAAAATTAGAATATTTGCGCTCCTCAAGCAAATTGATTCAAGTGCTCTTTGAAATTTAGATGCCACACCAATGGGCATATAAACAAGGACATTCTACTGAAACACTACTTTTATATCTCACAGAAGTATGGAGGAATGAATTAGATAATGGAAGACTTATACCGTAGGTGTCCTCTTCATCAACTTTCAAAAGGCCTTTGATTCAGTGTGCCACATGCCGAAAAGAAAGTTAAAGAATCATGGGATTGAAGGAAAACTGTTTGACATGTTAGAAAATTACCTTAAAGACAGAAGGCAATGCGTTGTTGTAAATGGAAAATCTTCTGTGACAGATGTTGTGAAACACAGGGTACAGCAAGACTCACTGTTAGGGCCAAGGTTATTCTCCATTTATGTAAACAACTTGCCAGAAGTCCCAAGTCAAGGCCAAATCGAGATGTTTGCAGATGGCACAGAGTACTACTGTATAGGAAAGACAGAGGATGAAGTGTTGTCTGCATTACAAGTTGGTATAGATGAAATTTCAGCCTGGTGCAGTAGGAATAGTCTTAACCATATACCCAGATAAATCAGAAATAATGATCTTGTCCAGACAGAAGTTTTAGGACCTATGAAAGCAGTTGAATTGGAGAACAAGGTGATCAAAGTCATACACGAATCAAAGTTAGGAGTAACAATAGACAGCAAACGTAAGTGGAAAGTTCAAGTCAACAATGCCACATCCTCAATGAATGTCAAATTAAAGGAAACAAAATGCTTCAGATCACTATCACCACAGACTTTGGAAGAGCTATTTCCAAGGGATTTTGCCTGGCTCAACCTACGGAATCACAGTTTGGGGATCTGGTGCCTCATTAGAGGCTTTACAAAAAGTGCACAGAGGAGCCACAAAGGTTATTCATAAATTACCAAAGGATACACCTGAAGATAAAGTCCTGGATTCTGTTAATTGGAAATTGATTGTGTATATATATATATATATACAAAAGGTGTGTTGCATGCCTAACACATCCAATCTATAACAACAACAGAGGACCTAACATTCTGAATGAATAATACAATGAAAACATCATCAAGAAGCATGAGGGATATTGAAGAACTACAAGTATCAAGACCAAAAATAGAAATAGGAAGGTCAAGCTTTAAACACAGAGCAGCAATCATATGGAAGGTACTTCCAACGAACATTAAAACTACCTCTTCTTATAAGCCTGGTTTCCATATGATCGTAACAGTCGGCGAAGCGTCGCCGAGACAGGCTCGGGGACATGTCGGGGACAGTTGCGTTAAATGGGAACATTTTCTAAACAACGTCGCTGACGTCACCGATCAGATGGGGATGGTACGGGGACGCATCGAAAGAGTTGAGATGAGTTTAAAGCGTGGTTTCCATATGATCATAACAGTGATTGTTTCCATATGTCGCCGACTGGTCGGGGACACGTCCCCGAAGCGTCACCGACTGTTTCGATCATATGGAAACCAGGCTATACTGCTGTTAAATGCAAACTTTCTAAAAACATTAGAATAGCAAATAGCCCATCTTTTGGTTATTCTTCAATTATAGGAACAATGATTATGTCTATTTTAAAACATTTTTTGTAAATATTTATATTAATCTTGATTGTAAGTATGTAGTTAAGCAGATCAGCAGATGCTGCCTTTTACTATCCTGCATAATCAAAAAAAGTATGTATGCACACGTATGTATGCATGTATGTATGAGGGCATTGATGAAAAACTCCTAAGCGTTACCATAGATAAAGATCTTAGTTTCAAAACCCACTTAAATTCTCTCTGTAAGGAGCCCAGTCAGAAACTTCATGCAATGACATGGATATCAAATTAATGGATGCAGACAAAATAGCACTGATGATGAATACAATTATCATGTCACAGTACAGCTACTGTCCTCTGATAATGTTTCATGACAAACATATCAATAATCAAGTAAATGAGATTCATGAATAAGCTCTGCAGATCGTATACAAAGATAATCACCCTTGCTTTGAATCCCTTTTAGAAAGGAATAATTCTGCGTTTCTTCATCAAAAGAATCTGCAATTGTTGTGGGTCGAAATTTTCAAAATTAAGGAAGACCTGAATCAAAGCTTCATGAAAGATTATCTTTGTTCAAAGAACGGAAATCAATAATCTAAGAAGTGGGAGTACTCTGCAGTTGCAAAAAGCCAGAACAACAACATACGCAATTGAATCTGTATCACATCCAGGCTCATGGTCTCACTGCTTTGGAATGCATTGCTAGAAAGTTTGAAAAATCAGAAAATCTTGCAAATTTTAAAAGAAAAGTAAGGAGCTGGAAAGGGTTGGACTGCAACTGTCAACTTTGTAAAATATACATATTGCAGATTTGGGGTATCTATAGTTGAAAGCTGATTTTTTAGGATTTTTTGTTGTTGTAAAATATCATGTAAATATGTATATAAATAGTTGGCTTTAATTAGCTGTAGATAGCTATCTTTGTGTTACTTGCCGATTGTAAAAATAGATTTATTTTCATATTAAACCATGTCTACTAAATTCCTACGAAACAACGTAACGGGCTTTCATGGTATGCAATATGAGTAATTCAGAATCTGAATTTCAGATTAACCTGAGATGCAGTATCTTACGAAGGTTCTACATAGCCAATGTAAAAGGGCTTCCATTGTATGCAAATGACAAGATTAAGATTTACCACAAGTCAATGAGATGCAGTCTCACTAAAGGTTCTATATATGACCCATTCCACTGCAGAACCCCATGAAATACAGTAGCCTAGCTAGATACTAGTTATTATGATCACAACTTACCATCGCGCTCGTTGAAGTTTGAATATTTGGCCATTCTGATGAACAAAAATCCTGGAATTATCACGGTTGAGTAGCCAATAAGATTCCAAATAAGACTTGTTAGCCAGTCATCCTGGTTGTAATATCGTGGGTAAATCATCATATGTTTGTGGCTTTGTTGCCCTCCGTCAGGGCTGCTGACGACTCTTCCTTGTGCCATCGACTTCATTGTCATTGACATTGGGCCTACTACTAATTGCCCGTCGTCAGAGCAGCATCTATTTACAGTAAACATCAACGCAATGAAAATACTTCTGAACTGCATATGATACTCCATGATCATCGACGGTATCCACAGCAGTTTGTCCCTAAGTCCATGGGCCTAAAAGTGTTGCCCCTTGGTGGTGCCACGTTCCCACTTCTCTGAAAAAAGACTGGAACGAGCAACCTATTGTTCGCCGCCGACTAATTTTGAAGCCCGCGAGTTTTGATTTTTCCCCGGGGGGGGGGGGGTACTTCACTATAAATTCATACGGGGGTGTGCGCCGCAAGGATTTCTGTTACGACCCAATCCCAGAAATTTGGTCCGATATTGATACCCAATCCCAGAAAATATGTCAGATATTGATACCCAATCGAAGAAGTAACAAAAGCAATTCGACGTCAAAAGGATAAGGGATAGAGGGCTGGGAACGGTTATTTTGGTCCCAAGTGGCCATTGGAACGAGGTTCTGATCTGAGGACGTTTTTCAACACAAAAATACTTGAAATCAGTTCACCTGAAACTGACCACGTGTTGCTCGAAAATTTATCCAGTTGTACTTTCATTCAACACCCATTACAGAATTTTGAGTAACCCCCAATCCCAGAAAATTCCGAGTGAAAGTATACCCCAATCACAGAAATTTTCCAGTAAAAGGATACCCCAATCCCAGAATTTTCAGGCCAAAAACTGCCCAAAACTGGCGCACATCCCCGTCTTACCCAAAGTGAAGTACCCCCCCCCGGGGATTTTTCTCCTTGTCTTTGATTTTTCAACTTTACTCAGGTTGTGATTTATCTCACAATCCAAAGTTAAAAGAATCAATGGACTTGTCAACAATGCACTTTCTATGGGAAGGAAAGCAAGAACCAAAAGAAAGGATTAATCCTTCATCAGTTAAGTACTGGGCGACTTTTTACTTACTTTGTACTGGGGAGGGGGGCGTTTTTCGTCCACCCTCTTTTTCTCCGAATTTACAAGAGATATAGCAACAATACTTACTCCTATTGTTCTTTAGACAATTGACTATTAGAATATAGCAACAACAATTAAATAGTCACGTGTTTCGTTGCTAGGCAACCAAAAATAAAGGAAAAAATTACCTCTCATCCAATTCTTTCCAAATCTGTTTCAAATTGTAGGAAACGTGTCGCAGATTTGAAATACATAATTTTGAGATATTTTCAGTTTCTATTTCTAGCACAATTAGCTATTAGCTTTTTGTTCCATGTAGAGATTTTCTTTGGAGCTATTTCTCAGTCTTGTCATTTTATCTAGTAAATATGGACTCAGAAGTAATCAAATAAATAAGTTGAAGCAAAAACGACAAAAAATGTTCACACCTTACTCTTATTCATTAGAGCAATGAAGTCATAGATATCAAATTGAGCTGATGTCAGCAAATATCAACTGTATATACCGGGTGTCCCAAAAAAGTATACGGATTTCGTCGACCCTAGCAATAAGAATATAGCGTGAATCAATCCGAAATGATTTTCAAAACATACCTCGATAGCCAACCTCGTCCCCAGGGCCTTTTGTCATATAGGGACGGATACGAAAAGGCCCTGGCATCGGCTGGTCACCTAAGCAATCTGATTGGCTGTTGCTTTTCACATAAATTACATACAATTCAAATCAATGACTTACAGGTTTGTTTTTGTGAATGTCAAAATCACTTCCGTTGGTGATCGAAGTTTCGAAATTCAATTCTTTCAAAATTAAGAATAATCCAACCTCGTTCCCAGGGCCATTTGTCATAGTGGGACGGAGACGTCCCAATATGACAAGAGGCCCTAGGGACGAGGTTGAGAACAAAACCTTGCAATACCTTGGGCTGGCAAAATTCGTTGTCAAACTTCCTGCGGCATTTTAGTACATTTGTTTTGAAAAGGAAATTGTTGGGGAGATGAACCTCAGCCTGCATTGTTCAAAACAATCAGAAATCGTGTAATTGTTGGGGAGATGAACCTCAGCCTGCATTGTTCAAAACAATCAGAAATCGTGTAAGTCCTGGCCAATGAAAACTTGAGTCTTTGAAGCATGCGCAGAACGTAGGATTTTACAGACTTTTTAGGATTTTAAGGTTCGTCCCTGCGCAGTAACTGACAGATTTGGGATTGCTTGTTTGATGGAGCAACAGCCTTGACTCATAGTAATCAGTCCATTCCCAGTAAAATCACAGGATAGAATGTTCGTGTAAATAATTCCATTTCGCAGTTCAGTTGGCAAGGCTAAATTGGATTTTGTTTTCTTTTTTGCATGCCTAAGATCCTTGAATATTTTTATTCAATGGGGTTTCCAAGAGGAAACAACTCTTAATGTAATTCACTAAGCTCCGCCCAACCCAGCCGAAGCACTATTCGAATGATAACAAAAGCAACATCATGGTCTCGAATTTCATGAAACTATTGAGAAATATCTTCTTTCTAACAGTCTAAAATTTTTGGCAGAGAAATTAGTTGCAAAATGTAAACTTACTGTAAACTCGGCCACAGAAGGGCTATCAGCCAAAGTTCTCTCGGTTGATCAGTTGATGGCCTGATTTCTTTTCGTTGTTTTCACACTTCTGTATCTTTTCGTTGTGTTCGTATGAAAACAAAGCTTGCTGATGGATCGTGATAACTAAAACAGTACATAGGCAGACTTTATGCCATCCCTTGATCCATTTGTGTGCTGTACCTGGGCAGCAGCTCTCTGATTTCTCGCCGCCATTACTCCAACGGTCATTTCTGAACTTTGAATTTTGAAATTCCCGCGCTTCATAAAACCCTACTACGCATGTGCCAAAGACTCAAAAACGACGTCACTCCAAATTCACCGGACTTACTGAGGTTCATCTCCCCAACAAGAAACTTCCCTGAGACTGAATGAAAGTAATTTAAAAATAACATTTTGATTATTTTCGTGTTACTCGGAGGGGCATGACCGAAGAATAATCCTTTGTACAAACAATTCAAGTAACTCTCAACCCGAAATGTATTTGAAATCTGGTCAAATGGCAAGTTTCCCTGAAGTCATTGAGAAAATATGGAGAACTTACAAACCGTCAGTTGAACTTCAATGATCGAATTCAGGGGAGTAACGACCAACACAATATTGCTTGTCGTCTTCGTTGGAAGGATATCGGGCAGAAGGTGGAAGTGGAGGGACTTCCCATAACCAGTTGGCAAAACTGTGATTACATCTGAGCCATCGATCAGACTTTCAAAACACTGCACCTGCTTTGGCTTTAGACAAAAACATTGATCATGATTCGATAGTGCGATTGACAACCATTGGAAAACTGACAGAAACTTTGGCTGTCTGCTGCTACCTGTCCCCGCCATGGTATAGCGGGTATAGCAGCAGTGAAGCTGTGGCCTAAAATCTTGCATACATTATAATTTCTATAATTTATGACACCCACTGAGAGAGGGTGTTTTGATGGTCATGTGACCACCCGATGCCAGGGCCTTTTCGTCTCCGTCCCAATATGACAAAAGAGCCCTGGGGATGAGGTTGCTCGATAGCAAACTTGAACATAGATACCTCGTTGTTGATATCGGTGTGTTGAGAGTGAAGATATTAATCTTCAAGGGACAAATTTGTCTCCATCTTCAAACCAGAGCTTTGCCGTTTTGGCCTAAGCAAATTCTTGAAGCACAGTGAATAAAATCAACAACAACATCTGAAGACGGCACAACGGATGTGTTTTACAAAATACAGTTTATGTGAGACCTATCGTCAAGGGAGCTCCAAAATCAGCTTCAGACAATTTATCCTACACATGCTATTCACCTGTGAAAGTACTCTCTTGAGCATCAACGCGCTTTTGACATCGTCGAATCATCCCTTGAAAAGAATTTGTTATCAGATTTCTCGAGATCAGGTTGATCATGACTTATCTCCAAAGCTGCTTTCGCGGGTGGGTCATTAACAAGATAGGAGACATCTTTTGGCCCCAAAAGATCTCTAGACCTTCTAGTCTTGACTCCCGAGAGATCTGATAACAAATTCTTCTCAAGGAGTGATTCGACGGTTGCAAGAGTGTGTTGATGCTCAAGGTAGTGCTTTCGCCGATGAATAGTAAGAGTCAAATCAATTGTCGATATTGGGATGAATGAAGCTGATTTCGGAAATCCTTGACGATAGGTCTCACATAAACTGTAGTTTGGAAAACACATATGTTGTGCCATCTTTAGTTTTTCCCCTCGTGCTTCAAACTTTGTTGATTCTAGTCACCGTGCTTTAAGAATTTGGTTAGGCCAAAAACGTCAAAGCTCTGGTTTGGAGATGGAGGCAAATTGGTCCTTTGAAGATTAATATCTTCACTCTCAACACACCGATATCAACAAAAGAGGTATCTATGTTTAAGTTAGCTATCGAGGTATGCTTTGAAAATCATTCCGGATTGATTCATGCTATATTCTAGTCGCTAAGATCGATCAAATCTGTATACTTTTTTGGGACACCCGGTACATATATCAAATAAAACTACTCGTCAAATGCATTCGAATGGTGCATGTTTTAGATCAATCGGACAAACGAGACAAAATCCATGGAGGTTTTAAGAATTTTTTTGTTGACCACTCTCCTAATATGGTATTGCTATGGTCACGTGATCAGTTTTTTTTCTTGAAAAGTATCAAGTTAAAATTGTAAGTACCATTCATAGCCAGAACTCGGTGACCTTGCTTCTTTTTTGGCTATGGATGGTACATTAGTTGTATTTAAAATAAACTAATCAAGAGAGAGCCCCCCCATAAAAACAAAGAAACTAAACCCTATTAAATTAAAATTGAACAACAACTTCCACCAGGTGTTTCCCTTGACTGATATGAATAGTTCAAATGTAGGAATCAAGAAAATGAGTTTTTAGTTTAGACCTAAAAGCAGTAACTGTACCAGCACGAATGAAAAGAGGCAATGTATTCCACAGCTTAGAGCCAAAAAATTGCACTGATTTCAGACCATATGTTGTAGTATTTTTGACTGTTTTGTATAAATCATGGTTAACTGACGAGTTCCTATCTTATGAATATTGAATTTGGCTGAAAATAGTTATGAAAGCATGTTGGGGAAAGCCTATTGATGGCTTTGAAAACAAACGTCAAGATATTCAGGTCAAGGACCGAGATAAAGGGGGGTCCAGGGGGGCCATGGCCCCCTCAAAATATTTCAGCAGTAGCTACAGTAAATCTTTATTCTCTATTATGTCAGTATTTCAGAATAACAGATAGGTACTCCATGCTCTTATGTCGGGTATATCTTATTCAATTTCTACCTGTCACTAGTCTAGGAAGCTCTTTGGGGCTATTTACAAGCTAACAAACTCGTCTCTCACCATAGCTCTACAGTGGCCTTTTGTAAATTAGGCTTTTTTACTTTTGTTAAAGGTGTGTACGTTCCAAACGTAGATTTACCTGTAAAATCAATCCGTATTGAGATACAAAAAGTAATGTTCTGTTAAGCCAATTTGAATAGCGTGGTCTCAATTTTTTTTCCAGGAGAGTACCCCTTGACCCCCTCCAAGGTTCTGGATCGCTTAGCTCGTAGCTCGGTTTGCCTATGGCCCCCTCAAGTAAAAAATTGTATCTCGGTCCTTGATTCAGGTGTAGGGTGTCCTCAAGTTTGAGAACTTTCAAAGACTTGAATAATGGCAAGGAAGGTGCAGAGAAGGGCTGGAATTTAATGCATCGCAGGATTTTCTTCTGGAGTAGAAACAATGGAGTTAGATACGTATCATAAGTGAGACCCCAAACTGTGATGCCGTAGTTAAGAAAGGAGGAAAGAGAGAGTTGTAAAGGCAGATTAGGGTAGATAAAGGAATGTAATGCCGTATTTTGAAGAAAATTCCAGCGGTTCTTGATAGCTTTTTGTAAAGTTCGGAGATATGGTATTTCCAAAACAAGTGTTCATCCATCAGCACTCCCAAGAACTTAACACACTTGGCCCTATTTATGCATTGTTTGCCAATTTTAAGAACTGGCAAATCTGTCAATTGCCTTCTGCTGGGATGGAACAAAATAAAATTTGTCTTATCAATGTTTAATGCAAGCTTATTGCAATCAAGCCATGATTTAACTTTTCTCAATTCGTTATTGACTTTTTTGTGAGTGTGGCAAGATTATCAGATTCAAAGTATATGTTAGTGTCATCGGCAAACAAGTAGAAGGACAACAATTTGGATGACTTTGGTAAATCATTTATGTAGATAAGGAATAGCAATGGGCCAAGGACTGATCCTTGTGGAACACCACATTGAGAGGAGGAATGACCATTGATTGAAACAAACTGTTTACGGTTAGTGAGGTAGGATTGGAACCATTTTAGTGCGGTGCCTCTGATGCCATAATGTTCCAACTTTTGTAGAAGAATATCATGATTGACAGTGTCAAAGGCTTTTTGTAGATCAATGAAAATCCCACAGCCAAATCTTTTGTTGTCAAGAGACGACTTTATTGTTTCAGTTAGACTTATTAAAGCATGGTCAGTTGAGTGACCACTACGAAAACCAAATTGCATACAGAATAGTGCTTCACAGATTTCAAGAAATCTATAGAGGCATTTATGCATTATTTTTTCAAATAATTTGCTGAAAATGGAGAGAAGGGAGATTAGTCTATGATTAGAATTTTTTGAAGTAAGTCCTTTCTTAAAGACAGGAATCACCTTTGCAATTTTTAGCTTGTCAGGGAAGATGCCAGTTTCAAAAGATTCATTGATCAATATGGCCACATCAACAGATATGTGGGGCTCAAGAATTTTCAGTAACTTGATAGGAATACTATTTGGTCCAGAGGATTTTCCATTTTTGAGTGCTTGAATCACCAAGGATATTTCATTTGAAGTGCAGGGGGAAATAAAAAAGGATTCTATGTTAGGATTTGACAAGTAAGCCAGTGGTGATTTAGGAGTTCTTGGAATCTTTTTTGTTATATCACTTGCAACACTGGTAAAGTATTTGTTAAAGTTGTTGGCTATTTGGAGAGGGTCAGTGATTTTGGAACCATCTGCTTCTTTTAAGAATGAAATGGCATTAAAGTTTGCCTGTTTCATGCTTACAACACTCTTTATACCATTCCAAAGCATTTTCATATTGCTCTTATGCTCTTCAAAATATTGATTGTAGTATTTCTTTTTGCTTTCTCTGAGCTCAATTACAACACGATTACGAAATTGTTCGAAAGCCTTCGTGTCATTAGCAGATTTGCTCGATTTGAATTGTTTGAAGAGATCATCTCTAATTTTCATCATTTTTTGAATGCGTGCATTTATCCATGGTTTGCTTCTTAACTTCAGTGCTTTTTTGGACAGCTTTCTCTTAGGACAATGTTTTTCAACAAGAAGGTGTAAGTTTAGGAGAAATGTGTCAAATTGTTTATCTAAACAAGAATTTGGATCATCGAGAAAAAATGACTCAAGGTTGACATAATCAGCAAGGAACTTTGATGCATCAAAATTCCTATAATCATAAGCAGTGTAGGATGTGTTTTTATAGTCAGGTGTACTACCATTCAAAATAGCAAATTGAGGAAGATGGTCAGAGATGAGAGATAATATGTTACCACTACAGATATTACTGTCCATGGCATTGTTTATATAGACATTATCAATTAGGGTTGATGAAGTGTCAGAAATACGAGTTGGATGAAGGATAGTTGGCTGGAAGTGATAGGAGGACATCATATTGATGAAGTCATTTGTGGGGGCATCATTATCAGATTTAAGCAAATCGATATTAAAATCACCCATGATAATGGTTAACTTTTGCGCATTGGCTGGATTGCTGAGGATCTCTTGAAGGTGATCATTAAACTTCTGGATGCTGGAGCTTGGGTGTCTGTAAACACAACAGCAGAGAATATTTTTAGCTTTAGTATTGTCAATTTCAACCCAAACAGTTTCAAAATCAATGTAACTAACACAGAGATCATCTCTTTTGTTAGCTGTAAGATTGGACTTGACATAAATTCCAACGCCACCAGCAGAACTAAGAGATGGAGTATGGTGGAAATTATAACCTGGTAGCTCTATATTGGATCTAAATTGAGCATCAGTTGAAGTCTTTATCTCTGAAAGACCAATGACATGGAAGTCAATTTTAAGACAAGAAAGGAGAGCATGAAGTTCATCAAAATGAAGTGGAAGACTCCTAATATTCATATGGAAGAATGAGAGGTCCTTTTTTGAAACCTCCACTCCATAGAGGCAATTTCCTGAACAGTAGAATACTGAGAGCTAATACTAAGACTCATATTTTCATCCGTGTCATAATCTGCTAAGTTTGGTAGATTAGTTAGTTTAGAGGATATTTCAAAGGAAGGTAAAAAGTCTATAATAGAGGCAGAGTCCAGAAAAAGTCACGGTTCCACGGCTGTGAGCCGGAGGAAGGTTGTGCTTTTTACTGTCATTTTTGAGGAAGGTTTACTAATTCTATTAAGAATCCAGTTTGAGGAAAATTTCAGCTCATCTGACGCTTCTCACTGAGGAAGGGTCAGTCATTTTTGTTAAAAGCTAAGACAAATTTTGGGTTAGATATGTGATTAAACTATATATATTTTCCTCAAAAATACAATATTCATCATACAGTTTCAAGGCATTAGGACACTATTTGGAACCACATAGCTATCTGGTGGGCCTGTACTTGGGGGGCTTGCAATGTGAAGTTTATTGTGTGAATCCTGCATTTTTTCCACTTAATGGTTCTTAATTTTTCTCATGGTTATTACCATATAAACTTTATATTGCAAGACACCAGCATAAGTCCACAAGATAGTTGTGCGTATCCATTTTTCTATAGCTCTGGAAATCAAATATGTTATGAAATTGTATAATTCTAAGTGCCAAAGCCTTGCACTTACTAGGCCTAAGAAGTCCATTTATCTGCCAAGGTTAGGTACTGTTCTAAAACAATCAATTCTGTCAGGTACAATACAATAATCTATTTCCGTGGGAGTTTGGATCTCTTATCTTGACTTTCATTTCAATTTCATGCACCATTATTGATTGATTTCACATTTTCATGGGTGAACTAAAAGTCAGCATCACAAATAGTAATAATAAACTTCATCGTCCATCTATTATCCGTAAATTAGCAGAAACTAGCCAGCCTTCTGTGCGCAGGTTAGAACTTCATCTGTTAGCTTTTTCTTTCAGCATATGCTTTCAGCTAGCAAACCAACACAACAGATTTAAAATGATTTCATGAAGACATGAACTCCAGGATCCACCCACGACCAGGCTGCCACCAAATTCTTCTTTAAAATTGAAATTTAGTAACCCCTCCTCCAGTGACTTCAGTGTTTTTCTCATAGACATAATCCTATCAATAGACATAATCCTATCATCTTGGTGTACTTCTGGTTTATGATAATGCAAACATGATAAATTAACACATCACATTATTTGTTCTCTCAAAACGCCCCTTGCCATTCGCCATTTTGCCTCAAGCGAGGCCTCTTTTCCATACATGTAAACGAGACAATTTTTGGCGGGAAATGTCGGGGGCGGGGCTGAGGAACAATAGGCGGGCGTCGGGCGACACATGAATCGTATTGTTTGTTTCTATTGTGGCAAAAGGAAATATAAGTATCTATCGTGGAGAAGAATGTATGAAAGATAACCGCAAAAGAAACACAAATACAAAATATCATGGACAACCATTCTAGTCCAAATATATAGAGGGTCAACAACCGCCAAACTGAACCCTCGCCTGAACCCTCGCAACAGCAAGAAACAATTTTTTTCTGCTTCTTGGACAAGCCAAGTTGACAGATGTGAAACACTGATGTGAATGTAGAAAACAGTAACAAAGAACTTGCTGATTCTATTCCATCATCAAGGGAAATCATATGCAGTTTCCAGCAGATCAAGGCTGGCAGTAGAGCAGAGAAAAGGAAAACAGAAGAAATATAAACTGTCAATGCTGAATCTGATTTAGCTCACACTCTAAATGAATTTAATGCACATATAAGAAATTAAGAAATTCGATACTCTTTCTGAATTCAATGCATTCCAACAATCAAAGGATGAGGTCAAACTTGACTTTCAATTTGATAACAAATCAAAATGCCATCTTTTTATCCAGAAATATTCCTGACCTTTCTCAGGAATATTCCATATTTTATAGCAAGACTTGCAGAGATAAGGTTTTAAAAGATGTTGCAAGTCACTTTCACAACATTGATGTAACATTGATATGAATAACTTGACGATGTTCATAATATTTTAGGACAAACTCACTTTGTTTGAACAATTTCAGTTAAATTAGTATGTGTGATTTTTTATAACGGTTTCCATCCTATATGATAGAATGCACAAAGAATGTTCATATTATCACAAGATATGGAAGTGGTGGTTTCTAGATTTGTGGTTAAAAACAATGCAAAGAGTTTGAAATTTCGTTATTTTGATTTTCTAAAATGAGGAAGGTTCAGCCTATACAACTTGACAGCCGGAGGAAGGTTTGACCTTTTTCTGGACTCTGAATAGAGGGCAGGTCAATATCATTCAATGCAAGGAGAACATTATCAGGTTCACAGGTGAATGGAAACATCAAAGAGTTGTTAAAAATTGTGCAATAAAGACAAATCCATTGCTTCTCATCAGGCTCATTTTTCAAAGATTCATATTCAGTGTCAGTGATGTTGTTACACTTAATATGAACCCATCTGTCACACTGGTCACAGAGCACTGCTTTGCGTCTGGCTGGGACATTTTTGTTGCAAATACCACATGGGAAGGGGACGTTTGGTCTTGCTCTACCATTTCTAATAATTTAAACAATATGATCATAATTTTTAGTTGAGGGAAACATCTGGTTTCTATATTTCAAAACAAAGCAAGCTTTTAACAAAAATCTTCTGCTTGTCAGCTATCAGAGGCCCTGATAATACTAAGTATTCAAAGGGGATAGCGAGTAATTGAGACATAGGTTGTGGCCTGAACATCTAGACGTAACACCCAAGTGTTTTTTGAGGGCAATGATATAATGTAGGGTATTTGTTTGTTAACTGATAGTTGATATTTCAAAAATATCATTTTGTGAATTACTATACGTTAAGGCCTATTTCATGGAGCCACAGCCCACGCCCCAGCAGAGGACGCCCAAGGACACCCCCGCATAGCAGGCACACCAGGAAGAAAAACAGCCTTTCCATCCCAATGTGCACACCCCGCAGAAATGCCCCCAAGCAGCCCCAGCCCAAGCGCCAGATGCAGCCCCATAAACAAGCCCCTCAATTTAATTATATTGCAGCAAATAAATCAAAACTCTTCATGCTTCTTATAAGACTTCTCACTGGGTGAGTACTTCACCATAAGAGTTGCTGGATAAGATATGTAACCATTACTAATAGTTTTGTTCTTCATTAAATCTCTTCGCTTCAACAATGCAGCATTTCTTCTTTCAGTCACCCTTTTTGAGTACATCTGATGAACTTTAATCTTCATTTTGGGATTAGCTTTGTTTAGGGACAGGTACTTTGACTGAACGTATTCACTGTCTTTCCAAGAATAAAATCTGGCAAATATATGACGTGGGCCATTTGAAGTGCTTGACTTTTTCCCTCTATGGGCCCTTTCAATCATTTCAGCAACTTGGGCTTCATCATGCATGCTTAAATGGCGAGCAAGCATCTTCACCAATATGTTTTCAGTGTCTTCCCAGCTTTCATTTGGTTCCTCATTTACACCTTTGATTATCAATGTGGTTCTCAAGGAACGGTTGATTTGATCATCTAATTCTTCTGTTATTGATGCTAATGATGCCTGCATAAGTGTCAGGTCTGACTGTAGTGAACCCAGTTGAGCTTCATTTCTTTCAGCTTTGTTTTTGGCACCAGCAGCCATCAGCGTTGTTTCTTGCAAATCAGACTTTATGTCATTCAAAATCTTGTTTATATCACTCACAATTTCGTTCTTTTGATCGTTAAGCGCTTTATTGAGAATTTTTTCTTCAAGGTCACTTTTGGTGAGTCGACGTTACTAAAACACGGACAGGACTAAAAACACTGACCAGGTGACTCAACAGTTAAATATACCACTTACAGACTCTCAGGTGAGTGGATTATGGATTGCTAGGTTCCGATGTTGGTGGATTACGTTTCGATGGCCAGTCCAAGGTCATGTGAAGATAGTTTTCCCCTCAAGAAGGCGGAACAATTTATCAACATGGAACTAAAGTCTGTCGCGTGCAAAACACCCTAAATTGAGAACTACAGTAAGAGTGATTTAACGTTTTTCGAAATAAGTATTTATCATAAAATATTGCACTGTACCGTCTGCGGTTGTTAAAAGGTCAAGTCACTTATGGGATACCCTGGGTACCAGATGGGGAAACGAAGATCAAATCCAAACGTTGTGTTGCGTTGGTATTTGTAAATTATAGGGATAAGAATGAAATTTTGTATCCCAGTTAATTCGCGGAAGATGCTGCGACCGTTTGTTTTTAAAGGTGTCCTACCTTGATTGTTTACAATTCGTTTGTCTGTGATATGCGTACGACACGTATCACTCGATTCTCAGCAGATTATTTTTATCCACCTTTCTAGTGATTCAGCACGCTGCAAGCCTCACTGCCTTGTTGTTTACAGAAGAAAATTTTCGTTTGCAATCAGTCTGTGGCTCGGTGTTACGCAATTTTTTATCTGTTATTACATGCGAAGCTACATGTATCATTCAATTCCCAGCAGAAAGATGTTTCATTTTGCGAGTGGTTTGGGGCACTGTCTACTTTGCACTTTATTGTTCAGTGAAAATTAATTTTCAGCAGTAACACAGAAATATGTTGTTCAGCATTCAATCTTTTTCGATATTTGTTTCTTCATAGACAATAGGTCTGCAAATCTTTGATTTGGTCTTTGCTGCTGTTTAAAACCAAAAGTCTGGCGCGTTGTATTTGTATTTGGACGCAGCAAGCAGCAAGGCGTGGTGACAAGTTGGTGTTTTTTCGTTTGGCTAAGCAATTTCTTTGACTACGGTGAGATCTGTCCTTACTTTATTTGCTAAAATGGATGGCAATGCCAATGATTCTGGTGCAAGTCAAGATATTTTGAGTGGGCAAAACGTTGATTCAAGGCTCTCTGCTCTTGAGACCTCCATGGTTAGCATTCAACAGGGCCTAAATGCAATTTTACAAGCTCAAAACATTGGTAATCAGCCAGCAACCTCAGGTACATCAACGTCTTCTGTTTCTGGGGGAAGCTCAATCCACGCCCCTTCCTTTGTTTCGGTAGTTTCATCTCAAATAGCTACCCCGGGTGTAACGTTGCCTGTTCAAAGCGGTCCATCTGGCGTGTCTTCAGTCAGCTCAAGCCAGCCATTGCTAGACTTAACTAAAAATTTGATGTCATTATGCCCGCAAAATTTTTTGTCAAACCAAGATGCTTCTCCCTGACTAGTCGCGTCCGGTGCTTTTTGTCCTGTTCCTGGTTATCTGGTTAACATCATCAAGAAGAATTTGTTCGTTGATTTTACCATGCTGCGTCCATGTAACTTGGACAAGTTGCCAGCTGTTGAGCCTGTTGGTCCCCAGCTGACAAAGTTATTGAAATGTGATAAAACCTCTGAATTAAGGCCAATTGAAACTTTCTTGGATTGGGCTGAAGCATGGGGCGTTTATGCTGGGGGTAATGAGCAAGCATTGTCCGGCTAAAATGAGTGATCTGATTGGATATTTTCTCCTTATTGCAAAGACCAGCAGGGACATGTCGAGTCTGGGTTGGTTAACCTATGACAGAGCCTTTCGAAAGAAAGCTGCAGATGATCTCAGTCTGTCCTGGTCTACAGTTGACCTCTCTTTGTATATTTCTTCAGTTCTGAAACCGGAGAGTGCAGATAGAAGGCAAATTAGGTCGGCTAGGTATAATGATTATGAAGATTCTAAGGTGTGCTTAAAATTCAACCACACTCAATGCCCATTCAACCCTTGCAGGTTCCTGCATGTTTGTTTGCATTGTAAAGGCCAGCACTCAGCTTTTAATTGCTCACAGAAGCCAAGGGATCGAAACGAAACTGAGCCTAGACCAAGGCGTGAGCGTTCACCATCTCCGGAAAGATCTTCAAAACGCAAATCTAAGCAGTGACTCGTTCCGGATTCTGCAGCGACGGATATTTTGTTACCGTCTCCGTTTTTTGTTACCCCATGGAATGTTAATGCCTGGATCTCATACTTAGATATGTTCTCCCATTCCGATGGGGGATGGTTGCTAAATGGATTGATTTTTGGCTTTAAGTTAGAGATTCAATGTGCTGTTGTTGTTTCCGCAGAGTCGAACTGCAGTTCTGCCAGGTTCATGGCAATATAATTGACAATTACCTCAAAGAAGAAATAGACATGGGCTCAATTACTGGTCCATTCGCTAATCCTCCGATTCATGATTTGCATATAAACCGTTTTGGGGTCATCCCAAAATCAACTTTCCCTTTTGGCCGTTAAAAACAATCTTACTTTTGTGGCTGCTCATATTCCGGGTTGTGAAAACAGTAAAGCTCATGCACTATCTCGTTTCAATTTTCAGGCCTTTCACAAGGATGTACCGGTAACCAAAATACAGTCTGTGCCTCGAGAATTGCTTCTACGTTTGATATCTCTACCTTAGACAGTAATTGGCAGCAACTGCTGAGTAATGGTTTGTCCTGTAACACCAAAAGAACATACTCATCTGCTCAAAAAAGATTTCTAAACTTTTGCGAAAGATTTGGCTTGCTGAACGAAAATGGCTCGGCCATTCCTGCGTCTGAACTGACTTTGTTGAGATTTGTGGCTAGTTTAAGTAGTACTTGCCGAGCTTCTAGCATTAGAGTTTACCTCTCGGCAGTTAGATCATTGCACATTCAAAATGGAGCTGAAGATCCACTTTTGGATTGCTTGAGAATTCCCCTAGTTTTGAAGGGCTTACGTCGTGGACAACCTTCCAAATCGGCCATCGAAGATTCCTATAACTCCATTCGTTCTTTGCGCTATAAAGGCCTACTTGAATTTGGAAGAGTTCAATGACTGTATGCTATGGGCCGCTTGCTGTACAGCATTCTTTGGTTTTTTAAGAGAGGCGGAATTTACTACGACTCCTGAATCTTTGAAAGAGAACAGGTTCCTTGCTGTTAGCGACGTTTCCATTGATAAACAATCGAATCCAGACATTGTTTTTACAAGGTTGAGGTTCTCCAAAACTGACCAATTTGGTGAGGGCTGTACTATACCCCTTGCGTCTTCAGATTCCCCCATTTGTCCAGTTACGGCAATAATTAAGTATTTGTGGCTCCGGGGTTCCTCTCAAGGCCCGCTATTCACTTGCAAAGATTTTAGGCCCTTGACTAAGCAAATGTTGAACTATAGGCTTCAAAAGGCTCTAAACTCAGCAGGGCTCAAAGGTTCCTATACTCTACATAGTTTTCGAGTTGGGGCTGCATCAACGGCAGCGGCCCTTGGCTTCCCAGATCATCTCATTCAAGCAATGGGACGATGGTCTAGTGACGCTTATAAAGTTTACATTAAGTTACCCGTGGAAAGGCTTATCATCTCTTCTCGCTGTTTGGGATCGTCTTCAAGGTTCTAAATGTGACTTGAACTATAACATCTGTTTTTTCAGTGACAGTCGTTAAACCTGCAGACCGTTTGTTGTTACTTTTATTTTGTGGCTTGTGTCGACGTTGATCGTTAATTAGACATTAATGTTACTCAGTTGCGTTGGGTTTCCTGTGAAAGAGACTGTTGAGCTTAGCTTTATGCTATAATGTTTTGAGATAAGTTGCAATTGTTTATTTTTAATCGTTACCTTTGAGAGGGAGTTAATAAGAGCTTACCTCCTGATTAGAATTCTTTATTTTGTACTTTATCTTATTCCATTTCATTTTTGTTTTTTCTTTTTTTTTTCTCGGTAGCCGTTGAGATGAGACGGCTGCCTGTTTTTTCCTTTAAGTTAATTGTGGTAATCATCGACTAAGATGGTTGCCCTAAGTTAGTAGGCAGCCATTGAGATGAGATGTTTACCGGAAGTTATGTTTAAACCATTGAGATAAGATGGTTGCCGGGTAATCATTGAGATGAGATGTTTGCCAGAAGTTATGTTTAAACCATTGAGATTAGATGGTTGCCGGGTAATCATTGAGATGAGATGTTTACCGGAAGTTAATGTGATAGCCATTGAGATTAGATGGTTGTCTGGTAATCATTGAGATGAGATATTTGCCAGGAGTTAATGTAATAACCATTGAGATTAGATGGTTGCCGGGTAATCATTGAGATGAGGTGTATACCGGAAGTTAACGTAATGGCTATCAAGATGAGATGGTTAACTGTTCATGGGTGTATTGACGATCATTTTGCTTGACTCTCAAACCGAGAGGCAAGTCAAGCCGTTAATCATTGGGATTGAATGTTTTTTGCCTTGAAAAGGTTTGTATCTGTTACTTGCACCACGACGAAACAAGATTTTAGGAAGGAATTAGGCCCAAGCCAATCTAGAATTGCCTGCAGGGGTGTTCTCTCATCTTGGTATTGTTCAAAGGGATTGTATTCCTTTTTCTCTCTGGTATTTGGGGGTTGGGGGAACACATGTGTTCTGTGGAGGAGAAAATATCTAAACAGTTTTTCTCTAATCCCCAACTATTTCGGTTGCTGTGGGAGTGCACCTTTGGCCAGTGCATTTGAAATCCCAAACTTGGGGCCCCAGTGATGAGAGAACACCGCCGTTGGGCAATAGCAAATTTCATATTTGTGACTGTTCATAATTCTGAGGGGTCCCGTTAATTTTTGTTTTTTCTGAAGCTAGAATTAAATATGATTAACAAATGTCTGTGCTCAAATAAACTTTGAACAACTAAAATTGCCGAGAAAAAATGATACGAAACAAAGCCGTCCTTGACACAAACAAAAATCAGTTTCGCTGTGAAATGACCGATACAGGAAGTATTTCTTGGGTACCAGTAGGAAAAGTTTATCGCAAGAAACGGTTTGAAGACAGAGGATGTCAGACTTCGATAGGAATCAATCTGAAATCCAAAATCTATGGTCAACGATGCGACGATCATTCTTTGAGACTTTCCTTCGATATTTCAAGTAAGCACAAATCATATCACATACAATAAGAAAGATAATTACGTTCCTACCAGTTTGGAATGCAGTCCTCATCAGCAACGATTACTCTTTGCCAGTGTGTCAATGATTTTCAGTAATAGCGTGACAATCACAATATCACGGCTAAATTCTCGAAACTGCTCTCCACTTCTTGTTCCTCGCCTCAACTAGGCCTAAACTTTCAACCAAGTTCACTGGGCGAATGAAATCTCAACTTCAAACAGCAACGACTTTTCCGTGATCAGGAAGTTATTGTCTCAAACTGTTGTGGAGTTAAGTTCCTATTTTGGCTGCAAAGCTTTCCAATTATTACAGACTCCAGCTCGCCTCAGAACATTCGCCATTGTTGTGAAAGCAAACGTGATCATAACCGTCTGAATCAATTTTTCTGCTCACAAGTCTTGTCATGTGACACACGCTATCCAATCAAATCTCACAGAATCTATATACCCGATCGGGTATATAGGCTTCTTATTGGTCAATTCCTACAATGGATGTCACCATTTGACCAGAGCCAACTTTCTTTCCTTCCTTATTTATTCTATTTATTATTTTTTGGCTCTGGTACCTAGGGTAGGTAGGGAGGCGACCAACGCCCCCCCCCAGTACTAATAGGGTTAACACGGAGATTCAAACAGGAACAGCTAGTGAATGACATAAACAAATATGGAGTCGACATATGCTGCATACAAGAAACGAAGACTAAGAATGACGAAGAAATCGTAAAGGAAACAAAATTATACTCTTCGAATCAAATCTCGAAGAATATGGTAATGGTTTTATGATATCCAGAAAATGGGCAAAATCAATTTACAAATATTGGAAAGTATCCGACAGAATATTTTTATATATGCCCCAACGACTGAATATGCGAAAAAACAACCAAATGAAATCGAAAAATTATACGCCAACCTAAATAAACTATGCGACCAATTTGAGAAGCAATCAACATCTTTAACCATCATTGCAGGGGATTTTAATGCCAAGGTTGGGAAATCAAATCAACGGAAACATGTCAAGGAACCTGGTCAAGATGAAGGAGAAACGATAGCGGAACAAAACTTATAAGATTCTGTGAAGAGAGGAAGAAGATAATTGCCAATAGTTGCTTCCAACACCCAGCCAAGCATATAAAAACACGGGCACAACGAAGGACAATAAAGGAAACAACAAAACATATCAATAACCAAATAGACTATGCAATTTTAGACCAAAACAAGAAGCAGTCACTAGTTGATGCTACAATCAGTTACAAAATTGTTGAGCCACCCTAGAACAAAATGAAATTTTCCTCCCCCCTTCCCCCCATGTCAATGTTGTTTTGAAAAAAGTACCTGATCGAGATGACACGCGTGATTCGGCAACTTTTTGTGGTACTGCAACATTGACTAGGGGGAGGGGGGAAAACGGGGGCAAATAAACTGAAAATCTGGGGGTCGCTCAACAATTTTGTAACTGATTGTAGAACTTTCTCAGGAACTGAAACATGCAGTGACCACAGGTTATTAATGACAAAAATAGAAGTTGATTTTTTTATATAAATTCAATATAAAAATTTACAATTTACGAATTACCCACGACTACGAACAATCTACTATACAATACGACAGAACGATACCAAGGGGAGCAAAAGATCATGACTACCCCAGGGCCATCCGCATGAAGAAAATTAATCTAAAACTACAACTAAATATACAATTGCAAGAAACTATTACGAACAATGGAACAGAGAAACGAGACTCTATGATAGGGGAACGTTACAAAAATGGACATGGTGTGGTGGCTTAGTTACATTTGGCTTAATTTGGTCGACCGGTTGTGTGAATGTATAGTAGAGTCAACTTGAGTATATTTCTGTTGACGTCGCTTGGGAGGCCTTTATCACCAAATAATAAAAGTTGCGTCAAAACTTCATTTGAAAGATCAATATATCCCAATGGTCGAAGTAATGCAAAAACTCCAGCGAGAAGGTTTCGACGTTGAACCTCAAACGAAGGGCAAAGCAACAAGGAGTGCTCCGTATTCTCAATACCATCGTTGGAAAGGCACATTGGATTTATGGTATCCCGAAAATTGTGCTTAAATTTTTGAAGGTTTAATTTGCTAAGGCCCACTCTAAGTTGAGTGAGATAGGATAAGCCTATTGGGTCACGAATTCCAAAGACAGACTTAGCAGGGGGGCGAATTTTCGAGAGCAACTTTTTCTTGAAGATAGCAACTGATGGTGCAGTTCTAATTTCCGGATATAGTCAGTGGCGTAGCCAGGTCCCTGCCTTTGGGGGGGCAGAGTGCGAGCGCAGCGAAGAAATACGGGGGTCCGGGGGCTTGCCCCCGGGAAAATTTTTGGGGGCCACTCCCTTCAGACGCTCGGAAAATGAGGGAAACGCCCTTTTCAGTCATATTTTGCATCATAAAGATGACTACATTGAACACAAAAGGCAGGACGTTTTGCTAAATTTTCGTCAAGAAATTATCCTCAATATTGCAAGTTACTCTAAGAAAGCAAAAGAAGAATTCTTATTCAGTTACAAGCGGTCCAACATATCAAGTACAAAATACGAAATGAATCTTAATAAGTGGGGACATTGAAATGGATGGGTCCAGGGTCGAGTCACCAGAAAAATTTTTGATGACATGCATTCTACTCTGGCTTAGAATGCCTCTGCCAACATTGTTCAAAAATTTCTTCGGATCCCGCATTCCTCTCAGGTACGCCACTGGAAAACCAAGAATGCACCCTAACTAAAAAGTAGACAAAACTTTCGGTGCCGCTCTTATAATGGAAGGGACGAAAGCTTTTTTTTTCTATCAGTCATATCTGAATTCTCGCCAAAATTTCGCAATTTAGTACCATGGGTGCCTAAGACAAAACAAGTAAAAGGACAACAGCTGAGAAAGTCTGAACTTTGAATTGTTTTGAAACACTGATAAAAACTCTAGAAAGCGCAACGATGCTTTTTCTGGACAGGGCTGTCGAGAGCCAGCTCGGGCCCTGGAGTAATCTATGGAGTATACAGAGCATGAAGGAAATGCGAGCGAAGCGAGCCGAAAATTTTTGAGAAGCACAAACAGAATTTCACTCGATGGTAGAAATGTCACATCACTGTAGAAGAGATGCACTGTCGATTAAAGTTGAGGAAGGTTTAAGTTGGATTCATAAATTCTTGTAATGCTGGATATATAGGAAAACGCAGAAATCGTTCAAGAAAACAAGTGGCAGCATAAGTACACATGGAAGGAGGAATTCTTGATAGAAGTGCGAAACGAAGCGAGAAAAATTCGAAAGATGTGATTAATTGTATTGTATGTTCTGTGCCAAATAGACTCATACACATACCAAGTTGAAGTGGTGCCTAGGTCGGTTTCAAAGAAACTAATGAAGCTGCATGCCTTGCCTGGACATGATAGCAGGCCAGGGTACAAAGATGATCCCAAGATGATACAGTGATGAGGCAAGTATGGACGTGCGAGCGAAGCGAGCAGAAAATTTTTGATTCTTTTGTTGGCTAAATCGCACCAAGATGTCACTTATTAGGGCAAGAATTTCATTCCTGTTTCTTTTATAACATTGACAAATCACGCTGCCACAAGTGTTGGAGAAAAATGCAGCCGATCCCCCCCCCCTCCAGTTTCTCAACGGATTTGGGAGAATTACAAAACTCATCTCTGGCGATGATTGGGGGGCGGCCGCCCCCTCTTGCCCCCCCTGGCTACGCTACTGGATATAGTTCATTCCATTCAGACAGGCAATTTGGATAAAAGCTAGATTTGAATTTTCCTGTCCTTGCCCTTATTCGCCCAATGACATCCTGATTGCGAAGTGAGTACTGCGATTGCTGAAGTTGTGGGATTGTAACCATAGTATATTTAGGCATCAGGTTATTCATCATTTTGTAAAACAGCGTAAGGCGTCTACTCCATCTTCGGGAGCTCAGTGACTCCCAACCAAGCTCAGGGTACAGCTTCTCTCGTGATGTTCCCCTCCATGTTCCCGTCAAGGCAAGGGCAGCAGAATATTGAACGGACTCCAACTTTTCCATCAAGTTTGACAATATGGCATTACCGCTAAACTCACACACTTTTTTTTTTTATAGATCTAAAAAGAACGTTAAAAATACAAAATTGATACATTTCTATGTACCAGCCACAGCGGGGAAGGACACTTGGTCATCTGGTCTCCACTGCGGCTGGCACTTACAATTCAACTATACTAAATACAATAAGAAAACAAAAACAAACAAAGGATAAACAGGTAAAGGGAAGGGATTGCTGCTTTGTGTAGTGATATGATATACCGGCCGAGTCAAAAATGTCCGCCGATGTGTAGTACAAAAAAATTTCGAGTAATCAAGCCATTTCCACGCGCTATGCACTCACCCCACAGCAAAAATGCCAACCAAGATGCAAGGACTCCCCCCACCACATACAGTTAGGCAGAAACCTCACACCCAAGCCAACACTCCCGCCACAAGGGGAGCCACAGCACGCGGGAATGCTTGGAAGATGAAATCGAATAGCTTCACAAACATCAGCCGCCATTTTTGACTCACCCGGTGCAATTCAATCAAAACGATTCGTTTTGTCAATAAAGGCTATTGTAGCTTCAAGAATGATTCGATTCGCCATAACGTTCAGTTGAGAACTTCCAAATAATAACAGTTCGCATACAGTAAAAACCCGCGTATAAGAACCTAGTGATTAAGAACCTACAGGCTGAAAATTCTGAAATTAGACCCCCAATGTATAAGAACCATTCAGCCTGAAATTTGAAATAGGTCCTTATTTGTGGAGATCATCAAACTAAATCAAACTCTAGTTGCTTTGTCGTTGAGCCTATGCGTACTGATTCTGCCACATGTGCAAGTTACAAAGAGCTCTAAAGATGCTTTGAAAGCTTTTCATTGTATTCTGTAATATTTCTGATTCTTCCATTAACTGATGTTTTGAATAAGGCCTCGTGAACTCAGGTGTCTCTCAACTGACAGTAAGTAATGGGCTTGAAGTTTCAATATGAACAAAAGAAATACCTGGAAGCCATGAATGAAATAAGAACCAATTTAAGAACCTGAACAGCCTTATTTCCTACCAAATACTCAATACATAAGAACCTAATCAGGCTGACTTGCAAAATTGTAGGTTCTTATACGCGGGTTTTTACTGTAGGGCGTTTGATTCCAAATTCGTGATATCTAAGCCTGGAATAGGCCGGAATGTGATAGATGACGTCTCCGTATTCCAGGTGGGGTCGTACATAAAGCTTAAATAATTCGTTTAGGGTGTGCCTGGGTAGGTACTTGGAGAGATATTTCAGCAAATAAACTCCCTTTCTTGTCTTAGAGATAGCTGCCTTAATGTGAGCCGAAAATGATAGTTTTGAATCCAGGATAATCCCTAAATGTTTATGTTCATCTACCTTCATCACTGGTATGTTATTAAAACGAATTTCTGGATGATTCATTTCTATCCTTTTCGTGGAAAATATCAATTCAACAGCTTGCTTTTGTGGATCTGGATTAAATGACATTTTCCAATCATGAGCCCACTGCCTTATCAACTCTAGGTCGTGGTTCATATCACTGGCAGCAGAGTCTAAGTCTTCTACTACGGTGAACAACGATGTATCATCAGCAAAGAGTTTAACGTTACACTTAACCTCAGCAGCTAGGTCATTGATATATACAAGGAAAAATAAGGGTCCTAGAATAGAACCCTGGGGTACTCCTGCCGAAATATCTCCCCAGTTAGAATTCTGTCCATTTAGAACTGTTCGCTGCTTTCGATCCTTGAGAAAACTTTGGATAAGTAAAAGAAGGTCTCCTGAGACGCCACAACGTTTTAGTTTATAGATCAGACCGTCATGCCATACCCTGTCGAATGCTTTAGAAATATCGAGATAAACAGAACGTACATCCAGGGGAGGATTACAGTCAAAGGCTTTAAAGATCGTGTGGGTTATGGAAATTAACTGATTTATCGTTGAATCACTAGGACGAAAACCTGATTGGTTCGGATTGAGCAAATTGCATGAAACGAGATGCGAGTATAAAGAATCGTACATGAGTTTCTCCAGTATTTTCCCAAAAATTGGTAAGAGAGAAATAGACCAGTTTCACAAATAGATTCAATTCGAGGTAAGAGATGTGATTCCCTGTACAGCAAGAAATCTACATCATATCATTATGTTGCAAAGACACGTACAAAACTATTTCGTGCGTTGCTAAGAGCAATGCACGCTTTTGAGATTTAGATCCACATGATATCGAGGCAAGTGATGTTTATGGAAGCATTTCAAAAGCACTGACGTCATTGTGAAAGTGGTCTATTGGTCGATAGTTCTTCTTTAGATTTTTCTCGTTCTTCTTATGGACTGGTACTACATTCGCATATTTCCATATTTTGGGGAAATAGACCACGCCTCAAGCAATTTTCGAATATTTTTTCTAGAGGAGTAACTAGTACAGCATCACTTAATTTTATCATTCTAACAGATATTCCGTCCCAACCATGTGCTTTATTAGGATTTAATGACCTTATAATGTTCAGTATCTTTTCGTCAGTAATAGGAAAGTCATTTATCAGGGAGGAAGGTGCTGGAAAATAAGTTGGAATTTCGCTTTCTGTATCAATCGTTGTACACTGGAGTATGAAGTAGTCATTGAACAGCTGTGCCTTTTCAGTGAAGTCAGTTACAAACAACCCATATTCTAAGAGGGGTGGTATAATTGGAATCTTAGCCTTGTTTAGGACTGTGTTAATGAAAGACCAATATCTTTTTCTAGAAGTCCCGGGGCTTGTGGTTTTGTGTCCTCAATCAGCTTCGAACCTTCGGATATCATCTTCTGTATTCCCTCTTGCTTGTCATTTGGCTGGCCACTCCTCACGAAATTTCTATAAGCACGATTCTTTTTCCTCAGAAAGTTTTTAACATGATGCATGATGAGGTCTAATCGTTTTAACTTTAAAGTGAAGGTGAAGGTGAAGTTGCGTTTTCAGCGCCAAGCGCTGGGATCGCAGAAATAGAGTAGACCTAATCGAGTCCGCGACCCCTTGTCATGACGCTCAAGTGGTGGGGCTCTACCGGGACTCGAACCCACTCCGCCTGACTGTTCTGGCTGCAATGTCAGAGGATTACACCACGGCGCCACAACACCAACAACTTTATTCGGTATGAAATTGGAGTAAATATTTAAAGGGTTTGTGCTAGGCTAATAAGCCTGCATTTGCACAAAGCAGAAAAATCTAAAAATAGCCCATTGAAATTGATGGCCCACACGTGTTGTTAATAATCGATAGCTAATGCAACAATGCCGTGTTTGCACATTTTCTTTGTTCTATTTATAGAGAAGCCTATTTACCATTGCACACTCCCTTTAACAGAACTTCGTTAAGTAATGCACCTTTTCAACTAAGAGACCTCGTTTTGGAATTTTTCAAAATTTCTTTAGCTTGCGTCATATGAAATTTCTGACCCCATATTCAGATTCAGCACCCTAATTTAAGTCTAGATGCAAATTTTCATGATTTTGATTTTATAGGATTATCTTGATTTTATGTTAGCGAATTTGATTTTATAAGGATAAAAAATTTGAAAATTTATAAGGGATTTGACCGTGAATAATGACTGAGGGTGTAAAGTTACACCCCAAGCGATTTTCACGGTCAAATCCCCTATAAATTCTCAAATTTTTTATCGCCATAAAATGAAAATTGCATACTCTAGGAATATGAAAATTTGCAATTAGACTAAACTTGGGGTGCTGAATCCAAATCCGTGGTCAGAAATTTTGTATCAAAAAATTTTCGAAAATTTCTAAAACGAGGCCGTTAGTTGAAAAGGTGTAGGGCATATCATATTGTTAAGGTGTTCATGCCAGCGGAACATTTCAATGCTTTTTTTAATGGCAACAAAATCTGCCTTGTCGTAATACCAGATCCTGCGTTTGTACGGAGGGAGTTTTACGTGTGACACAGATAATTTTCCATAAACTATTTGGTGATGGCACTGCTCATGAAGTGAAGGATGGACACCAGACTCGATAACGATGTTAGGTTGATCAGTGAAAATCAAATCAATACACGATTTTGAATCACCCATTAAATGTGTTGCCTCTGAAATCAACTGGTGTAGGCCTAGGTCCGACGATAATGGCTCAAACAGCTTTCCCTCATTATTCTCTATATCATTGTCCCACCACTGAGTTGATCTGCAGTTGAAATCACCTGTAATGATGACGCAAAATGGATTTTCAACATGCATTTTGGACAGCATCAATTCAAAACTTATAGTAAAGTTATCAAATTGAGACTGGTCCTGGCTTGGGCTTCTGTAAACAACTGCGAAAAAGTACCTTTTCCTATTTAATTGAATTTCGTACACAATACATTCAGGAAAAGTCACAAGGTCAGAATGGTTTTTTGAAGGAAGAGAATCTTTGATGTATAGCCCAACACCACCCCTCTTCACATTACGAGGATGGTTATCTTGAATAAACGTATATCCATCTAGTGCCAGTCTGTCTTTATCAACGGTATTGTCAAGGTGAGTTTCAACGATACCAATAAGGTCATAATTGTAAACCGAGTTATAGGCCTCTATCAACGAGACTCGTAAAAAATCATGCGCAGTAATACTATTCAAATTCCAGGTACAAAAATTAAGTGTTTCAAGGCCGGGATTCATTTCTACGTCACCACTAAACAGAATTACCCTGAAAACCAACCATTGTGTGTGCAGTAAGTCACACGTAATACACCCAATGTAAAAGTGAGATAGGAATCAAATGTTTTGGCCGATTTTTGCTCCTGGCCTATGGCCGGAAACCTTCAAAGCCTCATTTTCACGGACCAATCAGACGGCGAATAAGCGAAGAACACAGAAGAAACGTGTGAAAATTTTTCTAAATTTTACCTACCTTCATAAAACGCAACCAGGACAAAAAACTGCTGAAAATTTTCCGAATCTTTTTGAAGATATCTACTCGCCAGATGTTTGGGTATCCAGGTTTTGATGCCGGGCCGGGTTAAATACCTCACGGTTTGGTGGAGATATAGCGATTCCAATCGACGAAACCTGCAGAATCTTTTTGAGGCTTGTTTACGCCACTTCAAATCAGGTGGTAAACCTCTTGATAAAAACTCCTTTCAATTTTATAACTTATTTCGCACTATGAAAACTTGTGCCATGAATGCAAAAAGTAGCATAATACAGAAATTTCCCAAGAGCATTGCCATATGACTTGTAATAAAACGAGACACGCCCTCTTTGAACTCCCAAACGTCATCTATTCCCATGGTCTTATTCTGATTTTGCCTTATTAGGTCTTGTTTCTCATCTCGCATTTTAGTACTTGTTTTTTTCTTCTTTGTTTTGCTGTTTATTTTACCTTATTAGGTATCTCTCCTCTCCCACATGCCGTGTTTCGTTTTAGTTTAAAAGGCCCTCGTGCACATATTTTCTTTGCTGAAGATGACTCTAGCCAGAGTCGAAACGTACTGAATTATGTTATAACAACTGGACTGTCACATTTTCTTTAATTATGGATTTTCTACTGGATTGTCAAATTATTTTGTAATGGATTTTCAACTGGATTGTCAAAAAATTATTTCTGTAATGTAACTAGATTGTCAAAGTCTTTCAAAGTCTCACCACAAAATGTCTTTTCTGATCGTCGTCTTTATCCTGCGATTTATAATAAAGCTGCGTTTCCCTGAATCATCATCAATATGAAATGTGAGAACTAACCAAGATAGGAATCAAATGTTTTAGCCGAATTTTGCTCGTGGCCCATGGCCGGAAGCCATCAAAACCTCGTTTTTACGGACCAATCAGACGGCGAATAAGTGAAGAAAGCAAAAGAAACGTGTGAAGATTTTTCTAAATTTTACCTACCTTCATAAAACGGAACCAGGACAAAAAACTGCTTGAAATTTCCCGAATTTTTTTGAAGAAATCTACTCTCCATACGTTTGGGCATTAAAGTTTGGATGCCGGTCAAAATATCTTCCGATTCCAAGGAGTTATGGCACCTCAAACTCAGGACCTTTGTTCGTTTTCAGCTTTTCTGAGCTTCCAGCATTCTTAGTACTCAACTCATTCCTAAAAAGTCTTCTAAAACTTACCTGAAACATCATTAATTCCCATAAAGTCGATATAGTGGGACTGGGGACATTTTCTAGCTTCGCAGATGAGCAAATCTGACATGATTTCTTTGATGTCCGAAACATGGCCTAGCTCTAGAATGTGCTAAATTGTATTTTTGAGTAAGAAATTTCAAGGGTACCCACCTCTTTTCGTTTGTTTAAGGCATCCTGTACTTCTGTGTATGTGCCAGACTGTGCTTGGTCTCCATTTCAACATTTTCTGCGATGAATAATGCAACAAGTCGCAAGATAAATTTTACCTTCTGTGTTTCTTCGGCCAAACTTTCATCCGTGTCATCATGAATTACCACATTTGCTGCGCTCTGCGAGGCCTGGGGAAGAGGCGGGAAGGTGTCAAAATGTTACATACCACGTGATCACTTCACACGCCATGTCGTCGTGATTAGTGATGACACGGATGAAAGTTTGGCCGAAGAAACACAGAAAGTAAAATTTATCTTGCGACTTGTTGCATTATTCATCGCAGAAAATGTTGAAATGGAGACCAAGCACAGTCTGGCACATACACAGAACTACAGGATGCCTTAAACAAACGAAAAGAGGTGGGTACCCTTGAAATTTCTTACTCAAAAATACAATTTAGCACATTCTAGAGCTAGGCCATGTTTCGGACATCAAAGAAATCATGTCAGATTTGCTCATCTGCGAAGCAAGAAAAGGTCCCCAGTCCCACTGTATCGACTTTATGGGAATTAATGATGTTTCAGGTAAGTTTTAGAAGACTTTTTAGGAATGAGTTGAGTACTAAGAATGCTGGAAGCTAAGAAAAGCTGAAAACGAACAAAGGTACTGAGTTTGAGGTGCCATAACTCCTTGGAATCGGGAGATATTTTGACCGGCATCCAAACTTTAATGCCCAAACGTATGGAGAGTAGATTTCTTCAAAAAAATTCGGGAAATTTCAAGCAGTTTTTTGTCCTGCTTCCGTTTTATGAGGGTAGGTAAAATTTAGAAAAATCTTCACACGTTTCTTTTGTTTTCTTCACTTATTCGCCGTCTGATTGGTCCGTAAAAAGGAGGTTTTGGTGGCTTCCGGCCATGGGCCACGAGCAAAATTCGGCTGAAAACATTTGATTCCTATCTTGAACTAACCGTATGAGTTTACAAAGAAATCGAAGAGGTATTGAATCTTGAACCAAAGAAACTGTGGTGGAAGGACAATGGCAAGAACAATTGGATACATAGATATTTGGCGTCATGGGATCGTTCTTACGACAATTACTATTGTTACTGCCATTGTCTCTCGCCGAGAATTTCTATTGTTCAAGTCTTACTGCCTCATCGGTCTTGAAAAAGCCATAACTCCTAGAAACCATGTGTTATTTTAACCGGCATCCAAACCTGGATACCCAAACATCTGGCAAGCAGATATCTTCAAAAAAATTCGGAAAATTTCCAACTGTTTTTTGTCCTGCTTGCGTTTTATGAAGGTAGGTAAAATTTAGAAAAATTTTCACACGTTTCTTCTGTCTTCTTCACTTATTCGCCGTCTGATTGGTCCGTGAAAATGAGGCTTTGAAGGTTTCCGGCCATGGGCCACGAGCAAAAATCGGCTAAAACATTTGATTCCTATCTTTGTAAAAGTAGGAATACAGAAAGAGAAATTGCTTCAAGGCTACACGCTTATACCGAACAATACCGATAACACCGACAGGAATTCGCTTGAAGAGTTCCACAGTCAAGTAAAGCACTGTCTTCGCAAAGTGATGCACGCGGGCGAACAAAGGCAAGAAACATGACTGGGTTTCCATGGAATGCACTGCAAGAAACTATATTATTAGCGCAAAGGGAAGAACAAAGGTTGAGACTGCTATAAAACAATAACAAAACCAAAAAAGCCTAAAGACTCGTAACAGTATCGAAATCGGCCTAATAGGATTGCTCCGGGGACATGATCTTTGAGTGCACAAACGGAAACACCCTATTGTTGCTCGCTATCGATTGATCTCAACCGGCATCGTCGTGCAGAAACCGTCCCGCTGATTCCCTAGGGCAATACGCAACAATGCAACCACCACTGCCACATCCAACAACACATAACAGGAGGTGAAACTTAAACGACAAATTACAAATACAAAAGACTCTACGAAGAATACTTAAAAGAGCGATTTCCATTGGCTTATGTGTCAATGCGGCAAAATGTGGGATTTTCTTTGTTCACAATTTTTGCCTATTAATATTTGTTTCTAAATTGAACATAACTTAGTAAGGAAAGTTAAGTAATTCAAAATTTGTGACTATTGAGACTTTGCTCACGAAGGAAAATTGTATTCGTTTACCAGAATCAACAAGGACAGATTTTGTAATACAATAGCATCAGTCGCTTTGATTCACACCTCAATTCAAAGCGATTAGCGAATGCAGACAAAAGAAATTCTCTTAAGCAGAATTTCAAAACAAACGAAGCCGCAAAGTTGCCCGAAACCAGTAAGGCAAACCCTCGTTTGGTGCGGGCGATGGGAGGTTTTTAAGAGAAGGTATGTGCTTATAACGACAGAAGAAGGGTAAATCTAAAGTTCTGTCTCGCGGATTTTGTTTATTTGATTCAGGAGCTGTGGAGTGACTGCGTACATCTGAGCAACAAATATGCAAAAATTGCAATTCTCTCTGCTCGGTTTCTGGATCGAATAAACAAAATCCGCGAGACAGAACTTTAGATTTACCCTTTTTCTGTCGTTATAAGCACATACCTTCTCTTAAAAACCTCCCTTCGCCCGCACCAAACGAGAGTTTGCCGTACTGGTTTCAGGGCAACTTTGCGGCTTCGTTTGTTTTCGATTTCTGCTTGAGAGAATTTCTTTTGTCTGCATTCGCTTATCGCTTTGTATTGAGGTGTGAACCAAAGCGACTGATGCTATTGTATTACAAAATCTGCCCTTGTTACCAGGATCAGATATTTTAGATATTGAACAATAAAGAGTGGGGATCTTAGATATTGCTTTCATCGTTGCTTTGTCAATAAATGTGTTTGCAAGGATGGACAGATAGTCCAATTCAAGTAGCAAGTTTGTATAAAAATCTTCGAGGTAAACAAATGTATCGAGTTCAAAGGGGCCTCAAGAAACCATCCCCCAATCCAACCGCAAAAGGGAACCCACAACAAAATATTTAGGGGAGAGACCACATAAAAGCCAACCCCAACACAAAATGACATGAAGAGCCAAACCCACATTCAGAACATTCGAAAAAAAGATTGCATCCAAATAAGGTAATATACCAACATAGCTGCAAAAAAATTTAAATATGAATGTTTGTCACTTTTGATCGATGGCAAGGAAAGTCTTAGGGCTCAAATTAATTAGATTTTTCAGCCAGTGCAGCCAGGTTAATTAGAGGTGCTCGTAAATTTGATTATGTGACACCCTTGCTCATTGACTTACACTGGTGACCAATGACGTATAGACCAATGTTTAAGATCCTCCTGACTGTGTTTAAGATTCTTCAGGGTAAGGCCCCTGAATATTTGACAGAATTGATTACTATTTACAATCCTGGTAGATCCTTGCGATCTAATGGTAACCTTATTTTGAATGTGCCCCGCTCTAATACGAAAAGTTGGGGCGACAGAGCTTTTAGTATTGCTGGTCCCAGATTATGGAACTCGCTCCCAACTGAACTACGCACGACGACTAAGACTGCGTTCACACGATGCCGGCACATTTTGAAAACGGTGAAAAATTCGACGGATAGGCCTCCTGTTCACACGAAAACGGCACATATTTTGCCGGCAGATTTTGAAAACGGTAGATTTTGAGAACGGAACTCTAATCGGCATATTTTGGAAATGGTATCGTATAAGCAATTGAAAATGATGAAAAGAGAACATTCTCAGACGCTCCTGGAACGAGACTGAACGATCCTTAGAGTTTAGGTACATTTCTTTGCATCAAAGTCTTGCAACGAGCTTTTTACCGGCAAATTTCCCGCCGTTTTGAAATTGTTCCGGCATCGTGTGAACGCTAGCTCAAATTTAGCTACCGTCACATTTTTCATCGTTTTCAAAAAGTGCCGGCATCGTGTGAACGCAGTCTAACATTGAAGAGTTCAAATCAAGATTAAAGACTCATTTGTTTAACATGGCATTCGAGGGATACTTATTATTTTGATTTTACATAAGCTTTTATATCTGATTTGTAAATATTGGAAACTATTTCTACATTATCTATATTTGTTGAGGCACCTTTGAATATATTTTATTGTAGATAAATGGCGCTATAAAAGTGTTCTAATAATAATAATAATAATAATAATGATAATAATAATAATAATAATAATAAGCAAACTCAAACCATCACCAAAATAAAACAGAAATAAAATTAAGAGAAACACAACTGTTCTATGTCAGACGTTTCGATTATAAAATCTTCATCAGTGTATTTACAAATCTAGACAGCCAAGTATTTATACTCTAAACATAAAATTTGTATTAAAATGTATTTCTAAAACCCAGACAAATAAAAGAAAAATTAACATTTTAAAATCCTATTGAAATGAAAAGAAGTTTTTACATAAGAACAAAGCGGTTCCGAAACAATGAATGATTTCTGTGCCCAAAATACCCCCAAGTGGCCTTCCAAAGTCTCCTACTCCCTGTTTAAATTTTTGGATTTGGACTGACTAGAAAGAGAGTGAAAGCTCTGCGTGACAAGAACTTATACAACCCGAGACAGAAGGCAAGAGTGCAAGCTAGTGACCCTCCAAGGATTTGCTTAAGTTGCTAAATCCAGGATAGCTCGATGGGGAATTCCACCCCACCACTACGTGCAATTTTGCACGAAGTCAGCCAGCCAACACCCCTGCCATTATGCTGCCCATGATTTTCAATGCAATGGTAAGAGAACTAAGCAGTGCCACAAGCAAATATATCCAGCTCAACATCGGCTGCCCTCTCATTTAGGCCATTTGGTGTAAACAAACCCAATTTGTATTGCCAAAAAAGCTCCTTCCTGCGAAGGGAGTACACATCCTGTGCTCCATCAATGAGGCGAATAACGACCGAAAATTCACCATGGTGGCCTTCCTCGAAAAAATGAGAGAACAAGCTTGCCTGAGGGACCGCCTTTCCCGTATTAAGAGTACCAGCATTACGCTTCTGTTTGTAAGTCCGAAAGTATGATTTGTACACGTTAAATCTTTGACGAAATTTTGTTTTAGTGCTGCCAACATACTTTTTGTTGCAACATGTACATTGCAACATATAAACTACGTTTGTAGAATTGCAATCGTAAGCCCCTGAAAAATTCTTGAAAGATCGCGAATCATTCGCATTAGAAAAACTGCAGCCCTCTTGAATAATAGGGCAAATTTGACATCTCTTACCACTGCATTTAAAAGTTCCTTTTGGCACCAACTCCTGATCTTGAGTTTGCAACTTAGCGCGAACCAAAGTGTCCTTAAGGTTTTTAGCCCTCCTAAATGAAACGAAAACTTTTCCGCCAAATTGCTTGCGATGTTCGTCGTCAACGAGGAGAATATTAGCGCATTTTCGCAAAATATTGCTGACCCCTTGAAGTGCCGGATGGTAAGTTAGAACCAACGGTATCCTCGTGTCATCCTTCTGCTTGGAGATCCCATTTAACAGGATTTCCCTATCCAATTGTCTGACCTTGTCTAACTGAATGTCGATTTCCCCTTCATGATACCCCCTCCCAATTAGCCACGATTTTAAATCACCCATCCGTTCGTCAAAAAATGAATCTTCGGAACAAATACGCCTTATGCGAAGGGCCTGTCCGTATGGGATGCCCTTTTTGGTGTGATAAGGATGACAAGAAGAACGGTGCAGGAGCTGATGTGTATCAGTCTGTTTCGTGTAGAGATCTGTCACCAACTTGTAACCTTTTTTAATGACTTTAGTGTCAAGAAAGTTGACGCTCTCCTTGGACCATTCAGCTGTAAATTTTATGGAATGGTGTGCAGTGTTGAGGTATTCTACAAATTCGGAAAGCTTCTCTTCACCATGGGTCCAAATTAGGGTCCATGGAACCGTTGGTTCTAACTTACCATCCGGCACTTCAAGGGGTCAGCAATATTTTGCGAAAATGCGCTAATATTCTCCTCGTTGACGACGAACATCGCAAGCAATTTGGCGGAAAAGTTTTCGTTTCATTTAGGAGGGCTAAAAACCTTAAGGACACTTTGGTTCGCGCTAAGTTGCAAACTCAAGATCAGGAGTTGGTGCCAAAAGGAACTTTTAAATGCAGTGGTAAGAGATGTCAAATTTGCCCTATTATTCAAGAGGGCTGCAGTTTTTCTAATGCGAATGATTCGCGATCTTTCAAGAATTTTTCAGGGGCTTACGATTGCAATTCTACAAACGTAGTTTATATGTTGCAATGTACATGTTGCAACAAAAAGTATGTTGGCAGCACTAAAACAAAATTTCGTCAAAGATTTAACGTGTACAAATCATACTTTCGGACTTACAAACAGAAGCGTAATGCTGGTACTCTTAATACGGGAAAGGCGGTCCCTCAGGCAAGCTTGTTCTCTCATTTTTTCGAGGAAGGCCACCATGGTGAATTTTCGGTCGTTATTCGCCTCATTGATGGAGCACAGGATGTGTACTCCCTTCGCAGGAAGGAGCTTTTTTGGCAATACAAATTGGGTTTGTTTACACCAAATGGCCTAAATGAGAGGGCAGCCGATGTTGAGCTGGATATATTTGCTTGTGGCACTGCTTAGTTCTCTTACCATTGCATTGAAAATCATGGGCAGCATAATGGCAGGGGTGTTGGCTGGCTGACTTCGTGCAAAATTGCACGTAGTGGTGGGGTGGAATTCCCCATCGAGCTATCCTGGATTTAGCAACTTAAGCAAATCCTTGGAGGGTCACTAGCTTGCACTCTTGCCTTCTGTCTCGGGTTGTATAAGTTCTTGTCACGCAGAGCTTTCACTCTCTTTCTAGTCAGTCCAAATCCAAAAATTTAAACAGGGAGTAGGAGACTTTGGAAGGCCACTTGGGGGTATTTTGGGCACAGAAATCATTCATTGTTTCGGAACCGCTTTGTTCTTATGTAAAAACTTCTTTTCATTTCAATAGGATTTTAAAATGTTAATTTTTCTTTTATTTGTCTGGGTTTTAGAAATACATTTTAATACAAATTTTATGTTTAGAGTATAAATACTTGGCTGTCTAGATTTGTAAATACACTGATGAAGATTTTATAATCGAAACGTCTGACATAGAACAGTTGTGTTTCTCTTAATAATAATAATAATAATAATAATAATGATAATAATAATAATGATAATAATAATAATAATAATAATAATAATAATAATAATGATAATAATAATAATAATAATAATAATTAGTATAGCGTGTTTTTCAAGAATACTGAGTTTAGGGATGAGCAGACTTGGAATTGGTTGAAAAAAGGAGATTTGAAGAAAGCCACAGAGGGAACTATTATGGCAGCATAAGAGCAAGCCATCAGAACAAGGTCTATTAGACATTGCATCGACAAAGAGAGCATCTCCCCATTGTGCAGGCTCTGTGGAGAAAGCGATGAAACGGTAGCCCATTTGGTGTCTGAGTGCAAGACCCTTTGTCAGACACAGTACAAGAAGTGGCGCCATGATACAATTGCCCAGGTTATTCATTGGCAGCTATGCAAGGCTCATGAACTAGAACACGTGGAAAAGTGGTACGATCATCGTCCAGAAAGGTAACAGAAAAACGAAAAAGTCAAAATCCTTTTGGATATGAAGATACAAACTGATAAGATCCAGGAACACTCGAGACCGGACATTGTAGTCTTTGAGAAGGAGAAAAGAACATGCAAGATTGTGGACGTTGCGTGCCCTTTTGACACCCGAGTTGTTGAAAAAGAGAGGGAGAAAGTGGACAAGTACCAGGAACTGAAGTATGAATTGAAGAGGATCTGGAACTGTAGTGAAGTGACAGTGATACCTGCAGTTATAGGTGCTTTGGGTACCATCTCAAAGAACTTCCATCAATGGATTGATAAGATCGATCCTAACATCTACTTTGGAACCTTACAAAAGGCCTGTCTTCTTGGAACAGCGAGGACCCTAAGATACGCTCTGAATATCTGAGGTTGTGGGTAGCAACCTGATGTTCAATAGAATAAACCAGCATCTTACATCTTTATAGCTGAGATACACAAGGATAATAGTAATGATAATAATAATAATAATAATAATAATAATAATAATAATAATAATAATAATAATAATAATAATAATAATAATATGTAAACTAAAACCTCATTCAAATTAACAGAAAAAAAAGGATAAAAACACACACTGTTAAGATTTGACGTTTCGATTAAAAATCTTCATCAGCCTCAATGAAGATTTTTAATAATAAGATTAATAATAAGAATAGGCTGATGAAGATTTTTAATAATAATAATAATAATAATAATAATAATAATAATAATAATAATAATAATAATAATAATAATGATAATAATAATAGTAATAATAATAATAATAATCAGAACGAGTACAAGAAATGCCGTCATGACAAAATTGCTGCTATTATTCACTGGCATTTGTGCAAGAAATTTGGCTTCAGGTGCTGTGGAAAAAGCTATGAGCACTTTGTAGAAAAGGATACAAGGATTTTAGAAAACGAAGATGATAAGATTCTATGGGACTTCTCAATACAGACGGAAAGAAAGATAGAGCACAACAAACCAGATGTTGTTTTACTGGACAAAGGCAAGAAAGTCTGTTTTGTCCTGGATGTGGCATGTTCGTTTGATACGAGAGTCATAAAAAAGGAGAAAGAAAAAAGATTGAATTTTATACCGACCTGAAATACGAAATTCTCAAATGCTGGAAACATGAAGTTGAAAAAGTTGTCATTCTGCCCATTGTCATAGGGGCTTTAGGCACAGTTACAGGGAATGTAAGGAGAAATCTTGAAAAGTTAGGAATAAATCTGAGTGTGGATGTAGTACAGAAAACTTGTTTGCTTGGAACGGCTCGTATACTTCGAAAAGTCCTTGATATGCAATGAAGTGAGATAAATAGGAAAACGAAGACAGAGAAGAGAAGATTGAATTGATCTGGACAAAAGGAAGACAGCTTGTCATCTTAGGCCACGGGAGGTGGCTTGATGGAAAGAGTGAACAATCCGGTGAAAACATCTAACACCGTGTGAAAATTACAATAATAATAATAAAAATAATAATAATATTGATAATAATAATAATAATAATAATAATAATAATAATAATAATAATAATAATAATAATAATAATAATAATAATAATAATAATAATAATATTAATAATAATAATAATATGTAAACTAAAACCTCATTCAAATTAACAGAAAAAAAAGGATAAAAACACACACTGTTAAGATTTGACGTTTCGATTAAAACTCTTCATCAGCCTAACTTTGCAAACAAGCAACCGAGCATTTATAACCTAAGATAAACAACCTAAATTAAGATACAATAAAGAAGAGCCAAACAATTAAATCTATACCAAGCCTGACAAGAACGCCCAACTCCCATAGAAATAAAAGCCCAAACGGGAATTTTAAAAGTGAAAGTTTTGAAAGTAAATAATCCCAGTGGGTAAACCAATAACCTACCGAACCCCGGAGAGACCCAAAAACCCACCCTTCCAATCCTAACTAACATGGAAATAAAAGCCCAAACGGGAATTTTAAAGTAAAAGTTTTGAAAGTAAATAATCCCAGTGGGTAAACCAATAACCTACCGAGCCCCTGAGAGACCAAAAAACCCACCCTTCCAAGCCTGACTTACATAGAAATAAAAGCCCAAACGGGAATTAAAATAATAATAATAATAATAATAATAATAATAATAATAATAATAATGATAATAATAATAATAATAATAATAATAATAATAATAATAATAATAATAATAATAATAATAATAATAATAATAATAATAATAATAATAATAATAATAATAATAATAATAATGAAATGTATCGAGGAAGGAAGTGGTTACAAGTATTTGGGGATCTTGGAGGCGGATGGAATAAAACATGAGGAGATGAAAGATCAAGTAACCAAAGAGTATGTTCGAAGGCTCAGAACAATATTAAAGTCGAAACTAAACGGTGGAAATATCATATCAGCTATCAACTCAAGGGCAGTATCAATCATTAGATACGGAGCCGGTATCATAGGATGGACAAAGGCCGAGTTGCAAACATTAGACAGAAAAACTAGGAAAATGTTAACAATGTATGGAGCATGGATGTAGATAGAATGTATTTGAGGCGAGCTGAAGGAGGACGAGGTTTAATTGGAGTAGAAGATTGCGTAAGAATAGAAATTGACAGTTTGGAGAAATATCTACAAAATTCTAAGGAGGAGCTACTAACAGCAGTGAACAGAAATGATGCATTTGGGGTCAACAAATGTGGAAAAGGAAAAGACGAAGTACAAAAGGAACACGAAACTGCGTATAAAGAGAAGACACTACACGGGCAGTTTAGAAAAGGGACCGATGATATCAGAGGAGGTAGATTATGGGATTGGTTAAAGAAAGGATACTTGAAAAAAGAGACAGAGAGCACAATCATAGCAGCTCAAGATCAGGCAGTATGCACAAATAACATGAGGAAAGTAGTGTATGGAGAAGATGTGTCTCCATTATGTCGAATGTGTGGCACGGAAGATGAGACAGTGGCACACATTGTCTCAGAATGTCCGAAGCTAGCACAGAAGGAGTATACGAATTTGAGGCATGACAATGTCGCCAAGGTAATTCACTGGAAACTGTGCCAAAAGTGGGGGTTTGAAAAGGCCGAGAAATGGTACATGCATCAGCCGGAGAGAGTACTTGAATCAGAGGATTGCAAGATTTTATGGGACTTCCCTTTACAGACTGATAAACAGTTGGAGCATAATAGACCTGATATTACTGTGATTGAAAAGAAAAATAAAAGTTGTAAATTAATAGACCCATCATGCCCATTCGACACTCGTATTGAAAAGAAAGAAGAAGAAAAATGCACAAATTACAGTGACCTGAAGTATGAAATTGCAAGAATATGGAAAATGAAAAAGGTGGATGTTATACCAGTAGTTATTGGAGCATTAGGGACAGTGACAAAGAATTTTGATAAATGGCTGGAAAAGTTAGAATTGGATGTTACGGTAGAGATGTTACAGAGACCATGTTTGCTTGGAACAGCGAGAATAATATGTAAAGTATTGGATATAAAGTAAAGACCAAGGAAAGAAGTGATGTGAAGAAACCAAAGACCACTGGGTGTGGTCCGCTATCGTGGCAAATGAACCAGGAAATAAGAACACTCCTGTGAAAAAGACAAATAATAATAATAATAATAATAATAATAATAATGATAATAATAATAATAATAATAATAATAATAATAATAATAATAATAATAATAAGTATAATAATAATAATAATAATAATAATAATAATAATAATAAAAATAATAATAATAATAATAATAATAATATTTCATCACTACTTTGTTCATTTCTTTCGTCCAATGGACTCTCCTCCTCCGATCCGCAGTAGCTTGATGACGATCGGGGCAGTCCTGCGTTGCAACTGGACCCCTACCGGGCGCGGCAGCTTCACCAAGGTTTCCACTCCCGTTTACGCCGTTGTTAGGATTTTTTCTTTGAGACATTTCACTCATATAGAGGGTTGTGGTGGTAAGGTGTCACAACCACCGGTGTGTTTATCGAGAACACCATCTCTAGGGGAGTTGCCAACCAAGGCTAAAGAGTCCCCCCTACCCATGAGACAGACTTAACCCCGCCGGACGCCAACCCGGTATTTCAAGGTCTCGGAGTGGGCTGACAGGTGCTACACCTTGCCCAAGGGTGACCTGGAGGTAGTTGTGGCAAAGGGTAACCTCATTATCCCACGTCGAAACTCCACAACCGGGTGCAGTTTAGCGTCGTACCCAGGACTAATTAGTATAGAGTCGGGGCCTAATTAGTATAGAGGATTGTATCACTATTGAAGAAAATAGTCTTGGATATTATATAAACACGAAACAAGATCAACTACTGAAAGAAGTTTGCAAGGAAAATATCATCAAAGAGAGACAAAGCCCTAAGGAAAAGAAAAGAATGATCATTGAGAATAGAAAAGAAAGGTTTAGGGAAAAACCGTTGCATTCTGCTTACTTCAAAGAGACAAAAGACGTTAAAGATGAAAAAGAAAGTTGGGAGTGGCTGGCCAATGGATACCTAAAAAAGGAAACAGAAGGAATGCTCATGGCAGCCCAAGATCAAGCACTCAGAACAAACTGGGTATCGGTTATGATAGATAAAAGACAAGGATCTGCAATGTGTCGGCTGTGCGGGGAGAGGGATGAAACTATAAGCCACATTCTCTCGGAGTGTAAAAAGCTGGCACAAAATGAGTACAAGAAATGGCGTCATGATAAGGTGGCTGCCGTGATACATTGGCATCTGTGTCACAAGTTTGGATTTTCTTGCGGATCAAAGAACTATGAACACTTTGTAGATAACACAATTGCTGTACTAGAAAATGAAGCAGTTAAACTTCTATGGGATTTCTCCATGCAGACTGAGTCTAAAATCGAACATAACAGGCCAGATATAGTTGTCATTGAGAAAAAGTCAAAAACATGTTATATAATAGACGTGGCATGTCCCTTCGATACCAGAATTGAGAAAAAAGAAATGGAAAAGAAAGATGCTTACGGTGATCTGAAGTACGAGATATTCAAAGTATATAAAGGTGAAGTCAACAAAGTTTTTATCATTCCAATTATCATCGGAGCGTTAGGCTCAGTGACCAAAAGATTCAAAAGTTACCTAGAGCAGCTGAAGTGCGATGTTCACTTGGAAGTAGTGCAAAGAACCTGCCTTCTGGGATCAGCAAGAATACTGAGGAAAGTTTTGGACACAAAGTAGAAGAACAGGAGATAACATCAAGAAAAGATTAGTTGAACAGTACAAGCCTACCTGCTAAAGCTACGGGAAGTAGCCTGCTGGTAGGACGCAAACCAGTAAATTACAACAACACTGTGAATGAGTACAATAATAATAATAATAATAATAATAATAAGTATAAGTATAAGTATAAGTATAAGTATCAGCAGCTAGCCTTTGAAACAAGGGAAAATCGGGTTGAGTACAAGGTTGAAGTTATTCCATTAGTCGTTGGATGTTTGGGTGGAGGAATTAGAAAATTGTGGAAGAATGTTCAAAAAGTGATAGAAACTGAAACTGAGGCTGAAAGAATAGTGAAAGAAATGCAGAAGACAGTGCTAATGGAGAGTGAATCAATTATGAGGAAAGTACTGTCGGGAGTGGTGCAACCGGAATGAACATTTGGAACTTAGACTGTATATGTCGTGTACACTGTAAAATCAATAGGCTAACAAATTTTGGTAGTCTTAATTACTGGCTTGAAGTAGCTTTTATGAAGTATAATAATAATAATAATAATAATAATAATAATAATAATAATAATAATGATGATGATAATAATAATAATAATAATAATAATAATAATAATAATAATAATAATAATAATAATAATAATAATAATAATAATAATAATAATAATAATAATAATAATAATAATAATAATAATAAATTAAATTTATGGAGGGTTCTTCAGAAAAGTACAAGAAAAAGAAAATTTGGAGGGGGAGGAACAAACCTGGCAGCTATTTTGGTATAAACCCCAACGTCTTATCTAAGCAACAAATATTAAACACAAAACTGGCAAAATGCGACCGTGAACAAAAAAATAAGATAAAATAATTGAATGAATAAAAATGAATTCAAGTGGTCTCTTCCTCTTACTGCTCATCCTCTTCATTTTCAGAGCCTTGATCTCCATCCGCTTCTCCTCCTTCACTGCCATTCAGTAGCTTTTCAAACTCTTTTAATGTCTCAAAATATTTATAGTTCCCATCATCAAACAAGCAAGGGCGACAGTTCACATCACAAAATGCAAACGAATTTTCAGAGCCTTTCAAGAGATCATTTGCCTTGTTGAGGAGATCCATTTGCTTTTTTGTCAAATCCAATCTGACCTTGTATTTTTCGGAATTTTTCCTCGCGCGATAAATCAATGTACGATGGCGCCATGTCGTCATCCTTACAATCATCTGCCTAGTATTCTTTCCATTTACCTTCTTCACTGGGCCAATCCGATGGGCACGGTTTACAACAGCATCGGGTATGGATACTTTTAATTCTTCAAAAACTTGTTAAACTTTCTTGAGGCAGTCTTCACCTGACTCAGCTTTTCTTTCTGATGGAAGATCAATGCCATGAATTCGAAGGCACAGCCTGCGCTGGTACTGCTCATTGTCATCGTTTTGTTTTTCCAAATGCATGATATGATGCTCAAGCACAGCGACCTTATCCTCCAACTGGCTAATCCTAGTATTTTGATCATGAATCGTTTTCATCAATTTGCTAATACAATCTTTTGTGGCCATTTTTGACTCCAAATCTTTGAATCTATCTTCCATGAAAGCTTGGATGCCCGGCAACAGATTCGTCATCAGGGGGCGTTTCGGAATTCTTTCCACGGCGTGCTCCAGCCATTTCACAACCAACCTTTATTTTCTTCCAATTTAATTCAAATTTTGAACCACATTCAATATCAATTATCGTCGGATGTTTCTCTTTGGTTTTGCGATCATTTTATTAACGAATGGTCATCATTTGAGTTGCTTCAAAGCGACAAGACCCAATTTCTTTCACCGCTGGTAGCAGCAGATTTAAAACACGTCCGCCATTGTCGGAACACAAAGCAAAAAAAAAGTTAATTGGGCAAAGATGTACAAAAAAGCTTTAAGAACAGAGTCTGGAAAGAAATTTGACACCAACAAATTGATAAATGATCCAATTGTACAAAAACAATACCAGGAATATGTATCAAACAAAATTATAGAGACAAGAAATAGTAATGACCTGGTGAATGATCATAAATGGGAGATAACCAAAGCAATAATTAAGGAGACTGCAAAAGAAGTTATAAGATATCAAAGTAATCAGAAAGATACACAAGTAAAAGATGAAAGTTTGGAAGAGTTGTCACACAAGCAAAAGGAGATCAGGCTAAAAATTGCTAAGAGCAAAAACACCAATAATATCAGTCAGATGAAAAACGAAAGGAAGCAAATATTTATTAAGTACAATGAAAAAAGAATAACGGAGGTTAAAGAGAAAGAAATAGAAGAGTTAATCAAAGAAGTAGAATCAGCCAAAAATGATGCAAAAATGTTTAAAGCTGTGAAAGCCCTGCAGTAAAGGAACCCAGGTATACAATTTGTTCATGATGAAAAAATTATAAATGCACGAAACAACCACAAGAAATCTGTGAAATAGTTGAAAAGCACTTCAAGGTACACTTTCAGAAAATAAACGCAGGAGAAATAACTAAATTCAATATCAACCAAAAAAACTAACAAATGAGATAACAACAAAAGAAATGAGAAAAGCAATGCAAAAAATGTCTAATAACAAAGCATCAGGTAACGATGGCATCAATGGAGCTAATCAAATACGGTCCTAAAAATTGCACGAAGAAATCAGTACTATCCTCAATGATATATTTAGACTCAATGATGAAGAAATTAAAATAGGAACGGGAATATTCTTACCAATGCCAAAACCAAAAAAGCCAAGAGGGCCTGTCAAAAACCTAAGACCTATTACACTTCTAGAAATTATTCGCAAGATCTTATCAAAAATTTTCATAAACAGAACTGAAAAGAAAATCGACAATTATATTTCAAAATCGCAAAGTGCATATAGGAAAAGTAGAAGTACAACAGATATAGTATGGGCGCATCGATGGCTAGCAGCAAAAGCACAAGAACAAGAAATAACCATTCACATAACAGGAATAGACATGTCAAGTGCTTTTAACACATTACTTAGAGAAGAATTAATGAAAATAGCAACAGAAATATTTAATGAAGATGAGACAAGAATACTCCGAGTAGTAATGAGTGAAACAACGCTTGAAGTCAAAATAAAGGAAGCTGAATCCCAACAATTTCAGTCAAACATAGATTCCCCCCAAGGCGATAGCAAAAGTGGACCGCTATTTACCCTTTATTCTGATAAGGCATTGAGAAAATTAGAACACATACAAAGTGAACCAATCGATGTAAACGATATAAATATATAGTGGATTGAACAAGCAGAATCCAGAATGCCTAATGAAATGATATACGCCGACGATTGTGATTTCATAACAGATAATTCTAAGAAGAAGCAGTCAACATTGTACAAGAAAGCAAAAGAAATTCTAACGGAACATAACCTGCTGATAAATGATGAACAGACTGAAAACACGATTGTAAAAAGAGAAAGAAAAGTATAAGATGAAGCATGGCGAAACGTTATTAAACTCGGGTCAAAATTAGGAGACAGAGAGGACATCAAAAGGAGAAAAGAGCTTGCGACCACAGCTATGAACAGCAACAACCCTTGTACAAAGTATACTGCTGTATAATGCAGGCACTTGAGGTATGTCGAAAAGCGATGAAAGAACATAGACAGCTTCCACAGAAAACAACACAGGCAAATGTTAGGCATCAAATGGCCTCATAAGATAAGAAATGAAAAACTATATGAGATGACAAAAACTCAGCCACTATCAAAGACGATTACAGAACGAAGAGGGAAACTGCTCGGACACATTATGAGACTAGCTGAAGAATGCCCAGCAAGAAGAGCCATGCAGTATTATTTCGAAAAAAGATCATGCAAAAAATTTCCGGGAAGAAAACGGACAACAATAGTAACAACACTTAACAGAGACATTCAAAGGGCTAAAACCAAATATCCGTCATTCAAAGTCATTTCACTAGTTAGTCTCCAAAACCTTACACAAAAGCAAAGAACAGGACGGTGTGGAGGAGCATTGTGAAAGAAGTCGTTGACTCTGTCTATTCTTATTGATCACTGATAAAGAACCATCCTTTATCCATACCAACGAAGGGAGAGACAGAGACAGAGACAGAGACAGAGACAGAGACAGAGACAGAGACAAAGACAGAGACAGAGACAGAGACAGAGACAGAGACAGACAGAGACAGAGACAGAGACAGAGACAGAGAGAGAGAGAGAGAGAGAGACATAGAGAGAGACAGAGACAGAGACAGAGAGAGAGAGAGAGAGAGAGAGAGAGAGAGAGAGAGAGAGAGAGAGAGAGAGAGAGAGAGAGAGAGAGAGAGAGAGAGAGAGAGAGAGAGAGAGAGAGAGCTGTCAACTGTCATGAATGCGAGGTTTCCTCAAAATTAGCATACAATTACCATGCGTCAAAGCTTATGAAGGAGGCCCCCCATATTTGTACGTGGATTTGGCTAGTTTGAGGGCGTGATTTCATGATTTTGATATTTTCGAATCGTGAATTCGTGATCGAAGACTCCGCCGTGGAGCGTCATCTGCCAAAAATTTCGTCGTTATTTCGTGAAATGGACTTTTAAGGCACGTGATTGTGCCTTGAACTTTCACAAAAAATGCCGTTTTCCAACGTTGTGAAGGGGGCAGTCTCAAAAATTTTCCGGGGACAGGCCCCCGGACTCCCACTCATCTCCTTTCACCCGCAGCCTTGCCATCGAAACTTTAAAACCCATGCTAAAACCACCCTGTGCTCCCTGGTGTGTCTTTGACAGCTATGTATTCACATAAAAATACATTTCTGTAGCATTCTCAAAATTTCTGCAACGTGATCGTGAAAATGCTGTTTTATGTTCTGTGATGGTGTGAAAAACGAAAAATCAACGTACGTGAATCCGTTACTCGGGCGTACTATGGGGGGCCTCAGTTGATTGATGCTGGAAAAGCATGTACCACAATACGCCCAAACCGAATCCCGTTTACTACACAGGGAACCCTTTTACGAGCGAAAATCTACTGATTCATTTAGCAAATATTGAATGTGATATGATTAAAGAATGAAAGTGTGGCAATGAAATGAGACGGAAAAGAGACCAAAGTGCTCTTTTATCACCAAAGATCTAAGTGAGTTTCGAAAAATGAGAAGAGTTAAAAGTAACTACCAATTTTTACATTCTGGCATTAAATGATATGTTACTTTATTTCAACTGTTGCAGCGACGAGATACAATTCTCGATTTGATCTGTAATAAGAAGGACGGAAAGAAAGGCTTCGAAAAAGAAACAAAAAAGTTTTACTATTTTCATACCCTGGTATAGCACAGAGTATAATTTTGGAGACAATGATAGCGAAATCTGTTACTGAACACACCCTGTCTAAAATTTTCAATTTCAGCAGCAAGTTCTTGAAAGGTATCATTTTAGCAATGATTATATACCGGGTGAGCCAGAAAAAAGTTCCCACTTTTGAAAATTCATAACAGCAAGAGTATTTCACAGATTTGAATGATTCCAATTCTAGTTAAAAGCCAAAAGGTCGAAGTATTTTTGTGATTTTTCTCGTTGTCTCACGAGCTCTACAAATATAGGTAAATTCAACTTTACAAAAATTTCATGGTTGATTAATTACTGGAAAATGGCCCAAAACATCGATCAATGCATAAATGACTTCTCGCACAAAATAATTACGGAAATGCAATTTCTCATTGGTGAGAGATATCCTCTAGGCATTAACTTCCTTGGGATTGAAAATCTTTCGCATTTGTTTGAAAATCGATGTCTTATAGCTCTTGAGGGAAGTGAAACGCCCATGGCCTATTGTTCGATTTGAATAGAATCCTTTCGATTTGATCAATGTTTTAGGCCCTTTTTTCGTCATTTTGCAACCATGAAATCTTTGTAAAGTTAGATCTACCAATACTTCTAGTGCTGGTAGGACAGTGAGAAAAATCACGAAAATACTCCAATCTTTCGGCTTCTAACTAGAATTTGAATGATTCAAATCTGTGGAGTAATCTTGATGCTATGAATTTTCAAAAGTGGGAACTTTTTTTGGCTCACCCGGTAGAAGGATGTTTCTTAGTCGTATATTTCGTTGGATATATATGTTAGGTACTTCTTTAAATCTATGATACAGATCGTTATTCATAAGCAAATAAATGTTGAATGAGTCCGTAATTTTTCAACATGATCTTTGATGCAAGTACGCGGATAAAAATATTCAGTTGGGCAGGAGGGTGTCTTCAACATGCAATCATGAGCATACTTCTTCTCCTCACCTGGGTGGGAAGCATGGGGGTATTCTTCCAAGAAAAGGTACCTGGGGGCGTTCCGCCCGCAAGGGCATACTTTTTCGCACTTCTAGCCAAGGGCATGCTTTTTTGGCAATTTTAGTCGATCTTAGTCTGGGCAAGGCTATGCTTTTTGGCAATTTGGGTCAAAATGTCAGACTTCGATAATTCCCGTAAAGAAACCCGGATTTTTTCATTTTGGTCCAGAGAATGCGAAAATTTGGCAAGTTTGGCAAGAAAACGGCAACCATAGCACTTTTGATGTAGAAATTAGTCTATCCAAGGGTGTCATTTTCACAAAAATTGGTCTAGCCAACGGTGCCATTTTGAAACTGTGGGTGGCACATCACTACCCGAAATTTAGCCGAGAATCCTCCCCCCCCCCCCGGTGGTTGGAAGCAAGACAGTTCAGTTCCTTTTCCATAAGTTATCAAACTATCTCAATAAGAGAATTCCTACAGTCGACCTGCTTTAACCCTATCTGACCTAGGTTATTTGAATTATTCAATGCCTGGGGGGGGGGGATTCCGCCCCCTATTTATCTCTGTTGTTGCTTCAGATATGGCAACCAAGTTTGGCGCAAAGGTTGTTCATAATATAAACAATGAATTTTTGAAACAATAGTTTAGTTAGTGTTGTTGTTGTTGTTGTTGTTAGAGCATAATTAACATTGTGATGCCATATGACGTCATAAAAATGAACGTGTGTTCTTTCTTTTTTGTCTGGTGGCGTGGAACAAGGCTAGGCGTTACGAGAGAAAAAATTAATAACATTTTAAAAATCAAATTCGTAAAAATAGTTAGAGATAAGGCTTTACGCTTTTCTATGCTTTCTTTAATCATTTGTTGCAGCTATTATCTAAATATTTTAAGCAAAGGATTTTCAAAATTTGATATTATCTATGCAATGTGTCCACCAACTTTGAAAATATTTAAACTTATTGAAAACACTATGTGCTATGTCAGTACATACTACGGCTATGGCACGCGATAATCACGATTTTATGGTAAACCAGGATTAGCACAGAGAAATCTGGTTTATGTATTCATAAGCTAGGTATATCTGAATGAAAAGCGATTTTCTGCTGAAATTCTGGTTTATTGCTTTTCGACGGAAATTCACCCAGTTAGTCACATGAACCAGTATGATCACAGATAAGCCTAGTTTATCTAACTGCAATTCCAACTATCACGTGATAAAAAGAGTTTCGCTGACTGATAAACTACTTTTATCCTAGACTGTCCACCGAAGGTTGGATTATCGCTATTCGCTTAGCTGATCACTACACGAATAGCAGTGAAGCGAAACGATTATTTGCTGCCAACGGAACGGTAATGGTCCAAATTATTCGAATAGTATGACTAGTCGACGGGTGGGAATGCTGAACGATCAGTCAAAAAAGCGAATGGGTAGCGAATAATCCACATAGAAAGACACGCTACATAGTTATGTAAGAAAAGCTAATATTGCGAATAGTGCGACTGATCGAATAGATCAAACTGTTTTGTCTGGACAGCGCAGCGGGTGGAAAAAATGGCGCATTGTTAGCCTGTTGTATTTCTCTGTTACTTTTCTCCATTGTATTGTATGTGTAAAACTATGCTGAGGATGTTCATGACCGAGGCACAATGTGATCATAGCAAGCTTCATTTGGCTATCCCGTAGCAGACCATAGCAATGCGGCTGGACTAGAGGTGATACCTGTGAACACCATTTGCCTGGATTGATCTGCGCCCTACCAACACGAAGAAATTTTCGGAACCACGCCCTAGCCACGCATCTATTCGCCGAATAAGCAAATATTTAGTAAATTAGCACCGAATATTCGAGTAGCTATAGTCTTTGAATTGGACAGCCCTAGTTTATCTAAATTATCAAGTGCTCCAATTATCAAATGCTAATAAAATTAGCTCGATAATCTAACTTATCCACAAGATAAACCTAGCTAATTTGACAGCTAGTGCATAACTATAATCATCATGTGATCAGTGGAATTACAGTTTGATAAATTTGGTTTTATTTTGAAACTACCATCGAAAAATGATAAACGATGATCACTAGATAATCGCAATTCACTGAGATAAATCTAGTTTACCAGCAAAATAAACCAGGTTTATCTGTCATAATCCTAGTTTATCAGGAAATTGTGATTCTCGCGTTCAAATTATCAACGCTACAATAAAATTTCCATTCCAATGAGAAGTATCATGTAACCAGGCAAAACAGACAATTCAGCTCAATGCTTTCCTCCTGTGAAGAAAAGGGGAAAAATTAACTGTTGAGTGTGCAAAGAGCCTATCCGCTTTTGACAGGCAACGATGACCTGCACAATGAAGCGATTTGAAGATTCGTAACTTCACGTTTAGCTGAAGTATACGAACAGCATAATCTGGGACTTTTTGCCAATCTTTAAATCTTCTGTTTTTGTGTGATAAGCAAGTTTCTTTAAATTTTTGGTTTAGCAAGTTCAAAATGTTAACACGGGAGGGCGTTGAAAACTAATAAAAGGAAAGTCAACAAAGTCCTGCGAACTAGATGCCATACTTACTAATATATCGAAAAATGATATTATCATCATTAAGAAAATTTCTGCCAGTTATCACTAAACCGATCAAGCTGTCACTGCAAAGAGGAGTTTTTACAAAAGAGAATGGAAAAAACAAATGTCAGACCAACATTGAAGAAAACAGGATTAGAACTTCTATTTAACAACTATAGGCCAGTAGGCAACTGGAGTTTCTTGTTACAACTAATGGAAACAGCTGCTCTGGTACGGTTAATGGAACATTGCTACAGCATGCTTTACTTCTAGACTTTCAGTCAGCACACATTGAGGGCTATAGTTGTGAAACAGCACTTTGTAAAACATTTAATGATGGACAAGCAAGAAGTAACGGCATTAGTAGTAATTGATCTTAGTGCAGCATTCGAAACAGTGGACCATGATATCCTGTTAGATATACAATCCTTGCACGTTGGCATTAAATGAGTAGCTCTTAGCTGGCCTGGATCTTATCTTCGACTTTCCCAGTTCAAGGTCAATGTAGGATTATAATATTTTGCACTAAAGGATGTGATGTGCTATATCCCCCAAGGGTCAAGTTCGGAAAGGTTCTTTACTTAATCTATGCCGTTAAAATAGCGAATGTTACCCATGAAAACCTATGTATCTATGGCTATGCTGATTATTATGCTCTAAGTGCATCTTTCAAGCCATATCACCAAGGTCATGAGGGTAACGAGCAATTACAGGGAATCATTCTCGCCGGGTGGATAGCAATCGACTGAAAATGTATGCCTCAAAAACAGAATGCATAGCTATACCGGGTGAGCCAGAAAAAAGTTCCCACTTTTGAAAATTAACTATTTCTAGTTGAAAAGACTGTTTCACGGATTTGAATCATTCAAATTTTAGTTAAAATTCGAAAGATCGAAGTATTTTTGTGATTTTTCTCACTGTCCTAGTATTGGTAACAGCACTAGAAGTATTGGTAAATTCAACTTTATGAAAATTTCATGGTTGCAAAATGAAGGAAGAAGGGCCTAAAACATTGACCAAATCGTAAGGACTCTATTCAAGTCGAGCAATAGGCCATGGGCGTTTCACCTCCCTCAAGAGTTGTTAGACATTGATTTTCAAACAAATACGAAAGATTTTCAATCCCCAGGCAATTAATGCCTAGAGGATATCTCTCACCCATGAGAAGTTGCATTTCCTTCATTATTCTGTGCAAGAAGTCATTTATGCATTGATCGATGTTTTAGGCCATTTTTCAGTCAATTTGCAACCATGAAATTTTTGTAAAGTTGAAGTAACCTATATTTGTAGTGCAGGTAGGACAGCGAGAAAAATCACATACACACTTTGAACTTTCGGCTTTTAACTAGAATTTGAATGATTCAAATCTGTGAATTGGTCTTGGTGTTATGAATTTTCAAAAAATGGGAACTTTTTTCTGGCTCAACCGGTATATTGGTTCTTCTTGTCAATTTGCAAAATGTGAGAATAATAACCTTGGTGCAAATGGAGAACCAGTTGAAAGGACTGATGTAATGAATACCTTGGAGCCTATATGGATGAACAACTCAACATGCAAAACATGTAACAGGAATGTGTCGAAAAGCAGTGTATAGACTTTTTTATATCAATAATCATTTACATCACACATTACTAGCTACACTACTTACAAAATCACTCTACCAATCACGCTACTTACAAAATTACTCTATTACACTACCAAGACGATACCGCAAGGAGCACAAGGCTGTGTCTTCCCTGCGACCATTTAACATAAAGATAAAAACTACAAGCAAATATGAAGGGAAGGAAAGAAAAGAAAACCAAACAATACATATAAGTTGCAGGACTAACAGGTTGCAGCAGCTAAGTTTCAGTAGCATCGTTGCGTATATGTATCTTAAAGTTGCTTTAAGGATTTCAGAATTAGAATCAACGGAAAACCTTTCATCACCATACATTATCAATTTAAGCATTAGAGCATTTGAAAGATTTGGCAAATCGTACGGTTGCTATGTTGAATTTACACTATCGAGGAGATCTGTCCTGCATGCATCGTAAGAATGGCAGTGCAGTGAAAAGTGTTCTGTGTCCTCAACACCGTCGCTTGAGGGGCAAATTGGATTCAATGTGTCTCTAAAACTGTGTCTGAACTTGTGCAGATTAAGCATACTGAGACCAACGCGTAACTGTGTGAGTATTGCAATACCTCTTGGGTCGTGAATGCTGTATACTGGCTTAGGAGGAGGGCGATTAAGAGACAGAAGCTTATTTTTGAAAATGCCTATTGTAGGTGATTCTCTTATTTCGTGGGAAAGCTTATTTCATTCGAGCAAACAGCTGGGGTAAAAGCTTGCACTAAAACATGCCGTTCGTGCGTTGATTTGGCCAATTGCAGCTGGATAACGAAGAGAATGCGAGGACTGTCGTAATGGTGGAATTGGTATCCTTGTGTAGTCAGGAGTGAGATTATTGACAATTTTATAGAAAAGAACGAGACGCCTATACCAACGAAGGAGATTGAGTGATTCCCAACCAAACTCATCGTACAATTTTACACGTGATGTGCCCTTCCAAGTACCTGCAACTGCTAGTGCTGCAGAATATTGAATAGATTCTAGTTTTTCCATTTGGTTAGAAACCTGATGTTCTGACTAAATTCACATACATGTTGTGGGGTATGATATATGATGTCACCGATATAATATGTGATAAATGATATGATGTGATATATGTGATATGTGATATATGATATGATGTCACAATAATTCTATACAGCCTCATCATCATCATCATCATCATCATCATCATCATCATCATCATCATCATCATCATCATCATCATCATCATCATCATCATCATCATCATCATCATCATCATCATCATCATCATCATCATCATCATCATCATCATCATCATCATCATCATCATCATCATCATCATCATCATCATCATCATCATCATCATCATCATCATCATCATCATCATCATCATCATCATCATCATCATCATCATCATCATCATCATAAGTAACATTATTTAAAGTTGGGTTTAACCTAGTACATGGTACTAATTCATTCCAACTGTAAAGTAAACTATTTGATAATATAAAAGATGTACTGTATATATCTAAACAAAAACGTTATAAACATAGTCTGCAGGTGCACTTGTCACCAGTACATGATTTTATTTTATTCTTAAATGCTGCAAGGGATGGACTTTGCTTGATTTTGTCACTAAGTATGTTGCAGAGGAGACTTCCTCTGAATGAAAGTGACTCCGCGCCATAACGTTTCTTGATCTTTGGAAGTTTACACAGGTCTTTAGTTCTTAGGTCATACTTCTTAACTCTCGTGAAATATGAGGGGTTTAGTTTTTTGGTTGACTTGTCGATTTCAGTCATTAATTTCTGGAGATTTTTAACATGGATAGTTTGCCTGTTATCTCGGCTCAATAGTAGCTGGAAAGAGGATTCATAGTCCTGGTAGAGTATCTGCAGACAACGTTTATGTTCTCTATTTATTTCATCGTTTGCAGCATCACTGCAAAAAAGCCATACCAGGGGGCAGTAATTGAAATTTGATACGATTATGGTGTTACAGATTTTTGTTGCTTGATCTGGCGATAGATATGCATTTAACCTTGCAAAAGCGCTATCTTTCTGATTGACCTTCGAACAGAGTCCGTGTATGTGTTTATTTAACTAAAGCTTGTTATCAATCTGTATGCCTAGGAGTTTCACCGTGTCTGTGGACGTATTTTTTTCCTTCTATATCAAGGCGCAGGCACCTATGCTGTATCGAAGTCTCGTTGAGCCCTATTTTAGGTACTACTGCCCTGTTTGGGGATCTTGCGGTGCATCAGCCCTCGATAAGTTGCAAAACCTTCAAAATAGAGCTTCTAGGATTGTCAAAAACAGCCCCTATGACGCCCCAGCTTTGCCTTTGATAGGGAGTCTCGGCTGGCTGACCATTAGAGAATTGATCGACTTTGAGACGAGCAAGATGGTCTATAAATTTCTGAATGCCCTCGCCCCAGATTACTTGCGAAACATATTTCAAAAGGTATCTGAAGCTACAAACCGTCAGCTGAGGAACTCTAAAACTGACCTTAGATTACCACTATTGAAAACATCAACTGGTCAGAAATCGTTCGCTTACAGAGGGGTTAGGGTCTGGAGTGACCTAGATAGTGTTGTCAAAGCGTCCTAATCATTCTGCTCCTTTCGAAGAAATTATAAAACCAAACTATGACTCACCTCGTTTTCCTTTCCTTTTTTGTCTTAGATTATTGTAAACAGGGTTGTATATTTTAGATATTATTAGGTTTTTGTTTTGGCATGGCTCCCTGTAGAGCAGTTTAACTGAGTGGATTACAATGGATAAAAAAGTTAAAATGAAATGAAATAAAAAATGAAATCACCGTAATCCAGATGGGGTCGGATATAAAGTTTGTATCAGGGAGCGCCGTAAGTTTGTATCAGGGATCAGGGAGCGTTTTATATAAGAAACTAGGATCAGGCCATAGTACTAAAAGTTTCTTAATCTAACATGAAATTTTGTCAATTTTAGTGCTAAAAGTTTCTTAATTGGTTTCTTATTTTTTGAATGCATAACTGGTCAATGTGGTCGCTAACACTGCTGCAGATATGTTTCTTGATATTTAAAACATCATATAGGAATAAACAGTGTTCTGTTATGTTGAAGACACAAATGGTTAGATAATATTGCCCAGTAATAAAGGTTCAACGATCTATTTGCTATAAAATTCAAGCTTTTAACTTTGAAAAGCTTCTTAGTACTTCTCAGACATAGTACTAGAGTTTCTTAAAAATTTTGCCATCTTAGTACTAGTTTCTTATAAACCAGTTTCTTAACGTGTATTCCTTGTCTGGATTTAGTGATGATCGCCTGGATATGACGAGAGAGCGCGTTGCCGACTGATTAAGGCGTCTGACTCGTAAAACAAAGGTCAGAACGGCCGTAGGTTCAAATCCTGCGCTGGACAGTTTGGTCGCTGTCCGTAACTCTAGCCCGGGTCGACCAGAGCCATGTGAGGGAAATCTGGTAGCTGCGGCGGGTAGCTGTGGCGGACTGATGGTAAAACATCCGTCGCCCCTGCTGGAAATAAGTCTCTCAGACTTTCGCAGGCTAGCCACGTTAAATATAAATACCTACCTACCTACGTACGAGCAAAGGACAACCTTGCTGGATCGGGATTGAAAGACATGCGCCAGTTATGAGCCCAGAGCCTGATGAGATTCAAGTCATGATTCATGTCTAGGGCAGCAGCATCAGGATCGTGAACGACAGTATAAAGTGATGTATTGTCAGCGAAGAGTTTGACATTGCACCTCAGATTTTCGGTTAAATCATTTATGTACACAAGGAAGAAAAGAGGTCCAAGGATTGAACCCTGAGGAACACCAGCTGTGACATTTCCCCATTGCGAGGCTTTACCATTTAGGACAATACGCTGCTTACGATCAGCTAAAAAGCTTTCAATTAACGAAAGGAGCTTACCAGAAATACCACATCGACGCAGCTTGAAAATCAGGCCATCGTGCCACACCCTATCAAATGCCTTTGATATATCAAGGTATACCGAGCGCACATCGAGGGGTGGATTGCAGTCAAAAGCTTCGAAGACAGTACCGGGTGAGCCAGAAAAAAGTTCCCACTTTTGAAAATTCATAACACCAAGGCTACTTCACGGATTTGAATCATTCAAATTCTAGTTAAAAGCCGAAAGATCAAAGTAATTTTGTCATTTTTCTTGCTGTCCCGTCAGCACTACAAATATAGGTAAATTCAACTTTACAAAAATTTCATGGTTCATTGATTACTGAAAAATGGCCCAAAACATCGATCAATGCATAAATGACCTCGCGCACAGGATAATGAAGGAAATGCAACTTCTCATGGGTGAGAGATATCCTCTAGGCATTAATTTCCTTGGCACTGAAAATCTTTCGTATGTGTTTGAAAATCGATGTCTTATAACTCTTGAGGGAGGTGAAACGCTCATGGCCTATTGTTCGATTTGAATAGAATCCTTACGATTTGATCAATGTTTTAGGCTCTTTTTCCGTGATTTTGCAACCATGATATTTCTATAAAGCTGAATTTGCCAATGTTTCTAGTCCTGGTAGGGCAGCGAGAAAAATCACAAAAATACTTTGATCTTTCCGCTTTGACTAGAATTTGAATGATTCAAATCCGTGTAGTAGTCTTGGTGTTATGAATTTTCAAAAGTGGGAACTTTTTTCTGGCTCACCCGGTATGAACAATGGTTAGCAATTGGTTAATAGTTGAATCTCCAGGACGGAAACCCGACTGATTTGGATCAAGTAAGCCATGTGTGGAAACGTCAATCCACCTGCTCAAAATATCGCACCCCAGTGCAGGAAGGATGCAGAGACAAGACGACTTACTTAGAGGACTGTATCTTCGACAATAACCATTCTTCACAAGTCGTACGGCCGCTCACGGCCGAACTAGCTCACAAGTCAACGAAGTAAACAACTGCACGCAACTTTATAGCCGTGCCAAAAACACATACGCAAGAGGTCACATGCATCCTACAATAAACCAATCAATATTATACTTATTGCACGAGCGAAGCGAGGGCTTACTATTAGGAAGCAACCGAGTTTCGTTCCTGGTCCACGCATATTTTATTGTTATTCATTGTTATTTTCCGCTGGTCAAGAGGTCTGCATCAATAATTTGCATAATCTAACAAAAGAATCACATCATTTCAGTGAATTGTTTATTGCGTCATTACTCCTGGCTGTAAGTACTCTTATTGTTTTTGATGAAATACAGCCATCAGCGGTATTTGAGGTATTTCGTTGACATGCAATTGCTTTCAACTTCAAATAGGTCGTCCTTATTGCAATGGTCAGCAAGGGTCTGTCACTCGTTCAAAATAGCGTACAAGCTTTTTGAAACCAGAAGGATTTAATTATAAGAGGACGGGAAGAAAAAATCTTGGGGGCTGCCCAACACAAAGCCTATAGTTTACTAACGTTTTTGCCCGACTAAGGGGAAAATTTTGCCCGAGTGGGGCTCATTTACGATAATTTTTCCAAAGTTGGCGGGCTTCCGCATGCTCGGCCCCCCGCCTCGTACGCTTGTGAGGATTTTTTTTACGTACTTTTTGCGGATTTTTCTTGAAGAGAAAGGCATCTTCGTCAACAACTTACGAAATTTTCTCAGGCAAGACACCATTTGGTTGTGAGAACCCAAGGGCTTCAAGGGGCACATCGCTGACATTAAACAGGTTCCTCGAAATCATATGGAGTCGATTAGGCAAAGTTCAAGATTTCACGGAGTATGACAGAAATTACTGTAAAGTCACAAGAAGGGGGGGGGGGGGCAAGGAGCCGATACACGGATGCTTTTTATCAGAAACTAAAGATTCGGATACAGGAGCATGTGAGACTTAAGTAACAACTTTGTTAATTTTTTGGCGATATGGTCTGAGTTTCTTATGAGCGGTTTTCATAAAAAAGTCCCAAAAATGTGTAATCTCAGTCCACTATTTTGAAACATGATTCTTGTTTCTCCCCAAAATAAGATTCCTCTTCAAGAAGAAAAACCACGTCAATTTCTGCATATCTCATTTTTGGTCAATTTTCCGAACCAGTGAAGCACGTCTCTGCCAACAGTTAAGACCGGGGCACGTGCACTTAATAACGATTTGTTACTTCTAGTGTACCAATTTATCATTACAGCTCTGACATTTATTCCAGTAAATTTTCAAAAACGGAACACTCCTCCACACCATGCATGTTTAGATGCTCGTAAAGAGTATCAAATATTAACTTCTCAAGCATTTTACCAAAAAGTGGAAGGAGTGAAATGGGGCGATAATTTTTCTTCAAGTTTTTACTACCTTTTTTATGTACTAGAACTACGTTTGCTTGTTTCCAAATTTGGGGGAAGATGCCTTTAGCCAAACAAGTTTCAAATATCATTCGAAGGGGCGGTACAATTGCATGATCACAAATTTTAATCATACGTGCTGAAATATCATCCCAACCATGTGCTTTGCTTGGATTTAATGACCGAATGATTCTTAGTATCTTATCATCAGATATTTGAAAATTTGTCAATAGTGGAGCAAGTAGTGGAACTTCCAATGGAATTTCACTACCAGTATCTAGGGTAGTACATTGGAGCATAAAATAATCGTTAAATGTTTGCGCCTTGTCAGTAAAATTCAGAACAAAGATGTGTGGACTGTGCAGATTAAAATAAGTGAGGAGAGATTTAATGGATGAAGATGCAGAAACAATAGCTGTGGGATAGTAATGTCTCATCTAGATTCTTAAAATGCAATGGGCCTAACAGCACATGGTTATGGACTCGACTTAGTAACTGTTTTTGATACTTCGAGTGTCCAACTTTCTCAAATGTTGGTACGCAGTCAATGTTATGCTTGTCCTAGTCTCTGGCAGCTGCATCCAAAACGAAATGAAGACCACAAACAAGGTCATCTGCCAATTTAATCTCTGTTACGTCTACCCGGCTTATAGCTGATATTCATTTTCCTATGCGTTCTGTAATGAACAATTTAGTTTGCACTCCGTGGTGATGATTTATACTTGCTGGAACCCATGAAACTTTTAGGCCGTTTTCGTCTTCACCCATGCCCTTGCTGATGCTCTTTATCCAAGTTTTTCTCCACAGCCGATTAGATACAAAAACATTATTACAATTAATTTCTTGAAGCAAAAACAATGTAAAAGCCAAATGATTCCCTAAAATAACTTGTTAAATGACCATCGAAGTGATCGTTTGAGTGAAAATGTGCTGATTTCTCGCTGCAACGTGTTTACTATAGAACAACAACATGACGGACGACTCCAACCGCCAAGCATGCTGGTCACGTGATAAAAACGCTCTATACTTGTTCGACTCCGAAAAGGCAAAGTTTATCTCGTTTGAGCCGCTTTGAATACAAAACATGCGAAGTCCAAAACGTGACGAGCATAATAGTAACGATAAACTGGTAAAATGATAATATTTAATTCTATAAAAAGTTAAAGGTTAATTCAAGTTGTATTTCATTAATAATTTTTTGTTTTTTCATTTTTCATTGGCATCGAGGGAGTTTAAGTTTAAGTTTCCTTTGTCAGAAAATATTTTCACGATATTGGTGTGTTCTAGTTTGTCTGGTAGGTTATAACAGAGGGGTTTTACCAATGAATGGCCCTGTGGCCTTATGGCCTTATAGTGCTATGGCCCCGTGGCTCTATAGCCATAAGGCCCTATGGCAATTTGGCACTATGGTTCAGTGTAATATTTGCTAGCTGAAAGAGAACTTTGTCCACGAAGTAGGGCATATTTTGAAGCAAGATTCAAAAACGAATTCTAACCTAATACAATGTTTAAACTCATACTCAAGGTATTTGTCACAAACATTCTCAATACCACAGGGCCATAGGGCCATGTAGCCATAGGGCCATAGGGTCATGCAGCCATAGGGTCAGGGCCACTGATTGCCAAAACCCATTCCAGAGTCTTACACTTTTGTTGTTGAGAACTTGGTCACCACAGTCCAATGCTCAGCATTGTTATAGTCTTCTCTTTGTCTTGTGTCGTATGCATATTTGCCTTGTTGGCTTCAAAATATTTATGGAGTGCAGCTGAAAGTTTTTCTCGGTTATGGTAGACTTTATGCAAGAAGTTAAGAAGACTTGCTTAATAGAGATCTTTGAATTTTAAAATTCCATAGGATTTATGAAGAATGTTTGCAGAGTGTCTATAGTTTTGAACTGTATTAGACGTTCTATCTAGTAGTACTAGGAGATGCAAGCGGAAACCGTCATGTTGACACGTGCTGTTGCTGTCGTGAGAACTCTGATAGGTTATTGCGCCTAATTTGAGGCTTTCGCGCTAATATTTGATCTTAATAAGCATGAAATTCAGGATCAGCTCTTCAGCTTAACAATACGTGCATTTTATCAGCTTAAATCAATCAATTATCGATTGTTCTTCAGTAGGACTAGGCCCATGCGCCTGGCTCGGATTCGAGTAGACTACCATCGCCCCGAATCGGTACCTTTCAGATAAATCACCTGTTATGAGCGTTATGATAGGGACTTAAAACAATAATTTGCCATCTGAAGATTCTTCAGTTCATGGTCTATACTGTATCACTTCATCAACTTAGTCTTCCCACTTTTTGAAGTACAGCCAGAACTTAAAGGAGCGACGGTAAAAATCGGCCTAAATGAATTATATCGCCCTGAATTGGCATCCCTCATTTTACCGCAATCAGCTGTCCTGAAAGAAAAATTGTACTATACAGTCAGTCAAAACAGTTACTGTCTAGGGTCACATCCCCTACGTAATTAATATTCATTGCATTTTGATCGGATGGAAAATTAAAGCTTTTCGTTCCTCCCCAGTTTTAACTTCTCATACATACTACCGTCACTTAAGTTATTCCAAAAATGTTCCTCTTCCAAATTGATGAAAGGTCACCAAGCCAGAAATGTGTTCCTAGAATTGCAATATTATTTACCACCCGTTTTTATTCATAAAGTCGTCCAGCGGAAAAGGGGGAGGTCACTATTCACACCACAAGACCCTTTTCACACACTATGGCGGTTCAGGGCGATTTTTAGCCAATCCTTTCGCTTTGTAATAGAAACCCCTTGAACAAAAATGGAAATTGACAACTTGAAGGACTTTTCAAATATTTCATCCAAAGTGGTAGAACAAACTATTAAAACAAGTTATTTGACCTTAGCCAGTATTTTATCAATGAAAATGAATCAAGACAAAAACGTGGTTTGGAAAAATAAATGGAGAAATGAACGGCTATCCTGAAAACATGGAATGTGGAATACTGGAATGGAATGGAATACTGGAATTCTGGAATGGACAGGAATACTGGAATGGACTGGAATACTGGAATCGAATGGAATACTGGAATGGAATGGAATACTGGAATGGAATACTGGAATACTGGAATGAAATAATGGAATACTGGAATACTGGAATGGAATACTGGAATACTGGAATAGAATATTGGAATACTGGAATACTGGAATGGCCTTACTAGTAGACTTTGCAGTTATTGTTGCTAACATTAGAGGGGTAGGGTCACGTAATGTAAACAAACTTATTTCGAAACGAAGATTTTGCAGTATTTTTGATAGGCCATATCACTGTAATTTTCGACTACTTTTTTCAAAATGAAAGTGTTATTTTGAAGATTGACTCTTGTACTTCGCAGGGAATCAAACGAAACACTCATATGTTGTATGATTGCAGAGATATCGGCGGATTTTTAGAAGCAACTTTCGTGTGGATTCACCCCATCCACCAAAATCCGTGCAGAACAGAATGGTCACGTGTGGGCAGCAATATAGATTCTAGAGATAACAGGTTTGTTTACGGTTACGTGAGCTTGCCCCTTTAGGGTAGTGAGCACGTTGAGGCGAAAAGGTGGATTTCTTACAAGTGGTGAAGAGATTTAAATGTATATGTCAATTGTCCAGTGTTGTAAATTCCAGAACTTTCCCAGAAATCTATTCTTGGTGATTGATTGCTGTCTCTTTCGTTGCGTTATCAACTAATTATTCTCAATGACGTTTGTTGGAGTGGCAGCTATTATTTCTCTTATTTCTTTTGTAAAGGAAATAAATACCTCATTGAAATGAAACACTGCGATTGAAAAGTTCAGGAGATGAAATAAATAGTCATTTCTGCTTTTAAAGAATTTTTTGGTCTAGTCTAAAACACCACACCAATGGAACAGTGTTAGAACCATTGAATATACTTCGAGATGTCGAATATGGACAACAACAACAACAACAACGACAACAAGAACAGATACGCTTGACAAATACCATAACAGATACCATTGGGAACGACGTTAACTAGTTATTTTGATAAAGGCTAAAACCTTAACATATTTTTACTCAGGAGGTACTTGAGTAATGTCTAAACACTGGAAAGACTTAGCCTGACTTTCAAATGTGCAACAGAGTGATTATTTATCCCTTCCATTTTCATTTCATTTTCATTTCATTTTTATTTATTTTTTATTTATTTATTTGGGCACGGTAGCACCATCAGTCCATGAGAAGTGCTTTTCAGGGGGCCGTGGCATAAACGTTTTCAGATTACAACGATTTGATTCTTCTCTTAAAGGCGGCAAGAGTTGGTGCCTGTTTAACATCAAGTTCAAGGTTATTCCAAAGCTTTGGTCCACGAAAAGATATAGCCCTATGCCCATTGTTAGTTTTTCGTAAAGGTATCGAAAGATCAGTTTCAGTATTTTTCAGTTCCCTGACATTTCGAGTCGACTTTTTTCAAACAAGCTGGAAAGGTACTCCGGGACGAGACCGTTTGGCGATTTGAACACTGTAGTTGCGGTTTTGCTTTTAATGATGTCGCTTACAGTAGGCCAATTTAAACGTTGTATCAAACCTATAGAAGGGGTATCAAAACTGCTTTTCGTTACGATTCTAGCCGCTCGACTCTGCAACTTTTGAAGGGTTTGCAGCTTGGTCACCCCACAGCACCCCCATACCAAACAACAGAACGAAAAATTGTGGCTTGACGATACCCCGATACATTTTACTCAGTGTGTTTTGGGGTAAAAAATTTCCTTGAATATTTCAGAAACACAATTGCACAAGAAACTTTGGTACAGACATTGCTAATGTGTGCCAATCTAAGTTCCCAATCTAAGTTCCTATCGATTATTACACCCAGGTATTTTGTCCGGTCTACATTTTCAACTTGACAGCCACCAATAAAAAATTGTGGATGGTCAACAATTTCGTCAGTAATTTTCTTAATTTTGGGCAGGGAGCCTACAACCATTGCTTGAGTTTTTACGACCTTCAAAGAGAGTTTATTACCTTACAACCATAGCTTCAGATCACTTCTACTAAGCTCGAAGAGAACTTGTAACAACAAGGGGGTACTCTACCAGAAAACTTGGTTTCAAATTTGGTATCTTTTGCTGTTGGGACCCAAGGTATAAGGCCAATCTAGAAGATTTTGAGTTGCATAGTTTGAGAAAGAATTAGATTCGAATAAATTCTTTGTTTGAAGCATAGCTTGACAGTATTTGAAACAGGCTTCCATTAAAAGCAGATGCTTGGAGTATTGGACCAATGGAAGCAATGTGCCCCCGCCTAATATCGTACCACTTGCATTGGGCCTAACGCTTAATCCATGGAAAATTAAATGCTGAAAGGATAGGTAGGCAGATGAAAAAACATTGCGCAATTGATTAGCAGACAGTGAGCGTTATTGAATGATGGTTAGAAACTTCTGAAGAACTTCCACCTTACGGATCAAGTGAGCTGAAAGCGCCGACAGAGATTTATTGGTTTATGTTGAACGAACAAAGTTATCTGATCATGAAGAAGTATGTCATAACATAAAAGTTTGTATTCTTCGTGTCCTTGACAAAAGCAGTAATAGCTGCCACTTCCGAAAATCATTATTTAGAACAATTAGCTGACAGCGCAAAGAAAGAAATGGTAATCAAGCAAAGAAGAAATGTCTGGGACATATCTGGAATACTGGAATGTGTCTGGAATATCACTGGAATACTGGAATAAGTCTGGAATGCTGCTGGAATACCACTGGAATATGTTTGGAATATTGCAACGGTTTACAACATTCAGGGACTGACGATACATCCAAATTCCGTCTTTAAAGGGGATCGACATAGCTATTCAAAAACTGGCCCGGGCTGAGTTAAAAATATAATCCATTGAATTTGATAACTTCGACACGTGCGGCTTCATTGTGGAGCCAAGTAATCAATGGATGTGCAGGCGCTTTCGTTAGCCTATTTATAGCGGCTACGAGATACAGTAGTGTCCCGCATATAAGAAATATGAATTTAAGAAACACCAGACCTTGATTTTCAAAATAGTACCCCTTCTTATAAGAAACTGGTCCAGGTCTGAAAAAGACTTGTTTCTTATGCAAAAACTATCTATACATTTGAAATTTGAAAATCTTGACAAATTCAGCTTTTCGGTTGAATAAGTCTGTTCCTTTCCAGATGAAACCAATAATTTTGCATGCAAATGAAGCAAAAAGCACCTTCCTTGACTAATTGTCGCTTTTCTTGGCAGTGAAAATTTACAAATACAAATCAAAATGTGTTTTATACAACAATCATACAGCTTGTGTCTGAGTAAATCATTGAAATTACATAACATTTCTAATAAGAAACTTGAGAAACTTTACCCTGATTGGAACTTTATATCTCATTTCATAAGAAACAAATCAGACCTCAAATTGAAAATGTTGTTTCTTATATGCGGGACACTACTGTATAGCTATGTCTATTCCCTTAAATGACCTTGTTTACATTGTACCAGTATAAATTTGATCCGTTGTAAAGTTCTTATATCCTGTTCAAAAGTGTTTGCAGAACTCCTGAGCAAAGTTTTCTGTTGATGAGAGGAACAAAATGTTGCCGACTAGCAAGAACAGTATAAAAAGGAGATTCTCATCTGTTACACTCAAGTTCAAAATTGCCAAGTTGTATCTGAACAGTGCAAATAGGGTCTTGAAAACTCAGTCCCATTCCTCAGCCTTTTGTTTCCCCTTTATCAGCCCTTTGTTTTCCCGTTGTTTTCTATTGTTCTAGCAAAATTAAGGGGTCTGAGTTTCTTATGAAGTCGTTTCTTAAAGGTAGGACTTTGCTGTCCTTGAAAGAGCACGTAATCGATCGTAATGTTCTTACGTGCCATTTTGTACTGTTCTAGCAACAATAATTGCAAAGATTACTAATAAGGCCGTTCCATTCCAGTATTCCATTCCAGTATTCTATTCCAGTATTCCAGTATTTCATTCCAGTATTCCAGCATTCCATTCCATTCCAGTATTCCATTCCAGTATTATCATATCATATCATATCATATATCATATATCATATCATATCATATCATAAATGTTTAGGCACGATGCCCTATCAGCTACTACAAAGTATAATAAAAAAATTAATGATAGAAATTTAAAAACCCTAAAAGGCTGCTCTTCCTAGGGGTCGTGCTTTAATTGCCGCCAAGGTAGATGAATGCATCCAGATCCCCACGGCCCCGCAACACCCAGAGGGACGGCACCCCACAGGCCCCAACCCGGCCTAGAATAGACCAAATCAGGACCAACCGGGCACCACCCCCCAAAGCATCACGAGGCCCCAGGGACCCGGACGCACTCACCCACCTTAGCTCCTTAGGAGTTGTTTAACTTCCTTTTTGAAGCAATTTAGAGCGGGTAAGTCTCTGTACTGTTGCGGGATCTCGTTCCATATCGAGGCTCCGGTAAATTGGAAACTCTTTTTGGTAAATTCCAATCGAGGTTTAGGCAAATGGAGATTTTGGCTATTCCTTGTTGAATAGCTTGAAATTTGGGACCTCCGCATAAATTTATTTTGCAAATTGTCCGGACAGTTTCCATGAAGGATCTTGTGCGTCATAACTAACCTGTCGTACCTTATTAATTCTTTAACAGGCAACCAGTCACAGACCCATCCATCCTTGTATTTTGCATTTTCAATCAGAAAATTTGCTCTTGACTGTAATCTTTGGAGAGCACTGAGCTTCGTATCAGAAATGCATCCCCATAATATGTTACCATACCTTAAGTGGCTCTCGATCAAAGCTCTATAAACTGCAGCTAGCTTTGACTGAGGTAGAATATCTTTCAGCTTCCGAATTGCAGAGAGACCACTTTTGACCTTAGTTTTAACTGTTTTATATTGATCTTTCCAGCTCAGATTTTCGTCTATATTGAGACCAAGATACTTTGTTTTGGTAACCCTATTTATTTTCTTATGATCGACCTCAATCTCTCTGAGCTCATTTAGGACATTATGCTGCCTTGAGTGGCCTATGACCATAAATTCGCTTTTGTCTGCGTTCAAACTTAGTTTATTTAGCCGCATCCATTCCGCGATATTAGTCATCTCATCATTTATATTCCTAAGCAGAGAATCGCTGTCAGCAGAAGAACAAGTAATGCTTGTATCGTCAGCGTACATGTTGGGAGTTGCCCCCTGTAAACAGCGTTCGAAATCGTTAACGTATATGATGAAAAGAAGGGGCCCCAAGCACGATCCCTGAGGAATGCCACAGTTTACGCTTTTTGTGGATGAATTTTGCCCATCAACACGACAGAATTGTTCTCTGTTTCTAAGGTATGATGTGAACCAGCAATGCGTTGTCTCAATGACTCCAAGGGCAGACAACTTCGATAGCAAAATATCATGGTCGACTGTGTCGAAAGCTTTTTTCAAGTCCAAAAATACGCTCACATTTAGTTTGCGTTCATCAATATTTTTGTACCAGGTTTCCGTGATATTAAGCATCGAGGTTATCGTGCTGTGCAATTTCCGAAAAGCAAATTGATTTTTCGAGAGTGAATCATTTGTCTTACAAAAATCATAGAGCTGGTCATGCACCAACTTCTCAAGTAACCGAGAGAGAACAGAGAGAACTGATATCGGCCTGTAATTTGATAAGTTGGACGTTTGGCCAGACTTGTATATTGGGGTAACCCGCGCTAGTTTCCATATGTCAGGAAAGATCCCTGTCTCGAGAGACGCGTTGAATATCATTGCCAACGGTTGGCAAATATATTCAATTGCATCTTTCAGAAGTTTCGTGGGAATGTTGTCTGGCCCAGGCGATTTTGAGTTTTTTAGACCTATGACGGCTTTCCTGACATAGCTAGCTTCAACCTGTTTGAATTGGAATTTCGGTGAGTTTTCGTTATTTTCCTCCAAATATTTCAAAGGGTTATCGTCTGGCTTTTGCTCAATATTACTTGCAAGTTTTGGACCTATAGTTACAAAATGCTCATTAAATGCTTCAGCGACTTTGTTTGGACGGTCCAGTCTTTGGCCTTGGAAATTCACAGCAGAGAAAGAAGATGGAGAGTCCTTATTTAATACTTTGTTTATTGCCCTCCACATCTCCTTGGGGTCATTGGAGTTTTCTTCAATTATTGCGTGATAATATTGCTGGACACAGTTGCGTAGTTCATACGTTACTTTATTACGCAATGCTTTATATCGGGGCCAAAGAGTGCTATCGATTGTAGCTCTTGTCTTAAGTTGGTCACGCTCCCTCATCAGCTGCTTTACTTTTGGTGTAATCCAGGGAGTAGATTTCTTGGAAATTCTCCTACGCTTTAAGGGAGCGTGGACATCCAGAACAGAGCTGAAAATACAAGAAAAGGTATCCGCCATACGAGCAGGGTCATTGGTACAGCCATCAAAAACATCTGTCCAATCGATCGACTGCAAATCAGCCAAGAAAAGGTTTTTGTCATAATTCGACAGGCTCCTTGTTTCGACAAAACTGACCTTTTTATTCAGCCGAGACCTGGCATTTATCTTCCTTCTGGCAAAAACAAGGTAATGATCAGTAAAACTGGTTTCTAATGTCCCAGCTTCAATGATATAGTTAGGGCGGTTAGTTGCAACATGGTCAATGAGGCTTTTCGTCGTTTCAGTTGCCCCAAGATCATTCTTTGTCGGAGCGATTCTTGTGTAATTTTTTATTTGTTGCTCGAATTGAAATTCGCTATAAATAGATTTGAGCTTCTTTGTTGGGCCATGCTTTGACTTTTTCAAGTCACAGTTAGTGTCGCCCATCAAGAAGATCTCTTTGCCCTCCAAATCTAATTTCGATATTAATTCATGGAGAGCATTGAAAGATGAATCATCATTATCTGATGTAGGAGGTCGGTACCAGCAAATAACTATGAAATTTCTTGCATGCTTTGGTTCGACCTCAATGCCTACAATTTCCAGAGCAGTATTACTAATATCTGTCCTCTGAAAATGAGGGATATTTTGGTTGACATAAATGGCGACGCCGCCACCGCTCGTATTTCGGTCACCTCTATATATGTCGTAACCATCAATTCTGACCTCGGAATCTGAAATTCCCCATTCCATGATTTCAAGATAGCCGAAATGAACGAACGCTTGCCGCCACTGTTCAGGTAAGCTTCGTTGAAAATATCTTCGTAGCATGTAAACAAAGCCAAGAACACAAGCAAGAACAGTCAAAGAGCAAGAATATGGCGTCAACAAACCAATTTCGCGCTTTATTTTCATTTAATAGTCCCAGACAGTTCCATTCTTAAAAGTTTGTAAACAAGCCTAAATCTCGGAGAACGCGCTAGGGTGCCGATTCAGGGCGATGGTACTCTATACACGATGCCGATGGGTGAACCAGAGTATGTTGCATTGGACATGGTGGAAATGCTGCTTTAAAATCAAGTGGATGCATTCAACTCATCATTCAAACTATTGATTCAAGATTTTAAGAGGACGTCAAAAGTATCTGTAAAGAAATTACAGATGTGCAGGTGAGCCCCCAATTTTCTCAAGCCAAAATGGAGACCAACGAGAAGAAGATACAACGCGTAGAAAACAGTATCGCCATGCACAGTGAGAATCTGAATGAAATCAATGGTCATGCTGACCAAGTCGAGTCACAGATCTGGAAAATCAAAGCCGCCGTAGAATGTCAGAATCACCGGTGTTAAGCGAAAACAAGGATGCAGAGAAATCATGGGACGATAATGAGAAAGTCATGAAGAGAATTTTTAAGGAAAAATTGAACATTACTGAAGATATTGAAATCGAACGGTGTCATAAAGTAGATAGGCGCAACAACAGCTATTGTAAGTCAAACGAAGTAGACCAGCCGAGGCCTATCGTAGTCAAATTCTCCAAGTGAAAGACAAGGAACGAATTCTCAGCACGCCCAGGCAACTTCATTTCATCTTCCATTTCAATCTATTAAGGAGGGAGGCCCTTCCACCTAGTGGTTGATTTTCAAGGGGCCCTCCACCTAAGTACTTACAATAAAAATTGGATAAAAGTACATAAAAAACTACTTTTAATAAATATGAAAAACTAAAAAGTAAACTTAATTTTCAAAATTAAAAGAAATGTAAATAAAACCAATAGACTGAGAAACTTCTCCAACGATCAAGGAACCAGGACAACCCCTGTCCCCGCACCCAACCCCGAAAAACCGACAACGGAGATCGCGAAAACAGATCAGATACTTGCCTGTATCAGATCAGATACAGAAACAGATCAGATACTTGTTGATATCGGTGCGTTATCGGTGCGATATTTATATGTCGCTGATTATAAATATTATTTGTTCTAATTTGTAGATATTATGTTTGTAAATAGTTGGTTTGAATTAGTGTTAGCTTAATACAATTATAAATACCAACTTTAAATATTGATTTGAAATGAAATGAGATGAAAAAATCTCCATCGCCGATCCAAGAGCAATCAAGCACTGAGAACGCGGACCGCAGCCAGCCATTCGACCGCAAGAAAGTCCCCCAGCCTATCAACGATTCTGTTTGAAGGGTGCCTGTTTAGTCTCAGCTGGGAGGCTGTTCCACAGTTTTGCACTTCGATACGAAAAAAGTCTGTTTTCGTATTTCGAAGGCTGCTAGAGCTGCAAGCGGAGTTTCATGTGAAAATCATGTACATCTGCTACCCTTTTGATCAAGAACCTTAAATGGCTTACTGTCACCGATATGATTAAAAGTGAAACAGCTACGATGACGTATAAAGCAATAACTGGTCTTACACCTAGCTACCTTGCTAATTTGTTCACAAAAAATACTGACCGAAATATTGATATTAACTTGGGAAATACAGCAAACGATCTTTACATCCCCAGAATGACAACTAGCAAAGGACAACAGGGGCGGATCTAGGGGGTGGCGAAGGTCGCTCAAGCCACGGTCAGAATTTCAAGACGTACTTTTTGCCGACAACCTATCAAAGAAAGATATCTGATATTATCCAACTCACCACCACAATTGTCCTCAGTGGGATGAAACCTCAAAAGCGATCATTTGTCTCATTCAACTCAATGAACATGCTTCACGAAGTCCAAACTTGTAACCAATCCTACGGCAGCTGCGAAATATTTTCAGCCAATCATTGAGTTACTTTTAAAAGATTTGAAAATTGGCGGGAGCCACACTTGGCAGATCTGAGCCACGGTCGCCTGGATTCAACCAATCATCGTGCGGCAAAATCAAGCGAAAAATGGCGGGAGCCACAGAAAGCCACTCTTCATTTTGAAAAACAGAGCAGACCAATAGAAATTAAGATGAGGCAACCATCTACCAATCCTGTGAAACTGTGTCCCAGTCTTCTGCTGCTCGGCACAGTGTGATTGAATTTTGATCTCTCTCTCTTGTGTCCTGCACAATAATAATGGCGGCCCACAGTGAAGGTGTCTTGTCATAAAGTTGCTGAATATCTTAGAAGAAATGGACAGGGAGAGCTGTAATGTCTACAGTGACAATGCCTGCAGACTTTGGATGATGCAAAGAGCTGCGGAAATAAACCTAGTTGGACGATGTTGTATTTGTATTGACGCAACGGGAACTAGGCCGTTCAGTAGGTTAGTATTGTCACACATTATCAAGGGCGAATTGCGGTGACAACTGCATGTTAGTTCATGGTTTTAATCAGAACTTGAGACTTTGTGCAAGCGTTATGGTTTTAGAATATTGACACCAACATCATCACGTTACAAGGTACACAGTTAAACAATGATTTCACTGAATAATAATAGTTGGAAGGAAATATTTCGGAGCTGTTATCCAGGAACTATTTTATCAAAAGCAGTCAGCAGGGGCCCAAAACAAAACATCCATAGTGTTGGATCAACCAAAGGTATTGTTAGAAAAACAAGTAAACCTTTCAAAGACCGGAATCATTAAATCACCTCCCGAGATTCTCCGAGATTCTGTTTTGAATCCTGAGATAACAAGAGCAAATGTGCCCTCGCGAAAGGAAAATCACCTTCATTATATTGACGAAGCTGCACACATTGCTATAAAAGAAGCCGCAAAAAACCGAGGGGCATCCAACTCCTAGAAATCTCGTACCCCCGTTGCAACAATCCTTTTTGTTTTCAACCAAAATCCACCAAAACCTGTAAATGCCTCTTGCCAAATTGTGAAATGCCGCTTGCCAAAAGCAGTAAAAAACTGCAAGTTTGAGATGATTAACAGTACACATTTTTTACAAGAAACTCGTTTGTAAGAAAAGAAACTTGCACTAAGATGGCCAAAGTTTTAGAAAATTCTAGTAGTATGTCTGAGAAGTATTAAGAAACTTTCAAAAATTAAAAGCATGGACATTGTCGCAATTATCGCGGCAATTATGCTGAGTGTTAGAGACCACATTGATAATTCATGCATTCAAAGAATAAGAAACCAATTAAGAAACGTCAAGCACTAAAATGGCCAAATTTCATGTTAAATTAAGAGACACTGAGTGCTATGGCTTGACTCAAGTTTCTTATGAAATACGCGCAGTGCCATCTGGGGTGAAATTGTCAACTCATACCAGAACGATAGGGATTCTCTAAAGCTATTGATGATTCATCCACCTCTCTGTTACCTTCTTGAGCATTTCCCTTTGCAGCACTCACGTAACATTGTGACCCTCTACCTCTTTAATAAACGACCGCCAGATAGGGCGTTTCCCACGATGTAAAGGGCATGGCACCAAAAAATTTTCCGGGGGCTCCGCCCCCGGACCCCCGTGTCACTCGCGCTTCGCGCTCGCCTCCCCTTCTTAGGTCGCGCTTCGCGCTCCCAGCCACGGTCGGATTTTGGGCTAGATCCGCCCCTGGACAAAAAGCAATATCTTATCGTGGCGCTAAAACTTGGAATCAACTTTCGTTGGATATAAAAGAAGCAAATTCGCTTAATTCGTTTAAATGCAAACTAAAACATCACTTGCAGCCCACTGTTTGAATGTAACATTTCGTTCCATTCACCAGTTTTGATTTTAATCCTTTATTTCTTATCATATGTACTTTAGTTTGATTTTTGCGAGCGACGGAGGAGCGAGATTACCAAAGTGATCATGCCAAGTATCTGTGATGTCCACGCATATGTTTATTGTATTGTTTTGTTATTTTTGATTATCTATTACCGCTGGTTAGTTTAAATTGAAAGATTCGCTGGCCACATTTCCTTTGTCACTACAGTTTGATTGTGTATGTGTTTGTCTTCGTAAACAATGATCAATGGTCATGATGTTCTATTGTCTGCAAAGATACCGTGATGGCGGACGGGCCTAAGCCAAAGAAGGGGCTACTCAATTGAACTTCCCTTGCGTTTCATGAGACACAGGCCACAGGCAATAAGTTTGTGCACCTTCACACTACTTTCAAATCTTCTATCGACACATTTCGCTACTTCGTTTGGCCATAAAAAGACGAAGATACCAAACATGGCGTAAATAACTGTGAAGCCGATTTGTTCAATGATTCAACTTCACCGAACGAAACTTAGCTTCCTTGGTATGAGCCCATAGCGGCGTGTGGTATCGAAATATTCACAACTGCTGCACTGGACAATACTGATATTGACATAATTCAGTGTTTACATGCAATCACATTTTCAACAGGATTAACTCAACACAATAATCTGTTGAACCTGCGTTCAATACCCTCTTTTACGTTCATGAAACCATGATAAAACATGGAATATGTAATGGAACGAACAAATCCACCCCAAGGGGATACCAAAACATTCATTTACGAATTTAGTGTGGCTTTATTTGAGTTCACAAATATCTTAGAGTGCGAGCAGTTGATAACTTATAGTTATTTCTAGTTTAGGTATTAGCACTTGTAATTAGGTTATTTTAGGTTTTAACTCTTAGCAATGTATCATTATCTTTGTAAGTTTTTAACACGGCCCCCTGTAAAGCAGTCTTGGATTGATGGGGCCACCGTGTATAAATAATTTAAAATGAAATGAAAATGAAAATGAAAGATTGCTCATGTACTGCGGAGCAAGTCCATTAATAGACTTGTAGACCATCAGTCTAGAATCCTGGTCGATAAGCTCGCGAACGGTTTTCCAACTAAGACTCCCGATGAGTGGCCTACTTGGGGCATCAAAGCTGCTGTTCATTAGCAATGCTGTATTGATTTAATTTTAACAAATCGTAATCAAAGTATGCAGCACACCACTGCAATAGAAACGGGCTTATCTGATATTCATAAAATGATTATCACTGTGTTGAAAACCACGTTTCCAAAGCATCATAAATTACAGGAGTTACAAAAATTTTGACCAAACTAGTTTCAAGCAAGACTTGCGGACTGAGCTCGGCAACTTGGATGCTTCAAATACAAACTATGGGGCGTTTGAAGCGGCTTTTGATAAGGTTTTGAATAAACATGCACCACTGAAGAAAAAGTATGTCAGAGCTAACGATGTACCCTTTATGACTAAGGCACTTCGGAAGGCTGTCATATTACGTACCAGACTGCGTAACAAATATAACCAAAACAGAATAGCTGAAAACTGGAATAATTTTCGACGACAACGTAACCTTTGCGTCAAACTCTTTCGAACAGAGAAAAAGAGATACTACAATACTTTGGACGTGAACCTCATCACTGACAATAAACAATTTTGGAAATCGGTCAAACCACTGTTCTCTGACAAAATAAAGACTCAAAGCAAAATAGTTCTAGTGGAAAATGACGAGATTATCTCTGACGATCGTCAGGTTGCAGAAATTTTTAACAATTATTTTGTAACTGTAACAGAAACCCTTGGTATTACAGAGAATTTAGACAATATTCGTTCAACGGAAGGTATCATCGATCCAGTGGATATAGCAATTGAAAAGTATGCAAACCATCCCAGTATAAAAGCTGTTCTGACACGTTTCCCAGTTGTAGCTGGTTTCTCCTTTGAGCATGTCACTATTTCCAAAATTGAAACAGAAATAAAAAATTTGAATTCAAGTAAGGCTACAACTTTTGGCAATATCCCACCAAAGCAACTCAAGACTAATTCAGACATCTGCGCTGAATCCTTGCAAAAAGTTTTCAACGAGTGTGTGAGCAAAAGTCAGTTTCCTGATGAACTAAAAGCTGCAGACGTTTCGTCCCTTTTTAAGAAAGACTAACTACAGACCAATTAGCGTCTTACCCACTGTCTCTAAAATTTATGAAAGACTCATGTACAAGCAAATGATGGAACATATGACTGCTTACTTATCAGATTTGTTATGTGGTTTCCGACAAGGATACAATGCGCAACATGCCATAACTCATTTTCTTGAAAAATGTAAAATATACTTAGACACTGGAGGAAAAGCTGGGGCTGTCTTTATGGATCTTTCCAAGGCATTCGATTGCGTCAAGCACGATCTCCTTATTGCTAAACTGCATGCTTATGGTTTCAACCATGATGCGTTGACCTTTTTGTATAGTTATTTAAGTGACAGGCAGCAACGAGTTAAAATGAATGGTTCGTTTAGTTCTAAGCAGAAATTGAATTTGGGCGTTCCACAGGGATCGGTGCTAGGACCTCTACTTTTTAACATATATTTGAACGATTTGTTAATTTCTGTTGATGATATTGAAATATGCAATTATGCTGATGACACCACCCTTTACACATGTGACCAAAATCTACAAAATGTAGTTGAAAGGCTGGAAAACGTCTCTTTAAAAGTAATAAAATGGTTCTCTGACAACTACCTCAAGCTAAATGAAGATAAATGCCACTTTCTAGCATTAGGTGCCTCTCGTGACGAACCGGTCACCAGTAAGATTGGTAATGCATCTCTGCAGAATAGCACTCAGGAAAAGCTGTTAGGTATTACTATAGACAATAAGTTGACATTTGAACATCATGTTGCCGGGCTCTGTCAAAAGGCTAGCAATAAGCTGTATGCTCTCTCACGTATTGCCCCCTTCATGGATCAAGGCAAATTACGGTACTTAATGAGAGCTTTTATAAATCGCCAGTTTCAATACTGTCCCTTGGCGTGGATGTTCCACAGCCGACAACTTCGTAACAAAATTGATAAAATTCAAGAGAGAGCACTAAGAGTTACTTACCAGGACTCTGAATCCAGTTTAGAGGCTTTAATGGAAAATGATAGATCAATAACTGTGCACCAGAGAAACTTGCAGTATCTCATGACGGAAATGTATAAGACCAAAAATGGCTTGAATCCAGCTTTTATGAGAGAGATTTTTTGTCAATAAGAAAGTCAATATAATCTGAGGAACTCTAACGACTTTTCTCTTCCTAGAATTAAAACTGTTACATATGGCTCAGAAACCATTCGCTTTAGAGGCCCGCAAGGGCTACCGTTCCACAATTTATCAAAGATTCTGCATCTCTTACTGAGTTTAAAAACAAAATCAAATCTTGGTCTGGAGAAAGCTGCCACTGCCGATTATGTCAAACTTTTGTCCCAAACTTAAGCTTCATTTGATTTTAACTTTTTTGGTTTTTTATGCTGAGCATTTCATTGTACATTTTTCTAATTTACCATTCTAACTACTATTGACTCTTGTATATTGTAATTTTTTAGTTGGCCTAAATTAGCTTTTAATCATAGCTATTGTATTTTTTAGACAACCTTTAAAGAAATTGATAATAATAATGATAATAATTCGTTAAAATCCTGGCAGCTCAGTTTTGGAGCTTTTAGCACTGATCAATGTTAGTTGTGCCACAACAGCCCCATACAGAGCAGCAGTATTGGAAATGCGATCCACAATACTCGAGTACAATGTTTTCAAAGAAGCAATTGGGAGAACATCCTTTGATCGGAATTCTTTGACGGAAAAATCCGATGGCTCTCGATACTTTGGTGGTGACCGTTTTGATATGTTCTTTCCAATCTAGAATATTGACAACGTCCAGTTCACTACCACGAATTCTAAGATGTAATTTTTCGGCAGCATCGTTGAGCGCTCGGTACTTCGGTTTGGTTGCAATTAACATAGATTGTGTTTTGGCAACATTTAGCGAAAGTTTATTGCCCTTCAACCATGACTCTAAGTGCTCAAGATCGGGGCCTATTTTTTAATTCAAAGATCTGTCGGATGGACATTAGACACTTTGAAGCTTCTACCTGCCCAAACCTTAATGCGTATGGCTACCTCGGTTATGAACCTATCTAAAACACATGATTTTCTATAAAAAAGACCATCAGGATCTGTGTTTGACCCTGCAGGAATCCAGGATTGCAGGAATCCAGGTTTTCCTTGTCTGTCGGACGGACAAGATAGAAAGTGAAATTTTAATTGCATCTCTGCGCTGCTAAAAAGCACTTTTCTTTACACTCTTGGTATCTATGCATTGCTCAACTCTTCAAGATTGCGTTTCGATGCAAAGTTTTGGTTAAAATGGTCAATCACATGGCATGTGGATGCACTCAGTGCATGCAGTCTATCTGTCGGACGGACACGGTCGGATGGACAGAATTTTCTTATCCATTTGGCAACGTCTACTTCATACTGGAAGTCCCTATGCCTGTGTGGCGCTATTTCGAGTAAAATTCAACACAATCCCGTGCAAATATTGTCCTCAGCCCCATGTTAAACTTCGTCTCCATTCAGTACCATTAAGACAAGTTCAAAAATGGCACGTTTTTGGTCAAAAATCAGTTTTCATGCAGCAAAATTTTCACCGCATGATATTTTCGTGAAAATGATGGTAAAATGAGTCACTATCTTCTGCCTGCAGATACTGAAAACAGTTAAATTACTTTGCAACTCATACAATTTTTGTTATTCGCAGAAACACGATTTTCTCTTAGTGTGACCAATTTCAAAATAGGTCCATCGTCATTGATAGCCTCATTCAGCTTGGTTATAGTTATTTTCAATGCCAATCGCACAGTCAAAATGGTGCTGTGGCACTTTATGTGAAGTCAGGACTAACTCCAATTCCTAGGCCAGACCTTGGCAAAGATAGAAGTGATTTTGAGTCAATTTGGGTTGAAATTGAAAAGGACAATGGTAAAAATGATCTTGTGTGTTACATGTACCGCCATCCAAGATCCCATATTGATACTTTTAGCGAGTATATTCAAGGAATTTGGTCCAATTTTGCTGTATTCAATAAGCAGGTGTTTTTCCTTGGGGATTTCAACATTGACCTCAATAATCATAATTCTAACACTCCAACTACAAATTATGTTTATTTCTTCTTACATCATTTGCCCGACACGGATATCTAGAGATTCTTCTACCCTTATTCACAATGCCGGGTGTCCAAAAAAAGTATACGGATATCGTCGACCCTAGCGATAAGAATATAGCGTGAATCAATGCGAAATGATTTTCAAAACATACCTCGATAGCTAACTTGAACATAGATATCTCGTTTGTTGATATCGGTGCGTTGAGACTGAAGATATTAATCTTCAAAGGACAAATTTGCCTCATCTCCAGACCAGAGCTTTGGCGTTTTGGCCTAAGCAAATTCTTGATGTACAGTGAATAAAATAAACAAAATTTGAAGACGGCACAACAGATGTGTTTTACAAAATACATTTTATGTGAGGCCTATCCACAAGGGAGCTCCGAAATCAGCTTCATTCATCTCAATATCGACAATTCATTTTACACATACACATACTATTTAGGCCTGTCCATCGACTGACATTTTACTAATCGATTAATCGCTAGCAAAATGTCCGATTAATCGATTAATCGTACAGCATATGACGTCATCATGACGTCATTATATCATCTCAAAATTTTACGTAAATCACTACGAACCGAGTGAATTATAGTGAAGGATGAAGAAAAAGGAGCACGCAAATTTTGAAGAGACACAAACAATGGGAGAAGAGCACTACAAAGCTTTAAACAAAATATCCAGTAGGCGGAATAATTGAATAATCGATTATTATCTGCAAGGCCGGCATTGACTTTGTTTCCAAAATGGTTTTTTGCAATGCTCGATTACTCAGCTGTGCATAAATGAAAGTCGATTAGTTGCACAAAGTCACCGCAGAATCGATTATGAATGAAAGTCGAATAGTGACGCAGATTCGATTAGTACATCAAAGTCGACTATCACTTGCACCAGATTAGTCGATTATATGCCATTAGTCGAATAATCGGCACTCTTCGATTAATCGGTTAGGCCAAATGCTATTCGATTAATCGGAACTCCTGCGATTATTCGATTAATCGAAGGTCGATGGACAGGCCTAATACTATTCATCGGTGAAAGTGCTCCCTGAAGGGTCAACGCACTTTTAACATGGTCGAATCATTCCTTGAAAAGAATTTGTTTTCAGATCTCTTGAGATCAGGCTGATCATGGCGTATCTTCGAAGCTGCTTTTCCGGGCGGGTCATCAACAAGAGAGGAGACATCGTTTGGCCCCCCTAAAGATCTCCAGACCTTCCTGTCTTGACTCCCGAGATATCTGATGACAAATTAATTCATAGTATCATTCATAGCGCTTGCCATCTCATCTACAATATATAAGAGATAAGAAAAGAATGCGTTGTGAAAAGAATTAGGCCTAAAAACTGACCCTTGTGATGCTCCTGCTTTTATGGTGTCTGAGGCAGACTTTGCATTACTGCAACAAGTGCATTGTTTACGGTTCCTGAGATAGCTGGAGAAGCAGTCTCCAACGATTCCTCTAATTTCATAACGATGGATGGAGTTTGTAAAGAAGAATCTCCTGGAAAATAGTATCAAGTGCCTTTGGTCGGTCGATAGATGCAACAAAGACATAGTTACCTTGACCTAGCTTATTATAAATTTGGTAGGTAATGTTTAACGGAGCATGCACTGAAGAGTGGCTTTCTCTAGATTCGAGTCGTAGTTCATACAATATTTTGTGTTTTTGATGAAAGTTATGAACGTTTTACAACCAGAAGTGCAAATATTTTAAACGAAGGCAGAACAAAAATTGGCCAATGGTTCTCTGCAAGGTATCTTTCACCCTTGTTGAAAACAGGAATTACTTTTGCAACTTCCAAATATATGAAAATATTCCAGAATTAATTGAAAGGTTGTAGATGTGAGATAATGGGCCAACGAGGAAGAGGTAGCTTTTAAATTCGATGGTTTGATATCGTTGTGTCCCGGAGATTTGTTGCTTTTTAAAGCTTCCATTTCAGTAATGATTTCATGTTCTTTTGTTTGCTTGAAAAAGAAAGATCTCGACATGACATTTGATGTAACTGGCAAAACTAGCTGAACTACCTCGTATTTTTGCGGCAATTTTCTTGTCAATTGTATAAAAATGCTTATTTAGGTGCGTTTGCAATGTCGATATCATCGAAATACGATTGATCATTATCAATGAGTGGGAATTCTCTTAATGAGATAGTTGCATCTTTTAGAATTCACAATGTTTCCTATCACAGTCCACACTTTAGTTAAATTTATCATTAAAAAGTTCCTTAAAGTTGTCAGAGCTTGTTTGACGCAAACATGAATTTAGTATGTTGCGGGTAGGCCCTGTTGGCAACTTTGGAGGACATTGTTTCCTTGTTCTTAAAGTTTGCAAATATCTTATCCTCCTTAGCATGCAAATGTTTAAGTTGGTAGTTACCAAATGTTTATCTTTTATGCGAGAGTTTGAGATGAGATTGACGGGAAAAGCCTTGTTGTAGCAGTTTTATAAATTCGCTTGCAGGCGCCTATGCATATGTTAACATCGTTGCTATTGAATTGCATTTCATTTTGCTTTTTACCAATGAACCAAATATATCAGTACTTTTTGTACCAAGTATTCTGACCTTAAATTTTGAAACTAGTTTTGTGACTTTTTAATTTCGAAAGAAAAAAGAGCACGGAAGCACCATGACCAGAGATATCAGAATAGAAGTTACCTGCAAATATCTTCTCGAAGCTATTTCTAAACTATTTCCAATTCAAAAATTACAAGATTTCCAAAATCTAAAAGTTATCATTGCAGTTCAGAAATGAGAACTAGAGTACTATCGCTCCGGTCAGACCAAATCGATTCCGTCTTGTGCAACGACCTTGAATAAGACAATAAAGTTAAGGTTACTGCCCACCCTCAAGACAGTCATCTCAGTTTTTTCCTCCCAAGGACCGCGTTGTGCCCGGATGAAAGCGAAGCCATACATCATTCGATACATAATTTGATGACGAATACGCCCATGTCAAAATCCAGTTGATAGAAGTATCAGTAAATATTTTATAAACGAAAACATGATTTTAAAATACCCTTCCTTCATTTGCTATTTAGGACCCCCAGCAATACCGTAGAATCACGAAAATAACTTAAGCCGAAAGATCACGGCTTTGTTTGTTAAAGTGTGTCCCACATTTTTTATATCGTTTCTAGTTTACACGCAATGGCATCCCAAAGAACGGCATCATGATTTTTGTCCCTCTCTGTAGTTCAGCTCGGTCTAGAATCCAGACCAGTGGATCGATGAAAAATTGCAGACACACTTTGGCAGATACATGCATTGTCTCCCACTGCGCCAAATTTCTCGCCAATAGATTGGCCCTGGAGGTCCTAAATGAAAAGTTAGTACCTACTACTAGACGATTCTCCAGTTCCGAGAAATCTGGCTTTTTGTAAAGGCTCCTAAAAACGTGACTTGCAATGCTGATCAGACCACAAAATAGACGGGGTCAATGCGATTAGCAGCATGGAGCTTGTAACTAGGTACTTATGTAAATAAATCGAAACAACAAGCTTATGACCTTATGTAGACAGGAGATGCCACAAACCACATGTGGATTAACACGCAATCATATTCATCTTGAAGGTCAAGTGATTATCGTTAATCCTTTCCGATTTAGGAAAAGCATTCTCCTGCTTTTTTCAGTTTCTAATCTTTAATCAGCAATTATCATTACTTCCAGTTCTTAGAAATTTACTGGAAAGGGTTCAAAATGTAGCTCAGATTCTAAATAATCGATTTACGTAAAAAACTGAAAATGACATTTTTGGTCATTTTAACCAGGGCAGTAACCTTAAAGGGAATATTTCATCAACCTGATTTGGTTCATGCAACACAATTCCTTCCTTTGTTTATTACAACAGCACAGGGCCGAGGTTGAATTTTCGTTGCGATAAAAATTCAGCCTCGATCTTGTGCTTTTGTAATGAACAACAGAAAGAATTGTATCGCATGAACCAATCAGGTTCGTGACCTATGCCCGTTAAAGGGAGATTGGGCCTAGTTTTCCCAAAAAGGGCGCGACAGTTGTTTGCAAGGCTCTTTCTCCATTGACATCTTCTCCACTTTCTCAAATAATAAATGAATCTTTTCAATCTGGGATATTCCCTGACAAGATGAAGCTTGCCAAAGTAATCTCAATTTTCAAGAAAGGTTTGTCCACTAACAGCATCAAATTATCGAGCTATTTCCCTTCTCTCTGTCTTCAGCAAAATCACAGAAAAAGTCATGTATGAACATCTCTATAAATTCCTAGAAAAACATGAAATCTTGCAGTCATTACAATTTGGTTCCAAACAGCCATTCCATATACCATGCTCTGGTTAGTTTAACAGAAGCCATCAAAAATTCACTGGACAGTAGAAAATTTGGTTGTGGCATATTCATTTATTTGCAGAAGGCATTTGATACAGTAAATCGTCATATTCTTTTGATGAAGCTTGAACATTATGGAATTAGAGGAACTACATTAAATTGGTTTGAATCCTACCTCTCAGATAGGAAACAATGTGTCTCAGTAGATGGATCTTACTCTTGTTACCTCAATGTTACCTGTGGTGTTCCACAAGGCTCTGTTCTTGGTCCTCTTCTTTTCTTGATTTTCATTAATGACTTACCTCTCTCATCCTCAAAACTAGCCATTCACTTATTTGCAGATGATACTAATATCTATCGTGAATCTGAAAGTCTTGATCAGCTTCAAAGTGTGGTTAACAAGGAATTAAGAAAATCATAATGTGGGTTGAGGTTAACAAATTGTCACTTAACATTGGTAAAACCAACTTCATAATTTTTAAGTCGCCTCTGCATTCTTCACCTGAAACTGTCTGCATCAAAGTTGGGAAATTTCTTGGTGTTTTGCTGGAGGAAAATCTTTCATGGAAGTACCACTTGCCACAACTATCCAAAAACTTGCTAGAACTTGCGGCATGTTTTTCAAAGTAAGACACTATTTACCCATCAATATTTTAGTCTGTCTGAACAACTCTTTATTTTCGCCGTTTAGACGATATGGAATTTTAGTTTGGGATCTATCCTATATCAATCGATTAGTTTTTTGCAGAAAACGGTCGTAAGGGCGGGCTATTGCGTTTGAACACTTTACTTCTCCCACTACTCTCGAGTACCGAATAATCGTCCCCCCCCACCGCTTATTAATTTTTCAAAAATTTTCCAACCCCCCGCTCTTATTCCAACCCCCCCCCTTTTATTAATTTTTGGTAAAATGAAATGGTAGTAAGCAAATTTTCTGAATAAACGCAAGAAAAAGTCTCAATAAGTGCATTCAACAGAACCAGAGTTCATAAGTAACTGTATCAGTAACCTCACTGTTCACATGAATATATAAAAGATACGTGTTTACCTAAGAAAACGACTATTTTCTATTTCTCCAAGCACCCCCCCCCCCGATTTTTCCAACCCCCCGATTATTGCTATATCGAACCATTTCCAACCCCCCCCCCCCCGATTATTCCCACCCCCCTTGTTTATTCGGTACTCAAGAGTACACCTCTCTTTCCTGATTTAAAGATTTTAAAGCTGCGTGATCTATTTCAATCGAAATTGCTTTCTTTTGTATATGATTGTGTAAATAAGATCTCTCCATCTTGTGTTCACTCTTTCCTCGACTTAGTTCAATCCGTTCATCAATATGGCATGCAAGCCACAAAAAATTATACTTTTCTAACTCGGAAAAATACTTCTCAATGTGGTATTCGATCACTTCGTTACTGTGATATAAAAAATCACACTCTGCTATTAGTTTTCGTCGTAAAGTCAAAGCTTTCCTCTTTGAAAATAATTATCAAAATTGATCTTCACCATCTACCCTTGTCATGTAATCTCAATAAAAGTCATCAAATGTATCTGATACTATCAAAACGGGGGAGGGGGGGAGGGGGAGGCTCTCCTCGATTAGTCTCACTACTGAGAGAGCTCCTCCTTCCCTCCATACAATTTATCTTTTCTCTTTGTTTTGTTCAATGTATATTGTATTATTTTTGCTTACTGATGTATCAATTTTTTGTATCTTGTATTCTTGCAATTTAGTTATTTATCTGTTTGGTTACTTCATAAATTGTATGTAGCGGAATTTAAAATATGAAACTGAAACTGATACTGAATCTCTGTGATATTTTTTCACTTTTGCTGTTTTTTTTGCTCAGAAGACTTGCAATAAAGTTTTGAAGTTGACCTACCTGCAACGAAGGTATTAGTACAATTCAAATTTCCTTCGATGTTTCCACACACCATGTCTATTTATATAGTGTCTCAAATATCTTTCAGGTCAATTAACATATCTACTGGTTCCATACCAAAGAAATTTCGAGGATCGAACGCAAACTACGAGACTTTAGGCTCCACTTCGAAGAGCACTGTAACTGACATTATGTCTTCAGGTGCGTCCACTGCGTATGAAACCTTTTAGTTTTGTTGACTATTTACGTATCGTGTTGTTAGAAATGACTGAGGTCTAGGATAAGAGAGCTAAAAGCGGATGTGAAATTAACAATCTTTTGAAATCATTCTCAATCAAATTAGGATTTGTCATGTAACTTTCTGGCTTTCTGGAAAAGTAAAAAATACTTTGTTGAACTGACGACGGCCTTGAAAAGTTTTTGATGTGCTAAATTCATCGTTCTTCTGCCGTGGTCTGACCAAGGCGATACGGCCTAATTTATGCGTTTCAAAGCTGGCCGTATTTGAAAGGTTCTAGCATGACAAAAAGGAAATGGATGGCACGGATCTCACTTTGAGGTTCGTAGCAATAGTTGAGAAGCCTATTCAAGGTAAGAACTTCTTTGATTTCTCCGAAAATCTTAGTTTTCTGAAAAGTGGTCTGACCAGGGTGATAGTACTCTACATCGTGATAAGGTAACTCTCACATGAAGACTCAATCCAGACAGTTCTCTATGTCTAGATGACTTAGGTTTTTTGGTAAACACATGTCCTGATCGTGACGGTTTTACTAATCAATGGCTCTGGCCCTATAGTCCTACGGCCTCATGGCGCTATGGTCCTGCATACTTTTTGGTACGAATACCTTAAGTATGACTTTGACAATGTATTCGATTGGAATTCGAACAAAATGCTTGATAAGATGCTTTAAAATACTTCGAAAATGTTTAGCGAGATTCGTGCAAAAACCAAATCAACCAAACTTCTTACCTTGCCAGAATCTGAAAAGCTCCTTAAAGGTTTCTGCTTCCTGAATATAAATGGAATATAGCACGATCAAAAACCTAGAGCATTACTAATCTATTACATTATTCTTTTTTATTGATATAAAAATTTTACAATATACCGGGTGTCCCAAAAAAAGGTAACAGATTTGATCAAGGCTAGCGTAAAGAATTGAGCTCGAATCAATCGGAAATAATCTTAGAACTATTCCTTAACAGTTAACGTGAAGATAGATACCTTGCTTGTTGATATTGGAACATTGAGAGTAGACATTTTTATCTTGAAAGTCCAGATTTTCCTCCATCTCGAAACCAGAGCTTTTAGGTTTTTGCCTAAAGTACAAGCGCACTGATTTGGTGAATCATCTCAAAGACAGATATAGCGTTGAAATTCTGAGCAAGGACCAGTGTGCTTAGGTGCACATTTGAATGGAAATGAAAAACTAAAAACTGACAAACTTATCAATGAATATAATCACCAAGGAATACCTTCCTTCAGTCAAGGTGAATTTACAAAATAGAAACAATTTAAGCACGAGTGAGCACTTTCAAGGATCTTATCGCTGTGACTTTTTATCCTTTGGGTACACGCGATTGCTTGTTTCGTGATGATTCCAATGACAACAGATACATGTTATTCAAACAAGGAAGATTTTTTACACCCAGGGGAATTATTTCGCTGATGAATAACTTTTATTCAGCTGGTGTAATTTGAAGGGTTCGTTGATTGAAAGGAATTGTCTCTTTGGGAAAAAAGTTCATGAATTTGATTTCAAGTTCGATTTGAATTTCCATCAAGAACTTTTCCGAAGCACGAGGCTTCTTGTTGCACTTCGCTCTGATTCAGGAGATTCCACAACAAGTGCGTCAACAATTTAGGCCAAAACCAAAAAGCTCTGGGTTAGAGGTGAAGGCAAATCTAGACTTTCATGATAAAAGTTTCTTTTCTCAATGCTCCAATATCAGCAAACAAGGTATCTATCTTCAAGTTAACTATCAAGGAATAGTTTAAGATTATCTCAGATTGAATCAAGCTAAATCCTTAGCGCTAGCCATAATCAAATATGTTACCTTTTTTTCTGGGACACCCGGTATTTTACATTTTACTATACTAAAACATGATTTAAAAAAAAAGAAAATTTACGTTAAAGGACTTGGTGGCTGTTTTGCATTCAACGGATGTTTCCAAAGATCGTGGTCAAAGCAGCCAGTTTTGTGAATGAAACGTAGGGTCAATTCGAGTATATTTCTGTTCAAGTCATAAGAAAGGTATTGATCTCCATAAAGTAAACGCCATATCAAGGCATTATATGAAACATTAGTGACTTGTACAATTTGTCGTAATATTCAACAATTCCAGAGAAAAGATCTCGACGTTCAGCATCAAAAGAAGGGTAGAGAACCAAAAATTACTCAATGCCATCGCTTGTTGGGTACTCTGGATACATGTTGTACTTAAATTATTCTTGAAATTGTACAAATCTAAAATGCTGAGACCAACCTTAAAATGATTAAGATAGGATGATCTTTTTGGATCGTGAATTCCAAAGACAGACTTTGCGGGGGGTGGGCTATTGATAAGAACTCCTTCTTAAAAGCAGCAACAGAAGGCGCAAGTTTAAATTCAGACTAAAGCTTATACAATTCGGATAAACAGTTAGGATAGAGGTTTGTCTTGAATTTTTCTGTCCTTGCCTTTAATCGCCCGATGAAATCCTGACTGCGAAGTGACTACTGCGATTGACGAAGTGGTGGAATTGGATTGATGGAATCGTCGCGAACTTACTAACCCCCAGCAAAGATCAAACATAGTCCAGGTGAGGTCAAACATAGAGCTTATATAATTCGTTTAGTATATGCCTAGGCAGGTATGAGGATAGATATTTCAGCAAACCAATTCCCTTCCTTGTTTTAGAGATCGCTGATTTGATATGTGCTGAAAAAGTAACTTTGAGTCCAAGGTTTTACGTTATTGATAATACCTCTATAACAGTTCCCGATCAACATTTAAAAATTGCATCTGAATTAAGGGCCTAAAAAAATTTTGATAATCAAATTTCCTTGGTTAAAAGCCCTTCTTTCTTTTAAACACATGGAATTTCCAGTAAACTTTAACCTGATACGCAGCCCACTAAAGGGAAGTGACACTATCACTTCAGTAGGCTGTGGATCAGGCCAAGTAAACGTGAACTTGTTCTTTTACGTTTTTCGCCTTATTTGGTGTATTTTTAATTTCTTTTCTTAGAAATATCTATTTTCAATTTCTGGTTTAATTCTAGGACAATTACATTGCAGGACGACTAAAACCTTTGGAAATTCAAATTTTTCATGATTTACATATCCCTAAATGTTTCTGTAGACAATTTTACTTTTACATATTCATTCATGCAATGTTTGTTATTGCTCATTGTTACCTTCAAAACTTGCAATTCCGCTTTGCCTTGCAGGATGCGATAACCTGAGAAAACAGAAACTGTTCATTTGCACTCTAAGACAAAACAGAAATTTGAATCATACATCTACGAAATATTTCCGTTCACTGATTATCTTTATCAAAAATCTGAAACATTCCCAAGCCATTTATGCAACGAATGGAAGAGTAGCACTGGATTGCAAAAGTCTTTTGGGAGGCGAAAAAGGGGTGGAGGATTTAGAAACGTAAATTGGAATTTTTCTTATAGCTGGTTTCAAAAGATTGTAACGAGAATCAAAATTGCAAATTGTTGCAGAAAATCACAGAATCGAGTAAAAATATGATTACGTTGCATTTGGTTATCTGGGACATCTGGTTGGTTGACCAGAAAAGTATTTGATAATTAATTTTCAAAATCATAAAAACACTGTCTTACCAATCACAGAAGGTGCAAATCTGCTACAATGCCTGGAGAAAGTCGCTAATGAGTTGGCGCCACAGTCGTGTAGGACTACAATATCACCACGCTCAATCTGAAAAAGATAGAAAATATAACTGGTGAAAAAAATGAGCATTACCTCGTCTTTTTGTGCGTGGGTCAACTTGTTACACTTCTGGGCTCGTACCAATGAAAAGGTGAAGTAGAGGCACATAGTGGGGTCCAACCAGGGAGCGCCGGTCCAACAGTCTGTGTCCACAAACAAAGTACTTTCAAGATCTATCAAAATTGATCCGGCAGTTTATTCGAATTCTTATCTCTGTTGATACGTCCTAGTGTGTCATGATACATTGCTGAAACAAAATGCTCTTTCAAAAAGTAATTAACAGCAACTGGCTTGCAAACAAAGTATATAAAAACTCGATTTTGCATATTTTTTCCTGAAAAATTAACTTATCCGTACCAACAGGGTGGAATTTGGTTCTGAGCCAATCATCTACTTTGTTTATGTCGGAAACAACCAAGCATGTTGCTTTATTAAACCATAGGAGCAATAGAGGTCTTGACGTCACAGATGACCAACACAGATGTAAAGATATCTCCTCGCAGCTTGTCGCTGCAAAACCACTGACTCTGAAATCGATAGGATGCACTACATTTTAGGGCTCTACAAAGAGTATCATAACTTCTTCACACCTTTTTATCCAATATAAAAATTTACAATAGCGAAATTACCTAAAACAGCACTAACAATCTACTTTACTACGCTACAAAGACGATGCCATGAGGAGCAGAAGGCCATGACTACCCCATGACTATAACATAGAGACAGGTAACTAAAGCTAAACATACAATAAAATACTAATACAGCACAAAAGGCTACGCACAAACAATTTCTACAAATAAATACACGAATTGGGCTCACATTGGATGCCAGGGAATTGCTGTGCTTTGGATATGATTTGATTTTTATCTTCTTTATGCAGGGTTTCGTTACAGCTTAAATAAATACTGAATTCCAAACTGCCCTGTTAAAATAAATACAATAAACTTAATATTTCTTAGTTTCTTAATATTTCTAATCATAAGATTTTACAAGCAAGAAAAAAGGTAGAAAAGAAAACAACTATGTATTGACGAGTTAAACGAGAAAATTACTTGCTGTTTTTATACGCAGATTTGAATCGATTCAAGGTGGGTGATTTCTTGACTTCAGCGCTAAGTTTGTCCTATAATTGTGCCCATCTGTAAGCAAAGCACCGTTGACCACTGCAAGTTTTAAGGCGAGGCAGCTTAAGGCCTGTATTAGTATTACGAAGCTCTCTAACACAAACATCTGACAACCTATCGAACAGAGCTTTAAAGTAATTGGGAGCTTCGTTGTTAATCGACCTGCACACCATCCTAGCAGTTTCCGTTTCAATGAGTTCTTTGACTGTTAGCCATCCTAGTTCCTTCAGGAGTGGTTACGAAGACGCATCGTAAGGGCTGCTAGTAGCAATCCTTGCGGCACGGTTTTGTAGTTTCTGTAGTCTATTTAACGCGGTGGTACTACAGACTCCCCAACACAGACCAGCAGGATCGGAAATATGGCTCAATGAGACTTCTGTACATTGATTGAATCGTAGTTGAGGGAAGATGTCTTTTCGCATAGCGTAACATACCAATCCCTTTTGAAATCTTTTCAGTCACAGCGGAAATGTGATCATCCCAACTTAGAAATTGGTCGACTTCAATCTCCAGGTATTTTATGTGTTTAACTATGGAAACTGGTTCTTCACCAACAACTATTTGTAATTTTTGCGTTTCATAATTTTCAAGGTCTTTCAGCTTCTTTGTACCTCCTATGAGGAGATTTTGTGTCTTGGCCACGTCGAGAGACAACTTATCTGATTCCAACCAGGTTTTTAAATAAATAAGGTCCGAATTAACACTTTCGTTTATGGTGGGGATGGCATCCGAGGAAAACGAGATGCTGGTATCATCGGCATACATAGTCACTTCAGAATAATTTAGTGATAGGGGTAGGTCGTTGATGTATAGTAAAAAGAGGAGGGGCCCTAGGCATGAACCTTGTGGAAAACCACATGTAACGTCCCCAGAGTTCAGAAGTTCAGACATCTGCCCATTCACCCTACAACACTGTTTTCTGTTCGAAAGGTATGAACGAAACCAACGAAATTCCTTTTCTCTTATACCGTACAGGTCCGTAAGCATGCAAATTAGCAATAAGGAGATCGTGTTTGGCGCAATCGAAAGCCGTGGAAAGATCCATAAAGATAAGCTTCTTGAGAAGAATCTCATGATTTACTGTGTCAAAGGCCTTCTTAAGATCTATGAATGTCACTGACGTGAATTTGCCTTTGTCTATATTTAAATACCAGTCATTCGTGCACTTTAGTAAACAAGATAAAACTGAATGCAACATTCTGAATCATGACTGCTTCGAATAAAGAAGCTTGTTATCGTTAAGAAAAGAATACATCTGTTCAAAAACAAGTTGAACAACAGGCAAAACTGAGATCGGTCAATGATTCGACTGATCATCAATTGGACCAGAGCATACAGCTCAAATCCTTACTGGTTGCTGAAGCACGCGGAAATCATCCAATTTCATGGTAGTCAGCCAATCAAATAGCCCCTTTCTAACCACGTGATACCAAACTGGCCGTTCGAAGTGAATTTTTGAGTACCCTCACGAAAGTTGAAATGGCTACTAAGTTACAATAATTACATGGAATTTTCTTTGATAAATCAGTAGAAGGGATGCCCCTCTACAGTTTGTAGCGTGCTTGCAATAATATCTCATTTGGAGCCGAAATTATGGTCATTTTCCGGTCGAAGAATATTGACATTCGTTCAAAAATCGATAAAAGTCGCTGCAAATGAGATATAAGGATAAAAATCTCAGCGATTATGGATATTGCCCTAAGCAATAACCCAAGCACTGTCCCTTCAATTGCATCTCAAAATCTCAGGTAATTTTCAACGATTTCTGCCAGAATTGTGATCTGGGCCTAAACTTCTTACCGATTAAAACCCATTCGTTGACCTCAAAAGGGCTTAGTTTGTATTCTTGAGCTAAATGATTCACTTACCAACGACTCAATGATCTATTTGGCTTCATTTTCCACTTAGATGCCTCCAAATTTCGTTTAAAACATCCAGTCTTGAGCAACTTCTTGCAAATTTGTCTCGTTCCATATTTTCTCTGCAAGCGCCAGCAATCTCCTCAAAAACGTCTCATCGATAGGCTTTGTGCTACAGATAATGCGATTCGATACAGTTCATACACTCGTAAATAGATATGGTATTGCCTGATTTGCTCTATTCATTCAAATGGAAACAAAAAGAGATAAAACAGTTTTTGGCTGTTTGGTTCACCAATGAATAGATCTTACACAAAACAACAAAGCAACAAAAAGTTTGTGCAAGAAATGTTTCAAATCTATTCATGCGTCCATAAGTTAAACAAAAGGTTAACAGGGGTAAACTTTCAATACAACAAAACATTTAGTTTTGTTGTTTTGTGTAAGATCTGTTCATTGGTGAATCAAACAGCCAAAAATATTTTATCCTGTTTGTTTCCATTTGAATGAATTGAGCAAAATCAGGCGTGCCATATCTATTTACGAGTGTATGAACTGTATCGAATCGCATTATCTCTAGCACAAAGCCTATCGATGCGAAGTTTTTTGAGGAGATTGCTGGCGCTTGCAGAGAAAATATGGAACGAGACAAATTTGCAAGAAGTTGCTCAAGACTGGATGTTTTAAACGAAATTTGGAGACATCTAAATGGAAAATGAAGCCAAATAGATCATTGAGTCGTTGGTAAGTGAATCATTTAGCTCAAGAATACAAATTAAGCCCTTTTGGGGTTAACGAATGAGTTTTAATCGGTAAGAAGTTTAGGCCCAGATCACATTTCTGGTAGAAATCGTTGAAAATCACCTGCGACTTTGAGGTGTAATTGAAGGGACAGTGCTTGGGTTATTGCTTAGGGCAATATCCATAATCGCTGAGACTTTTATCCTTATATCTCATTTGCAGCGACTTTTATCGATGTTTGAACGAATGTCAATATTCTTCGACCGGAAAATGACTGTAATTTCGGCTCTAAATGAGATATTTTTCCAAGCACGCTACAAACTGTAGAGTGGCATCCCTTCTACTGATTTATCAAAGAAAATTCCATGTAATTATTGTAACTTAGTAGCCATTTCAATTTTCGTGAGGGTACTCAAGAATTCACTTCAAACGGCCAGTTTGGTATCACGTGGTTAGAAAGGGGCTATTTGATTGGCTCAATACCGTGAAATTGGATGATTTCCGCGAGCTTTCAGCAACCAGTAAGGATTTGAGCTGTATGCTTTGGACCAGTTTTATGAATAGGTGCAACACGGGCAATTTTCCAACTGTCGGGGAATAGCCCCTGAGACATAGATAGATTGAAAAGTTGGCTCAGAGGACGGGCAAGGATGGGCATCCCAATTTTGAGAAAACAGCTGGAAATGAGATCTAGGCCAAAGCCCTTGGAAGTCTGAAACAAGCCTGTCCTAGCAACAATAGGATGTTTCTGCCTGTCCATGCAAAGTTTGTCTCCCCTGGGTAAAGCTGTTAAGCCACTTTCAATTCTCTTCCAAGTCTTAAAGTTATATTGGTTTTGTTGTTCTTTCATTACAATTTCAATCTTTGTACTACCTTTAACACTAACAATACATTTTCTTGCGTTACATTCTGTGGCGACACAGTTATACTTCTTGCCTTTGTTCGCCCGCATGCACTGCCTTGCGAAGGTAGCAATTTACACTGCCGTAGAACTCCTCAAGAGAGCACGCAATGGCTGATCTTCAGAACGATTCTGCTTAGTGGTGATGTTGAAACTAACCCCGGTCCTGAAACGCTTGATTTTTGCTGCTGGAATCTAAATAGCATTACTGCGTATGACTTTTTACGAGTCTCTCTTTTAGAGGCTTACAACTCAGTGTATAATTACGATATAATCGGGATTGTAGAAACTCACCTTGACAGCACTATTGATGATGATGACAGGCTAGCACTATATGGCTACACCTTTATTAACAGTAACCATCCACAAAATGTGAGAAGGGGTGGCGTTGGGTTGTATGTCAAAGACTCCCTTCCATCAACAAATCGTTCTGATTTGGCAACTCTCCCTGAATGTGCTGTATGTGAAATCCAGTTGAACAGAAAAAAACATTTTTTCGTCGTTATCTATAGAAGTCCAAGTCAGGACCAGAGTGATTTCGATAATTTCTCAATTAACTTTGAGCTTTTGCTATCCAAAATGCAGGCTGAAAATCCTTTTTGTGTAGTTATCACCGGTGATTTTAATTGCCGATCAACTCAGTGGTGGAAGGATGACATTGAAAATACCGAGGGGAAGTCATTTGAGCCATTAACATCTGATATTGGTCTTCATCAGTTGATTTCAGAGCCAACGCATATCATGGGCGATTCTAAGTCTTGCATTGACTTAATTTTCACAGATCAACCTAACCTTATTGTCGAATCTGGTGTTCATCCGTCTCTACATGAACAATGTCATCATCTCATCGTTTATGGTAAATTATCTGTTTCGAACGTTGCACTACCACCGTACACCCGGAGGATTTGGTATTACGATAGAGCAGACTTTGTAGCTATCATGAAGGGTATTGAAATGTTTCATTGGCAAGAGCATCTGGGGAAAATTGCATGCCCCAATGAACAGGTTAAGTTTCTCAACGAAGTTCTTCTCAATATCTATTCAAATTTCATACCCAATAGGGTTAAAACGATTAGACCTCGCCAAGCACCCTGGATAACGCAAACTGTTAAGAACTTCCTTAGGAAGAAGAATCGTGCCTATAAAAGCTTCATGAGAAACGGTCAACCAGATGAAAAACTTGAGGGAATACAGAAGATGATATCAGAAGGTTCCAGACTGATTGACGATGCCAAGCGAAATTATTTTCTCAAGGCAGGGAAAACTCTTGCAAGTCCTGGAACATCCAGCAAAACATATTGGTCCTTAATCAACACTGTGCTAAATAAGGCTAAGATTCCAATAATCCCTCCACTCCTCGAAAATGGGCTATTTATAACTGACTTCACTGAAAAGGCACAATTATTCAATGATTACTTCATACTTCAATGTACGACGATTGACACGGGGAGTGAAATTCCACAACAAACCCCAGTTACTACTACTCTCATAAATGACTTTGTAATATCTGAAGAAAAAATACTGAAAATCATAAGAGCACTTAATCCTAATAAGGCACACGGGTGGGATGAAATATCTGTAAGAATGATAAAATTAAGTGATGCTGCATTAGTTCCTCCACTAAAGATAATATTCACAAACTGTTTGAGGCGTGGTATATTTCCTCAAATTTGGAAGCATGCAAATGTTGTGCCTGTTCATAAGAAGAATGAGAAAAATGTGAAAGCGAACTATCGTCCAATTTCTCTTCTTCCAGTCTTTGGGAAAATACTTGAGAAACTCATCTACGACTCTTTATATTCTCATCTTGTGTCATGTGAGCTACTCAACCCAAATCAATCAGGTTTGCGTCCCGGAGACTCAACAGTTAACCAAATGATTTCCATAACGCATACAATCTTTGAAGCGTTTGATTGCAATCCCCCCCTTGATGTTCGCTCTGTGTATCTCGATATCTCTAAAGCATTTGATAGGGTTTGGCACGATGGTTTGGTCTATAAACTAAAGCGCTGCGGTGTCTCAGGTCAGTTACTGTTTATTATTCAAAGCTTTCTAAAGGACAGAAAACAGCGAACCGTTCTGAACGGGCATTGTTCCACTTGGGGGGATGTCTCAGCTGGAGTACCACAAGGTTCTATCCTAGGGCCCTTGTTTTTCCTTGTGTACATAAATGATTTAACCAATGACTTGAAGTGTAACGTCAAGCTTTTCGCCGATGATACATCGTTATTTACAGTGGTCCATGATACCATTGCTGCTGCCGACGACATGAACCATGACTTGGAGCTAATAAGACATTGGGCTCATGACTGGAGGATGTCATTTAACCCAGATCCGCAGAAGCAAGCTGTTGAATTAATTCTTTCAAAGAAACGAATCGAAGTTGACCATCCAGAAATTCGCTTTAACAACATACCAGTTATGAGAGTAGATGATCATAAACACTTAGGAATTATCTTGGATTCAAAATTGTCTTTTTCTACTCATATCAAATCAGCTATTTCTAAAACAAGAAAGGGTATTGGCTTGCTGAGATATCTCTCCAGGTATTTGCCCATGCACACTCTAAATGAATTATACAAGCTTTATGTAAGACCCCATCTAGACTATGGGGATGTTATTTACCATATTCCGGCAAAAGTATGTGATTTTAGTAGTAACATCACTTTACCAAGCCTTATGGAAAAATTAGAATCTGTACAGTATTCTGCTGCCAGGGCTATTACGGGAACATGGAGAGGAACATCGCAAGAAAAGTTGTACACAGAACTTGGTTGGGAATCACTAAATTGCCGAAGGTGGAGCAGACGCCTTACTTTGTTCTATAAGATTCTGAATAATCTTACCCCAAGTTACATGAAGGATCCTTTTCCACCTCAGCGACCGTTGCAATACTGTCTTCGCAACCAAGATGTCATTGGGCGAATAAAGGCCAGAACAGAAAAATTTCAAAGTAGCTTCTATCCTCACTGTTTATCTGAATGGAATAAACTTGATCCTGAAATTAGACTTGCACCGTCGGTTGCTGTTTTTAAGAAAAAACTCCTCTCAATAATCCGACCCCCTGCTAAGTCCTTTTTTGGAATACATGACCCAATAGGTTTATCCCACCTTTGTCAATTGAGGGTTGGTCTCAGCAAACTAAACTTTCACAAATTCAAGCATAATTTTAGGGACACTATAAACCCATTGTGCCCATCGAACGATGGCATCGAGGATACGGAACATTTCTTGTTGCTCTGCCCTTCCTTTGCAGTGCCGCGAAGAGGTCTTCTCACTGGAGTGTTAGCTCTGTTACGGCCATATGGGTATGTCAGCAATTCTAACGAGGCCCTCATGCAAGTCTTACTGTATGGTGATAAGAACCTTCCTAATGACCTCAATAAAAGCATACTTCTTCTAACTTTAAATTTTATCCACCAAACTGGTCGACTTGATTAGAATATATCAAACTCCATCCTAAGCTTTTCAACCAGCATAGCCTCTTTAGCAAATTTTTGTTGTTGTAGTCACGTGTATTGTTTGATTTATTCTTTCTTTCGTCTCGTTTTAACGTCAGTAGTTTTTACCTTTATGTTTTGGCTGCAGGGTAGACTAAATGCTTTTGCTCCTTGCGGTATCGTTCTAGTAGTATAGTAGAGTAATTTTGTAAGTAGAGTAGTTAGTAAAGTAATTTTGTTAGTAGAGTATTAAGTAAAATATCATTGTAAACTTTTATTGGAATAAAAAAAAAAAAAAAAAAAAAGTCTTAAACTTGCTTATAGCTTTGACAAGTTTTTGGGGCGATATTTGAGAAAAAGAAAACGACACTTTTTCTGGATTTACAGTAAAATCTCCTTCGAGTAGAGAGTTCTTGGTATGTGGGATTTTCGTACTAAGTTGATCACCAACAGTGCAAAAGAAATTAATCATCTTGTTTGCTATATCTTGCGGATTTGAGACACGCTCATCACCATCAGATAGGGAGCTAATCATTGTCGTTTTTGATCGCTTATTTACTAGTTTGTTAATTGTTGCCCATGTTTCTTTCAAGTGTCCTTCGAACGCTTTCATCTTGTCAGTAAAGTAGTCCCTCTGTAGTCTTTTACAAGTGCTATTCACTTTATTTCTAAGTTGTTTGTAGGCTGCCACGCGAACCTCTGATTTTTCTTGACTGCTGCCATCTTAAGCTTATCCCTTGATCTAAACATACGTTTCAGGTCAGAGGTAAGCCATGGGCTATATCTCTCAGAGACGCGTCTCTCACGAATAGGGGCGTGCTTCTGTATAATCATGGCAAGCATATTGGTCCATTCCTCCACAGTAACGTTGATATCAGTAGAACAAAGAAGCAGAGACTGCCAATCAACAGAGGCTAAGTCTGACAAAAAGAGCTCCTTGTCAAAATTTTGTATTTGCCCAGTTTTTATGACTTTGTGCTGTTTAGTTACACCACCGTGAAATTTTCTGACAGCGTACACAAGGTAGTGATCACTGAGAGCTACCCTAAATACACCAGACTCAACAATGTCGTTGAGATAACTCACAGCAATGTGATCAAGGAGGGTTGAAGTTTCTGCTTTTTTCTCGTGTGGGTTCTTTGATTAACTGCTCAAGTCTAAACGATTGATAGATATCATTAATAGTACCTCCTCAAAGGGGGATTACTCAGTTATATTTAGGATAGGGGTGCTCAATTTTGGGTACAAAGCATCAGCCCAAAAAATAATTTCTGGCATGGAAACAGACCTAAAGAAAGTAATTTTTCAAATCCAACATACCCAAGGCACATGCAGTCAGTATAATAAAATCTTTGGGAAAGTGCCCTAACTCGTTGGATCTCTCATATCTAATAGGATAGCTATGTATTTTGTATTTTGAATTTATCAAATGTTACTTGATTTTAAATTTTGTTGGTAAAGAGCCTTTTCTCCAATTTTTGCCTTTCTCAATATTTGATACCAAAAAAAGTAATGCAGAATTTCAAGAACCCCCAAAAATAACTGTACAAATGGTTGACCCAAACAAGTAAGATTTACACAAATTTTAGACCCAAAATAGTAACCAGAGCATCCCTATCCTAGATATGCTTGAGCCAGACTGCTAATTATGTTGTGCATCTTCCACATGCAATTCCAGGAAGAAAATAGTTTCATTGTTTAAAGAATGGCCAGGCACGAATCATCTGTGCGCACTTTGCAAACTTATCAGTCTGGCATTTGAGTACCTCCTGGGCCCCCCTGGTCCTGCTTCGCCCCCAATAGACCAACGGAAATTTGCTGACTGGTGGATTCAATGATGTGACTAACATACTTGTTGATCCTCTTCAAATATTACAATAAAGACAACGTAGAAGCAGGTCTATTTATCATGAATTAAACGCCTTCAAAAAAAGCTATTGAAAAAGCCAAAATTGATTCAGCTAGTAGTAAGACAAAGCCAAAAAGTAAACCTGTTAAAACTTTCAAAGGGCAATCACATGCAAATAATCTTTCAAAAGTTACAATGGCTAGAATTGCTGGATATACCCTATTCCTTTGCTGGATATAAATAGTGCAAATCAAATAACAACTGCATATTTATGTATGGTGTGGGCATTTATATGTTGTGCAAATCAAATAACTGTATAATACAGCAGGAGTGTGGGACTGAAAATTGAGGAGACAATTATTTCATTTTGAAATCTATTAGCTAGATGTTAAAAGGAACAATTACATAGCAAGGTAATTATTGAACCCTTATGTTTGATCTTTGAGAGGTGCAAAGAGACTGGAATCTACCCATCTTCTTGGAAAAAGGCAAACGTTGTTCCAGTTCATAAAAAGGGGAGTCGGCAAAGCAAAAATAACTATCGTCCGATCTCTTTGCTTCCCATTTTTTCGAAACTGTTTGAGAAACAGCTTCTTGATGTGATTTACGATCATTTGTGTGCAAATCAACTATTAACGCCTAACCAGTCGGGTTTTCGGCCAGGAGACTCTACCACATAAATCAGTTGCTATTCATAACACGTAAGATCTATTGCGCGTTTGATGAGATGCCAAGTAAAGAAACGCGTGCAGTATTTCTTGACTTATCTAAGGCGTTTGATAGGGTGTGGCATGAAGGACTCATTCACAAGCTGAAATGTAACGGGGTATCTGGTAATATGCTAGCACTTATTAGCAGTTTCTTAACGGATCGGAAACAAAGGGTTGTTTTAAATGGAAAGACTTCTGAATGCTGAATGGAAGGATGTTCTTGGAGGTGTACCCCAAGGATCTATGCTAGGGCCTTTATTCTTTCTGGTGTATATAAATGATCTCTGTGACAACTTGAATTGCGATGATGCGGAGGATGCTTCCTTGTTTCCGTAATTGAAAACGAAATCGTTGGTGCTGAAGAACTGAACAGAGATCTTGAAAAAATAAGGATTTGGGCTTGGCAGTGGAAAATGCAATTTAATGCAGATAAAACAGAGGAAGTCATATTTTCCACCAAAAGAGCTAGGATTGTCCATCCACCATTAACATTAAGGTAACGATGAAATCAAACGGGAAAATGAGCACAAGCATTTGGGAATTGTATTAAACTCAAAGTTAAATTTTCAAAATCAAATCAGAGCAGCCATCTTAAAGGCTAGAAGAGGTATTAGTCTGATACGATATCTTTCAAAGAATATCTCCAGAAATATTCTTAATCTATCTTATAAATTATACGTGAGGCCTCACCTTGACTATGGCGATATATCATAGGTATGACCCAGAAATGCGACTAGGTTTTACACAAAAATTAGAACAAACCCAGTATTCTGCAGCCCTGGCTGTTTCTGGTGCATGGAAAGGTACACATAGGCAAAGGCTTTACAATGAGTTGGGATGGGAATCCCTTTACAGTACAAGGTGGTATCGTCGTTTACGTCATTTTTTTTCAACCTCAAAACTAAACGGGTCCCTATATAATAATAATAATAGTAATGATAATAATAATAATAATAATGGAAACTTTCATTCAAAACAATTTAAAATACAATAAAAGCTAAAACCTAGTCTATCCAGCCAACTCTCCAAAATTGGGCATTGGTTGCATACTCACACAGTTCAAAAGTAATATCAATAATGTCCTTATATACTACCATTAAAAGCTTAAAAGTTCGGGGGATGTCCATTCTTTATTTCTTAGACAAAATATATAGTACGATGATCTTATACAAATATTTGTTATTCGCTTAGTGAGGAACAGAATTTCATTCTCTGGTACCCTTATAGAACGTAAAAGATCGAAAAAGTTTCTGCTGTCTTTCTCTATGAAACCGCAAGCACCCATGGACACATTAACATAACGAACGTCATCATATTTCGGTAGCAAGTTTGACTTCAACGTTTTGTATTTGTCGCGTTTTCTTTTGCTGTTTCCCTCCATATTTGTTTCAAAACCAATGGTAAGTTCTATGATGGTGACGACTTTCTGCTGAACGACAACAATGTCAGGCCTTTCATTATTACCTGTTACGATGCATGGGGATGCAAAGGATGGTATATCCGCGTATACATTCTTGCAGAATCTAGACAATGTATTCGCTATGTAACTGAGGACGGAGTCATGTCGCCATGTGTATCTCCCTTGGTCAAGAGAACTCTTGCACCCTGCAACCACGTGACCCAGAGTTTGGTTGTGGTGGCACAGCTGACATGCCTTGTTCCCTGAGTGACCCCACATAAACATGTTACTCATATTTGGCAGTGTATTGTTCAAGTATCTGATGGTAAAATTATAAATGTTTTTCGGCAAACTTTTTTGCACTGACATCCAAGCGGCTTTAGTATTTGCTAAGATAGAGTCCCAAACATAACGAATTACTAGTCCTTGTGTTGTGAGATTTTCTTTTATCTTGTTAGTGATGTCATTTCTGATGGATTTAATGACACTCTCTGTACTATTAAAGGTGTCATACTGCTTACTTTTATCACTGGAAACTTGCACCAAGTTATTTATGTCGTGATTGCAAGAATTTTTCAGGCACTGTCTCATGACTACTTGGCACTGTTTGAATTTAGTGCTAATGTCCATAATGTTAAGACCAAATTGACTATTTGTCAGCATGACGATGGATAATGTCCCGGATGCAGGGATTTCAAACAATCTACGAAGGTAGTTATGAGCAAGAGTGTCCAAATTGTTGATAATCCACGTTTGGTCGATATCAAAATAATCACGTTTGGTCAAAATAATAATAATAATAATAATATAAAAACAAACACTGTTGGATTACGTAAACGTTTCGATTAAAATCTTCATCAGTATAAAAAACTTTACATGGCAGCCGAGCATTTAAGACATTACGTTGTTTACACCTAAAATTATTTACATGGTGATAATGCTAAATTTACAATTGGTCTATCTGAAAAATCTTATAACAAACAATAGAATTTTTGCTGCTTTGCACAAGTTAAAATATTTTCTAGTGTCCTTTGTGAGTTAGAAAAGGGACTGGGAGCTCTTAAACTTATACTGGAAACTTTTCTACTCCCCCAAGTGACCCTCCGAAAAATTCGCATACTGCTTAACTCTTCTTTTAGCAGTAGCTGAATCCCAGATAATTATACAAAAACTTTTTTCCTTTGTGAATTTGAGAAAGACTGGAAGCTCTTTGAACTCATACTGGATCTTTTTAGATTACACTGGCAACCCTGCAGCTACCCCAAGTGACCCCCCGAGAGAACAGCACACTGCTTAACTCTTCTTTTAGCAATAGCTGAATCCCACGAGAAGCCACAAAGGGCAAACACAAAACAGACGCCAGTATAACCTCTTGGGACAATCAGATACAATGGTAGAACCTAAGCCGTTCCGCATGCAAACACGTCTAATTCTACATCTGCAGCTCTTTCTTTGAGACCCTTTGGCGCAAAAGTTTCAAGTCGATATTGCCAAAACAACTCCCTCCTACGAAGCGAAAAAACATCATCAGCCCCATCTATGATTTTAATCCCAACCCGAAAATTTCCGTTGTGTCCGTTTTCAAAAAAATGACTGAAAAAACTTGCCTGTGGAACAGGTTTCCCCTTATCAAGAGAGTTTTCGTTGTGTTTGCGTGCATATGTTCTAAAATAGGATTTGTAAACATTGAACCTTTGCCGAAATTTCGTCTTAGTACTCCCGACATACTTCATGTTGCATGACTCACATTGCAATAGATAAACCACATGATCAGAGTTGCAATCAAATCGCCCCGAGAAGTTTTTGAAAGACCTCGTAGAGTCAGAATTTTGAAACGTATCCCCCTCCTTCATCAAAGGGCAAATTTGGCAACTCCTTCTACCATTGCACCTGAAAGTGCCTTTTTCCATCAACTCTTCATCGATACTTGGCAGCTTAGCTCGCACGAGTATGTCTTTCAAGCTTTTTGCCCTCCTAAACGTTACAAATATTTTGTCCTTAAAAACTTCCTTGTGTTCCATGTCTACCAATAACACATTTTGGTTTTCGCGAAGGATTTCATAAACTTTGTGCATGTGCATAACTTATTATTATTAATAATAAGTTAATAATAATAATAATAATAATAATAATAATAATAATAATAATAATAATAATAATAATAATAATAATAATAATAATAACTATAATAATAATAATAATAATAATAATAAAGGGCTGAAGGAGGGCGGGGACTTAAGAGTGTTGAAGAGGTTGTAGAATTAGAGAAAGTAAGTCTTGGCTATTACCTGGGGCAGACAGAAGAAACTCTACTTAAGGAGGTGGTGAGAGATGGGTTATTTACAGAGTCAGTAGAACCAAAGAGGAAAAAACAGGAAATCATGAAAAGACGGAAAGCAAACTTTGACGAAAAGAAGCTCCATTCAGTGTTTTTCAAAGAAACAAAAGAGGTTAGGGATGACAAGGATAGCTGGCTGTGGTTACAGAAAGGGGTATTAAAGAAAGAGACAGAAGGATTAATACTAGCAGCACAGGAGCAGGCATTACGGGTAAATTGGATCAAGAAAATGATAGATAAACAAGACTGTTCAACCAAATGCAGAATGTGCGATGAACGAGACGAGACTGTAGCACACATTGTATCTGAATGCTCACAGTTAGCCCAAAATGATTACAAGAAGTGCAGACATGACAAAATTGCCGCAATAATCCATTGGAACTATTGCAAGAAATTTGGTTTTGCATGCACGGAGAAATACTATGAGCATTTTGTGGAAACAAAGATGAAAGTCCTTGAAAACGATGAAGTTAAGCTGTTATGGGATTTTTCTATACAAACTGAAAAGAGAATAGAGCATAACAAGCCAGATATTGTGGTCCTAGATAAGAAGCAGAAGTTGTGCCTCATCATTGATGTTGCATGACCGTTCGACACCAGAATCAAGAAAAAAGAGCAAGAAAAGATAGAATACTACAATGACTTGAAATACGAAATTTTGAAATGTTGGAACAAAGAAGTAGATAAAGTCATGATCATACCAATCGTCATAGGGGCTTTGGGAAGTGTGACAAATAATGTAAGAAAAAACCTTGACAAGGTAGACCTGCACCTGGGGGTTGATGCCATTCAAAAAACATGTCTTCTAGGGACAGCGCGAATTCTACGAAAGGTCCTCGATACAAAGTAAAGAACAAAGGAGTACTGTACAGAAGGACAATAATAAGAAGAAGGACAGAAGTGCTTCCCATCCTAGACCACGGGTAGTGATTCGATGAGAAACATAATTTAGACAATTAGCCGGTTGTTAGATCAATACCATGTAAAAGCAGAATAATAATAATAATAATAATAATCATCATCATAATAATAATAATGATGATGATAATAATAATAATAATGTAATGAAATTATGAAAGGTCTTGAAGTGGAGGGGTACAAATATTTAGGAATTTTAGAGATCGACAACGTAAAACATGAAGAAATGAAGGTGAAACTCAAGAAGGAATGTATCAGGCGGGTTAGATCAATACTGAAATCCAAGCTGAATGGTGGAAACATCATCCAAGCAATAAATGCCAGGGCTGTATCAATCATCAGATACGGTGCAGGAATAATTAGCTGGAGGATAGATGAGCTGAAAGCCGTCGATAGGAAAACCAGAAAGTTGCTAACAATATATAGAGCATTGCACCCGCAGGCGGATGTTGACAGACTCTATTACAAAAAAGCAGACGGTGGAAGGGGCTTAATCAGTGTTGAGGATTGCGTTGAGATCGAGGTAAACAGTTTGTATAGCTATATAGAGCTGAGCAAAGAACCATTTTTAAAAGCAGTAAGGGAAGAAAACTTGTTGGGCTCTGGAATGCCAAAGGAAGCAATCAGGGTAAAAAGAATGGAATCTTATAAAGAGAAGGTTCTACATGGCCAGTATGAGAAGTTGACTGCAGGCATAAGAAGTTCTGATTCATGGGAATGGCTGAGGAAAGGTACGCTGAAGAAGGAGACAGAGGGGATGTTGATGGCAGCCCAAGATCAGGCGTTGAGGACGAATGCTATAAAGAGCCGCATAGATAAACAGGATGTTTCACCTGTTTGCAGAATGTGTGGAAAAAGAGAAGAGTCTATTGTGCATGTAGTGGCTGAATGTGAAAAATTGGCCCAGAGCCAGGACAAGAATTGGCGGCATGATAGAGTTGGGAAAGTAATTCACTGGGAGCTTTGCAAGAAATATGGGTTCGATTGTACAGAGAAATGGTATGATCATATTCCAGAAGGTGTTTTAGAGAATGAAAAGTCAAAGATCTTGTGGGATTTTAGAATTCAAACGGATCAGCAATTGAATCACAACCGACCTGACATCGTAATACACGATAAAGAGAAAAATGAATGCAAAATCATTGACGTTTCATGCCCGTTTGATGGAAGAGTGATCGAAAGAGAGGAGGAGAAGAGGGAAAAGTATGAAGATCTTAGAAGGGAAGTGGCAAAACTATGGAATGTCAGGAAAGTGGTGACAATACCAATCATCATCGGAGCTCTTGGTACGCTGAGCAAAAACTTTAAGAGATGTGTTGAGCAACTTGAAATGGGACAGATGACATCTTTATTACAAAAGACTTGTGTACTTGGCACGGCGAAGATAATTAGAAGGACTCTGGACACCTAAGATTGAGGGATTCAATCCGCTGCCCAGAAAAAGCCGCCAAACAACAAAAAGGCGTGAAGAAAGCTAGACCTGGATATGAGTTTGCTAAGAACGGAGAGAAAATAAACCATCTACTATACATGGATGACCTTAAGTTGTATGCCAGAAATGAAAGAGACCTTGATTCTCTTATTCAGTCAGTGAGGGTCTTTAGCAAGGACATTGGTATGCAGTTTGGGGTGAAAAAATGTGCAGTGTTGATTATGAAGAGGGGTCGACAGATTAAATCAGAAGGAGTAAAGATACCAGGAAGTAATGTCATCAAGTCACTTCAGGAGAATGATAGGTACAAGTATTTAGGGGTGCTGCAGAATGATGAGGTGATGGAAAAAGAGATGAAAGAGGTGGTCACAAAGGAGTACAAAAGAAGGGTTAGAAAGGTGCTTGAAACCAAACTAAATGGAGGTAATATCATAAAGGCTATTAACTCATGGGCGATTCCAGTACTGAGATACTCTGCTCCTTTTTTGAAGTGGAGAAAGACAGAGCTACAAGAACTAGATCGAAGAACAAGAAAACTTCTTACAATGCATAACGCACACCACCCTAAGAGTAATGTTGAGAGGATCTACATACCGAGAAAGGAAGTAGGTAGAGGCTTGTTAAATGTAGAAGATACCGTAAACACAGCCATTTTGGGCTTGGAAGAGTATGTTGTTGACAGCACTGAACGAATATTATCTGCAGCGAGAAACATCGAGGAAGTTACTGAAACAGCGAAAGGCTTCAAGAAAAGAAAGAAGAATGAAAGAAGAAGCAGCTGGAAGGAGAAAGAATTACATGGTCAGTATTTGAGACAAACCGAAGAAGTGGCAGGTCCTGAACGCTGGTTGTGGTTGAGAGATGGAAATTTGAAAAGGGAGACTGAATCATTAATAATATCCGCTCAGGAACAAGCTATCAGAACTAATGTAATAAAAGCAAAGATCGATAAGACCCAGATCGACAGCAAATGCAGAATGTGTGGAAAAGTGGACGAAAGTATCAACCATGTACTTAGTGAGTGTAGTAAATTAGTCCAAAAAGAATACAAGCGCAGACATGACTGGGTGGGTAAGAGAGTGCATTGGGATGTAAGCAAAGTCTGTGGATTTAAGGTAAAAGATAAATGGTATGAACATGAGCCTGAGGCTGTCATGGTGAATGATGACTATAGGATTTTATGGGATTTCTCCATAGAGACTGACCATACTATCGAAGCAAGAAGACCAGATATGATTGTGGAGGATAGAAGGAACAGTCATTGCAAGATCATTGACTTTGCAGTTCCGTATGACAATAGAGTTGACAACAAGGAAGCTGAGAAGATCGAAAAGTATCAAGATTTAGCCAGAGAGATAAAGAGACTGTGGAACACGCAAGTGAAAATCATCCCAGTTGTAGTTGGTGCCCTTGGCACAACGCCAAGGCTGCTACCGAAGAGACTGAAAGACATTGGAGTAGAGACCCGTATTATGGACTTGCAGAAAAGTGCCATCCTTTGTTCTGCAAGGATCCTAAGAAAAGTCCTTGAGGTTTGAGGAGACTTGTTGTCACCAAACCTCAAGGGAACATCTCTGCTAAGTATATTAGCATGTATTAACCAATAATAATAATAATAATAATAATGACTATAATAAAAATAATAATAAATTTCACAAAAATTTCACAAGTATGCATAAGTATATTAGATTGTACCTGATTGATTGTTTAGAAAATGGAACACCAACATGGATGACAAAAGGAAGAACGGTACTTATACAGAAAGATAAGGATAAAGGAAGAGATGCAAGTAATTATAGACCAATTACATGTCTGCCCTTGATGTGGAAATTGCTGACCGGTATGATAGCAGATCAAATGTATAACTATCTGGAGACAAATAATCTGCTACCGGAGGAACAGAAGGGGTGCAGAAAGCGCTCAAAAGGAACTGCTGATCTATTGTATATTGACAGAATGATCCTAAGAGAAGTACGAGCGAGGAAAAAGAACTTAGGCGTTGGTTGGATAGACTATCAAAAGGCATACGATAATGTAGCTCATTCATGGGTTTTGGAATGCCTGACAATACTCGGGATTAATGAGAAAGTTACCAGCTTTTTAAAGAATTCGATGAAATCCTGGGAAGTGGAATTGAAATGTGGAAATGAATCATTAGGAAATGTGAAAATCCGCAGGGGAATATTTCAGGGAGACTCGCTGTCTCCATTGCTTTTCGTGATCGCACTGATACCTTTAACTTACATTTTACGAAAGTCTAGACCTGGATATGAGTTTGCTAAGAACGGAGAGAAAATAAACCATCTATTATACATGGATGACCTTAAGTTGTATGCCAGAAATGAAAGAGACCTTGATTCTCTTATTCAGTCAGTGAGGGTCTTTAGCAAGGACATTGGTATGAAGTTTGGGGTGAAAAAATGTGCAGTGTTGATTATGAAGAGGGGTCGACAGATTAAATCAGAAGGAGTAAAGATACCAGGAAGTAATGTCATCAAGTCACTTCAGGAGAATGATGGGTACAAGTATTTAGGGGTGCTGCAGAATGATGGGGTGATGGAAAAAGAGATGAAAGAGGTGGTCACAAAGGAGTACAAAAGAAGGGTTAGAAAGGTGCTTGAAACCAAACTAAATGGAGGTAATATCATAAAGGCTATTAACTCATGGGCGATTCCAGTACTGAGATACTCTGCTCCTTTTTTGAAGTGGAGAAAGACAGAGCTACAAGAACTAGATCGAAGAACAAGAAAACTTCTTACAATGCATAACGCACACCACCCTAAGAGTAATGTTGAGAGGATCTACATACCGAGAAAGGAAGGAGGTAGAGGCTTGTTAAATGTAGAAGATACCGTAAACACAGCCATTTTGGGCTTGGAAGAGTATGTTGTTGACAGCACTGAACGAATATTATCTGCAGCGAGAAACATCGAGGAAGTTACTGAAACAGCGAAAGGCTTCAAGAAAAGAAAGAAGAATGAAAGAAGAAGCAGCTGGAAGGAGAAAGAATTACATGGTCAGTATTTGAGACAAACCGAAGAAGTGGCAGGTCCTGAACGCTGGTTGTGGTTGAGAGATGGAAATTTGAAAAGGGAGACTGAATCATTAATAATATCCGCTCAGGAACAAGCTATCAGAACTAATGTAATAAAAGCAAAGATCGATAAGACCCAGATCGACAGCAAATGCAGAATGTGTGGAAAAGTGGACGAAAGTATCAACCATGTACTTAGTGAGTGTAGTAAATTAGTCCAAAAAGAATACAAGCGCAGACGTGACTGGGTGGGTAAGAGAGTGCATTGGGATGTAAGCAAAGTCTGTGGATTTAAGGTAAAAGATAAATGGTATTAAAACATGAGCCTGAGGCTGTCATGGTGAATGATGACTATAGGATTTTATGGGATTTCTCCATAGAGACTGACCATACTATCGAAGCAAGAAGACCAGATATGATTGTGGAGGATAGAAGGAACAGTCATTGCAAGATCATTGACTTTGCAGTTCCGTATGACAATAGAGTTGACAACAAGGAAGCTGAGAAGATCGAAAAGTATCAAGATTTAGCCAGAGAGATAAAGAGACTGTGGAACACGCAAGTGAAAATCATCCCAGTTGTAGTTGGTGCCCTTGGCACCACGCCAAGGCTGCTACCGAAGAGACTGAAAGACATTGGAATAGAGACCCGTATTGTGGACTTGCAGAAAAGTGCCATCCTTTGTTCTGCAAGGATCCTAAGAAAAGTCCTTGAGGCTTGAGGAGACTTGTTGTCACCAAACCTCAAGGGAACATCTCTGCTAAGTATATTAGCATGTATTAACCAATAATAATAATAATGATAATAATAATAATAATAATAATAATAATAATAATAATAATAATCATAATAATAATAATAATAATGTAATGAAATTATGAAAGGTCTTGAAGTGGAGGGGTACAAATATTTAGGAATTTTAGAGATCGACAACGTAAAACATGAAGAAATGAAGGTGAAACTCAAGAAGGAATGTATCAGGCGGGTTAGATCAATACTGAAATCCAAGCTGAATGGTGGAAACATCATCCAAGCAATAAATGCCAGGGCTGTATCAATCATCAGATACGGTGCAGGAATAATTAGCTGGAGGGTAGATGAGCTGAAAGCCGTCGATAGGAAAACCAGAAAGTTGCTAACAATATATAGAGCATTGCACCCGCAGGCGGATGTTGACAGACTCTATTACAAAAAAGCAGACGGTGGCAGGGGCTTAATCAGTGTTGAGGATTGCGTTGAGATCGAGGTAAACAGTTTGTATAGCTATATAGAGCTGAGCAAAGAACCATTTTTAAAAGCAGTAAGGGAAGAAAACTTGTTGGGCTCTGGAATGCCAAAGGAAGCAATCAGGGTAAAAAGAATGGAATCTTATAAAGAGAAGGTTCTACATGGCCAGTATGAGAAGTTGACTGCAGGCATAAGAAGTTCTGATTCATGGGAATGGCTGAGGAAAGGTACGCTGAAGAAGGAGACAGAGGGGATGTTGATGGCAGCCCAAGATCAGGCGTTGAGGACGAATGCTATAAAGAGCCGCATAGATAAACAGGATGTTTCACCTGTTTGCAGAATGTGTGGAAAAAGAGAAGAGTCTATTGTGCATGTAGTGGCTGAATGTGAAAAATTGGCCCAGAGCCAGGACAAGAATTGGCGGCATGATAGAGTTGGGAAAGTAATTCACTGGGAGCTTTGCAAGAAATATGGGTTCGATTGTACAGAGAAATGGTATGATCATATTCCAGAAGGTGTTTTAGAGAATGAAAAGTCAAAGATCTTGTGGGATTTTAGAATTCAAACGGATCAGCAATTGAATCACAACCGACCTGACATCGTAATACACGATAAAGAGAAAAATGAATGCAAAATCATTGACGATTCATGCCCGTTTGATGGAAGAGTGATCGAAAGAGAGGAGGAGAAGAGGGAAAAGTATGAAGATCTTAGAAGGAAAGTGGCAAAACTATGGAATGTCAGGAAAGTGGTGACAATACCAATCATCATCGGAGCTCTTGGTACGCTGAGCAAAAACTTTAAGAGATATGTTGAGCAACTTGAAATGGGACAGATGACATCTTTATTACAAAAGACTTGTGTACTTGGCACGGCGAAGATAATTAGAAGGACTCTGGACACCTAAGATTGAGGGATTCAATCCGCTGCCCAGAAAAAGCCGCCAAACAACAAAAAGGCGTGAAGAAAGGACAATAATAATAATAATAATAATAATAATAATAATAATAATAATAATAATAATAATAATAATATAATAATAATGATAATAATAATAATAATAATTTGTTGACAGATGAGCAGAGAGGGTGTAGAAAACGGGCGAGGGGATCAAAGGACCAGTTACTGATTGATCGAATGGTATTGAGGAACTGTAAGAACAGACAAGTGGGACTTGCCATGGGCTGGATTGACTATAAGAAAGCCTATGACATGGTCCCACATTCGTGGATACGGAAATGCATGGAGATGTTTGGTGTGGCAGGAAATATGCAAAGATTTTTGAGTAAAAGTATGGACTATTGGCAGACAGATTTGAGATCAGGTGGAATAAACTTGGGAAATGTGAAGGTAAAAAGAGAAATCTTTCAGGGAGACAGTTTGTCACCTTTACTCTTTGTGCTGATATTGATTCCCTTAACAATGATATTGAGACATGTTAAGGCGGGGTATGATTTAGGGAAACAGTAAGGGAAGATAAATCATTTATTGTTTATGGGCGATCTTAAACTTTTCGGTAAGACAGAGGGACAACTAGAAACACTGATAAACTCTGTGAGGGTATTTAGCTCTGACATCAATATGGAATTTGGGATAGAAAAATGTGGCATGACTGGTGATGAAGAAAGGCAAATATGCAAAGAGCGATGGTATTAAGCTTCCAAATGAGAAAGAAATCCAGGAGATCGATTTAGAGAAAGGTTACAAGTACTTGGGAGTACTAGAGGCTGATGTAATCAAAGATAAAGATATGAAGGAAAGGATTGAGAAAGAGTATGTGAGGCGTGTGAGGAAGATATTAAAGTCCAAGCTAAATGGAATGAATAGTATCTCAGCCATAAACTCCAGGGCAGTCTCTGTTGTGAGATATGGGGCTGGCATTATAAAGTGGACGAAGGAAGAACTTGAAAAGTTGGACAGAAAGACGCGTAAATTGTTAACGATCCACCGAGCTTTCCATTGCCGAGGAGATGTCGACAGACTATATGTTAAGAGAAGCAAAGGTGGTAGAGGATTGATTAGCGTGGAAGATTGTGTGAATACAGAAATCAATAGTTTGAGGAAACATATAGCAGAATATCTGAAGTAATGAATATCCGTTGGTTGCAGTGAAGAATGAACAATTACTAGGGGAGGGTAAAGAAAAGGCAACGATTCAGTTAGAAAGGCAGGAAAGATATAGAAATAAAAGCATACATGGCAGATTTTTTAAAGCTACAGATGACGTTAGGGATGAGAAAATGTGGGAATGGTTGAGGAAAAGCGGCATAAAGAAAGAGACTGAAGGTTTGTTAATGGCAGCGCAAGAACAGGCGATCAGAACGAAGTACATCAGGAAAGTCATAGACAAAGAGGACATTGATCCAAAGTGCAGGATGTGTGGTGAGCGGGATGAAACTGTAGCTCATATTTTAGCAGAGTGCAAGATGTTGGCACAGTGTCAGTATAAGAACTGGAGACATGATAAAGTGGCACAGGCTCTACATTGGGAAATTTGTAAGAAGTATGGGCTACCAGCAAGTGAGAAATGGTATGATCACCGCATTGAAACTGTTATGGAAAACGAGGAAGTCACAGTCATGTGGGATATGAAAATCCAGACAGACAAAGAGATTGAACACTGTAGACCTGACATAGTCATTCGATGTATTAAAAGCAGGAAATGTTACATTGTGGACGTCGCTTGCCCATTTGATACAAGGGTACAAGATAAGGAAGGAGAGGGAAAAGGATGAAAAATACCAAGATTTAAAACGGGAATTGAAGAGAATTTGGCAAAGTCAAGAAATAGTCACAATTCCAATCATCATAGGAACGCTAGGCACAGAAAGCAAAAACTTCGAACACTGGTTAAGGGAGTTAGACATCATGGTGAATTTCAGCACATTACAGAAAGCTTGTTTATTGGGATCAGCAAGAGTCATTAGAAAGGTTCTGGATACCTAAGGCCGTGGGAGATGGCTCGGTAATCAGTAGATTCAACCAGCAAAAACATTACATGCTGTGATAACTTCAGACATAATAATAATAATAATAATAATAATAATAATAATAATAATAATAATAATAATAATAATAATAATAATAATAATAATAATAATAATAATAATAATAATAATAATAATAATAATAATAATAAAAATAATAATAATAATAATAATAATAATAATAATAATAATAATAATAATAATAATAATAATAATAATAATAATGATATAAAAACACAACTGTTTATAAAATACGTTTCGATGATAAAATCTTCTTCAGTTTTTATATTCTTTTTTCTGTTTATTTTTGATGGTGGTTTTTGTTAAAATAATAATAATGATGATAATAATAATAATAATGATGATAATAATAATAATAATAATAATAATAATAATAATAATAATAATAATAATAATAATAATAATAATAATAATAATAATAATAATAATAATAATAATAATAATAATAATAATAATAAACCAACATGAAAGAAATAAGAAACTCCACTCAGTTACAAAAGAGGCACAGCGATACAGACGAGAACTAAACTTAGAAGATAGTGACAACGTAGATGCCACAATACCAACAAAAGCAGCGAAAAGTAGCAAAGGAAAAGCTAAGCAAGAAATTCTAAAACGAATGTTGAACCACTGGCAGGAAAAACCACTTCATGGCCAATACCCTAAACGTACCAAGGAAGCATATGTAGACCAGGAGAAAACGCATAAGTGGCTATGCAGCTCAGGACTGAAAGCAGAAACCGAAGGCTTTCTATTAGCGGCACAAGATCAATGTTTGCTCACAAGAAACTACCAGGCTAATATCCTACACAATGGAGTAGACCCCAAATGTAGACTCTGCGATGAGAATATTGAGACCATCGACCACATTATTTCTGGATGCTCTAAACTTGCTGCAACTGAGTACGTAACTAGACATGACAGAATAGGCCAGTATTTGCATTGGAACATTTGTTGTCATTACGAAATCCCGCACCCTACGAACTGGTATGAACATCACCCACAGCCAGCTACGGAAGGAGATAATGTCACCATTCTCTGGGATTTTACAATCCATACAGACAGGCAGATTAATGCGAATAGACCTGATATTGTTATCAAAGATCTGAAACAAAAAGCCTGCTTCCTGATAGATATGTCTGTGCCAGCTGATCGAAACATCTCGGTGAAAGAATACGAAAAGTTAGCAAAGTACAAGGACTTAGAAATAGAGATAAGCAGGATGTGGCAGCTAAGAACAATCACATTGCCAATAGTAGTTGGAGCATTAGGAATGTTATAGAAAGGATCCAGTGACTTCATTGATCAAATCCCGGGAAAATCGAGCATCTGTGAAGTTCAAAAAATTGCACTAACATCGACAGCCCATCTCTTGAGGAAATTCCTTTCAATGTAGTTATCGATTTGCGGAACCATCAAAAGATTATGATACTTGGTCAACTTTCCAGAAGGACTGTCATGACATAGTTGCTAGCCTTAAGTCTCTGGTAGTGACTCGGCTAGTAACTAAACATTACCTAAAATCAACGCTAAAAATTCAATTCATAATAATAATAATGATAATAATAATAATAATAATAATAATAATAATAATAATAATAATAATAATAATAATGATAATAATAATAATAATAATAATAATAATAATAATAATAATAATAATAATAATAATAATAATAATAATAATTGTCCTGGGTATGACATTAAACTGCATCCGGTTGTGGAGTTTCGACGTGGGATAATGAGGTTACCCTTTGCCACAACTACCTCCAGGTCACCCTTGAGCAAGGTGTAGTACCTGTCAGCTCTCCCCGAGGCCTTGAAATACCGGGTTGGCGTCCGGCGGGGGCTAGTCTGTCTCATGGGTGGGGGGGACTCTTTAGCTTTGGTTGGCAACCCTCCTAGAGATGGTGTCTCGATAAAAACACTGGTGGTTGTGTCACCTTATCACCACAATCCTCATTTTGAGTGTTATGACAGATGTTAATCTAACTCACAACTGCGTTAATGAGACTGGAACCCCAAGTGAAGGTCTCTCGCACGGCAGGTGTCCCATTGCACAGCAGGATGGGCCCGGTCGTCATCAAGCTACTGCTGCTAGGATCAGGAGGAGATGGTCTCAAAATGACAATAGAATTGTCATGGAATGCTATTATCGGAGTGAACCAAGAAAAATAGGTTACAGAAAAAGGATGCATCAACTATGGATTGACAGAGAGATGTTCCCAGTCACAGAGCAAAGACTGCTAGATCAGAAGAGCCAAATTGTACGGAAGCAATGGCTGTCTCGTTTAGAGCTTGAAGAGATTGCTAGAGCAGTGGAAGATGGAGAATATGGTGATATTGGGGGAGACTTAGAACAAGGAGAGGCCGAGAGATCAATCAGTCATGAAGAACCGGACATCCAAACGGAAAGAGATAGAACCGAGAATGATGTGTTCTGCTTGAAAGAAAGAGTGGATGTTACAGAAGAGGAGATCTGCTTATTGCAGCGCTTGAATGAAATGAGAAAAATGGATAGAACAAGGTTACCAGCCTTAAGAGGGATTGAAAGTGAAAAATTGCGGCAAGCTGTTAAGAAAATTGATGTGCTATTGGGAAAAATCAATGTAGATGATATTACAGATGTGAATGACCTGATATATTGTGCTTCAGCTGTTGTTGTAGAAAATCTTGGAGTAAAACGTGAAGGGGGAAAAAAGTCGAAGGAGCCATGGTGGAAAAGGAGACTAGAGGGTCAAGTTAAACAGCTAAATAAAGATCTCGGAAGGATTAATGCCATTCTTGAAAAGAAATCAGTGAAAGAGAAATACAAGGATGAGCTTGAGAGGAAGTATAAAATAAGAAGAAGAGGACTAGAAGTTGTGAAAGAAGAAATACGTCAAAAAATCAAAGCTAAGACGGGTAAGATTACAAGGTACCAACAAAGAGTAAGCCAGTATCAACAGAACAGACTTTTTAGAAATAATGAAGGCAGATTTTATCAACAACTGAATAATGAGAATAAACATCTTGAAAATGAGGTACCAGATGCTGAGACAGCAAGAAAATTTTGGTCAGATATTTGGAGCAAAGAGGTCCAACATAATAAGGACGCAAACTGGCTGCACGAGTTTAGAAATGAAGTAGAAAATACGTCAGTTCAAGAAAGAATAGATATTACAGATGAGAAAGTAAAAGATATGCTTAAGAGGATGCCGAACTGGAAAGCTCCAGGACCGGATGGTGTTCAGGGATTTTGGCTCAAAAATTTCACAAGTATGCATAAGTATATTAGATTGTACCTGATTGATTGTTTAGAAAATGGAACACCAACATGGATGACAAAAGGAAGAACGGTACTTATACAGAAAGATAAGGATAAAGGAAGAGATGCAAGTAATTATAGACCAATTACATGTCTGCCCTTGATGTGGAAATTGCTGACCGGTATGATAGCAGATCAAATGTATAACTATCTGGAGACAAATAATCTGCTACCGGAGGAACAGAAGGGGTGCAGAAAGCGCTCAAAAGGAACTGCTGATCTATTGTATATTGACAGAATGATCCTAAGAGAAGTACGAGCGAGGAAAAAGAACTTAGGCGTTGGTTGGATAGACTATCAAAAGGCATACGATAATGTAGCTCATTCATGGGTTTTGGAATGCCTGACAATACTCGGGATTAATGAGAAAGTTACCAGCTTTTTAAAGAATTCGATGAAATCCTGGGAAGTGGAATTGAAATGTGGAAATGAATCATTAGGAAATGTGAAAATCCGCAGGGGAATATTTCAGGGAGACTCGCTGTCTCCATTGCTTTTCGTGATCGCACTGATACCTTTAACTTACATTTTACGAAAGTCTAGACCTGGATATGAGTTTGCTAAGAACGGAGAGAAAATAAACCATCTATTATACATGGATGACCTTAAGTTGTATGCCAGAAATGAAAGAGACCTTGATTCTCTTATTCAGTCAGTGAGGGTCTTTAGCAAGGACATTGGTATGAAGTTTGGGGTGAAAAAATGTGCAGTGTTGATTATGAAGAGGGGTCGACAGATTAAATCAGAAGGAGTAAAGATACCAGGAAGTAATGTCATCAAGTCACTTCAGGAGAATGATGGGTACAAGTATTTAGGGGTGCTGCAGAATGATGAGGTGATGGAAAAAGAGATGAAAGAGGTGGTCACAAAGGAGTACAAAAGAAGGGTTAGAAAGGTGCTTGAAACCAAACTAAATGGAGGTAATATCATAAAGGCTATTAACTCATGGGCGATTCCAGTACTGAGATACTCTGCTCCTTTTTTGAAGTGGAGAAAGACAGAGCTACAAGAACTAGATCGAAGAACAAGAAAACTTCTTACAATGCATAACGCACACCACCCTAAGAGTAATGTTGAGAGGATCTACATACCGAGAAAGGAAGGAGGTAGAGGCTTGTTAAATGTAGAAGATACCGTAAACACAGCCATTTTGGGCTTGGAAGAGTATGTTGTTGACAGCACTGAACGAATATTATCTGCAGCGAGAAACATCGAGGAAGTTACTGAAACAGCGAAAGGCTTCAAGAAAAGAAAGAAGAATGAAAGAAGAAGCAGCTGGAAGGAGAAAGAATTACATGGTCAGTATTTGAGACAAACCGAAGAAGTGGCAGGTCCTGAACGCTGGTTGTGGTTGAGAGATGGAAATTTGAAAAGGGAGACTGAATCATTAATAATATCCGCTCAGGAACAAGCTATCAGAACTAATGTAATAAAAGCAAAGATCGATAAGACCCAGATCGACAGCAAATGCAGAATGTGTGGAAAAGTGGACGAAAGTATCAACCATGTACTTAGTGAGTGTAGTAAATTAGTCCAAAAAGAATACAAGCGCAGACATGACTGGGTGGGTAAGAGAGTGCATTGGGATGTAAGCAAAGTCTGTGGATTTAAGGTAAAAGATAAATGGTATGAACATGAGCCTGAGGCTATCATGGTGAATGATGACTATAGGATTTTATGGGATTTCTCCATAGAGACTGACCATACTATCGAAGCAAGAAGACCAGATATGATTGTGGAGGATAGAAGGAACAGTCATTGCAAGATCATTGACTTTGCAGTTCCGTATGACAATAGAGTTGACAACAAGGAAGCTGAGAAGATCGAAAAGTATCAAGATTTAGCCAGAGAGATAAAGAGACTGTGGAACACGCAAGTGAAAATCATCCCAGTTGTAGTTGGTGCCCTTGGCACCACGCCAAGGCTGCTACCGAAGAGACTGAAAGACATTGGAATAGAGACCCGTATTGTGGACTTGCAGAAAAGTGCCATCCTTTGTTCTGCAAGGATCCTAAGAAAAGTCCTTGAGGTTTGAGGAGACTTGTTGTCACCAAACCTCAAGGGAACATCTCTGCTAAGTATATTAGCATGTATTAACCAATAATAATAATAATAATAATAATAATAATAATAATAATAATAATAATAATAATAATAATAATAATAATAATAATAATAATGATAATAATAATAATAAAGAAACTAAAAGCACCATCTAAAAATAACAGAAAAATAAAATAAGAAGATACAACTGTAATTTTGCAAGACGTTTCGATTTAAAATCTTCCTCAGTTTACTTTACAAACGAGGACAGCCAGGTTTTATACATTGTAAACAAAATTAAAATTATCATAAAATCTACATAAAATCAGAATTAAAATAACCTTCATACATCTCAAACTTTTACAACGTAAACAACCTTGACAGAAAACTTGGGCCTGATTCACACCGGGTCCCCCGGGGCCGCCAGGATAGCGCAAGAAGACCCGAAAAACAAAGACCCGAAGTTTGAGTCCTTTGTCTCTCGGGTCCCCCCGCACGACCCCAGCAAACCCAAAAGACCGAGCGCGAAACAGACCCCAAGATAAAAACAAAACTAAAATACTCTAGACACCTTCTAAACCTTGAAGTTACAATAATAATACAGCTTGTCTTTTTGGTTTTCTTTTGAGTTTAATTACCCACATGGGAGTGTCCACCGCCCCCTAGTAATATCCTTAATTCCAAGGGAACAGGAAAAGAGAGGCAAGCTAGTAACCCTCAAAGGATTTGCTTAATTTGCTAAATCCCGAATGGCCCGATGGGGGAATTCCACCCCAACACCACGCGCAACATGCGCGAAGTTAACCAGCCAGCATCTCCTCCTGTTCCCCTGGGATCTAAGTGCAAAGGTAGAAGGATTAAGCTCCCCCAAAGGCAAACAAATCCAATTCAACATCCGCCACCCTTTCATTGAGGCCCTTAGGAGAAAATAAACCCAATTTATACTGCCAAAAAAAGCTCCCTTCTACGGAGCGAATACACATCACCTGCACCATCGAAAATGCTTATTTTAACAGAAAACTCATCCTGATGATTTTGTTCAAAAAAGTGAGAGAAAAAGGTTGCCTGTGGGACAGGCTTACCCGTAGGAAGATTACCACTCAAGCGTTTTTGTTTGTAGGTCCGAAAGTACGATTTATAGACGTTAAATCTCTGGCGAAACTTAGTCTTCGTACTACCCACATACTTTTTATTGCAACAAGTGCATTGCAGCAAGTAGACCACATTCTCCGAGTTGCAGTCATACGCCCACGAAAAGTTCCTGAAAGACCGAGAATCATCCGAATTATAAAATATAGACCCCTCTTGCATCATCGGGCATATTTGGCACCTTCTACCATTGCACTTATATGTAATATCGTAATAACAATAATAATAATGATAATAATAATAATAATAATGATAATAATAATAATAATAATAATAATAATAATAATAATAATAATAATAATATTATAATAACAAATAATAACAAATGATAGCAATAATAACAATAATAATATATGTAATACATTCGTATCTGCCCTAGTGCCTGAGCTAACAGCTCAGTTAACGTATGAATACGCTATACTAGGTCTATGTTTGCTACTACACACAGTATCACATGAAAATACCTCAACAAAGGGGGGGGGGAGTTTATCCAAGCACAGGCAGACATTTAGCTGATTAATTTCAAACGGAAAGAGAGCAATGCCTTCGAATTTCAAAAGTGCTAAATGTGGGCCTAGACTATGGGAATAACTTCCGCACCCTGTGCCTCCAAATATAATTTGCCATAATAACATTTGATATTGAACACCATTGTAACATCTGCTTTGCAACTAATTTGTCAACTGACAAAGATCTCAGTTCTCTCCAAACATCCTTCTTTATGCAACCAAGCGAGCCAAAACACATGGCCTTTAATTCAACGTTCCATCCATGACCTCGTAATAGACAGCAAACACTCTCGTAACGCCCCAACTTCTCTCGAAACGCGTAATCAAAGTACAAATCATAACACACAGTTACTTCGACAATGGTGCACTTCTGTGATACATGATCAATTAAAAGAATGTCGGGTTTGCGGTGTTCAATCAACAGCAGTTCCTCGCGATATTCTGTGAATATTGTCTCCATTAACTTGTTTGAGTAGACTCGTAGACGACGGTTACTCTGTGAAATAACATCTTCTACTTTATCAGCGATTCGATTGTGGCGACGACTATAAAAATTTCGAAATTCATGACAACCATTCATCAAATGCGCCATACTTTCGGTATGATTTCGGCAAAAGGGGCATAAAGGATCATGTTCACGGTTCCATATGTGCAGCGTGAAGTTAGTCGGAAGGAGGCTAAGTCGTGCTTTTATGCTGAATTTCACCAAAAAGTCGTCAATTTTCCAATTGTAGAAGATGGAATGTGATGACTTCAAATGAATGCCATCCATACCGAAAAAGCACCCCTGAATTGACAATTCTTTTGCCTTAATCAAATCACGTTTAACTGTATAATGGAATAGAATCTTTTGTAGCGATGAAGTGTCCTCGTAAAACTTTCCATCAAGGATTACACCTGCTTTCCCATCTCTAATAACGACGGAGATATCTAGTTTCCTTGCATAGCGCAACAACTCAGGCCAGTCAGATTGACAACCAAAGTTTGTTTTATTATTCAAATATCCATCAACTGTGATTTCGTAACCCAGAAAGTTCTTTTCATCACTCGATGCTGCTACCCCCCTCCTTAACATGTCAAGGCTTAGAGACTGACGTGCACTGTTTCTAAAATGATCTTCCTCATGATTCAACATTTTTAGGAGAAACGCAATTCGTGTCGTCCGGTATACAGCAGATACACGTTTAATTCCTATTCCTCCGTCCTCGCGTGGTAGGTAAATGATGAGCTGCGTAGTTGAACTGTATAAATCGTACAAATTTCGAACTGTTTGTGTTTGAGCCTTATCCAATTCTTCGAGCTGTTCCTCGGTAAACCTTGTATTGTTAAAATGATGCAATATTTTAGCAAGAGCCATGTTATTGAAAGCACTTGCCTTCAGCGAAAGTGGCAACTTACATTTTGAGATTTTGTCCAGCAACTCTTTATAATTTTCTAATATTTGACTGACCTGCTTCGGATTCTCTCCAGATAACGATAACGACTTTCCCAAGTATTTATATGGCTTATTGCGCCCACAAACAGCTAATTCATGTGACTGTACTTTCACTTTTGGTTTTATGTCCGATTTACCCTTGTACCAATTATTACCCGACCTTCTAGCGTATAAAACAGCGCATTTCTCGGGTTTTACTTCCAAGCCAGCCTGGGCCATCATTTCTTCCCCGGCATCAAAGATCAGTTGAGAAATTTCTGAGTTATACTGTACGACAACAATATCATCAGCAAACGCTTGCAGGGGTATGGGATTGACCATTCTTTCATTCTGAATGGCCATACAACTTATAGCAGTAGCAACCATTGGTTTACACACTCTGTCTATGACCATAATAAATAATAAAGCACTTAACGGATCCCCTGTTTTGGTTCCTCTAATGATGTTGAAGGACTTGCTTAGTTGGACACCACATATCACTGAGAAAGATGAATGCCTGTAAATATCTTCAATCAGGCAACAATATTTCAAAGGGATGCTGAAGTTTTCCAGGGTTTCGAAAATGAATTTGTGATTGACACTACCAAAGGCGTCAGCAAAATCGATGAAAACAACAGTAAGTTTAGTGCTCAGATGTCGAAAATCATCAATGGCTGCTTTCAATGTGAAAATCAGTTCTTGTCTATCTCTCTGGCACAAAAAGGCTCTTTGCCAAAACGCAATTTCGTTCATTATGTAGATAGTGATCCTGCCACACAAAGCTTTTGACAATATTTTATAACATGTTGGCAGAAGAGAAATATCCCTAAGTGTTGACAAATCAGTTTCCACGAAAGATTTTTTCGGGATACGTTGGATTATACAGCATTTCCATAAAGAAGATACCCGTTGATTTAGGAGCATGACATTCAAGACATTAACAAATGTGTGCCCATAATCCAAGAAAATTTGCTTCAAGTCTTCATAGAACACCCCGTCAGATCCACAACTCTTCCGTTTGGGACAAGAATTAACGATAGACTCAATTTCATCCATACCAAAGTAATCTCCCTGAGGTACAGTACCTGTGGCCATTGATCGGTCGAAGAAACTTGGCTCAACCTCCTCAAAACCATGACTTACAGTGCATTTACTTGATTCCTGATAATATTTTTCATTTCTCTCCACTGAAATGTTAGCTTGGACACTGACCGGCCACAATCCATCGTCTTTTATGATGGAAATAGCTTTCTTACGTTTTTCAAACCAAATATTAATTAGCTTTACTTTAGATACCTCATTTGTTGGACCGTTGTTGTTTGTTCTCAAGGAAAAGAAAGGCCTTATTGTTTCTTTAATATATTTCAGTTGCTTTTCAATATACGATATATCATTAACCACGCTTCGTACGCCATAGTTATCATCTCTTGGGAACTGCCTCAATATACGGTAAACATATTTTAGAAATTTCTCACTCCAATGCTCCCCGGACAGCTTTTTGTCGAGAAAGGTATTATTTTCGTAAGAGATTCCATTCAAGATTTTACTAACTTTAAACCAAGCTTCGACATTTCCTTTGCAAACAAAATCTCCATGATTTATTCTCTTGGATGCTATCTGCGCCCTAAATTGCTTCTCCTTCACCTCGAATGCTTCCCACTCTTCTGAATCCAAGACTCTGACCTCACTGCAGAAATCGTAATCAAAATGACAGTCCAGCTTGGTGCCAACAAAATGGATCTTTCCAGTGTTGATAGCTGCTTTAAATGCTCTCTTTAACTTCCTGATCATTCGAAAGGTACTGGTGTAGTAGTCTAACAGCTTTTACGACGGCAGTTACGACGGATTATGTGTCAACAGTAACTTAATAATAATAATAATAATAATAATAATAATAATAATAATAATAATAATAATAATAATAATAATAATAATAATAATAATAATAATAATAATAATAATAATAATTAAAACTGAACCATCATCAAAATAAACAGAAAAAGATAAATAAAAACAAGACTGTTTAAAAACAAACGTTTCGATATTCAAATCTTCATCAGTGTTTACAATCCACAGAACAGCCAAGTATTTATACCCTAAAACTTACAAAATAACACTTCCATAAAATCGTGGTAAAATTCCCCCGAGTCCCCCCTAAAAAACATACCAAACAAAACACCCAGAACACTAAAGTATTAGTTGTAAAGCCAAAACTTTCAATTTCAAAAAAATATTTTTTGTAGCCAACTCCCTTACTTTAATTAATAATAATAATAATAATAATAATAATAATAATAATGATGATGATGATGATGATGATAATAATAATAATAATAATAATAATAATAATAATAATAATAATAATAATAATAATAATAATAATAATAATACATGACAATGACAAGCCAAAATGACAATGGATTCAGAGCAAATATAAGCAACTGTGGAGAGGCTGAAGACGAAAACGATCACTTGTATGGAGAACTAGATGAAGAGAACAGAGTAGTCCTCGATCGTTTGAATGAAATCCGTATAGGTAGGGAACGAAGGGTAGGACAGAATCTGAGGTACTTTGACAAGACGAAAGTAGCAAATGAAACGAGAAAAGTTAATAAGATTCTGCAGTATGTTAAGTGTACTGGCATCACTCAGGTTCGCGACGTACTAGTTGCTGCATCGGTGTTGGTATGCGAAAGAGTTGGTGCAAAGGAAGGAACACAGAAGCGCACCAAAGAACCTTGGTGGAAACGCAGAATAGAGAGGGATATAAAACAGTTAAGGAAAGATTTAAGTCGTCTTGAATCTTGGTTTAAAGGCAAATGGAAGAAACGGAACAATGCTACTAAGGAGTATTTGAGACAAAGGTACAAGTTACGAGAAAAGGGTTTCAATGTCGCGATGGAAGAGATTAAACAAAGGATAACAGCTAAGGCTATAAAAGTGAAAAGGTATAGCGAACGGAGAAGCCAGTTTCAAGATAACCGACTTTTTGCAACCAATCAGCGACAATTTTACAGAAACCTTAATGGAGAAGATACTGAAAGTCCACAACCAAATGCAGAGGAATCGATCAAGTTCTGGGGTGATATATGGGGGAAGCAAAGGCAACACAATGCTGATGCTGAATGGGTGAGAAAGATTCAAAGTGATACTGCAAGAACGATAAACAAACAAGCTCAAATTGAAATAACGGTGGAGGATGTAAAATCTCAGTTGAAGACAATGCCAAATTGGAAAGCACCCGGCCCAGATGGGATTCAAGGGTATTGGCTTAAAAGGTTCGATTCTCTACTTGTCACAATAACAAACTGCTTAAACGGTTGTGTCATAGCAGGAAAGATCCCAGCATGGATGGTAGAGGGGAGGACAATTTTGCTCATGAAAGATAGGTTGAAAGGTCCTGAGGTGGGTAATTACAGACCGATAGCATGCTTGAATCTATTGTGGAAGACATTGACAGGGATTTTTAAGTGAGAAAACATATGCTCATTTATTGAGCAATGATCTATTCCCAAGTGAACAAAAAGGATGCAGGAGAGAGAGTCAAGGAACTAAGGATCACCTGATCGTAGACAAGTTTATCCTTAGAAATTGCAAGAGGAGGCATACAAATTTGTCTATGGCTTGGATAGACTTTAAAAAAGCCTATGATATGGTGCCCCACTCGTGGATCATAGGATCACTACGTATGTTTGGTATTGCTGATAATGTTGTGGAGCTGTTGTCTGAAAGTATGAATAATTGGAGGACTACTATCTTTTCGGGTGGTAAACAACTAGGAACGGTTGAGATAAAGAGGGGGATATTCCAAGGAGATGCATTTTCACTATGCTCTTTGTTATTGCACTAATTCCCCTGTCTATGGCATTACGAGAATCAGGGATGGGATACAAACTTGGGAAAACAGGGCCCACTATTAATCACCTTCTGTTCATGGATGACTTAAAGCTATTTGCGAAGAATGACAATGAGATTGATTCGTTAGTGCATACGGTAAGGATTTGTAGTTCGGACATTGGTATGGAGATGGGAATATCAAAATGCGCACTTGTAACAATGAAGAGGGGAAAACATGTGAAGAGTTTAGGAATCAAACTACCAAGGGATGAAGAGATTGCAGATGCTGACAGCAGAGGTTATAAATACTTAGGTATCTTAGAACTTGATTCCATAATGAGTGGTAACATGAAAGCAAAGGTGAAAGAGACTTATCTGACAAGACTCAAGCTCTTATTGAAAAGTAAGCTGAACTCTCCAAATTTGATCACGGCAATGAATAGTTGGGCAGTGGCAGAAGTTCGATACAGCGCTGGCTTGATTGACTGGACAAAGGAAGAAGTTAGAGAACTTGACAGGGTAACCAGGAAGCTGATGTTTGAGCACAGCGCGCTACATCCAAAGTCAAATGTAATTAGGCTGTACATGAAGAGAAAAAACGGAGGGAGAGGGCTTACTAGCATAGAGGAGTGTGTGGCCAGTGAAGTTCGAAACCTAGACGAGTACATTGCTAACAGCAAAGAGGAAATTTTAAGCTTTGTGGCAAATGAGGTACCATTACAGCCTGATGACATAGAGGGGAAAAATGAGTATAGCTCAAGGATTCAGAAAGAGAAACTGGACGCACTGATAGGAATGCCACTGCATGCTCAATTTGAGAGAGAAGCCAGAGATCTAAAAACAGAAGACTCGTGGGCTTGGCTGAAAAATGGAGATTTAAAAAGGGAGACAGAGAGTTTGCTAATGGCAGCCCAGGAGCAAGCCTTAAACACAAATTCCATAAAAAAACACATATATGCTTGCAGTGAATCTTCGCTGTGCCGCCTATGTGGGGAAAAAGAGGAAAATGTGAGCCATATCATCAGCTCGTGCAAGATGCTTGCTCAGAATGAGTACAAACGCCGCCATGATAAAATTTGCAGCAATGTGCATTGGAATCTATGCAAAAAGCTTGGTTTCGATGTCAGCGATAAGTGGTACCAACACAGAATTGATAAAGTTTTGGAAAGCGAGAAAGTTAAGATCTTGTGGGACTTTGATATGCAAACGGACAGAGTTATTGAGCACAGGAGGCCTGATATTCTCTTGATCAACAAAGAAACTAATGAATGCTTCATTATTGACATTGCAGTACCAGCGGATTATAACATAGATAAAAAGGAGTTTGAGAAAATAAGTAAATATTCTGAGTTAAAGGTAGAGCTTTCACGGATGCTGAACAAGAAGACGTTCGTTATACCAATAGTCATCGGGGCCCTTGGGCCAATCCCAAAGAGACTACATTCATTTGCTGAGAAACTGGGCATAAGGAATGACTTTATGATATGGCAAAAATCAGCACTGCTAGGAACTGCTGGGATCTTACGAAAAGTTTTATGGTTACGAAGTTTGAAGAAGAAAGAAGGACAAGTCTTTATCTTAAGTGCTTGCACCTGATGAAGAACTTTACATAACCAGTTTTAACATCAAAAGCTGTGGTAAATGTGAAATAATAATAATAATAATGATGATAATAATAATAATAATAATAATAATAATAATAATAATAATAATAATAACAATAATAATAATAACAACAATAATTAAACCCCGACGTGGATGACTAGAGGACGAACATGCCTGATTCTCAAGGACATGAAGAAAGGAAGTGACGTTACCAATTTTAGACCCATAACATGTCTACCGCTTATGTGGAAGATGTTGACGGGCATTGTTAGTGAATCATTATATCATCATCTTGAAAGTGAAAAGTTATTGCCAGAGGAACAAAAAGGTTGCAGGAAACAAAGCAGAGGAACCAAAGACCAACTAATGATCGACAAGATGGTCATGAAGAATTGCAGAAGAAGATTAACAAACTTGTGTATTGCCTGGATTGACTATAAAAAGGCTTATGATATGGTTCCCCACTCCTGGATCCTTGCATGCTTGACTATGTTCAAAGTAGCAGATAATATCCACAACTTGATAAGAAAGTCGATGAGATCTTGGACCGTCGACTTGACATCAGGAGGAGAAATGCTTGGTGAGGTTAAGATAAAGAGAGGTATCTTTTAAGGAGATAGTCTCTCGCCAATTCTTTTTGTTTTGGCTATGATTCCATTATCAATTGTCCTGAACAATATGAAGGCTGGTTATACGTTAGGCCGAAACAGGGGAAAACTAAATCATCTCCTGTTTATGGACGACTTGAAACTATATGGAAAGAGCTTGAGAGAATTAGACTCACTAGTTGAAACAACCCGGATATACAGTAAGGGCATTGGTATGGAATTTGGAATCTCCAAATGTGCAATGTTAGAAATGAAACGCGGTAAAGTAGTGGACAGTAATGGAATAGACTTACCTTCGGGAGAGACAATTAAGGCATTAGAGAGTAATGATGGGCACAAATACTTAGGTATAAAACAATGCGATGCAACAAAGAATACGGAAATGAAAGAAATGTTGTCAAAGGAATATTTTAGGCGCATCAGGAAGATTTTAAAGTTGAGTCTTAATGCAGGGAATACGATCAAAGCGATAAATTCCAGGGCAGTTTCTATAATTAGATATGGGGCTGGAATCATAGACTGGCGAAAAACAGAATTACAACATATGGATAGAAAAACCCGTAAATTGCTAACAATATATAGAAGCATGCACCCTCTAGGAGGTGTAGATCGGACCTATTTGAAACGCAAGAAAGGCGGACGAGGATTAATAAGTGTTGAAGAATGTGTGATGCTTGAGAAGACGAGCCTGGGTTTCTACATCAATGGAAGGGAAGAGCTGTTACTGCAAGAGGTGGTGAAAGAAGATATTATGCCTGAAAATGAGAATCCCAAAACTGTGAAAGAAAGACTACTTAGAACACGAGAAGAGAGATATTACAGCAAGCCACTCCACTCAGCTTTTTTAAGGGAAACACAAGAAGTAAGGGACGAGGCCAACAGTTGGCTATGGGTTCAGAAAGGGTTTTTGAAGAAGGAAACAGAAGGACTGATCATGGCTGCACAGGATCAAGCAATTAGGACGAATTGGATAAGACACAACATTGACAAAGAAGACATTTCGCCGTCGTGTAGGTTATGTGGGGAAAGAGATGAGACTGTCAGCCATATAGTATCAGAATGTAAAGAGTTGGCTCAGAACGATTATAAAAAAGCAAGGCATGACAAAGTTGCTGCTATCTTGCACTGGCAGATGTGCCAGAAATATGGATTGGGTTTCCCACTGCTGCAAAGAGCTACGAACATTTCGTAGATAAAGAAATGTCTATCTTAGAAAATGAAAAGTTCAAACGATTATGGGACTTTTCCATTCAAACAGAAATAAAAATTGACCACAACAAACATGACTTAGTTCTGCTGGATAAGAAAGAAAAAACATGTTACGTTATTGATGTGGCATGCCCTTTCGATACAAGAGTTGAAAAGAAGGAGAAAGAAAAGTTTGAGCATTATACGGATCTGAAGTATGAACTTCTCAAAGTTTGGAACACGGAAGTAACAAAAGTATACATAATACCAATTGTCATTGGTGCTTTAGGAATAGTCACCAAGAATGTTGCAAAATATCTTGAAAAGATTAATTTCAAACCAGGATTAGATCCTCTGCAGAAAGCTTGTTTGTTGGGTACTGCCAGAATAATTAGAAAAGTTTTGGACTACAACAGATAGGACGGTTGGACTACAACACGGTTGGGCCACACGATTGGACTACAACAGATAACTAGAAGAAAAGAAATGACAGTTTAGCAAGAAAGACTAAAGATCTATTATCTCAAGCCACGGAAGGTGGCCTGATCATAGACAAACCATTGGTATATCATCAAGACCATGAGAAGAGTTGAATAATAATAATAATAATAATAATAATAATAATAATAATAATAATAATAATAATAATAATAATAATAATAATAATAATAATAATAATAATAATAATAATAATAATAATAATAATAATAATAATAATAATAATAATAATAACAATAATAATAATAATAATAATAATACTAATAATAATTAACTGTCATTTCTTTAAACAAATGTGCTGTGTTGACAATAAAGAGAGGCAGGAAAATAGAAAGTAATGGTGTGCTTTTACCATCTGGAGATAAACTTGGTGACCCTGCAGGAGGTGGATATAAGTACCTGGGAATTTTGGAAAATGACAAGATCTTGACCAGGGAAATGAAAGAAAACGTGACGGCATTATACAAGAAAAGATTGAAGTTGCTGCTTAAAACAAAGCTTAATGCACGAAACTTAATCACAGCCATTAACTCATGGGCAGTGGCTGTGGTAAGATACAGTGCCGGCTTTCTTGACTGGACAAAAGAAGAAATAGATATGCTGGACAGAAAGACAAGGAAAGCGTTGACAATGAATGGTGGTGTACACCCGAAAGCGGATGTAGATCGTCTGTATCTCAGGAGAAAGGTTGGAGGAAGAGGACTTATAAGTATTGCTAAATGTGTAGAATTGGAGAGATTGAATCTTGAACAGTACTTAAGAAGTAGTGAAGAGGAGGTATTCAAGTTTATCAGTGACCAGAAGGGACTCGTTGCTGTTGCAACTGAGACAAAGGAAAGCTACAAGATAAGGGTTGAGAGGGAAACGCTTGCTGCAATTGAGAATAAACCGCTTCATGGTCAATTTGAGAGAGATACAAAGGAATGTAAGGATAAAGATTTATCCTGGATGTGGCTAGCAAACGGAGACCTAAAGAGAGAAACAGAGAGCCTTATAATCGCTGCGCAAGACCAAGCGTTGAATACAAACTCAATTAAAAAGTCCATTTACAAGTTAGACGTTTCAGATAAATGCCGTTTATGTGGAAAAGAAACGGAAAACGTCACAAACATAGTCAGTTCTTGTGGAATGCTTGCACAGAAAGAATATAAAAGACGGCACGATAAGGTATGCCAGAATATCCACTGGGCGTTGTGCATCAAATTCGGATTTGAGTGTAGTCAGAATTGGTGGGAACACAAACCAGAATTAACGTTAGAAACTGATAAAGCAAAAATCCTATGGGATTTCCTGTTTCAGACAGACAGACGAATTGAGCATAGAAAACCAGATATTGTTATACTTGACAAAACCAAAAATACATGCCTGATCGTAGATGTTGCTATACCAGGTGATCACCGCATAGCGTTGAAGGAGGTGGAGAAGATAATGAATTACGCGGAACTGAAGGTGGAACTGGAACGAATGTGGAAAACAAAGACTAAAGTCATCCCTATTGTTATTGGTGCGTTAGGTTCGATCACAAAGAAACTTGAAGAGAATCTAAAGGAGCTCGACGTCAAGCATAACATCAAAGTATTTCAAAAATCAGCATTACTCGGAACAGCTCATATCTTGAGGAAAGTGCTTGCTGTCTAAGACTCTTTGTTAGAGTTTGACATTTGGCATGTATGGTTCTGGCATTAGGCCATGTCGTATTTGAAATAATAATAATAATAATAATAATAATAATAATAATAATAATAATAATAATAATAATAATAATAATAATAATAATAATAATAATAATAATAATAATAATAATAATAATAATAATAATAATAATAATATTATAATAACAAATAATAACAAATGATAGCAATAATAACAATAATAATATATGTAATAATAATAATAATGATAATAATAATAATAATAATATTATAATAATAATAATAATAATGATAATAATAATAATAAATTTATTTAAAGTTGGCGCTAACATAACTATGTACAATAAATATTAAAAACAATACTATACAAGCTAATCCAAGCCAACTGCTAAAATTAATACATCTGTCATATTCTTGTAAATAGTTTAGACTATGGACTCCCTGTGGAGCGAAGACACTCATTGTAAAGCTGCGTCTTTGTATTCATTGGTGATATTCGTTAGATAGATTCGTACTATGCTATGCTGAATGCTGGTTATGTTATGTTTTCGAAGTGGTAGTTTTCCCTTGTGTTAACCTGAATGCGCAGGTTATGACATTGGCGACGAGTCAAAATACAGCGTGGCCTTAAACCTCAAACTGTTACCAGAATTCAACCCTGATGGCAAGGTTGGATCGAGTTTGCAGCACGTTGGCGTCTCTGGTTGAGCAACTTCGATACATTTCTAATCGCAAGTGGAATACGCGATGCTTCACGAAAGAGGGCATTACTTTTATACCAAGCAGGCTCTCGAGTTCGAGAAATTTTCACCAACTTGAAGATGTTGGAACTGATGCCGATTATGATAAAGCAAGGGACAAACTTACCGCTTATTTCGAGCCTCAAAAAAATCAAAGATATGAGGTATACAAATTTCGCCAAACCCGTCAAGAGGAGGGAGAGACACTGGATAAATTTCATACCAGATTACGAAACCTCTCTTCTAACTGTGAATTTACAAACCCTGATTTTGAATCGAGCAACAGATTTTAACTGGTGGTTCTTCTTCTAAAATACGAAGACGTGCACTGAGGGATCCGGATTACAAGCTAAAAGACATGTTGCTAGATGGTCGTTGAGACGAAATGAGCTCATATCAAGCGAAAGATATCGAGTGTAACACAGAAGAAACTCTTGCGACAAACAGATTTCAAACACAGCAAACGAAGCCGAAGGCAAACAAGGAGAGAAAATGCAAAAATTCTGGAGGAGCATGCCCACACGAGCACAGCTGTCCCGCAAAAGGAACGGTTTGTCGAAAGTGCCAAAAGAATGATCATTTCGCTAGGGTATGTCGCAGTAAAAACAAAACAAAAGGACAGGCATCGAATGAGACCGTTAGCACGCAAGCATCAAACAACAGAAACCTTGTCAAGCCTTTGCAGCACCATGACGATACTGACAATGAATCCAGTGCTGAAGAATACACGTATACAATTTAGCAAAAGACCCCTGAACAAAACAAGGGATGTCCTTACGTCAAGGTAAAGATCGCAAGACAATTGGTTTCAATGACGGTAGATACTGGAGCGTCTATAAATGTTTGGATCACAACACTTTTGAAAAGCTGAAAGAAGTTGAATTAAAGCCAACAAAAGTCAAAGCGTACCCATTAACTCAAAGAAGCCCGTTGAATTCAGAGGAAAATTCGAGACTTTGATTGGATCGAAATCAAGATATTGCGTTGCAACGTTCTATGTCATGCATGAAGAGGACACTGGCTGTTTATTATCAGGAAACACTGCTCAGGAATTGGGTGTTGTCCAGTTCAATTTGAATAAAATCGCAGATTCACAAGGCCCTACAGCCAATACAAAGGACCAAGACATTCAAGCGATAATCGAAGAATACAAAGAAGTGTTCACAGGGCTAGGAAAGTTGAAAAATCATGCAGTGAAACTGAACATCGACAAAGAGGCGATTCCCCAAGCACAGCCTCAGAGAAGGATTCCTTTTCATATCAGAAAGAAAGTCAAACACGCCGTGAAGGAGCTTCAGAGGGAAGATATCATTGAAGCAGTACCCGAAACACAGCCAACACCTTGGGTATCACCTAGACTGATGACGATGAGTCCCTTGTATCCCTGCGGTAAACCTTGCTCAAGAGGGACTCATCATGAAACAGTAAAAAACTTGGCCCTACTTTCTTCAATCATCAATGGAATTAGGAAAGAATCACGGCTTCGAATCTCTATCCCCTGGGAGTGTGTTCAATTCCTCAATCGAATCGAAAATTCTATCACATTTACACGTTAACAATAGTAATTCACAAATCTCGCAATCTGATTGGTACTGAAGAAATCGCTCAGTTTGGGCCTAAATAGGGCCAGGTTTTTCATAGTAATACTATGAGTCTCTCTTGACCGAAGCGCCATCATCAAGTCAAAGAGCACAGGGAAACAAGAGACTCATCGTCATAAGTCTAGGTATCACCAATAGTAGCTGTTCCTAAGAAAGATGACACTGTACGTATTTGTGTTGATATGTGTTTGGCGAATCAAGCTATCAATCGAGTGAGATACCCAATACCTACGGTCAATGACATAAGTTTAGATTTGAATGGTGCAAAGTACTTTTCGAAACTGGACTTAGCTCAAGCGTATCATCATTTCATTTTCATTTCATTTTATCATATTTAAACACAAAACCCTATCAGCTAAAAAAGAAAAGAGAAACTATACAAATGTCTATTTACATATATATAAAATCTTACAACTTTGCTGGTCTTCCTAGGGATCGTGCTTCGGGAAGGATGCTAATTTTGTGGGAATTCCTTCAGTTTCCTTTTGAATAGGGTGATAGTGGAACTTGTTCTGATTTCTGATGGGATTTCATTCCACGTCTTTGCACCAGAATAGAAAAAACTGTTTTTGGAGAATTCTAGGTTCTGCCTTGGAGTGTCAATATCTAACTGATTTCTTGTTTGATAACTAGATATTTGAGATCTGGTAACAAGTCTCCCTCTTAAGTTGTCCGGGCAGAGGCCATTCATTATTTTATAGATCATCACGGCCCTGTCAAATTTTATCAAGTTTTGGACTGAAAGCCAATTGCATCTCCACCCATCCTTTAATCTAGAGCCTTCTATTAGCGTTCGTGCTCTAGTTTGCAGACGCTGAAGATGATCAAGCTTTGTGTTTGACAAACTGCCCCATAGTTCATCACTGTATCTCAGATGACTCTCAAGCAGTGCCTTGTACACCTGATCCAATTTTGATTGCGGTAGTATGTTCTTTAATTTCCGCAGGGACGAGAGAGCATTTTTAATTTTACCTTTGAGGTTTTTATATTGCTCGTTCCATGTGAGGTTTTCGTCCACTGTAATTCCAAGGTATTTGACTTTTTTTGACCCGTTTGATTGGTCCTCCATTTATGTTTACCTCTAATGGACCTTGGATACGGTTAGTTTGTCTTTTGTGACCAACAACCATGTATTCTGTTTTATCAGTGTTCAGACGGAGCTTATTCTGCCGTAACCATTCTGCAATATTGTCAACCTCAGTTCTTAGATCATTGCAGAGTTCGTCAATATCTTCAGCAGAGCAAGTTACGCTGGTGTCATCCGCATACATGTTTGTGGTGCATTCATTGAGGCACTGCTCAAAGTCATTGACATACAGAATGAAGAGGAGAGGCCCCAAGCACGAACCCTGAGGAATACCGCAGTGAACAGTTTTTAGGCTAGATTTGTGGCCATTCACTTGACAGTATTGTTTTCGATTCGTCAAGTACGATGTGAACCACCGAAGAGGTGTCCCTACAACGCCGTACTTAGTAAGCTTTGAGAGGAGAATACCGTGGTCCACCGTATCGAAAGCCTTTTTGAGGTCTAGAAATACGCTTGTGTTAATTTTGCGTTTGTCAATGTTAGAAAACCACGCATCTGTTACGTTAAGTAGTGACGTTAAAGTGCTATGCATCTTTAAAAATGCGTGTTACCTTTAGCTGAGGAGAGTCGTTATATCACTACATTCAGTACACATGTAGGCCTCTTCAGGTACAAAAGGCTTGCATATGGCATTGATGCTAGTGTTGAAATATTCCAGCATGCATTGCAACAAAGTCTTCGAGGGATACAAGGAGTTCGTAATATAGCAGATGATATCATTGTACATGGAAAATCGCGCGAAGAACACGATACAGCACTTCGCAACTGTCTGAAACGTCTACAGGAGAAAGGTCTGACACTTAATGCCAAGAAATGCAGTTTTCTCCAGCCGACATTAGAGTTCTTTGGCCAGATATTTTCTGCAGAAGGAACACGCCCAGATCCCAAAAGAGTTACAGATTTGCAGAATATGCCCACGCCTACGAATGCTCAAGAAGTTAGAAGTCTATTGGGTATGGCAAACTACAGCTCAAAGTACATACGTAATTATGCCACAATAACTTCTCCTTTGCGTGAATTAACGAAGAAAAACGTCAGATTTTCATGGACAGAAATACATCAAAATGCGTTTACGAAGCTGAAAGATGCATTAATAGCTGCACCAGTGATGGGTTATTTCGATATTTCAAAGAGCACAACAAATACCGTTAATGCAAGTCCTGTCGGTATTTCTGCTATCTTAGCACAAGGCACAGATTCGGATTACAAAGTCATTGCTTACGCAAGTAGAGCATTAACCGACGTCGAGAAACGGTACTCCCAAACTGAAAAAGAAGCGTTGAGTATCGTGTGGGGAATAGAACATTTGCACTTATACTTGTACGGGAAGGAATTTACCCTTATTACAGATCACAAGCCGTTGGAAATTATTTACGGTACACCAACATCAAAGCCATCGGCGAGGATCGAACGTTGGGTGTTACGCTTACAACCTTACAGATTTGTTGTCCAATACAAAGCAAATGCAGACAATCCGGCTGATTACTTATCATGGCATCCTGTACCTGGCAACAACCCAAGCCATATCGCAGAGGAAACGGAAGAATTCATCAACTTTGTCACAAAATACGCAGTTCCGAAAGCTATGACAATTGATGAAATATCCGAAGCAACGAATGCAGATCGAACACTGCAAGGACTTCGTGCCGCAATACGTACTGGTCACTGGGAAACTGTGAAGCAGTACAAGCAAATCAAAGACGAGATTACGGTTGGTTCTAACAATATTATACTTCGTGGATCGAGAATCATAATTCCAGACGCACTTCGTCAAAGAGCTATCGATATTGCCCATGAGAGTCACCACGGCATATCTAAAACAAAGGCTCTATTACGTGAAAAAATGTTTTTTCGGAATGGATGAATTAGTTCAGAAAGCATTAGAATCGTGTCTAGCCATGTCAAGCTGTTGGGAAGCCAGCTCCACCAGCACCGCTTCAACAAATCGAAATGCCAAATGCACCTTGGGAACAAGTACAAGTGGATTATTGTGGTCCAGTACCAACAGGTGAATATTTGCTGGTAGTAATCGACCGATATTCGCGTTTTCCCGAAGTGGCAATCGTTAATTCCACGAAATCAAGCTCGTTATTTATACAATTGAATCGAATTTTCGCTGTTCATGGAATTCCAGAACTTATTATATCAGACAATGGACCCCCCTTTAATAGTGACGAATTCAGTCGTTACGTCACAGCTATAGGATCAAGACATCATCCGATAACACCAAGATGGCTTCAAGCGAACGGTGATGTTGAGAAGTTCAACCAACCGTTAGAAAAGGCAATTCAAGCCGCAGTTGTCGAAGGGAAAGTTTGGAAACAAGAACTGCAACGATTTCTTCTTCAATACCGTACAACGCCACATTGTACAACAAAGGTTGCACCGTGCGAGTTATTATTCAACAGACAAGTTCGAGGAAAGTTGCCTATACTTAAACGGAAAAGCATTGTGAACAAGCACAAGGTCGCTCGAGAAAATGAAGAAAAGACTCAGAAATACCAGAAGAACTATATCGACAAACGAAGAAACGCGAAAGAAAGTGATATCTCGGTAGGGGACACGGTACTCGTGAAACAGCAGTACAAAAACAAATTCTCGTCGAGATTCGACAAAACGCCGTACACAGTTATTCTGCGTAAAGGAACAATAGAAATGTGTCACACTTTAAGAAGTTCAACGCTCGAGTAGATCGACAAGAAGAGTTTGATAGCGATGTAGAGCAACATCTAAACAGAGGAGACAATCAAGCGGAACAAGAACACGAACACGTACACAAACACGGAAACAATACACGCCGTCAATCAACGAGAGCTAAGACTCAACCCGTGAGATATGGTGATCCGATACCATCAAGACTTATTCCCTGAACATTTCGAAAAAGGGGAAGTGATGTCATATTCTTGTAAATAGTTTAGACTATGGACTCCATGTGGAGCGAAGACACTCATTGTAAAGCTGCGTCTTTGTATCCATTGGTGATATTCGTTAGATAGATTCGTGCTATGCTATGCTGAATGCTGGTTATGTTATGTTTTCGAAGTGGTAGTTTTTCCTTGTGTTAACCTGAATGCGCAGGTTATGACAACATCTAATGAATAAATATATACATGATTGAATAAAGAAGATATAAATACATGGTATAAAAAATCAAAGCAGAATTAAAAACATAGTATCATAAAAATCCGAGCAGTTTAAAATCCGAAATTGTGGCTCTGGTGTGTCAAAGTATCACAAAAATCCAAGTTGTGGTATGAAAGTCCTACATAATCTGTGTGTGCCGTCTGTGCCATTCCAGCTTTTAATTTCTTTTTTAAACTCATTGATAGATTGAGCATTCCTTATGTGCTGAGGTAGAGATAGCCACAGACGCTGCCCTCTATATTTGATGGTTTCAGATCCGTAACTTGTTGTTCTTACCATTGGTAGCAAAAATTCATTATTGTTTCTCAGATTTTAAGTAACAGTACGCTCACAGAAGATCTCCCTCATAAAAGGGGGGTTTATGTTTTCCTTAGTTTTGAACATTTCAATCAAAAGAGTTTGCAGGTTCTTAGCATGAATACTAACCCAGTCATCTTTTCCTAGCAGGGTGTTAAAGCTAGATTCATAATCCTTGTATGCGATTCTCAGGGCCCTTTCATGTATTCTATTAATCTTATTATTCAGGTGCCTACTGTGAAACATCCAGACTAATGGACAATATTGAAATTGGCTAATTACAAAGGCTCTCATTAAGATTCTTAGTTTATTAGAGTCCATGTATCCAGATATGCGAGCGAGGGCGAAAAGTTTGTTACCAGGCTCCTTACACAACTTACTGATATGTGTCTCAAAAGTTAGTCTTTCGTCGATCACAACGCCAAGTAACTTTTCCTCTTCCGTATTTTCTATAACAGAGTTTCCTACATTAACTGTGATATGCTGATTAGAATTTCTACCAAGTATGAGTAAATGACATTTATCTGTGTTCAGTTTCACAAAGTTGTTAGCGAACCATTGGATAATAATGCTTGAATCATTCTCCAACCTTGCAATTACATTATCAAGATTATTACCCCATGCATATATGGTAGTATCATCCGCGTAATTGCATATATCTGTATCCTGTATGGAGAGCAACAAGTCATTTATGTAGATGTTAAAGAACAGGGGACCAAGAACCGAGCCTTGTGGAACACCAAGAGAAAGTTGTTCGTAGGTACTAAATGACCCATTGATCTTAACTCTCTGGTGCCTATTTTCTAAGAAGCTGTTAACGAGACGCAGTGCTTCACGGCTGAATCCATAAGCATCTAGTTTTGTTAAAAGGAGGTCGTGTTTAATACAGTCGAATGCTTTGGATAAGTCCATCAGGATTGCGCCAACATTCTCTTCATTGTCTAAGCTTGTTTTCCACTTTTCAAGCATTTGAACCAATGCGTGCTGCGCATTATACCCTTTACGAAAACCGCAAAGAAGTGACGATAAATAAGGTCCCATATAACTAATAATCTGTTTATCCAAAAGTCTCTTAAAAACCTTAGAAACAGTTGGCAAAACGCTCACGGGTCTGTAATTTTTCTTCCTGGTTTTCTCCTCCGTTTTATGAAGGGAAGTGACATCCGCTAGTTTCAATAAGCCTGGAAACAAACCATTTTGTAAACAATCGTTGAAAATAAGCTGCAACGATTCGGAGCAAATTTCAGAGCTGCTTTTCAGAACATTTGCAGGTATATTTTTGAAGGTTGTTGCCTTTTTAGGACTAAGTCTCCCAATTTCAGTATGCATCTGTTTCAACGAAACCTTTTGGAATTTGAAGAAATTATCGTTTTGCGCAAAACTACGGATCTTCCTTATGCTTGGGTGGTTGGAATACTTGATTATAGCCCTATCTATAGGATCTGAGACACCTTCTGTACTTGAAAAAACCTCATTGTTCTCCGTAAGACCTAATGAGTCAGTAATAGATACAAAATAATCATTCAGGGTCTCAGCAACTTCCTTATCATTGGAGATTATCGTGTCATTCTCAATAAGGGTAATTTTTGAATTAGATCAACCTTTATCGGAAAGGATAGGTTTCACAGTTTTCCAAAACTTTTTATTGTCAGTAACATCAGAAATATTCAAATTTTTGTAAAGATTCCTTTTTTCCTTTCTGAATAATTTACCACACAAGTTAAGGCGGGTTTCCACTTGTGCGAATTTGATCGCGCGATCGTGCGACCAGTCGTCTGGGCATGCGTAGTTTGTTTCAATGATGAAGATTCCCCAGTCATCGACGATCGCGCGACTGATTTTGGAAGTTGGATTGACTTCAACTTTTTTGCGACCAGCAAGAGCAGAGCCAATCAAATTGCTTTGATTCTGCAGTGATTACTTAATACGCATGCTCAGGGCCTTGGTCGCGCAGTCGCGCGACTGGTTCGTGCGACTGCCTTCGAGCGATCGCACGGGTCGCGCGACCACATTCGCACAAGTGGAAACCGGCCTTTACGCTGCCGGCGAAACGCTTCCCAGTGTTCAGCAGTGCGGCTTTTATTATATCTATTTTTCAATCGAGAACGTAAGATAGTAGCTTTACGGAGAACTCGATTCATGAAGGGTCCATCATTGGCCCTTGCGTATTTCTTCTTCATCGGTGCATGTTTATCAAGCACATTTTTCAAAGTAATTTTGAAAAGAGCTGTAGTCTAAATCAGTTGTTTCGATACTGTCCAACTCTCCGTTTGAAAGTCTGTTCCGAAAAGTTCTTATAATCTCTATAGTTAACAGTAGGCCCAGTTTTTTTGTACGTTGTTTTCAAAACTGAGACTATCATTTTGTGGAAATCAGAGAGACTTGTCTCGAATGTATTGGTATGTTGGAAACTCCTATACCTATTTGCTAAGATTAGATCAATACACCGTGGATTATCAGCCCTGAAACAGGTTGGCTCTTTTACCAGATTTTTGAGGTCATAGCTGTTCATAAAAGTACGAATCTGCTGATCTGTCTCCACTGTATTAAAATCACCAAGCAACAAAACATTGTCATATTTTTCACTGTAATGATCAACTGCTTTTCCAAGATTTTCGAAAAAGTGATCTTGTGATTGGGATGGTGGTCGGTAAATACTGAAAAGGACCCATTTTTTCCCCTTAAATTTATTTCAAGACAAATACATTCCATATCAATTTCAAACTTGAAAGATTGTAACAGTCTCATTGTGGTGTCGCTTTTCACGTATACCAACAGACCTCCACCTTCACCATTTCTATCAAGTCGCAGTGGATCAGCGTAACCTTCAATGTGGAATTGTTCTTTTGGGAAAGAATCACCAATTTTTGTTTCCGCATTCATTAGAATATCAAGATTCTGTGAAAATATCTCTTTTAATGGATCAAATTTATTTCTAATGGAATTTATCTTTAAATAACCGATAGTCAAACGACCGACGTTCCTTAGACGCAAGTTTTTCAATGCTGATTTTGCATCACTGTCATCAGGGGTGTCCTGTGAATTCAAAATAGTGGATTCAGGAGAACTAACCTCCGCTGCTGGGTTAGTAGAAATGGCGACGCTAGAAGGATCAGGCGTTTCAGGTTCTATACGCATGGGAAGTTCGTTGCATGACTTTACCCCCTCAATATCTAGTCAGTATCCAAGATTAAAAATAAAATTGTTAGCTAAAAGCGTGGTCCCATAGTTATTGAGATGAAGTCTGCTGCGGTTAAGATGAATGCTCGCATCTATGTTCGAATTGTCAATGAATTTTAAGTTCTTACTTTGACATAACTGTTTCAGCACTTTATTTACTTCTGTTGCTTTGCCATTCAGGAAATCACCCCGAGGCACCAACCGTGACACTGTAACTGTATTGTTACCTGTTTACAATGTTTTGGCCAAATTGATTATATCTTGATCAATGTTGCATGCAGCTTGGGGACTACTTAGATCGTTCGTACCACAATGAAGAATTATTGTCTTGGGATTCTTTTTTATCGTTGGGCAAACATAACTGTTCATGCAATCCACAGTTGCTCCTGAAAATGACTTGACATACACATTTTGATCGTTGTTGATTGCCTGCTTCATTTTGAATCCCTGAATATTTTTTACTATGGAATCGCCAAGGATAGTAATACAGTCTTGCGTTGGTTTTGGCTCCCTAACTTCCTGTAACCTTCTTGAAACATTCTGGCATGCCGCAGTAGAACTTTGCTTGCTGTGTTCGATGACACGAGGGTGATCTTTTTTCTTTGGTGATGCGCTTTCGAAACCAGTATGAAGGGCTCTTGTGTTCTCCTCTGCAACTTTTGTAGGCCGCCGTGACTTTGCTGAGGATTTTGTACAAAAATAATCTCCAGTATCATGCAGATCCAGCGATGACAGCAGGACAAATTTGTTCGACAACGGTGGAAAATCTTCATAACTTGCATGCCAGTCGAATTCATTTGATGGCCTTTTTGCCATGCTTGGTCTATTCATTCCAAGTCTCTTGGGGATGGCCTGTCTCCATTCATAAGTTTTGTCTGGACAAGGTCTTGCATTGTTTTTGCATGCCCCACCTTTGTTCTCCTCTTCGACGTTTTGAAAGTTGGCCTTGCTGTTATCCATATTTCTGAGCATACTTGAAATTTGATTATTCTTATTTTGTATTTCTGATTTGAGAAAATCTACCTCCCTTTCTAGCCTCTCAACAAGAACTTTCTCATTATTTGCTTTTTCCATATATTTTCATTCAAGATTGGTCATGATCTTATTGGCGAGTCGTAATTCTGTTTGTTCAAGTTCGGCGCGGACGAAATCCATGATGGTCGAGGGAGGGCTGTTGGGACGGGGTGCACAAACACTTTCACGCTGTTTCTCCTCTTCTTTCCTCTCGACATCACCGTCTTGAGTCTCCTCCTCCAATAAAGAAGAGCTTCGTCCTCATCCAAGTCAGCTATGAAGAAAGAGTGAATCCTTTTCTTGACCTTTCGAAAGATAACTCCCCTAGCTTCGAGTTGAGCCATAATGTCCGCCACAACGGTATGACTTAGGCCATGCCTCGAGTGTACAAAATTTGTGATGGTGACTTTATCTGGTCTCTTCTTTAGCTTTTCTCTGAAATGACTGATTGCATGTATGATCAATCCATCGTTACCATTCATTTCCATCCTTCCCTTTGATAAATTATCGCTGATTCCGAAAGAAACAGCAGAGCGATTGAAAACACGTCTGACTGTCAACAACACTCAACAACACTGATTATCTCTTCAATGAAATCCCAGCTGAACGACAAAACAGCTATAATCTTAGAAATCAGAGGATGTATTCTCCATCTATTGACAGGACTGTGCGCTTTTCAAATACATATTTCAGTAACACACCTTTTGAGTGGAATTTGCTCGATAGTGATACGAGATGCCTGCTGAATTCAAGCGAAAACTGCTCTCTAAGATACGTCTAACTGAAAACTGTGTTTACAACATATATGATATTGAGGGTATAAGAATTTTAACGAAATTGCGCCTACAGTTCAGTGCGCTATATGAGCATAGGTTCAGGCACAGATTTTACGCCACTAGTCCACTTTGCAGCTGCGGTACAGCAAATGAGGATAATAAGCACTTCCTCCTGCACTGCCCTTTGTTTAACAACCTTCGTGTGAATCTCCATAGCGAACTCTCAGAATTTCTGAACCTAGATATTCCTAACCTTGATGATAATTTCTTTTGTTCATTGCTATTGTATGGCAGCACTGAATTTTCATATATCGTCAACAGAATGATTCTTGAAGCTGCAATTAAGTACATCAAATTATCCAGGCGTCTTGATCGTGTAGATTACGAAACTTAGTATCCTCTGGATACAAAGAATTTGTGCTTGATATGTATGTAAATGTATCTGCTTATGTGCTCTATGTGTGAATGTAGAGGGTGTCTCAAAAAATTGTTCGACTTTTGATTAAATACTAGAAAGTAACGATACGCTGAATGGACCTTTCGTCAAGTCACCCTCTTCCTGAGATTTTAAATGAATTTTTGACACAAGAATCTTGCAAATCAAATAAAAAGTGATGGGGTTACCAGCCTTCGAAGTCCAAGTTTGTGCGAAAGCTGAAACCAGAGGCCTCGAAATGGCATTTTTGGGTAAAGTCCCATAGGCACTCGTTTCTGTTATTTCTCAATTGTTTAAGGGCGAACCAAGTGGGATTCAAAAATGTATTCGATAACCTAACTGTCAAGCACATGGATGCTTTGAGGAAACAGATTCAGTCTCTGGCCAATTTTGTTTTGAGCCACTGTTTTTGGACTTAGGCAATGTTAAGGAAATTTTGAGAATGATCATAAGAAATAATTTACTTTAGAAGTCGTATTTGGTTTGCTCTAATATCAACGAGAGGTATGACATTGGATAAGCTTCTCTTACCCCCGTCTTCGAGCTTTTTGCAATAGAAGTAATCTGGGGGGTCTCTGGTTTCAGCTATCGCATATTTCTTATTTTCGAGAGCTCGTAGCCCAGTGAATTTTCAGCCGATTTGCACGATTTTAGTCTCTAAAATTATTTCATAATCTTAGGAACATGGTTATCTTTCCATGAGCCTGTTCATGTTGTCCTTATTTTTCAATATTTAATCAAACGTCGAGCAATTTTTTTGAGACACCCAGTATCTGTCTTGACTTGTACTATGTGTAAATGTATGTTTGATGTGTACTTTGTGTGAGTGTATGCATGTTGTGTAAAACTAATTTCATATATTTAAAATTGGAAGTGTCATCCATAGTGGGAACTCGCTGACAATATGTCCTTTCCCGCTATGGATGGCACGTAGTTTATAAATCTTGTTCCTTGTTGGTTTTTAATTGTTTTCATTGAATAAAAAAAAAGATAATTATTTTGTGTTCAACACTGTTCACTGACTGGTTCGAAGTTTTCCCTCCCACCAAACCTCTTCACTTAGGTCTTAACTTATTAGGCCCACAAACCCGACTTAGCTGCCGCTCGTGTCACTCGTGTAGAATTCTTCAAGGAGTTTGGTAAATCTCTCTAAAAGAAACAACTATTCATTGTGCTTACTTTGCAAATATTCACTCTCATTTTGATCAATCCCCAAACGATGGCGATCTCTCTTTTGGCAGGAAATTTTTCAGCATGATGGCTTTTAAGATCACTGCAATGTTGCAATGTTGCAATGTTGCAATGTTGCAATGTTGCGATGTTCATCGGTAACTGGGAAACGTTCTTCAATTTATTCGCTGCAACAAACTCTTTAATACTTGCGGAATATTGATAAGGACTTGAACTTTCTAGAGAATTTCCATTAATTTTCACAAGAAACAGACGATGAGGGCATGATAAAAGCTTTGATAAAAATTTGGCGCCATTTTCGAAGACTTGATTTGCCTTAATGCCTAAATAACATCGATTTGTTCTCTGTAAGTTAGAAAGCATCGGTCGCCTCGATTTTCCCACGCTCTGAACAATGAAACATCACATCGCTTTCTTCGATCCACCCATTGGCATTTATACAGGGCTTACACTGCACTAAAAAACATCGCTCGCCTCGAGTTCGCACAAATCAAATCTTTGCTTCTTAGCATACGTCTCATCGATTTTTACACTCTAATTTCAATGAAAATTTTATTTGCAAGAATCATCCTTAGCGCCGATTTCGCATCCAGCGTTCGCCATCCAATTCAGTCGAAAAGTAGAAAGAAGACAATGACGACATGGACGTGGGTGACATAATGACTTAAAATTTCATTGCGAGGCTTTCTGAGGCGTGTCAACAAAAATTAGGATGACGCCATTGGGGAGCAGTGAACCGAATAATACAAACATGAGTAGGGGGAGGGGGTAAGTGACAATGCATTTTGAAGACATTTGTTTCACTTAATTTCAATTTAGTCATTCTCAATTTTATTACCATTCTGCTTACAATGATAATAATTTTTGGGAAATTGACCTTCTTATGTGCGAATGATGCGAATACTTGGATCCGCCCCTGCTTATCTGAGACTTTCATCGTCTTCATGGGGCATGCTTTTCAACTATTAATGATAAGAGGGTAGGCCAATTTTTCACTGCTTCGTTCACATCTCTACTAGACTCGACTATTTGGTCCCAGTCCAACCTTGCAGATTTGGGCAGTAGAGGAGAATCAGCCAGTACACTACGTGGGGAAACCCATTTGGCGGGAGGGACCATTGCGGCCAAGTCAAGGAGAAGAATTTTGGCCCAAATGTACATTTCTCAGTGAATCTGATGAAATTTTGAGTGAGAAGAAGAAATCAAGTATTGTTTTGACTGCAGTTGAAAGTTCCCAAGGGAATCTTGAACAAGTTATTGACATTTCTACTTTCAATTCTTTTACAAGGTTGGTTCGAGTGGCAGCTATGGTACAAAGTTTTGCCCGAGAAATCGCTTGAATTATTGTGCATTGAGGTCGAGCCTTTAAAAGCCAGACTATTTTTCGTTATTTCATGGTACCGACCCCCTAGTGACACTGTAGAAACTTTTGATAAACTTGATCGAATTTTGCAGTTTCTTGAGACCGAGAGTAAAGAGCTTATACTCCTTGGTGATACAAATTGTGACTTCCTTAAGTTTTCAAGCACGTCAGATGTGTCCTGTCTGAATAATCCAAGCAAGCACATGCAACAAATCTACTGTTCTTATGAGCTAAAACAACTCATAAACAAACCTACAAGGGAAACTTCTCTACAGTCTACCCTTATCGACCACATTGCAACAAGTCACATCAACAATATTACATCTTCCGGCGTTCTAGAATCGGTCTTAGCGATCACTACTTGGTCTACTGTGTAAGAAAGTTCCGGGGAGCCCTCAAAACTAAACATAATGTAGTAACAACTCGCCAGATGAAAAAATTCAACGAGAGTGCATTTTTGCAGGACCTTGCATTAATTGACTGGTCGTTGATTTTGCAAAATGGTACTGATCTCAATGAGCAGGTAAGGAACTGGTGCGAAGTGCTCTCGATGATAATTGAAAAACATGCTCCTTTAAGAAAACGGAGGGTTGCCGAAAGATACACTCCTTGGTACACTTCAGAGCTAAGTAAGTTCTCGCAAGTAAGGGACAGAATAAGGAAAGCTGCAGTTAAAAACCAATCTGATTTGTTATTTGCTGCATATAAACAAATCAGAAATAAAGTTACTAATATGAACCAAAAGCTAAAAAGGGATATTTTCTCTGATAAAATAAATGTATTTGAGGGTAACATGAAAGAAACTTGGAAAACCATCTACCAGATGATAAATGAGGGATCCACAACTACTCATATTTCTTCTCTCGAGGATGGTGACAAAGATATTACTGACTCTCAACAAATTGCCGACGCTATGAACCAGTATTTTTGTAACATTAGAGAAAAGCTCACCAGCAAAATTCCAACAAGGAGAAATCCCCTGTTATCTGGGGATGTTAAGATAAATCAGCATTCTAAAATCTTTAGGTTCAAGAACGTTGATGAAGTGCAGATATGCACGGCAATGAAACGCCTTAAAAATCTAATGGATTTGGTTTAGACGGTATTTCAAGCTATTTTTTGAGAGCCGGCTTGCCTGTCCTAGCTAGCTCATTGAGTACCATCTTTAATAATTCTTTGAGGCAGGGTGTATTTCCTGATTGTTGGAAAACAGCTAGGATTGCACCTATCTTCAAAGATGGCCCTGAAAATATTAAATCTAACTACCGCCCAATTTCGGTCCTACCAACGGTTTCGCGTTTATTTGAGAAAGTTTTGTATGGCCAACTTTACCAATACTTGGATGAAAATAAGTTGCTTTACTTGCACCAATCTGGGTTCCGATCATTGCACTCTTGTGTCACATGTCTACTCAAGAGCACGAATGATTGGTACACAGACATCGACAGAGGCAATGTCAATGCGGTCGTTTTCATCGACCTTAAAAAGGCTTTCGACACTGTAGACCATAGTATCCTGCTAGAAAAGTTGTCACTTTATGGCATAAGGGGTATTGAGCTTGAGTGGTTCAGATCCTATCTTAGTGGGAGAAAACAGTGCTGTAAGGTGAATGGGCACATATCGAACATTGAAAGTATTCGATATGGAGTGCCCCAAGGGTCTTGCTTGGGACCACTTCTCTTTTTGATATATATTAATGACCTTCCACTTGCACTTGATAATGCCAAGGTTACTATGTATGCAGATGATACCAGCATCTCTTATTCCTCTAAATCAGTTGATGAAATCAATTCAGCAATTAATGATGATTTGTCCAATCTCAAATTATGGTTAGAAGGCAATAAGTTGTCTCTAAATGTTACGAAAACTCAAGCTATGCTTATCGGTAGCAGGGGAAAACTCCAGAACATTTCTAACAGTAATGTCATTAGCCCTAAGTTTGTTATTGATGAAGAAGTTGTCCCGATGATAAACGAAGCTAAGTACCTTGGAATACAAATTTGACAAAACATTGGGTTGGAAGGAACATATCAACATTATTGCTGCGAAGATTTTGCGAGGATGCTGAGATATGCAAAGAGGTACGTCCCACTCAGTACAGTAAAAACCATGTACAGAAGTATAGTCGAACCCTATCTGCGATACTGTTGCACGGTATGGGGATGTTGCACTGAGGCAGACTTAAAAAAGATTGCAAATTCTCCAAAATCGCGCTGCCCGTATTGTGACAAATAGTGCTTATGATGCACACTCCTTGCCCCTCATCTAAGGTCTGGGCTGGCTAACAGTTAAAGAGCTGATCAGGTTTGAAACGGCAACTACTGTTTTCAAATCTGTTAACCAACTTTGGCCAGACTATATGGCCCAAATGTTTCAAAGACAGCGTGAATAGGCTATGAGGACGCTAAGAAACACCGCAACTGACTTGAGACTTCCTTTGTTTAGAACAAACAATGGACAAAATGTGAAATGTATGAACAATCATATTGTTCATTATTTTATGATACATGTAGTTTTTGTTTTTTGATGTTTACCCCCCAGAAGAGACACTTTCATATCGATTACGTCATCGAGTAGCCTCGATTCAATTTCGTTGTTGTTGTTGCGCAATAGGCCTAAGTTTTTGACCGCCTGTTTTATAGAAATTGTGTATTTGTCAAGCTGAGTGTTTAATGAAGTATTGAGTGGAAAGACGTTGTTTATTGTCGAAGCTACGACTATACCAAGTGTTTAACAAATTTGGCGCCCAACTCAGGGTCCCTGCTTTTTGCAGGGGGGGGGGGAGGTGGATGAAAAATGAAAGAAGACTTGTTTGTGATGCTGAAGTGAAACTGATTGGTTAAATGGCCTAAATTAGATCAGAAATGTTGGGAATACGTGTTGACAAAATGGCAGCAAGAGCTGAAGATTTATTACTGGAGGTGGAGGGAAAGATATTTTTATTGGAAATGGAGCAGCTCTTACAGATTGCTGGTGTACTGAAGGTGCCTCAGAAAGATATTAGTGGCAAGACCAAGTTTCAGGTAATAAAGTTGTTGTCTGGAGTTTTGGAGGGCCTTTATGATGAAGAGAGCTCTAAAGAATTTTTTGTTACAATAAAAAGCATCAAAGATGTGTATATACCTCCTCCATTAGAAGGTGATAAAAGTGAAAATGAGGGTACAGGTAGCCCTGAGAGTGATGGACAGGCTAATAATGGCCATGAAACAAGTGATACTCAAATTTCAACCACAGAATCTCAGAATGTTTTGCAGGCAGTTACCCAAAATTTTGCACATCAAAGTTTGTCACAGCCAGTTCCCCAGAATATTTCTCACCAAAATGTTTCTCAGCTACCTGACCAAAATGTTCTTCATAACAGTATGTTTAGAAGAGAGTTTAGGATAATTGGTCAAGTTGGTGAAGCTGGACAAAAAGATAAATTGTCTTATGTTTCTTTGATAAGACAAGTTGAGGCTGGTTTAGAGAGAGGGTATTCTGAGAAAGAAATTGTAAATGCAATTATAAATGCAATTTCACCAGGTTTACAAATTCGCAGCTATTTAGAGGGTTCTGGTAGTATCCCTTTGCACAGATTAAGGAAAATACTCAGGTCACATTATAAGGAGGGAAGTGCCACTGATCTTTATCAACAGCTCCTTACAATGTCACAAAATCAAAATGAGGATCCTGTAAACTTCCTCATTCGTGCAATGGACTGCAGACAAAAGATCCTATTTGCCTGCAGAGAGGAAACAGAAACTGACCTTAAGTATAGTCCAAGTTTAGTGAATGGGTTATTTCGTCAATCAGTTGAAACCGGTTTAGCAGATGATACCATTCGCATGCGTCTGCGCTCATTTTTACAAGATCCTACAGTTGATGATGAGAGTTTGATCAATGAAATGCAATTGGCAGTTTTAGCTGAATCAGAAAGAAAGAAAAAGTTTACTTTGAGTACAAAAGCAAAAAAAGTCAATGAAATTTCAGTTTCAGAAAAATCCTCCTCACAAAACACACCTAAAACTGTTGATAATTCTGATAAAATTCTTGCAGCAGTTCAGCAAATGAGGTGTGAAGTTGCAGCCATCAAAACAGAGTTAAATGAAGTGAAAAATTCTCAGAAAGAGGCAGGAAAACCCAACAAAACCATGCAACGACCAATGTGCACTTCATGCAAAGAAGCTGAAAATTTAAATTGTGATCACTGTTCTATTTGTGGAAGCTCAGAGCACTTTTTCAGAGGTTGTAAAAAGAGAAAACAGGGAAACTACAGGGGGCCTCTGAAGTTGAGACGTCCCACCATAAACAGTGCAATAATTGCCATTTGACAGAACAAGGTAACAGTTTTATGCTGTGCAAAAACTGTAAAACAGTGAGATATTGCAGCAAAAAGTGTCAGAAGGCACAGTGGAATGAACATAAGATAATTTGCTCAGCCATTAGTGAATTGTCTAAAAGGTTATTCACAGAAGGAAAGGGTTTAGGAGACAGGAATGATGCAAATGTATTTGCAAGCCATGTTTCTCCAAAGAAGCATGCACAAATCTCAAAGCTTGTTGGTAAGAAGTGTATTGTAAAATGTTGTCTGAATGAAACCAAGTTGGAAGCTTTATGGGATACAGGCTCACAAGTTTCTCTTATATCTTCAGCTGTTGTGAATAAGTACTTTCCTGGTGTTCCTGTGAGAAAAATATCTGAAATTTTTGATGCTGCATATTCTAATCTGAATCTTGTTACAGCAAATGGTACAGTGCTACCTTACAACGGATGGATAGAACTCAACTTCAGTCTAGTTTTTCCTGAGAAACATGAGGTGAAAGATAGTATTCAAGTACCATTTTTAGTCACTCCAGAAAACATTGATACACCTATTGTTGGTTTTAATGTCATAGAAGAACTCTGCAGAAACGCGACTGCTGATTCAGAATGTAGTCCTGACTTTGTCAAAGCGATGTGTAATAGTTTACAAAACATATCAGAGAACAAATCAGCAGCTTTGGTAGACCTTACCTATCAATGTACAATAGAGGAGAGTAAGTTTAGTGTAAAGTCATCTAAGCATGCAACCATTATTCCAAAGAACAAAACAGTCAATGTCACATGTAGAGCAGATATAGGACATCGTGACCGTAACCTGCCAATGATGTTTGAGCCACACCCAGAATCTTTGTTACCACGTGGAATAGAAATTACTGAGTCAATTTTAGTGGCAAAGAAAGGCAGCTCACCAGTGTTAAAGTTGCAAGTTGCAAACAAAACAGACCATAACATACTATTGCCAGCCAGAACAGCTCTTGGAAGCCTAGAGTTAGTGAGATCTATCACACCGATGAGCATGAATTTTGGTGATTCACAATCTACAAATCCAGGAAGTACTGCAACAAAATGTCACAATGAAAATGTAGCAGATGTCAAAACCTGTCAAGTAACTGAGGGAGTTCTACAAAAGATGGATCTTAATCATTTAAGCCCAGATGAGAGAAAACTAGTAGAGGCTATGCTCAGGGATGAAATAACTTCATTCTCAAAAGATGATCAAGATATCGGTTGTGCAAAGGACTTACAGTTAGAAATCAAGTTGAAGGATGACCAGCCAGTTCAGAAGAACTATGCAGCAATTCCCAGACCTCTTTATGGTGAAGTCAAGCAGTATATCGAGGACTTACTCAATAGGAGATTCATAAGACCTTCAAAGTCTCCGTACTCGTCTCCATGTGTTTGTGTACGAAAGAGAGATGGATCATTACGATTGTGTATTGATTATCGATTGCTAAATAAGGCCCGTTTCATAAGTCGTGCCGCGCCGCGCCGAACCATAGAAATTTGAGTTCGACTGAGGTTCGACTTGGAGCGACTCTTCTGTTTTATAAGAAAAAAACTTTTGCCGTGCTGTGCTGTGCCGAACCATAATGACGAATGCGCACAATACTGACTTAAGAAAATTTTCATTTTAATTTCATATGCTATTGACATTATTGAAATAATTACAGATCTTTTATGAGCGTGTGAGTATGGTGCGGCACGGCGTGACTGAAATTGGTTTGATAAGTCGCACCGGGTCGACCCAGTCGAGAGGCCTTTGGCGTATGGTTCGAATTAGTCGAACCAAGTGTCAGGTTGGTTTTATAAGCGTCGCGCCGTGCCGAACCAGGCAAAATTGATCGAAATTCACTTGGTTCGGCGCGGCGCGGCACGACTTATAAAACGGGCCTAAGAAACGATCCAAGACAAGCATCCGTTACCCAGAATACAAGAAACGGTGGACAGTTTAGGTGGAAGTCATTGGTTTACTACGCTCGACCAAGGAAAGGCGTTTCACCAGGGGTTCGTTAGTGAACAGAGCCAACCGTTGACTGCGTTCGTAACCCCCTGGGGCCTTTTCGAATGGGAACGCATTCCATTCGGCTTGACCAATGCTCCATCGGCATTTCAAAGATACATGGAACAATGCCTGAGTGATCTTCGTGATGAAATTTGCCTGCCATATCTTGACGATGTAATCATACTCAGTAAATCATTTGAACAACATGTTGAAGATGTTAGGAAAGTTCTACGACGCCTTCGAGAGAATGGAATAAAGCTAAAGGCCAGCAAGTGCTCGCTCTTCAAGAAACAAGTCAAGTTCCTTGGATGGATCGTATCAGGTGATGGATATACTGTTGATCCCAACAATACCAAAGCAGTAACAAGTTTGAAGGATAAAACACCAACAACTGTCGGTGAAGTAAGACAGCTACTAGGGCTTTTGAGTTACTATCGGCGATTTATCCCAAATTTCTCGTCAATTGTCAGTCCACTCTATGAGCTCCTCACAGGTCAAAATAGCAGTAGCAAGTCCAACATGCATGTGAAATGGACAGTTACCATCAACTACAAAGATAGATTGGAGACCAGAACATCAAGCAGTGCTAGAAGAACTAATTGGACATATAACTAGTCCACCGATAATGGCGTATCCTGACTTCAACCTGCCATACATAGTCCATACAGATGCAAGTGAAAAGGGCCTCGGTGCAGTTCTCTACCAACAACAGGGTGATCAGATGAGAGTCATATCATACGCGTCTCGCACTCTAACTCAAAGTGAAAAGAATTATCATATGCACAGTGGAAAGTTGGAGTTTCTCGCTCTTAAATGGGCAATTACAGATCAGTTCAGAGATTATTTATATTATTCACCACCGTTTGATGTATTTACAGACAATAATCCGCTAACATATGTGTTGACCACAGCCCGTTTAAATGCAACAACACTTCGTTGGGTGGCAGAGTTAGCCGATTTTAAGTTTAGGATTCACTATCGTCCAGGAAAGTCAAACGGAGACGCAGATGCTCTTTCACGTAGCCCACTAGACATGACAAAATATATATCTTCATGTACAGAAAAGAGTTCTCCAGAAGAGATTGATGCAGTTATAAACACGGCTACTTTAGTTGCATCTGGTGATACAGCTTGGATCAACTCGATCTCTGATCCTGATACTATATTTTTTGCTAATAATCATATTCCCGACGAACAGACAACAAGATATGATCAAGAAAATTTTGATGTAAAAGATGCCCAAACCAAAGATAAGAGTGTGAACACAGTCATTCAGTATTTGCAACAGAATCAACGACCAAGTCCTGCTGAAGTCAAGAATTTAGATCACAACACAAAGCAATTGTTATACGAATGGAATAAACTTAAATTATCTGAGGATGGTATCTTGAGGCGTATTTCCGGACAGTATGATCAAGTTGTACTACCATTGAGTCTTCGGAATGTCGTTTACAGTGAATTACACACAAATATGGGACACTTAGGCCCAGAGAGAGTTGTTCAGCTTGCCCGTGAACGTTTCTTTTCGCCACACATGCAGAGAGATGCAGAGAGAGATAGCAAGGGTTGCACCAGTATTTAAGGATGGTCCTGCCGATGAAAGCTCTAACTATCGCCCAATTTCTGTTCTACCGGTTGTCTCTCGCCTTTTTGAGAAACTAATTTATGACCAGCTGTACCACTACCTAGATTCGAATAAACTCATTTTCGGTAAACAATCAGCTTACAGACAGTTGCATTCTGTTCTGTCGTGTTTGCTTAAGTGCACTAATGATTGGTACTTGAATTTAGAGGGGGGTAAGAACACTGCAGTTACCTTTGTGGACCTCAAAAAGGCTTTTGACACGGTAAATCATGAAATATTATTGCAAAAACTTGAGCTTTACGGTATTCATGATAAAGAAATGAAATGGTTCTGCTCTTATTTAACTAATAGAAAGCAATGTTGTAAGGTAAATGGGAAGATTTCAAATATAGAGTCTATAACCTGTGGAGTACCACAGGGGTCCTGTCTAGGGCCTCTGTTATTTATCATATATATCAATGACCTCCACCTACAGATGAAACATTGTGACGTTAACATGTATGCTGATGACACAAGCCTTATGTTTGCGTCGGATTCGGTTACGCATATTAACGACTGCGTCAATGATGACCTGAATAACCTTAAATCTTGGCTTCAAGGTAATAAATTGTCCCTGAATGTTGCTAAGACACATAGTCTTGTAGTCGGCAGCAGAAAGCGACTGAAAGATATAAATGATGATAGAGTAGCAAAGCCCTCTTTCGTAGTAGGCGAGGCGAATGTTTCCATAGTAGAAAATATCAAATACCTTGGGGTAATTGTTGATAAACATTTGAGCTGGGACGAACAAATTTCAGCAGTGACGAAAAAAGTTTCACGTGGTTTAGGGATGTTACGTTTTTCCAAAAAGTATCTGCCCATTGTTACTATACAAAAAATGTACAGAAGTTTGGTGGAACCATACTTCAGATACAGCTGCCCGGTATGGGGAGTTGCCGGCATCAATGCTATCAATAGGCTGCAAAAACTCCAAAATAGGGCGGCGAGAATCGTCACAAACAGTGCTTTCGATGCTTCTGCCTTACCCATTATCAAAAAACTTGGTTGGCCCACCATCAATGAACTTATCGAATCAGAAACCTTGAAGATGGTGTACAAATCGGTAAAGAACCAAGCTCCCATTTACCTTACAGAAATGTTTGTCAGGCTGTCCGATGCATGCAAGAGAGAACTTCGCAATACTAAAACAGATTTGGCCGTTCCTCGTCGCAAATCGGCTTTCGGCCAGAAATGCTTTTCATATAAGGGTGCTAAATTATGGAACGATCTTTCGGTTGAAGTAAAATCATCAAAATCTTATGAAATATTCAAAAAACGTATCAACAATGCCAACACCGAATGCTGATTCTCTCTTTCATGTTATAGTTAGCATCATTTTAATTTGATTATAAGAAAATTTTGTAAATAGGGTTTTTTTAGTTATGTATGCTTTTGTTAGCTTTGTATTTATTTGCACGGCCCACTGTAAATCAGTCCTTTGACTGACGTGGCCACCGTGCCTAAACAATTTAAAATCAAATCAAATCAAATCAGAGATATCACACACTTTATTACGCGTATATGTCGCTGTGTCAAACAGAAGCCACCAGCAATCAAGCAGAGAGAGCCCTTGACACCAATTCACAGTAAAACTCCATTTGAAATCATTTCGATCGACTACATGCATCTCGAAAAGAGCAGCGGAGGATATGAATATGTGCTCGTTATTGTTGATCACTTTACGCGATATGCGCAAGCATATGCTACCAAAGACACATTCGGAAAAACTGCCGCAAGACTACTGTTTAATGATTTTATCCTACGATATGGTTATCCCATAAAAATTCACCATGATCAAGGCGGCGAATTTGAGAGTCAGATGCTTCGTATACTTGAAGAGATTTCAAACATTGGACATTCGAGAACTACATCCTATCATCCGAAATGTAATGGAAAGGCTGAGAGGTTCAATCGTACTTTGCTTTCAATGTTGCGAACATTGCCCGAAACATATAAATCACACTGGAGAGACCACTTACCAAAATTGGTTCATGCGTACAATTGTACGAGGCAAGATGCTACAGGATTTTCACCATTCTTCCTTCTTTTCGGTCGATCACCGCGATTGCCCATCGACCTCGTGTTTGGATTGAAAAAGGGAAATTCTGAATCAAGTTATTCCGCCTACTTGAAAAGCTGGAGAACAGCCATGCAACAAGCATACGGAATTGCAAATGCTAAGAGTCAAGCTACCGCAACACGAGGGAAAACACAGTATGACAAGAAAGCAAAAAGCCGTATCCTCAATCAAGGTGACAGAGTCCTTGTTCGTAACTTTGAAAAAGGAGGACCGGGAAAAATCCGTGCTTTTTGGGAAGATCGTATCTACACCGTGCTGAAGCGAATGAATGAAGATAGTCCCGTATATGTCGTACAACCAGAGAATGGTCAAGGACGTCAACGTACTCTTCATCGTACACTGTTATACCCCTGTAATGATTTACCCATTGATGAATCAGTTGAATTTGAACGGCGCGAAAAGAATACGAAACAAAATCGAGCGAAGAATGTAGCAAACAGGAGTAAAAGATCAAATGAAACGGGAGGAACTAATGATGATGAAGATGACATTAATGTAGGATTTTATCCAAATGAATTGCAGCCAAACGCGGCACACGAAAATCCAGAAATGCGTGGCGATTTGAACGAACAGGAGCCAGATCCAGAACAAGAACATGACTTAGCAGCAGATAATCTTCAAGAAGCAATTAGTGAACCGGAAGCAGACCATGATCAAGGTGAGCAAGAACAAGTCATAGCAGTGGACATGAATGCGCACCCTTTGTTCCCCTGTGGTATTTATAGCGCATTTCAAGATGGATGGATGGGGAAGAAAGGGCAGGAGCTTTAGTAGTAAATGCCCACGGAATCGTATCTAAAGGTAAGAGATTGTTCAAATCGTTTGCTGATTAAGTTCTTTAGGGCCTTTTTCTTATTATTGCCTACTTTTTGATATGTTTTGACAACCATATCATTCTTTGTAGAACTATTTGTTTGGATCGCATTTAGGCCGAAGGATACATCGCAGCTTTTCTGATCACGCTTTGCTAAAAAAGTCTACTTCCCCGTGTGATCCCGTGTTTCAGTGTTTGATAAATACCTTGGGGCTACCCTAATAAACAATTTTATTGCAAAATCTCATTGAAATAAATTGAACTGTGCGTGTGCGATCACCTCTTTTTCTAGGGCCTAATGACTCACAAAAAATGATCGATATGTGCAGCCGATCTCAAGAAGCTGGAATGACGATGAGTCTCTTGTTTCCATGTGCTCTTTGACTTGATGATCGCGCTTCAGTCAACAGAGACTCGTAGTATTGCTCTGAAAAAAGCTGGCCCTATTCAGGCCCAAACTTTGTGATTCCTATACAGTACCAACCAAATTGCAAGATTTGTGAATTACTATTGTTACGGTGTAAATGTGATAGAATTTTCGATACTTTCAGTACTGAGCATAAATTTTATAAACTCTTCGTTACTGAGTGGAAGTCATTTCAACACAAAAACCACTTCCATGCCCTTTTTTGCAGCCTTTTGTCTTTGAAAGCTTCTCTCCATGATGGATTTTTTAAATTCTTTTATATGAACCAGTAGGCCTTTGTGGATTCAAAGACTTGATGAAGCATTTCAGCTCCAATGATTTTGTTAGAGAAGTTGACATGCTTTATATCATTCCAAAATGAATTAACCAAGACTTTTTGGAGTCATTGTTTCCAGTTCAGTGGCAGATGTGTGTGGCAGCAACAAATTATGACTGCTCATGGTTATGGTTTAAAAATTTAAATGGTATTTTATTCCAAGGCATCTTACCTTGTTTCAGATATTCTGACAAGTTATGGCATTTAGTGCTTGTGACATAGAGTTTGTTGCTGTTGAATCATTGCCAAAAGGAATGGCAAAAGATTCTGTGAAGCAAGACACTAAATAATCATCATTTGTTTGAAATTCTTTGAAATTGAAAATTTGTAACTAGGTAGACCTTTCCAGTATTGGTGTTAGTATGTATAGTAGAGTTATACATGCAGCTTGGAGAGAGAAATAAAATAAGAAACATATGTGATTGTCTACTCATACTATCAGGTGAGTCAATAACAACGCCTGGCATTTGAAAAAATCCTGCTCCCTGAATATCAAATCAATGATATTGAAAACTGTCTTGTTTTATTCCCAATATGTCAAATTAGGTTCAGTAATTTACTAGGCTTTGATTGGTCATTCTTCCCCATTGAAATAGGAGATTTTCCTGTCAAAACCTGCAAAAACATATGAAAACACGAAGCAAGATCTCCCTTGTTCTCCTTCCTAGTAATAATGACTCTTGGATGCGCTCATGTTTTTGTCCTCTTGGGAGAATGGAATCCCCATGAATAAGTTATTTACCCTAGGGGGAAGACTTTTCAGCCTGCCAAGAGGAAAGCACATGCTAATGCTAAAACATGCTAAATGTCATTGGGGAAATTTGCTTGTAACTTTAGCACCTTTTTTAAGGTTTCTCAAAGGGGATTTTTTCAGAACATCGCTTACAGCTGATTTTAGCCAGGAAAAATTCTAAAAATAATTGAACATGTTACAGTAGCTATTCTGCTATTGCAAAATATCATTATGTACATTCGGAGGAAGCACTAGCCTTTTAAACACCGGCCTTTTTTTCTTGGCTCACTCGGTATGTGTTAAAATGTCCACTATGATAAGATACAATCAGCCAGATAAATAACATGTCCTTTGTGTTGTGTGCTGTAACATTTAATTCAATCCAATTTTATTATAGAAATACATCCTAGTACAAAGCTATCAGTAAAAAGCTTTTTCTATACGATTCTACATTAGCCTATAGTATTCTATCTTTAACAGTTACAGTAATGTCTGTTCAATTACTACCCTGACCATTCCTCAAGCAGGCTGGGGGTCAAAGAAATTTATTGCAGAAACTTTTAGCAAATAGCTGGGGTATGGCACTGAGAACATGCCATTCCCAGTAACGTGAGAGATTCTGGTCTTGTTAAATGCCCTGGGGCTTGGGAAAACTTTATAATCAGACGTTCAGGAACCAGGAATATTTTATGTGCAAATACCCAGGGATGTCTTGGTTTGGGGGATGGTCAGGGTAGAGAAAAAAACATTTTAACTGCTTGACTCTGACATGTTGATTTCAGCTCAACTCCAACATAGGTCTTTTAGTCCAGGAATCTATCGCTGTTTGTTCCCTGCACTTTTGAAGCTAAAACAGTGATAAAAGTGTGTGATTAAATGATTGGGACATTTTATTGCAAAAGGCTCAGTATGTTGTAAGCACTACATGAGTTTATTGAATTTTTATGCACTGCAAACAAGTTATTCTGTATGTGAATCTTTTAAAACTGCAGATTTGCATTGATGAGATACTGTATCATTGTTTGTTCTGTCATCATATCAGAATATAAAGGCCAAATTCATTGTCTCTTTGAATGCATTTCTTTTACTATGTATCATTATAAAAAGGAGGTCAGCATGAATGATTCTTTCTGGTAAATGATTTGAAGTCAAATTGATTTGCCAGATCAAATTGTTTATGTCTATACCTCTACTACATACTGTAGATGACCTGAAAACCAATCTGCACATGGACAATGTCGTTTTGCCATTTCATGGCCCATGAAAATGGTGACAATAAGGGGGTAACACTCTCAAAACACGCTGGCTACAACGGAATTCAAGTTTTCAACTTTAAAATACATTGACCCCTAAAGGTATTGTAACACATGAAAAATACTTAGATATGAAAAATGTAGCTGTGACTATGGCTAAGGAAATGACCACTAGGTGAGCCAGAACAGAAAATGATTCCCACTTCTGGCACTTAGCACCAAAGGGTACTTGTCGGAACTTGATTTGAATGATTAAAGTTTCGATTTTCTCACATTTTTATGAGCGCTACAGAAATATAGCTAAGGTCAACTGGGTACCTAAGTTACCTTTATCAAGTCATGAAGCAACTTAATAAAGAAAATACAATTTTCCATGGGTGGTGAACGGAGTGACGACCGGCGAGTGAGATTAGATTTGTTGTTTACACTTCTCAACTAGAAACTAGCACCAACACAACTACTACTCTCTTCTAGTTCTTCTTCACCACAATCTGAATCTTCATCGAATAAATTCTCACCTAGCACCCTCAGTCCTTCAGGCAGGTCCGCCAAAGATCCATGAAAAACCCATCTCTTGTCTTGATCTTGATAGGATCTCCTCTTCTCTTCGCAGCTTCGGTTCGTTGCCAACGGGCTTGCAACAGTTCACATCGGTTGCTAAGGGCTTCATTGAAACGAGGCTGCATTTATGCTCGCTCGCGCAAAACCATTGCGTTTCGCATCCCTACTATTTATCCCTGATTTTCATCATTAGCCGATGCACATTGCTTCATATTCTACGAATGACTCAAGCAAATCATTATATTCAGAAATGCGTTATTGTTCTGAATAGTTTGTGATACTGTTGGCGCCAATCACAATCACAGTGAACTAGATATATTTGAACGTTGATTTCCAGAGTCCAATGATGTTTCGAAGACATCTACAATTCAATGTTGCGGACAACATTTTCTTTTGGAGGGGAGTATGTGAAATGTATGAACAATCATATTGTTCATTATTTTATGATACATGTAGTTTTTGTTTTTTGATGTTTACCCCCCAGAAGAGACACTTTTATATCGATTACGTCATCGAGTAGCCTCGATTCAATTTCGTTGTCGTTGTTGCGCAATAGGCCTAAGTTTTTGACCGCCTGTTTTATAGAAATCGTGTATTTGTCAAGCTGAGTGTTTAATGAAGTATTGAGTGGAAAGACGTTGTTTATTGTCGAACCTACGACTATACCAAGTGTTTAACAAAAAGTCATTTGCATATCGAGGGGCTACCGTTTGGAATAGTCTAGATCATCAAATCAAACTGTCTCCCTCGCTATCAAACTTCAAATTAAAACTAAAGGAAGGATTATAAAGCAAACTTTACGTACTTCCTTCCATCAAGAACATATATTAATTTTTCCTCTCTGTTGCAATTTAATTTCCTTTTTTCGCTTGGATAGGAATATTTAAAATTAGGTTTTCCTTAGGGAATTTATCTGACAATGTATTAAGTGGTATTAGGAATTTATTGAGTAATTAATTTGTTCTTTTTGTTTTCTTTTCTGTTTTAACAGGGCACATTGTAAAGCAGTTTTTTTTCCGTATGAACTGAATGTTTTTTACCCTGTATAAATAATTTAAAATGAAAATGAAATGAAAAACTGTAGGAAGAAAGGAAATGCCAAAAGAGTACTTGGAGCAATAACATCAGAAGAAATGCAGACTGCGGAGGATCTATGGATCAGAAATGTGCAATTATTGTTCAATGATGCTAAGGGTAAGAAAATGTTTAAAAGCCTTGGCGCGTATGAGGAGAATGGATTGATCAGATACAAAGGAAGGTTGGAAAATGCAGATCTTGAATTTGATACAAGAAACCTTATTTTTATGCCTAGAGATCACAAGTTAACTGAATTAATTATTCAGGATTTCCACAACAGTGTGAAGCATTTGAAGGTAAGATCAACTCTAGCTGAGGTGAGGACAAAATACTGGATTCCTCGTGGACGTCAATTGGTCAAGAAGATACTGCATCGATGCAAGATATGTATTCACCATGAGGGTAAATCTTACAATGCACCAGCTACTGCTGCTTTGCCTGAGTTTAGAGCATAAGCTAGCCCACCTTTTCCGATAAAGTAGGCTTTGACTTTGCAGGCTCTTTGTTTGTTAAGGATGGTAACAGAAATATGAGTAAAGTCTACATAGCAGTTTTTACTTGAGCAGTCACTCGTGCAGTTCACTTAGAGCTTGTCCAAGACATTTCTGTTGACGTATTTTTGAGATCTTTTGAGGTTTATTGCAAGAAGGCTGAAACTTTTCCCAGGCTGAAACGAAACACGATCCTCGTTGGTTTAAGATCCGAAGTGACTGTAAATCAATCCCCTCTTTTCGAAAACTTTTTGAGGATTTCGGCCATGCCGTTCCTCAAAACTCTTGATTCGGAAAATTTACCGTGCCGAAAAAGTTGCGATAAATACCCACAAAAGTAGGCTGGTCCTTTAGATCCGGAACGACGTGCAAATCATTTCAATCGGGCACTTACTTTTGTGTCTATAATGAATCCCGTTGGGTAACTATTTTGGATCAACCCGTGGACATCTTAAATCCAATCCGTGGGACGTCTTAGGAGGGCTGTTGAACTGTAGAAATGTATCGTACCTGAGGCAGCATTACTTCCTTTCTAACAACATCACCAGCAAAACATAAAGGACCAGCTATGTTGTGTAGCTTCTCCTAAAAAGCAGGCAACACGGCATTAGCAAAAATGTAGAGCAACCAATGTAGGTTTTTCCAAAATTGAAATGAAAATAGAAAAGAACATAATGACAAAAGGCAACTTCTGCGTAGTTTTTACTAGACTTCGATACTAGTGCAAAATGTTTCAAATGTAAGGCAATATTATTATTATCATTATCATTATCATTATCATTATCATTATCATTATCATTATCATTATCATTATCATTATCATTATTATTATTATTATTATTATTATTATTATTATTATTATTATTATTATTATTATTATTATTATTATTATTATTATTATTATTATTATTATTATTATTATTATTATTATTATTATTATTAACGTTTACGTTAACGTTAACGTGAACTGTTAACGTTTTAAATTCTTTTCTTTCAAGATGTGGACAAATATTATATTTCGAACGTATTAGCTGCATACTTTTCAATTTATTTTAAGGAACATTTTAATTAGAACTTGTAAATTTCCCCATCATGCCTAATTGAGAGTGATGGGTGTCATCATGTATAGTAGTATTTGTAGGGAATAAAAAGTTTCCATCATTATTATTATTCTGCTTTTACACGGTATTGATCTAACAACCGGCTAATTGTCTAAATTATGTTTCTCATCGAACCACTACCCGTGGTCTAGGATGGGAAGCACTTGTGTCCTTCTTCTTATTATTGTCCTTCTGTACAGTACTCCTTTGTTCTTTACTTTGTATCGAGGACCTTCCGTAGAATTCGCGCTGTCCCTAGAAGACATGTTTTTTGAATGGCATCAACCCCCAGGTGCAGGTCTACCTTTTCAAGGTTTTTTCTTACATTATTTGTCACACTTCCCAAAGCCCCTATGACGATTGGTATGATCATGACTTTATCTACTTCTTTGTTCCAACATTTCAAAATTTCGTATTTCAAGTCATTGTAGTATTCTATCTTTTCTTGCTCTTTTTTCTTGATTCTGGTGTCAAACGGGCATGCAACATCAATGATGAGGCACAACTTCTGCTTCTTATCTAGGACCACAATATCTGGCTTGTTATGCTCTATTCTCTTTTCAGTTTGAATAGACAAATCCCATAACAGCTTAACTTCATCGTTTTCAAGGACTTTCATCTTCGCCTCCACAAAATGCTCATAGTATTTCTCCGTGCATGCAAAACCAAATTTCTTGCAATAGTTCCAATGGATTATTGCGGCAATTTTGTCATGTCTGCACTTCTTGTAATCATTTTGGGCTAACTGTGAGCATTCAGATACAATGTGTGCTACAGTCTCGTCTCGTTCATCGCACATTCTGCATTTGGTTGAACAGTCTTGTTTATCTATCATTTTCTTGATCCAATTTACCCGTAATGCCTGCTCCTGTGCTGCTAGTATTAATCCTTCTGTCTCTTTCTTTAATACCCCTTTCTGTAACCACAGCCAGCTATCCTTGTCATCCCTAACCTCTTTTGTTTCTTTGAAAAACACTGATTATTATTATTATTATTACACTAATTATTATTATTATTATTATTATTATTATTATTATTATTATTATTATTATTATTATTATTATTATCATTATCATTATCATTATTATTATTATTATTATTATTATCATTATCATTATCATTATTATTATTATTATTATTATTATTATTATTATTATTATCATCATCATTATTATTATCATTATTATTATCATTATCATCATCATTATCATTATTATTATTATTATTATTATTATCATTATCATTATCATTATCATTATCATTATTATTATTATTATTATTATTATTATTATTATTATTATTATTATTATTATTATTATTATTATTATTATCATTATTATTATCATTATTATTATTATTATTATTATTATTATTATTATTATTGTTATTATCATTATCATTATCATTATTATTATTATTATTATTATTATTATTATTATTATTATTATTATTATTATTATCATTATTATTATTATTATTGTTGTGAAGATGGCGATGGAGGACAGACGGGCCTAACGGTGCGTCTGTCTGAAGTTTAAAAATTCCAAGTAATCCGTCGTAGCTGCCGTCGTTAATGCTGTTATTCACTACATCAAGTTCATATTCATGATTGTCAAGCTAAAAAGAGCAATTAAATCAGCCATCAGAGGAGGAAAGATCTTTTTTGTTGGAACTGAGTTTGATTCAAATTTCGATTGCGAGGAAATTTATGATGATATCAGGTTATTGAATGGAGACGAGTGGAAAGCTTTTGAGTACAGGGAACGAAAATTCAGAGCGCTTTTTGCTTCGAAGAGGACTAACCATGGGGACTTTATTTGTCGTGGAATTATTGGTGACTGGATTAAAGTTGCAAAGATATTATCGGGGATATTTTACCAAAACAAACAGTTTTTGGCCAAGAAAGTGAATGGGACGCAGTGGAGCGTAAGCTTTTTGAAATTTGTTTGTCGTAGTTTGCGACTTTTCCCGAGGGACGACAATTATTGCATCAACGACGCTGTGGATAGAATTGAGTATATAAGTAAACAATTGAAATATATTAACAACACAATTATACCATTCTTTTCGTCAAAAAGGAGAGGGAATGACAACAGAAACGAGGTATCAAAGGAGAAGCTGACCTGTTTGTTGCTACAGCGAAGGAAGAAAGCGATTTCTGTAATAAGGAACAACGGCTTTTGGCCTAACATCGAGAATGCTGATATTTCAGTGCAAAGGATTGAAGATTATTACGCTCAGTCAAGCAAATTTGCGGATTGTAATGGCTTTGAAGGAGCTGTACCTGTATTCTTTGATCGTGGGGAGGCACTGGCCTCTGTGAATTATGGTCATTTTTTCAGCTATGATGAGATTGAATCAACTGTGAAAGGCTGCCCCAGTGGGAAAAGCTGTGGTGCCGATGGGGTTACTTACGAGGACATGAAGGAAATGTTTAGTGAAAATGGATATGCATTTGTAAATATCTTGAACGTTGTGCTTATAAATTTGCGAATGCCAACTTCGTGGAAAAAGTCGGTTGTCCAGCGAATCCCCAAGAAGAATTTTAATATCAATGATTTGTCAACGCTTAGGGATGTATCTCTTTTACCCACTTGTTACAAGGTGTTTTCGAAAGCAATCTGTAAACGAATCACCACGCACATATCTAATGAGATTGCTTTTTGGCAGCGTGCTTTCCTGCCAGATCGTGACAGACAGGAATTGATTTTCAGTTTGAAAGCCGCAATGGATGATTTCAGACATTTAAGTACAAAGTTTTGTGCAGTTTTCGTGGATTTTGCAGATGCATTTGAAAGCATTGAGCATAATTTCCTTTTTGAAACTCTCCGGGAATTTGACATTCCTTTGATTTATTGTTGTTTGGTCGAAGATCTTTACCGTTACTCTTCGTTTTCTGTGATTTGTGGGTATGAATTGAGTAGAGAATTCAATATAATCAGAGGAACAAAGACAGGTGACCCTTTGAGTGCACTTTTATTCATATTGGTGATTGATAGAGTATGCAAGCCTATGGTAAGAGAGGCTGTTATCAGACGGGGTATTGAAGATGAAGGAAGGATTAATCCATTGCCTTTGCAAGCTTTTGCGGATGATGTTGTTGTTGTCAATTATGACGCCACGATTATAAATGAGATGTTTGATATCGAACAAGTTGACATGGAGAGAGCAGGTTTAGAAGTGAAACCTAGTAAATGTGCAGTAATGTATGCAAGGAGGTCTGGCAATAACTGGTACAAAGGCAAGGCAGATAAAAAGCCAGCTGTGTCAATTCAAGGAAATGCCATTGAAGTTTATCCCCGTGATAAGTGTTATAAGTATCTTGGAAAGTCTCTCTCACTTTCAGGCGAAGATGCTGTGCAGGTGTATGGAGTTATAGAAAGTTATAAAGATTTATAGGAGAAAATAACAAGCTGCAAATTGCCTCTCGCTCTAAAAGCTAGTGCTTTAAATAACTTGGCTCTCGCGAAGATTCTCCACCATTTTTACAATACAAGATTTACAGAGGAGCAGTTAGAGTTGATGGATAAGTCCTTGGTGAAGGCAGCTCGAAATATGTATGATTTGTATGAAACAACAACACAGCTCGTCGTCTTCTTACCACGTGAGCACGGAGGGATTGGAGTTAAGCGCGTTTCAGATGTGTATAGGTCAACAAGGGTTGCATTTCTCATTAAGATGTTGAATCATCCCCAGTTACAGTTCAGGAACATTGCACGTCAATCCCTTAATTTAGATATGGAAAAACGGAAAGTTGCTGCAACAGATAACGATATGAATTTTCTTGGGTTTGAGATTAGTGAAGACGGATATTTGAACAGTCGTACCAAATTTGGGTGTCAATCAGATTGGCCAGATCTTCTGAGATATGCTAGAAAGCTAGATGTTTCCATTGACTTCAGGCAGGGAAAGGCTGGAATAATTGTAAATGGTGAATTTTTCGATGAAGGTGCCCCACTTCAGAAGTTGCTGCTAAATCAGATAGTTAATCGAGATTTGCAAAAAGCAAAGCAATTGTCAATTCAAGGCCCCTTTCTCTGTATGACTGATGTTCAGTTGAAATCCTCCCATTCAATATTTTACAACTGGAAAGTAAGTGATTTACTGGTGAAGTTTGCAATAAAAGCACGGTTGAGTCTACTTCCAACAAACTTCACAAAGCATGTATGGAATCGTGATAATGACCCTTCTTGCCCCTTTTGCCATCAGCATACGGAAAGTATTGCACATCTGATGAATGGCTGTGGAGAGTTTCACAACTTTTATAGCAGACGTCACAATCGAATTGCAGACAAAATATTTGAGATGATCTCGGGAAGTCCAAGTGGTTTTCAGTTTCATGCAAACAAGCTTGCAGAATCAATATTAACGGAATATGGTGATGAATTGCAGCGTATTACGCATCGTAAACCTGACACCGTTATCATTAACAATCAGTCACGTAAATGCATTATCTTAGAGGTGGCTGTCTGCTACGATCTGTATTTTGAGCAAGCGCTGAACACCAAACAGGAACGGTATGAGCCGCTGTGCAGTCTGCTGCAGTCGTTGGGTTGGAATGTAGATCTGAAAGTGCTTTGCTTTGGCTCACTTGGTTGTATCAAGAAGGATGTTTGGACTGTTTTAAGATCACTGTCAGTAGATAAGTTAATTGTAAAGAACACATTACAGTGGTGCTCGGTTTCAAATCTGATTATGGCCAACTACATATGGAGACACAGGGTTAGGAAGTTATTCTTGTGAATCTTTTTTTTCTCGGTCCTTTCGTATGATCAGTTACATTAAGTTCTATATTACATTGTTCACATTGGATGGCTTCTAGATCCTGTGTCTCACACAGTATATATGAACTGGATGTAGTGGATAACGCAGGCCTAGTAGACATATTTTTATGTTAACTGAGCTGTAAGCTCGGACACTAGGGCAAATACGAATTTATTATTATTATCATTATTTTATTATTATTTTAATATTATTTACAGTTGGTATACGCAAAAATAGTTCTATAAAAGATCTAATCAAAACCAACTATCTAACTACAAAATATATAGGAAAAGAAAAATGCCAGTTCATCAAAAAAAAAGAGAGGACACGAGTTGAGATCTGTGCTTCTATTTGCAGTTTTTGCACAAGCATCTTTCCCCTTTCCAGTTTCTAATTGCATTTTTGAATATTTGTACTGACTGTGCATTTTTCATGTCATCAGGAAGATAGTTCCAAAGGATGCTGCCCCGAAATGACAACGAATTTGAACCATAAGTTTCGGTCGTGTAGGTGGCAGGCTTAATAAATTTTGAGTTCTCAATTGTACGTGAGATCTTTTTTCTCAAAAAAATCCTACAAAAAAGGTGGATTTTCAAAATGAAGGCATTTATAGATCTCCAGCATCAATTTTTGGAGATTTCTCTGGTGAACAGTGCATTCATTTGCCTTACGAAGGAGAGTTTCAAACGGAGAATCAAAATCATTCAGAACAAGTCCACGCCCGACAACCCCTACTGACGTGTGACGTCACATTGAATCCTCGAAGCTGTGGAGGCAGGTGGAGGTCATGTGATTTTTGCGCGCCCTTTTCCTGATTTCATCACGCGTACACACCAAAAAACATTTCATTTTTGTAAGATCTGATATTGAGCGTGTTTAGTGATAAAAACTGTGCATAAATTGAAGATTTTGATGATTTGGAAGCAGAGAAACAAACGCTATGGATGCTAGCAGGTAAGCAGATCCTCTTCGATTTCACGAAAATCTCGTAGGCCCGGAATTGCAACTCAACATTAATCTTTGGGTTTCTTATCCATCTGCTGTGATATTCCAAAGATGTTTGATTTTATTTGGAAGCACAGGCTTCACAAACTTAGTTTCCTTTGTTTGGGATAATTTGAAATGAAATTACCCATTTTCAAGAAGCGTTTAATCGTAAGACTCCCTTTAGATTTTTCTTTCGTTTCGTAAGACGAAAATTCATGATTTTCATTCAGGGTTGTTTTCTCGAGAAGTGACGAGTTTATTTGAAAAGCGAACTACCCTATACCATGCAAAATTTATTTTTCTTTCATTTGATATAGCATTTTGCATCTTTTTGGTTTCCGTTTCAGATCCTTTGAATTAGGCGCGGATCAACTTCGCTTTGCAACTCCATTATTTTTGTTAGGCCAAGAAGTCTCCACCTAGACTTTTTGTCTCTTTCTCAGTCATAGCTCTCTATTTGATCGATAAGTTGGCATTTTCAGGGAACGACATACATGCTTTCTTCCAAAAACCAATTAAATTGTGATTCTGTAGCTTTTTCTGAACTCAGAGTTGCATTCCACCAGCATGTTGAATTGCTGCAATTCCGCTGGTCGAATTTTACCAAAATTTAACTTTTTCATTCAAGGCCAATTTTCTTCCAAATGCTACGTCCTATGAGAGAGAAACCCTTCCTATGCCATGCAAAATTCATTTTTCTTTCTTTTGAGCTAAAGTTTGGTATATTTTTTGTTGTTGTTATGAAACCTATAAAAAAGGCGTGGACTAACTATGAATTTTGTACCCATTATTTTGGTTAGGCCAGTCTGTCTCCATCTCCATTTTTCAACGTTTTTGCGGCTTTCTGCCGCCTTGGTATCCAATTTTTTTCGATTTTATCTCATTATATCCATATTTCCATGCAAAAATCACTACTCCCATGAAATTTTGGCTTTATCTTGTTTCTAGGGTTTCTTTCAACTTGCACGCCATTCATTTGCTTATCGCTTCGTCAAATTTTACAGAAATTGATCTGATTCATAAGGAGTGTATTTTCTTGCAGAAATGACAAGTTATAGAATAAAGAAACGTCCTAAGCCACGTAAAAATTATCTGCCTTTTTCGTGATGTAAAATATAACTTGCTTATTATTGGAGTTTGTGAGCCTATCAACTAGGCGCTGGTCAGGTTCATCTCTTGTTCCCTTCATTTTGGTTAGGCCAGTCAGTCTCCGCTCCAACATTTTATGCTCTCTCACAGCTCAGAAGTGTTCTCTTAGTCTACCATTCATGTATATATCATCCATCATCTTACAGCTGAATATACAATATCAAACTCCTCGATTGTGTAAGTAGTAGTGTCATATTTTGTAAAATTCAGTCCCGTGACAAGAAATTTTTCTTCCCGAAGCGGCTCGTCGACCTGTTTGATGTTGGAAAAGTTGTGCCAAATAAGGGTGAACCAATACCATATATGGGGTTTACCAGAAGAATTTATGACTGGTCTTCAAAAACAATTGATACCCGGTCATTTAAACTTTTGGAATGAAAACAAATTTGGGATGAACAAAATCTCTGATAAATTTGCTACAAGTTTTGCTCAGGTTGGTTGATACAGGTCATATATTTCTTTTGCAAAAATCAGGCCAAAGTTCGAGAAAAATTATGCTCCTATAGAAACACTACTACCATCAGGACGAGGCTACGGAAGTCGAATGATGGGTTGTCGGCCGTGAAGTCTGAGAGCTCTTTTGGGATCCTGTCAATTTCTCTGCTCGCAGTCTTTCCACAGAACATCCAGATGAGGGGTTAGGGTTAGGGTCAATGTCTTGCCAATCACTAACGGTAGAACCGATCTTAACGCGCTGCTTTCTGTTAGAGAGGTAGCTAGCGATCAACCTCAGGCTGTGTATGCCAAATCCATAGGCTTCGAGTTTAGCAATTAGAAGGTCATGTGGTAAGCAATCATACGCCTTTGATAGGTCCATCAGCACCATTCCAATGGTGTAATTTTCATCAAGTTTTTCACGACAGAACTCGATAAGTCGAAACAGTGCATGCTGTGTGCTGTACCCTGCACGAAACCTGCATAACAGATTTGATAATACTTGATTTGGGAAGGGCCACATTTGCTTCGTCATGCAGTGCTCAAATACTTTGGATATAGCAGATAAAACGCTAATCGGTCGGAAGTTAGTTTTTATAAATGCATCATCGCATTAGAAAATTGGCGAAACATCTGCTAACTGAAGGATATCTGGAAACATTCCGAATTGAAACATCATAAGAGCAGAGAATACAGGTTACATGGAGTTTATAGTTGCACTACGAATGAAGGAGTATTGAAGTCAATGGGAAATGATTATGATCTGGAAAGCGGCAAGCGCTCAAAGGATAATCCCCTATAATCTCCTATTGTTCCTTTATGTTCATTTTAAGATGTTGAAACATATGCGCAAACGGGATGTCTAAAATTATACCTGCATAGCAACAGTCAATCTCGATTGAAACGGGTAGAGATGGCAACGTTTTGTGGCGATGACGAAGGTTTTTGGAGACGATTTTGACATTTTTTTACCGTACGTTTCTGCTTTAAATATTCCCAGCTCACTGAAATGTGTTTTGACACCGTCCAGCATCTCAAAATGTTTCAAAGATCCTCTTCATAAATCATGACCCACACTCACTTAGGCTCAATTTCTTTGACCTTTTCAAAGAGGTCTGGGGCTAAACTTATGACCTAGAGTCTCTTGTTTCCCTGTGCTCTTTGACTTGATGATGGTGCTTCCGTCAATAGAGATTCATAATATTACTCTGAAAAACCTGGCCCTATTTAGGCCCAAACTCCGCGATTCCTAGAGTACCAATCAGATTGTGAGATTTGGCAAAGAACAATGCTGTCGAATTTCCAATTCGAATGATGCAGTTGACTACATTTTGAACGAAGTTGCTGCGGCAAGTAGTTGAAGATTTCTCTGGTTGTTTTGGTCCTAAAACATGGAAAATGTAGCGTTGACAGACTCGCCTTGCACTCGCCAGGTAAAGTGAACTTCCTTCTTCCGATTTATACCAAGTTTAGTTGATCAAATGTCTGCTTAACATGGTTTTTATCGCACTTTCTTCCCGAGAAATGAACAGAGCTAATGGAGTCGTTCGATGATCGTGATTCGATCGATCGAATGCAAAACAGGGCCAACTGTTTCACTGTTTCATTATGAGTCGCTGTTGAGCAAGGTTTACCGCAAGGACTCATGGTCATAAGTCTCTGGGGGGCGCGCTACTTTCTGAAAAATGGTGGATAAGGTGCGAAGGGGAATCCCATTCTCACTGCAAATGTTGAAATGCAGCGCAACAAAAACCCAAGAAAGGCCCACAAAATCTTACGACATCAAATAAAGAGTTAGTTATCATATCAAAGTGATATTTTAAAAGGATACGTTTATTTCTTCGAGTCTATTGAATTTGGATTGTATGATCATTACTTGCCAATTTTAGATTCTTGTTTATGACTAAGTAGAGATTTCCTCTCCTAGATGCCTTTGAGCGTCGTCGAAGAGGTGAGACATTGGCGGGAAAATACTTGTGATCAAATTTGTATTCGTCCTTCGTCGTTTCGTTCTCTGCTTTCTGGATCAAAGCTAAAGCTAGTTTGCGACAAAACGCTCGTGGATTTTAGAACGAAAACATAGAAAAAGTGTTGTCGTTTGTTATTTGTATGATGTGGAAGAGATGTCAAAGATTTGCTAATGCATATTGTTTTGCTAGGAGGCAAAGGTAGTTTGATGATATACTGGTTGCGAGGAGCATTTAAGGTGCAGATTGTTGTAAAAAAAGTAAATGAGAACCTTGGAGAAATGTGCAAGTTAAGCTGTTTAGGGCAGGTAAGTGGCCTTATTTTACGAGTACAAGTAAAAATGCTTTATTTTGAAGAACCACAATCAAAACTTTGTTAGGTGCATAAACTAACTGAAAGATCGCAGAAACTTTTCATTCTTAGCTGAGTTGATTTGGAAAGGCATGCTCTTGTTAACTTCAGCATTGGAAAAAAATATGAACCATTGTTCTTTTCTTAACAGTCGACACAAGACACTTCGTATTCCTGCAGTTGATAAGCCCTACTTGCAAACAGAAATGTACAATTGAACTGACCCAGTCTGAGGCATTCATTGTGAATTATCACTAAGTCCAGACTTCCCTGAGACGACGCGAAGATATAAACACCTCCTCCACGTAAAAAATGCTTAACGTTGCGTTAATATGATCGGCAAGCATTCTTTGTCACGTTTTATAACTGGAGTTAGATTCCACGTTTTGTCAACAACTTCTCCCACTGCAACCCCAGTTCAGCATCGTGGAGAGGATTACCTTGTATCCGCTATCTTCCAGAAAAGACCCATACCTCTTTGAAAAGGCCTGTTGTTGACTTTAATTCTCGGCTCAAGTATCATGAAATCAATTTTCTGAAAAATTAAGACACTCTGTGAGGATTTGACTATAAGATAGCATTAGAATGACCTTAACAACCCCTACCTTGAAATTCAGAGTCATGTTTCTTGTGAAAAAGAATCGTATACCGAATTTGCTTTCAGAACTTAAGTCCAGTTTCGTGGGCATCTCCATTCTTAGCTCTTCTCGTCGATCGGAGCCCCTACTTTTGAAATAGAGATTCTTTTTTGTAACTCATTTAACTCTGGTACCTTAAAGTTTTCGCCATGTATATCAGTATTTGCTTCAGCAATAAATAACAAATTCGTCTGATTTCCACACGTATCCACTGCAAAAGCATCCAGAATACACGGATCTGTTGTGTGACACGCACTTCATCGAATAAAGGCGTAAATTAGGTGCGAAGTCAAAATCGCAGACAGTAACGTAGCTCGTTTGATCAGGGCCGCTTTCCAGACGATAGTTCTTCTTCCATAGACTCTGATGGGAACTGATCACATGACTGTAACCAAGGTACCATTTCATGACTATTTTCGAATATTACGGTAAGGGTAGTCTAACGTACATCTCCAGTCTTTGGTCTTCCTGTGCTGTCGAACACTTGCACACGTCTTTGATACTTCTTCACATCTGGGCAATAACATGATCTCATGCAAAGATCCTGCAGAGCAGAAGGTAATCCATTTACACATGAAATGAAATACAATAAATGAGGTGTTAGGCACTTTAGATTCAAATATGGTTCAAAGCAGGGTAAATAAGTACAACAGCCATCCATCTTTAGAGAAATGTATGGCCAAAGCATGATCTGCTGTAGGACGCAAATGGGAAAGATGTAGGATATGACGACAAATGTTTCCTTTCCAACTTGCGGTATGAAGCAGTGGTACGGTACAGCCACTGGAACGTACAATCAATGGAGCCACTAGACAGGACTACTACGATACTGATCTCAGAAATCTGGGATGACGTAGTGTCTATCTCTCATACTGGAACAGATGGCCTTTCTTGGAGACCACTATGTAATACCTAAAATATAATAGCTACTGAAATACACTTTTATAAATTTCGTACGAAATGCAGGATCAAGGGTTCGAGCAATACTTACAGCACCGGCATGCATCAGTGCAATAGTATGCTCTGTATGTGGTATTGTCTTTGTGTACTCCACACGGCTGGCTATGAATCCCGTCTGAAAGAGAATGCAAATTGTTTTTCAGCCAGCTACTTGCAGATGCAATTGTGATATGTGCTGCTTTCATATTTCTTTATCCGTTGTAGTTTCGCACGTCACCCGTAACCAGCCGTCAAACAAAATGTAAGGTAATGGGGCTGAGTTATCAAAAAATTTGAAAATGCCTGTAACGGTACCTTCTTCAAATCTCTCTTTAGTAGAAAGCCAATTTATAGTCTTCAATTCTCTAAATCTTATGTGCTCTGTTATTTAGGTTTAAGCAGAATCTGATACACTTATTTTGGGAAGTTTGAATTTTCTTGGCTAATCTTTTATTAATCATAGGAAACCAAGCACTACATGCATAGTCAAAGTGGGGCTGGATCAGTGCATTTGCTAGTAGCCTACGAAAAGGGAAGTCAAGGAAATTTTGCTTTCTATGGGGGAACCTTGGTCTGCAATTGATTTTACCAAGAGTCCTGGTAGCTATTGCTTCACCAGACAGGTTTTCATCAAGAATGCAGCCAAGATAGGTCACTGAGGTGTGATTTTTAATCTTGATGTCACCCATTCTGATGTCTAGCTTCTTATTGCCACTTTTCTTATTTGTTTTTCCAAAAGGTATAGATTTTGTTTTGTCCTCTCCAAAGTGAATGCTTTGTTTGTTATCAACAAACCAATCACAGAGAGAACTGGAATTCTTACTTAATTGCTCTTCTATGTCATTGACGCTTTTGTCACTGAATACAAGGCAGGAGTCATCTGCGTAGAAAAGAAGGTCCAAGTCGACTGCCAGAGGCATATCATTGACATAAAAGAGGAAAATGACTGGGCCAAGAATAGAGCCTTGTGAAACATCACATGATAATTTGCCAGGCAATGAGGACTCCTTCCCTATGTTTACAAAGAAAATTCGGTTTGTTAGATAAGATCTTAACCAAAGTATAGCAGAATCGTAAAAGCCACTGTGTTTCATTTTTGAAGGAAAATGTCGTGGTCGATGGTGTCAAACGCTTTTTGTAAATCAATTAGTATCATACCAGTAAACATCCTGTTTTCAAACCCTTTATAATTTTATCACCTAGGGAAGATAAGCATGTGTCTGTTGATTGGTAAAGACGACAAGCCAACTGGTATCGATAAAGAATATTGTTAGAATCCAGGTATTCTTGTATCTTGTATCTGCTCGTGGACAATTTTTTCACTTACCTTAGAGATTTGCAGTAAAAGAGAGATTGGCCTATAATTTTTTGTTCGTCCTTGTTACCCTTTTTAGAAATTGGTTCAATCTAGCTTGCTTGCAATCATCTGGAAAACATGATAGAGAGATAGAAAGATTGCATAACTCTGCAACTGGTTTTGCCAAAATTAATGCACCATCCTTAAGAATTTCCCTGCAAGATTGTCGAGTCCTGCTACTTTGCAGGATTTATTCCGTCTAAGAGTTTAAGCACATTCTCATCATTTGTATGCTGTAGTGTGAAAGGGTTTCTTCCAAGGTTGGGGTGCTTGTAGTATTTTTGGCACTTTCTATCCCAAATCTACAGGGTAGATTTGGCAGCTTGTTTTCTAGTTCTTTAGCTAAATTTGAGAAGAAATTTTTGAAAATGTTTGAGTTGATTTTATCATAAAAACAATGCTCGCCAACCTTTTGTAGGCAGATCTTTGAGGGTTTGTCTTGCGTCGGGTTTTTTTGAATATGACATGGTTTGTGTGACTTTTTGTCTTCTTAAATTTTGACAACAGCTTGTCTCGAATCCTGATCCTTTCAAGGACTTCCTCATCCACCCATTATTGAGTGCTATTTCTTATGCGAAGCACTTTTAATGGAGCTAATTCATCGATTATAGAAGTGAGAATATGCAGCGATATCAATAAACTCAAGATATTTTGGAAATGTGATCAATTCAAGTTTTTTCAGAAAGGCTTCTTTACTGTAATTTTTCATTGAGCGGATGTTTATGTATTTATGACCAAAACTTTTAGTTTTAGTACCTTTCCTTGCACAGAAGATCATTCGGCGGTCAGATACACCCAAATTTAGGACACTGTACTTGGAAACATTTTGGCCTGAATTAGAAATTATAAGTTTGAGATTTTTCAGTTATATGGGTTGGTTCTTGGATCAGTTAAAAGAGTCCGTGAAGGGAGCAGAATTCTTTGTAGCGTTTAACCCCATTGAAATTGCTATGTTTGCTGTTTGTTATATCGATAGCCAAGTCCTTCAGGACGAAAACTTCTGAGTATCAACATGTTCTGTTTTTGAAATGGCTGCATTGATTTTTTCAGGGAACTGCTAAGGTCAAAAGGTCCGTAAATGATGATAATGTGGATCTGTTTTGATTTTAGTGAAAGTAAGTCGAAAAATATGCTTTTGAGATCTGCTGAAAACTTCTTTCTTACATTGAAAGGCAAATCTTTTCTGATATAGCAAACAACATCCCCATCTTCCCTGTTTCTATCAGCTCTCTTCAATTCATAACCATCAATTTTAACTTCATTGTCTAATATGGGTTTGTCAAGTTTTGATTCTGTGATTCCAATTATTGCAGCATTGGAGTTCTTTGCACTTCCGGGCTTCTGGACAAAAATGCTTATCTTACCTCGGGCCGAAAATATGGAATAGTCTTCCATCTGACTCAAAATCAGCCAACAATCCGAATACATTCAAGCATCAGATCAAAGAAAATTTTTCCACAAATACAAAAAGAGGAAGATGACATATACGTCTTCTACTAAGACCCTTCCTCATCTCTCCCAACAATGTTTCCATGGCACAAACCGTGTTTCGTACTGATAACAACTACAGTACTTTCCTGTTTTCTTTCTTTCCATCTTTTTCTGTTACGCCAGCACCTCTAAGGGGGCCATTATGGAAATAAGGTCAGCTTGACCCCTTAATGCTATCCCTGCCACTGTAATTAGGGGTGTTTTCCTTTTACGTTTTTAACCTTAAAGTATTGTATTGTATCTATTTTTATGTCTATTATAATAGCTTGTATATATTTTTAATGTCGCAAAGGATACATACATACATACATACATACATACATACATACATACATACATACATACATACATACATACATACATACATACATACATACATACATACATACATACATACATACATACATACATACATACATACATACATACATACATACATACATACATACATACATACATACATACATACATACATACATACATACAAACATACATGCAACGAGGCAAAATTCATCAATTTTAGGCAATAGGCTATTAATGTTAAGGTGAAGAAAGTTTAAGCCTCTATTTTTGAATCGATTCCATATCGATTCCAGAGTCTTTTGGTAGTACTTGGTTGGTTTCATTATCATCTTCGGTAGTTAATGGCTCTTCCTCAAATAAATCATGCACGGGTTTATCAGCAGAACCTTCATTGGGAAATGGTAGCTCTTGCCAAAGATTGACCCTAATGCTGTTCTTGCAAGATAAACAGGTGTAACTTTATTGACGATACACGTCGTGTAGAGTCTTTAATTTCGGCTGAATGTCAGAAACTCGACTTTCCCGTGCTACGTAAGCAATTGTGTCACCCGCGGTTTGCCTCGGGTGTTCAATGTATGACGTCCATGACAGTGAAGAACAAGAGACATTTTAATCCCTCTTGTTCTCGCCTGGCGATAAAATAATAATAACATTCTGACAAACAATGCTGTAATTTTATCGCATTTGAAATGATCAATACGGCACAAATCATAAAATGAAGGACGTGATTTGCACCAGGGCAACGGGGAAGTCGCAGGCAGGAGGAAGAATTTTCTGGGCATGCAGGAGGAAGTGATCATGAAAATATGACATGAAATATTTTTTAGCACCTGCCTCCTTGGAATAACGGAACACCATTATTCGTCAGAATGGATTTTCACATTTGATAGCCACGTTGAGACTTGAAAGCTCAAATTTGCATCATAGCACTTTTGGCAACCGATTTTACGAAAATTGCCTCCTTCGATACCCGGTATTGAAGAAAGAGTCAAAAACGGTACCCGGGAAGGAGTGCACATCCCGTCAGCAAAATATACTAAGTACCCCACCTGGGGTACTGGCCCAAATTCTTGGTTTCTTATACAAAAAATACGCGTAAATTACATTTGTTTCAATGGAGAAATTTCAACGAGATATCCCCTATCCAAAATATCTCCATACACGTATTTTTTATAAGAAACTAAGAATTTGGGCGAGTTCTGAGAGTTTCTTAAGATTATCAGATTTTAAGAACTCTAGAGTTTCTTACGAGTTTCTTAAAGGTTCCATAACAATCTTCATGTTCATTTGCTGCCCCCGTCTGAACTTGTCAAAACAATATTTTTTGACAATTTTCCCATGTTCAGACATTATTCGGTATGTTCAGAGTAATATGATTCTGAGAGTTAATTTTCTTATAAGCAGTTTCTTATAAAAGAATTACGTGTATCGTCTTCAAGCCGTTCGGCTTCTTGTTCATTTCATCTAACCTGGAGAGAGTTGCAAAAATTCAGCATCAGACATCTGATCACAGCACACCTTTTATGAACTCAGAAACCACATTGCGTGCATGGGAGGCCTTGTCGCACCGATTTGTTACAGGTTTGACGGATTTTACAGGGACCTGGATGAAGATGAATAGCACCTGAAAGCAGGAATTTTATAAAAGATTTGCTGTTTCTATATTTCAAATCAGAAAGTGCCCAAACAGATAATTGTTCCTGCATGAAGTCAGATCTAATATGTCCAACGATAGATAGGCTCTAATTTGTAAATAAATCATATATTTGCTGATTCTTCATAAAATGGTTAGGGTTCTTGTTTTCTTTTCATATGTGAAAAATATCAGAAAAGTGAACACCAAACTTGACCAAAATAACTGTCTCTGTTTAGGAAACCAGCCTGTTAGTCATTTTTCTTTCAAAAAGATGGTTGAGATTTCTATCTAGACTATATTCACTTATGCTATATAAGTGCCTGCAGAACCAATGGATACAAATCCGAATCAAAAGCCCAAGAATAGGCAGTGCTAACTGACAAAGCTTTCTTAAACTTGGGACATTATTTGGGGGGGGGGGGGATTTTTTGGAAACAGCAATGGAGCCAGTATTAATAGATAATTTTCTTATCAGTTGGTCAGAGTTATTTAAAATCGCTGTCATTTTGCAAAAATCGAGTCTAATGAACTTCCCTCCCACAACTTGCATCCCATCCCATGATTTCTGATCCCTTCAAAATATCCTTGCCAACCCACCCCTTTGTCCAAATTCCAAGCCAAAAATATAAAAATTCTAATGAAAACATCCCTGTTACAAGAAAATTCAGAAACTGTTTTAGAGGCTTCTGTGTATGCGAGTCTGCATCTTTTGATGTGTGTATTTGTGCATTTGAAGGTGTATCTTTTTGTGGCTGTCTCTGTGGATGTAGTTGCTTTTGTGATGATGACTGGGTATGTTTTTGAGTCTGTGTACAAGGATCTTGTGTATGTGTTTGTGCGTGGGGAAGCTTATGTGGTTTTTCTTGCGCATAGGTATGAGTATGGTTTTTGTTTGTGTTTGGAAGTGGTTTTGTGGGTTTGGTTTGGTGTAGGAATGGCTTTGCGGATTTTAATGGTGACTGAGGTGGAGGTTGTTTTGTGAAAGTGGTCTTTTGGGGGAGATGGTCTTGTTGATATGGGCTTTGGCGGATGTGATTCTGAGGGTGTGATCTTTGGTGGAGATGGTTTTGCGGATGTGCTCTTTGGTGGAGATGATCTTGTGGATGTGGCCTTTGGTGGTTGTAGTACTGTAGATGTGATCTTAGATGGATGTGGTTTTGTGGATATGGATGTACGAAGAGATAGTTTTGTATGTGAGGTCTGGGATGACTGTAGTTGCAGATGCATATGATTTTGTTGGGGTTGATTTTGTGGTCGTGCAGTCGTTGTGTGACTTTGAGGATATTTTTGGGTGAGGAGATGAATTTCTTGATGTGATCGGTGGATGTACTTGGACTTGCCCTTGTGTTAGTTCTCTAATCATGCAACAGATTGATTTCGCAAATTTCTCATTTCCAGCTTTGACCAAGTGTAAGTTGTCGGTGTTGAACAGCTGAGTGTTCAGTGTACCATTCGGCACCAACCAGTCATCATCAGGCTTAAGGAAATAAATTTTTGATGAGTGGGGCTCTGCCACCACTGTTCCTGCTTATCATTCACAATGCAGATTTTATGTCGACGATACCCAGCAGGATGCATACCACGCGGTAGCAATCCAGTGATAATTATTTTGACAGTGGGTTTTGCTGTCATAACTGCTGAGGTAATTGTTGTTGTGACTTTATTTTACATCGATTAATATTTAATACTGTTTTCTAGTCAGCTATACACATATGTACAGCAAACTAATCAAAATCGATGGACATAATTAATAAAAAAAGAAATAAAGCTAATAATTATTTTCAATGCAGTTTATACAATATTTACAATAAAACGACAGGCATTGCAGTTACATGTGGGACAATTCCATTGAGTTATTAAGCTTTTGAATATATTGAGGCTATTCACCGATTTTAGCTCCTCTGGTAAGCAGTTCCAAATCTGAGATCATAAGGATGTAAGACTATTCGTGCCGAAAGTAACCTGATTTGGCCTATAATGAGTAAGATTATTAGGATTTCGCAAAGAATAGTTCAAGGTTCTAATTTGAAAAATATCTTTCAAGAAGGATGGATTCAGATAATGCAAAGTTTTCAAAATTTCCAAAGAAAGAGATCTAAGTCGGGAAACATGCATCGTTGCGACTTCAGTAGAAGATCATTATACGAACTGGCATGATAATTGTAAAGAAATCTAAGTGCGCGTTCTTGTATCTTTTCGATCTCATTCCTGGCTTTTGATGAACAGAAATGCCACACTAAAGGACAGTAATTGAAATTTGAACTAAATATAAACTAAATTTTGATCCACACATTTCAGAGCTTTGTAGAAAAGCTGCAACTCAACTTAATGTCCTAAAGAGGCTTCGATTGAAATAATTCAATCAGTGATGCTAGTTGGTCTGTCTTTATAGATGTTGTTTGTGAAACAATGAATGACGCAGATGTTCAGGTTTATTGGAATCTCCCCATTTTTGAATCCCCGTTGTACGTACTGTGGCGGGTCAAGACGTAAGACTTCGATTACATTAAAGGTGTTGTGGTGCAATAGTGCAATCGTCTTATTTTGCAGCCAGAACAACAGTCTGGCGGCTAGTGATCGATACCCGAGCCCCACCAAACGAGATTCATTACAAGGGGTCGCGCACTCGATTATGGAAATTCCATTTCTGCGAATCCAGCGCTTGGCGCTGAAAACGCAGCTTCACCTTCACCTTCACCTTCACCTTCATATCTTGAATTCATTTGTGACTGATTGAGAGCAAATGTATTATTCCTTGAATTTGTTTTGCGCACTATAAACTACGTTGCGAATGAAGCCTCTTGCACTACAGCGATGGAAGACCGGGATTCAAGTAAAAATATCTCAATGCAGCCAACAAATCAATCTAGTTGCGTAGAGGAGCTCAAAACTAACACAAAAAACCACAGCACCTTCGCATTTAACGCCTGCCCAAACTCTGTAATGACTTTCTTGAATACACCTTTTCCAGGGAACAATTCTGGGACAATTTTCTGAAAAGGAAAGGAGCAGTGATTTGTCAGTGCATCTTTATATTGTCATCATTTAATGACACTTCTGTTCCATAAATCCAATTGTTCCGTTAGAAAAGTGTCATTTGATTAATAAGGGCAGATTTTGTAATACAAGCATCAGTCGCTTTGATTCACACCTCAATTCAAAGCGATTAGCGAATTCAGACGAGAGAAATTCTCTCAAGCAGAAATTCAAAGCAAACGAAGCCGCAAAGTTGCCCTGAAACCAGTACGGCAAACTCTCGCTTGGTGCGGGCGAAGGGAGGTTTTTAAGAGAGTATGCGTACTTTTTACGAAAGAAGAAGGGTAAATCTAAAGTTTTGTCTCGCGGAATTTGTTTATTTGATTCAGGAGTTGAGGAGTGACCGTGTACATCTGAGCAATAAATGTGCAAAAATTGTAATGACCTCTGCTCGGTTTCTGAATCAAATAAACAAAATCCGCTAGACAGAACTTTAGATGTAACCTCCTTCTTTCTTATAAGTACATACCTCCTCTTAAAAATCTCCCTTCGCCCGCAACAAACGAGATTTTGCCGTACTGATTTCAGGGCAACTTTGCAGCTTCGTTTGTTTTGAATTTCTGCTTGAGAGAATTTCGTTTGTCTGCATTCGCTAATCGCTTTGAATTGAGGTGTGAATCAAAGGGACTGATGCTATTGTATTACAAAATCTGCCCTTGTTCATTTGATCACGAGACAAATATCCAGCAACATTTCGCGTGATCAACAGAGTACGACATAAACCATGCAGAATAAATATATTTTGATCATTGAGCTACCGTTCTTGCAAATATCGGTTGTTAGGTATTACGTAAAACAGATTTGAGAGTGAGGCCTCAAGTCCCCTGTGCGTAGGAATTGTAACTCATGCTTGTTTACCTCGTTTATTAGTTTGTTTGTCTCTTGGTATGAATTGTCATTCATCATTATTCAGATTCGCTGCAGCCGAACCTAGTTGGTTCGAAAGGTTCGAATAACAAATAGAACATGTTTACGTCTACTTAACTTTCTATATCTCAACTGGAAATATCTTAATAACTGGATTTGTCTTATACTGGATTTGTCAAAATAACATAGACTATCTATAAATATGAAGTTTGATACAATCATTGTCATCGCTTTCGTCATCCTTAGATTTGAGAGTAGAACTTAAATCTATCAAGCGTTATGAAATTTTTGTTAAATTGGGGGGGGGGGGCTTGAGAATCATTTGATGTTTATTGCTTATCAACGTTGCAAAATAGATTTGGTGACTTTTGAAACTGTGATGCGTTCTGATTAGAAATCTGTAAGCAGAATACGGGAAGCGTCATTCCTTATAAAGCAGTGAGCTCTAGAACAGCCCATAAAGTATCGAAGCTAAAAACTGACTACACTTTCTACGACAGACAACGGTCAAACCAGTCACGCTATGAAAATCGAGCTTCATGTCACTATTTGCGAAGACCTGCACTTTCCAATGATGTATAGGAGGTTGGAAAAATTTGAGAAGCAAAAAAATTTCAAAAATCTCCAAGGGACTAAGACCTCCATTAAGATTATAAAATCTTATGACGTTGCAAGAACCAAGTCCTGCTCGGTAAATTCTTTCGAAATTGTTTGGAAGATAACTGTGGTCCACACAAGATGCTGTGATCCATGCAAAGATGTGTTGGACACCCTAAATGAAATCCAACAAAATAATCCTCAATCGAAAATTGCCTACCCTGCTGTCTTTCGAAGAAAGGACTCGCATGAACTGAATGCCAAGGTTACACAGTTGAATACTCTATTAGCGGAAGAACTACCCTTGCATGGATTTGATATCATCGATAACAGTAATATATTATTCAGTAACTTGAAGCAAGATGGACTGCATTTAAATTCAGGGGGAGTACGAAAACTTGCAGGTAACTTAATTAAGTTCAGTAAATATTGTTAACGGGGTCTTAGCTCTAATAGTCATACTCACAAAAGCAAGATGCTTGGTTCTAGGAAGAGAAATGGTCTTAAAATAGCTTTCCTAAATATAGTATCCCTTAGGAAATATAAGGATGAACTGGGCGTCATTTTACACGACAATGACATTGACGTTATAGGCCTAAGCGAGACGCGTTTAGATGAAAATGTCCAAGACTGCGAGCTTGCAATCGATGGCTACAAAATTGTTCGCAATGATCGGAATGCAAATGGGGGAGGAGTTGCAATTTATGTCAAAGATTCCCTACCCGAACCAGCATACAAGTCAAATCTTTCAATGGGGCACAGGGAAACCCATAAATCTTCCAATTTCACGTTTATCAGCCAATGGTGTTGCCGTATTCTCGTCACATGACCGAAAATAAGCTCTTTGAGACGAATTTTCGAGTACTCTTACGAAAATCAAAATGGACATTCGAGTAATAAAGATACAGAGCTGCTTTTGCCACGAGTCGATTATACAGGCCCTATTCCATATTTCACACTTTGCATTTCAAGAAAATCTCATCAGGGATCAGCGCTACATCGAATTTCATGAAACCGAAAATAAGCCTATATTCAAATATCATTTGGGAGCGCAACAAATAAGATATAAGTTCCAAAATTTCACACCTTACTTGAATTATAATAAGGAATAAGGTGGAGATGTTTCTTTGCTTCAGTTTCCCAAATCCTTGACGAGTCTCGGCTATTTGCGACGCTATTTGCGACGAAGAAAGCTATTGGGCCTACCTTCATCCACTGCATAATGCTATTATTCTGTTTCAAATCGGCTTCTTTGCTGTAGCAAGGTAGCAGAGCTATTCACCAACAACATAACACCAATTTCCACTATTCTCCGCTGAAAAATTGCCATCAACCTTGGTAAAACGCGATGAACTTTCAACAGCTCTTCGCCACACTATCTAATCCAGTGTGCTCACGTGGAAAAAATTCTGCTATTGTCAAAGCGCTCATGATGTCATGGTCAAGAGGTAGGTCTCGTATCATTTCCTCTCTACAAAGATTGGCCTTTGTTTTAGTACGAAAAAGTGGAGGGGATTGAGGCCGGGATTCAAAATTATCTTTATTTTCTAAAAAAAGGAAAATGATGAATGCATATTTCAAATGAATTTGAATTATTCAAATGATAGGGGGCCAAGGTATCTTCGCAAGCTCCAATACCCTTTAACTTCCATGAAAAAACTCTCATATTCATTCAAATTATTTTGAAATATGCATTCAACATTTTCCTTTTCTTAAGAAATACAGATAATTTTGAAAGCCCGGCCTCAATCCCTTCCACTTTTCATACTAAAACAAAGGCCAAGTCTGAGAGAGGATGATACGAGACCTACCTCTTGACCATGACATCTTGAGCGCTTTGACAATAACAGAATTTTCTCCACGTGAGCACACTGTTTCAAAACTTGGAATAGATAGTGTGGCGAAGAGCTGTTGAAAGTTCATCGCGTTTTACCAAGGTTGATGGCAATTTTTCAGCGGAGAATAGTGGAAATTGGTGTTATGTTGTTGGTGAATAGCTCTGCTACCTTGCTACAGCAAAGAAGCCGATTTGAAACAGAATAATAGCATTATGCAGTGGATGAAGGTAGGCCCAATAGCTTTCTTCGTCGCAAATAGCCGAGACTCGTCAAGGATTTGGGAAACTGAAGCAAAGAAATATCTCCACCTTATTCCTTATTATAATTCACGTAAGGTGTGAAATTTTGGAACTTATATCTTATTTGTTGCGCTCCCAAATGATATTTGAATATAGGCTTATTTTCGGTTTCATGAAATTCGATGTAGCGCTGATCCCTGATGAGATTTTCTTGAAATGCAAAATGTGAAATATGGAATAGGGCCTGTAGAATCGACTCGTGGCAAAAGCAGCTCTGTATCTTTATTACTCGAATGTCCATTTTGATTTTCGTAAGAGTACTCGAAAATTCGTCTCAAAGAGCTTATTTTCGGTCATGTGACGAGAATACGGCAACACCATTGGCTGATAAACGTGAAATTGGAAGATTTATGGGTTTCCCTGTGCCCCATTGAAAGATTTGACTTGTATGCTACCCGAACCCATAATTGAGATGAAAAGTGACAAGCTACAACTTCTCTCATTAAGGATTAAGCCAAAAAATGCAAAATCTTTTATTTTCGTCTGTTGGTATCGATTACTAAGTATTCAGATGATAGAGACCGATCTTTGCGCTCAACAGAAACTGATCTTAGGTTACCGTTATTAAAAACTGCCAATGGCCAAAAGGCTTTTTCATATCGCGGTGCAAAACTTTGGAACAGTTTAGAAAGAGAAGCAAAATTGGCACCTTCCCTGAAATCTTTCAAGGAACGACTATAGAGGGCAGTACAAATTTACTTTCTTGTTCTTTTTCATATCCATTGTATTTTATTGTAAATTAGGTATTTTAGCATATTATATTGTAAATTAGGTATATGAATTTCTTTCGTTATTAGTTTAGTCTCTTTTCCTTTAATTTTTTATTTTAAACGGGTCAGTTTAAAAAACATTTACTTATAAATGAAACTTATACCTGTATAAAGATTTTAAAATGAAAAATGAATTAAATGAATCTCCACTTTCTTTCAAGAAATATGATACAACACCAAATAATGTTTTTCCAGCCTGCAAAGCGTGACGAAATTTCACCAAGTTTTTAGTAGAGGAAACTCTGCGGAAAAACGGACACTGCCCCCATAACTTTCCAAGCGGGAAATGGAAATTTTCGTTTGCCTTCAATTTCCTTGATGTGTGTTTCTCCTCCTAAGTTTCCATCCAGGAGCTATGGAGAAATTTTGGAATATTTTGCTTTGCGAAACCGAAGTTTCTTAATTTTTTGGCAACCTGAGAGTTGAGTTTCTTATGAGCAGTTTCTTTGGAAGAATGATGAGCTGATACTACTCCTTGCTAAAAAGGCTGGCCGAATATGAGACCAGCAATAACAAAGTTGACATGGAAGGATTAGTTTTTCTTTCCTCTACTCACAGAGGGCATTAGACCGGTTCCACAATCTCTGTATGCTCCTTAGAGCTGATCTGTCGCTAATACAGAGACTTGTTGCCAAACAGTATCTGAAATCGGATTGATTTGATAGCCTCGTTTTCACAATTGCTGCATGCTTAAAATTCGGACCACGGAATTGATGTTTTTGCGGTTGTTGTTGCTGTGATCAGTAATCATCAAACAAGAACATTCTTGAAAACGATTGAAAACAGTTTGTGACTCTGACAAAATTGGAGTATGTATAGTGAACACAAAATTGAAATTTCAGAGAAGTTCAGAGCGACCAAAGATCAAGAATACAAAGATTTGAACATTAGAAATAATATTAGCATTATACATTGTCATTTTTAGCAATCAGTTAAGTAGCATCTGAAAAACAAGAAATTTTCAAGGGAAGTGTTCTTTATATTTTGTTCCAGTGCTTTGTTTCATCAGAAAGACAATCTCTCCCCAAGATGAGTGCCATCTAAATGCATACTGACATGACATCTGATGATAATGAAACAGCTATCTTGCTTTAGACAATCCCAGTGGATTAAAAACATTGACATCAATATAAAGTGATGGGTACCATTAAAATCACAAGCAAAAATTTCACCCCCTTTTGTTTTTCTTTGTGCAACCCAACATCAAACAAAATATAACTTTGCACACCAAGGCAATAATGTGAAATAAACTATTGGATTCAGTCACTTATAAATGTGGACCATTCTTGGTTATGCTAACAAAATACAGTAAAGCAAATTTTTAGGCAAATCCTTTTTTAAGACTACCAAATTTCTACTTAGGCAAATCCATTCACTAATCAAAATCAAAAGCATTACTGAATTCAAGAGTAAACAGCTGTAAACAAAAGCCCAACAGAAAGGCAAGAAATTCAGTATTCACATGCCAAGTAACCTGTTTGCAGTTTAATTGTTGTTATGAATTCAAATACATGAGCTAAATGTCAACGAAAAGTGACTAACCTGGACTGGGCCTAAACTGATGGACTGATACAGTAGCAACCAACCACCACCGGCAGAGAGTTGGATGTGCTCGAAAATGCCTCTAAATACTTGCAAAAACATCACACTTTGCCATGTCCTGTCAGAGCACAAACAATTATTTCTTCCCATTGCTCATGTTATAAAAAATGGCTGCCATAATCACCACAACTTCGTTGGCTTCTGCTCGATCGAGCTGCGAACTGCGACAAGGAGATCCCACGCCATTATTGCGTTTCTTGAAAATCTCCGACCATGCATTGGCCTCACTTTGAAAAGGAGGCCTTCGAGGAATAAAAAGTAAAGAGAGCAAAAATCGATTGGCTACAAAGGAATTAGCTATTGTTTTCGCCAAAATGCTCCAATCAGGTTAGGAGCAGATTTTTCCGCTCCAAAATTCCGATTTGAGATACTCTTTGGCAACTAGTCCCTCATTGAGCTGGCCATCAGCAACAACAACAACAGCGAAATAGAGCGGCTAGTGGAGCTAGTCTAAGAGGACATGCGGTGTCATCAAACCCAAACTCAAATAGAGAATGCTTTCCTGTGGGGAAAACACAATTCAGCAGTTCGTTGGATTTTGGTGAATTCTTCTTTTCTCCGAGCCTGATTGACGTTTAAACATTTGAATCAAAGAAATATCGTAGGACTGCAAAAGAAAGGTGAATTCGTCAGGGGAACTTTTCTTCTTGAAGGGAATTCACTTTTCTCGTCAGGGGAATAAAAATCCACACTTCAACCAGCACCGCGCAGGTCTCTCTTTTGTCTGCAACAGTTGTTTACCTTTGCTTGTTATTGAAACCCCCGTGTTTTGGCTAGAATTTTGATTTTGAATCCCTGTGAATTTGCAATGGAATGTTACGAGCCGTGGGAGAAAGGTTGCGTTTCGAAAAACAATAGTTTTTATTGTCCCCAGTCCCTTGTTTTCCTACCCATCAAAATATTCAGATAAGTCAATAAGTAGACTAGCGTCCGCCGGGTCAGCGGTCAAGTGGCTAGTAGAATGCAAAGCCGCCACAAAGACATCGCGGCTATTTTCAACCTTGAAACCGCAACCTCCAACCGCAAAAATTTAAAGTCAATCCAAACCTTAAGTTTGATGCCAATGGTTGCGGTGAACTGATTCCCTTGGAACGCAACGATGAGGGAGGACCTACGGTTGATATCATATGCTACCTTCGCTGTCGCCACTGCCTCGGCAATAAAAGTTCATTATCTTTTAAAGTCCATGTTAATGTGTTTTAAATGACATTTAGAAATCAAAGAACCCTTGGGGGGACTCATGGAGCAAAGCCACAATTTAAAGATGACGTTCATCTTCTGCTTAAAAATTGACAAACCGCAAAGAATGAAATTTCAATCGTAATAGAAATTCTCGCCAAGCTTCCTTTTACTCGTGCCTTATTAATTGTGATATCTTTCTCAGTAAAATGGAGGGGAAAATTGGCGGTTTCACAAATCAAAATACAAACTCAAAATGAAAGGTGTCCTGTTTCCAAGCCTGATAAATGGATTACAAATCCAAGGGTCCAATACCCTGATATTGCAATTGAAATTAACCCTTTTATCGTCTATCCTTTTATCCTTTTATTGTTTATTTAAACTAATAAGTCGATGCAGAGTCCAACTTTTCTCGTAAAATATTGGAAAGAATTTGTTGACGTCATAGCTGCGGACGACGGACATGAGACATGAGACAGGATTCGCTCCCATCCTATAGACTCCATGAGTCAATCAAAGAACCCTTGGGGGACTCATGGAGCCAAGCCATATTTTAAAGATGACCTTCATCTTCCGCTTAAAAATTGACAAACCGCAAAGAATGAAATTTCAATCGTAATAGAAACTCTCGCCAAGCTTTCTTTTACTCGTGCCTTCCTTTCTCAGTAAAATGGAGGGGAAAATTGTCGGTTTCACAAATCAAAATACAAACTCAAAATGAAAGGTGTCCTATTTCCAAGCCTGATAAATGGATTACAAATCCAAAGGTCCAAAACCCTGATATCGCAATTGAAATTAATCCTTTTATCGTCTGATTGTTTATTTAAACTAATAAGTCGATGCAGAGGGCATACAGGAAAAACCAGACCCTATGACCCTGAGACCCCTATGACCCCTAGGACCCTTAAGTACTGAGTTTTGAAAGGACCCTTAACATAGAGGAGTCATCCCCCAAGACGGCCTCAGAGAACATGGCAGTTTTCTTGCGAATGTGCCACAGCAGTTTTAAAACAGGTAGGCCTAAGTTTCATTTGATATTTTTAACATGGTTCCAATTATCATCGAAGTATTTATTGTTGTTTTTTATCTGCTCTTTTTCTATTCAAGGGTAATAAAAGCCTACCAGATTGATTCCACTCTGCAGATATTTGTTACTTCGCTTGGCCGAATGGAAAACTGTTTTAGGTAGCTTACGAATGACCGAGGGCCCATTCCTCCTGTTTTTTTTTTCACGAAAGATGCCTCGATGAATGCCAAAGATGATGACTGGATAGAAAATAATTAATGTGCAAGGATTTTTCATAATTGATGGGAAACTGACATGCCTACTGTATTTGTAAGAGCCTGAAAAAGGACAGAAACTCAAATATATTGTATGGTGATGTAAACAAGCAGAAGACAGAAGACATCTAATCATTTGGCAAGACAAGGGCACTTCCGTTGCCGGGGGATCAAAAAACCCCTTGTTTTGCAATTCAAATAATCAGATATCTGTACCGTTGTCATGTCTGTTCTCACCCCCATGCTGCAACTGGCATGTTAGCATCTTGAAACACTGCCTTTATGCAGAGGGGATGACCCCTCTATGTTAAGGGTCCTTTCAAAACTCAGTACTAGGGGTCATAGGGGTCTCAGGGTCATAGGGTCTGGTTTTTCCTGTATGCCGATGCAGAGTCCGACTTTTCTCGTAAAATATTGGAAAGAATTTGTTGACGTCATAGATGCGGACGACGGACATGAGACATGAGACATGAGACAGGATTCGCTCCCATCCTATAGACTCCATGAGTCAAAAAGGGAGACATTTATGAGAAGTTACTTCGTTTTTCAAGGGCTTGGCAAGGATCAAGACCCCTAAATGATAGGCATCTATGAAAAGCCGCTTTCTCTAGATTTATGCGTCCTTTTAGAAAAACTCGCGAGGGCAAATTAAAATATTAGTGTTGGGTTAAAAATACAAGTTTTTCCCGAATTTACTTCATAGTTACTTGCATGACTCGCCAAATGTTAGGCGTACTTTCTTCCGTCGGTTCTTTTGTTTGCGTGAGATCATTGTCACGGCTGATTGGCTGATCTGCAAATGTAAACATCCGGTTCGGCCCTATTGAAAGATTATTTGCCATTTCTATTACCTTGAGGGCACTGACATAGTCACAGAAGGTAGGTGTTATCGATTCATCAGTTCTGTTAACCTGAAAAGATATAACAAACTGTTACCAAGTAGCATCCCCAAAACAGCCATTTGTATCTTCCGCTTCCAAAACCAGACGTCCTAACAATGATTTGCGCATCTATTTGAACATCAAATCTGTGCCAATGATTTAAGATGAAATGTTCTACAATCCTGGCCTAAGCTCGTTGAGACAAATGTGTTTTTATATTACTAAAGACCCTCCCCAAATTTCAGTGTTGATATGATTGAAGACATTGTAGTGAAATCACATTTCAATCAGCTTCCAACATTGCAATGAGGGTCTTAACACGAAATTTCCTTCAAAAAATGAACAAAAAGTAACTTCAAAGCTCGGAAGAGAAGAAGAAGAGGTGGCAGTTAACTCTTATGTAGAACACATTTTTGGGGAAAACACATGTCTTTTGCTGTAATACAGCATTTTCTTTACAAAATGCTGTGAACAGACAATTTTTGAAACTGTGAACTGGTGTATTGTCTCTTGCTCAGCAACATCTGCAAAAAACATTCGAAAAAGTCCCTAGTAACCACAAAAGCAGTTGATTCTAAAGGAAATTTTTAATACCTCTCCATATTAATCCTAATCTATAGAAGATACAAACATCTACAGTAGAAACCCACATAAAAGAACCTCTTTTTATAAGAACCTAGAGGCTGAAATATAATACTTTAAACCCCCTAAATGAGAACCTCTCAGAGGCTGACCCCGAGGAAGGTTCTTATATAACAGGTTTCATGGGTTCCTGTAAACCGTGGAACGACCTAACGACTAATAACGACCTAACGACTAATAACGAGTTATCAAATTACAGTATCGAGTTGTCTGTGCAAATGGGTGTATCAACTGGACCACCATGAGTATGAATTGGACTGATCAGTGGATCTAAGAGACAGCGGACTCTGCGAATTTTTGTTTCAGTGCAAAACAAAGTAAGAAACAAGAAGGCAAATGGGGATCCTCTTTTTTTACTAGCCCGGTGCTTAAGAAATAGACTTCAGTTTTAATTCCTAACTGAAACTTCCATACTCGTTCATGATTTATTTAAGAAACTGAGTGGAATTTATGATGACAGCTGTTGATTTGATTTGATTTGATTTTAACTTTTTTAAGCACGGTGGCCACGTCAGTCAGAAGATTGCTTTTCAGTGGGCCGTGCAAATAAACACAAATTAAGAAAAGCATACATAATTAAAACACCTTATTTACAACATTATCTTACAAACAAATTAAAGCGATACTATCACGAAATAGAGAGTCAGCATTCGATGTTGGCATTGTTGATTCGTTTTTGAATATTTCATACGATTTTGATGATTTGACTTCAACCGAAAGATTGTTCCATAATTTAGCACCCTTATATGAAAAGCATTTCTGGCCAAAGGCCGATTTGCGACGAGGAACGACCAAATCTGTTATAGTATGGCCAAGTTCTCTCTTGCATGTATCGGAAAGTCTGACAAACATTTCTGTAAGGTAAATGGGAGCTTGGTTGTTTACCGTTTTGTACACCATCTTCAAGGTTTCTGATTCGATAAGTTCATTGATGGTGGGCCAGCCAAGTTTTCTGATTATGGGTAGAGCAGAAGCATCATAAGCACTAGTTGTGACGATTCTGCTGCCCTATTTTGGAGTTTTTGCAGCCTATTGATAGCACTGATACCAGCAGCTCCCCATACCGGGCAGCTGTATATGAAGTATGGCTCCACTAGACTTCTATATATTTTTTGTACAGTAACAATGGGCAGATATTTTTTGGAAAAACGTAACATACCTAATCCGCGTGAAACTTTTTTCGCCACTGCTGAAATTTGCTCGTCCCAGCACAGATGTTTATATTTTCTACTACTCTATCATCATTTATATCTTTCACTCGCTTTCTGCTGCCGACTACAAGACTATGTGTCTTAGCAACATTCAGGGACAATTTTTAATATAACCAAGATTAAAGGTTGCTCAAGTCATCATTGACGCAGTCGTTAATATGTGTAACCGAATCCGACGCAAACATAAGGCTTGTGTCATCAGCATACATAATAACGTCGCAATGTTTCATATGTAGATTCTTGTAGATGGAGGTCATTTATATATATGATAAACAACAGAGGCCCTAGACAGGACCCTTGCGGTGCTCCACAGGTAATAGATTCTATACTCGAAATCTTCCAATTTACCTTACAACACTGCTTTCTGCTAGTCAAATAAGAGCAGAACCATTTCATTTCTTTATTATGAATACCGTAAAGCTCCAGTTTTTGTAACAATATTTCATGATTCATTGTGTCAAAAGCCTTTTTGAGGTCCACAAAGGTATATTTACCACCCTCTAAACTCAAGTACCAATCATTAGTGCACTTAAGCAAACACGACAGAACAGAATGCAATTGTCTGTAAGCTGATTGTTTACCGAAAATGAGTTTGTTGGAATCTAGGTAGTGGTACAACTGATTATAAATTAGTTTCTCAAAAAGGCGAGAGGCAACTGGCAGAATAGAAATTGGGCGATAGTTAGAGCTCTCATCAGCAGGACCATCTTTAAATACTGGTGGAACCCTTGCTATCTTCCAACAGTTAGGGAACAGGCCTAAAGATAGAGACAAGTTAAAGAGTTGACCCAGGGACTGAGCTAAAATTGGCATTCCTGCCTTGAGGAAAAAGCCGGAAATTTGATCTAGGCCAGACCAGTGTGAAGTCTTGAATTTAATCATTCAGTTTTCATCAGTTTCAGTTTCATATATCATTTAAATTCTCTACATACAATTTACGGTTGTTCTAACAATACAGACAAATAGCTGCACTACAAACATAACAATGTCACAGAAAATTAATACAATGATACAGAAAAATTAATACAATATACAAATACATAAGGAACTAAATAAATTGTATGCAGAGAATTACTTAAAGGAGGAGCTTTCTCAATAGCTAAACTAATCGAGGAGAGAGCCCCCCCCCCCCCTTTCCTATGGATAATACCAAGTAACTTTAGTTGAATTTATATTAATCATTTTTTTTTTTTTTTTTTTTTTTATAAATATAACATTAAAGAAACTACAATACAATAATCTGAGCCAATCATAGCGGGGAAAGACACATGGTCATCTAGTCCCCACTATGAATGGCTCTCACAATTAATTTTAACAATAATCTCAACGTAAAACTCAACGTAACACTACACCACTCTTTACCAATAAACACTACGCTACATTTAGGTACAACGAGAAACCACGCAGAGCGAAGCCGCCCCCAACCATAGAGCCACCAGCAACCTGCAGAGCACCACACACCAGGCCACACCAAGGGAGCCCAGCAAGCGGAACCCGAACCCCGCCGTTGCAAGGTTCAAGCACCACCCACCAAGCCCCCAAGACGGCACCCAGCCCGCAGCACCCCGAAAATCAGCGGCAGCCCCACGGCTGGCCTAAATTAGCTTAAATTAGCTTATTTTATATTGCCCATAAGGACTTGAAGAAATTAATAACAATAGTAACAATAAAGGCCAAAAGAAGGCAGCCCCACTCCACATGTCCCCGCGCCGCACCTCACACTACAAAACAGTACGACAATCTCACACATTACACTACAGACAACTAGGGATTGCTGCTAATGTTGGTATTTAGCTTAAACGCATCGATCTACCAATGAATGACATAGTTGCTTCTAGGATTATTCTGTTGTCGATTGTAGTAAGCTGAGGGCTACCGTAGAGAAGCAACTCATACAGTGCTTTTGAGTCCATATTTGTGAGATCGAGACCGGGGATTTCAGAAAGTTGACCAAGGAGATCACAACGCATCTCGTGAAACCGATGGCAGTGCAGGAGGAAATGTGCGTTATCTTCATTGCCCATACCACACAGGCACAGTGGGCTGACGCAGTCAAAGTTGTGACGGAATCTGTGTTCATTGAGCGCACTAAACTCCACACGAAGTTTCGTCAAACGCTTGATACCTACTATATCGCGAATACCATACATAGTTCTTTTCAACGGTCGTATGGTCGACAGTAGCTTGCTCTTAAATGCTGCAAGAGATGTGGCATTTTTTATATCATCAGCCAACAGATTCCATTCAAACAGAGTGTTCTGAAAGTACGTGTTCGTAAAACGACCTGTTCTGCCTACATTTTGGTCATAAGCCCGAGTGTTTCGAAGATTGTAAGATAGCTGGCGCTCACACGGAATTTCAGCAAACAAGTATCCCGGAGAACGTGTCAATCTTAAATTGTAGAAATGGCACAGTCTCCTGTACCGTCGCCTGCTATAGAGATCCTCCCAACCCAATTCATCGTATAACCGTTGCCTACTTGTACCTCTCCAAGTACCCGTGACTGCTAGAGCTGCAGAGTACTGGGTCTGTTCAAGTTTTTTAGTTACATCTAATTTCATTTCAGGATCGTACTTGTGATAGACAATGTCACCATAGTCGAGATGGGGCCTGACATAAAGCTTGTAGACTTGATCAAGTACTTCCCTCGAGACATATCTAGAAATGTGACGAATGATACCTATACCACGCCTAGCTTTGACAATTGCTTCTTTTATATGGCTTTTGAAGTTTAGCTTTGAATCCAGAATAACTCCAAGGTGCTTATGTTCAGGTACAATGGCTATCTCATCACTTCCCAATTTTAATGATGGATGATGCGGTCTGAGCCTTTTAGTTGAGAAGATAACCTCTTCCGTTTTTTCTGCATTAAACTGCATCTTCCATTGCCACGCCCATAATCGCGCCTTTTCTAAGTCCCTATTCAGCACTTCCGCAGTCACAGTTTCATTTGTTACAGTAGAAAATAGGGATGTATCATCAGCAAACATCTTCACATCAGAATTTACATTATCGACTAAATCGTTTATATAGACCAGAAAGAACAGAGGACCCAAGACAGAACCCTGAGGAACACCTGCAGAGATAGTACTCCATTGCGAGCTCTTGCCATTCAGTACAACACGCTGCTTGCGATCAGATAGGAAGCTCTGAATGAGGGCGAGGAGATCGCCAGATATTCCACAACATTCCATTTTATAAATCAAACCATCATGCCAAACTCTGTCAAATGCCTTTGAAAGATCTAAGAACACTGCCCGAGTTTCCCTGCTAGGATTTTCCTCAAAAGCACTATAGATCTTATGGGTTATTAATAATAGCTGATTGACTGTTGAATCTCCTGGGCGAAAGCCTGATTGATTTACAGTTAAGAGGCCATTTTCACAAAGATGAAGGTAAATTGCGTCAAATATTAATTTCTCAAATATTTTTCCAAATATTGGTAAAAGTGAGATTGGTCTGTAGTTCTTTTTGCTTTGCCTACTTTCCTTTTTATGAATTGGAATCACGTTTGCTTTTTTCCAGATAGACGGATATTTACCAGTCGCAAGACATTGTTCAAAGATTAGACACAGTGGTTCAACAATTGAGTGATCACAGATTTTTATCATTGAGACAGAGATCTCATCACAGCCATGGGCTTTATTACTGTCCAAAGAACGGATGATCTTAAGAACTTTTTCCTTATCAATCGGCAAGGTTTCCAGGGCATTATTACACTTTGGGAGAAATGTCGGAAGGGTGCTTCCAGTAGGTATGGCGGAGCATTGCTCAACGAAGTAATCATTAAAAATATTTGCCTTTGTTTGAAAATTTGTTACAAATATCCCATTTTCTAATAGTGGTGGTATATTTAAGGTTTTTTTCTTGTTTAATAATCTGTTTAAAACTGTCCAATAAGCTTTTGCACCTTGGTTAGGATCGGACAATTTGTGACCCAGTTTCTGATAATATTTTTCCTTCGCATTTGTGATCATTTTACTCGTTTCGTTGCGAACCTCCTTAACTAGATTCCAGTCCTCTTGTCTCCTACCACGATCAAGAAATTTTTTGAAGACCCGATGCTTTCGTTTGATTGCAGTTTTAAGCTCATTAGTTATCCAAGGAGGATCCTTATCATTACATTTTATTACTTTGTTAGGAATATTTTCAGAAAGGATAGAGTAGGTAATGTTGGTGAAAATATCGGCCCTGTCCTCCGAACCCAAGCCACTAAATTTAGTCTTCCAATCGACAGCGTTTATGTCAGCTTTAATTTTTGCAACATTAGCTTTACCGTACTCCCAGACGGTTCTCTTGTATGGGGGTGGAGGGGGCAGGGAGATATTGATTTTGCCATAAATGATTTGATGCTGGCAGTTTTGATCCAAGGATGAGTGCACTCCTGACTGCAAGAAGAGGTTTGGTTGGTCTGTTATAATAAGATCAATGCACGACATGGCTTCACCTCTTATATTGGTTGGTTCGTCGATTAATTGGTGCAGATTATTTGTCTCAAGCAGCTCCTCAAGAGCCATACCCTCTGGCTCCTCCACATCTTGCGGCCACCACTGTGATGATCGACAGTTGAGATCACCAGTTAGAATTATTAAATGTGGTCTTTCTCTTTCCATCACATTCAAACTTCTATGAAGTCTATCGATGAAATTTTCAAATTGCTCACTGTTTTGGCTAGGGCTTCGGTAAACTGTAGAAAACAGGATTTTCTTACGTGAAATTGTTATTTCAGCAACAATCATCTCTTGCAAAAATTCAAGATCTTTCCTACGCTTTATTGGCAAACCTTCCCGAAAATAAAGACAGACTCCCCCAATTTTGTTGTCACTTGGATGATCAGCACGATATATTTCTCTACTAAACCCTTCAATTGAAATGACTTCATTTCCTATTGTCGAATTTAGCATAGTTTCTGAAATTGCTATGAGGTCGAATTTATGTACAGAGTCATAAGCTTCGATTAACGGAATCTTAACAGCTCCTCTGGCACAAATACTATTCAGGTTCCAATGGAAGAATTTCAAGGATTTCTCAGTTTGTGGGCCAGGATTAGTTTCAATGTCTCCTCCAAGCAGTAGTAGAATGTCCAACGAGTAATGCATCGTAACATTTAGGAAGTCCAAAAAGTTAATAAACAATAGAAAAAGCAGCCCATACTGTAACGTAACAATAACGTATCTTCGATAAGCTGGAGAGCACCGGAGGAGCAAAATTTTGGTTTTCAATATCTCATCTAGCCACGTGAACACAACGCAAATCGTTACGAGGACAAAAAGCGTTGTTTTAATGTATAGCTGACAAGGGTCTTGCAAACTGACATTCTTTGAGCAATTATTGAATGGCAAGAACTCGCAAGGGGCAAAAAGACTTAAAAAAGAAGAAGCAAGGATTGAAAATGGCAAAGTTATTACAGATATCCAAATGAGAAAGTACAAGTAAGCAACGGTACAACAAACACTTGCAATCAGATTCGAAATATGAATATTTATCATAGCTTTTGAGAAAAGTTCGCAATTGTAACGCCCTATTCCTGCACGCCACTGCTCAACTCCTACAGGCATAAGATGCACACTTGATCTCCCAAGTCAAAACTATTTCTGCAAGTCCCCAGACAGGATCGTGAAGTGTGAGATACATTTTTACCGGTAAGCAGCAACCAATAACAAAAAGGACCAAAACCTGTACTAGGCAGCACAAATAAAACACAAAAAACAATAAAAAGGAACAACATAAAAGAAAAGGAAAACGTGGTGAGCATTGAAAAGGAAAAAAAGATGTGGGACTGGATAAAGAGGAAAACTGAATGAGGTTTCTGGACGATGTGTTTTTTTACAGAAACAAGTACAATAAAATTCATAACGTTGGTTGCAACCTGAGACTTGCACAAGGCCGATTTAACAAAGCTATCGAAACAAGACATTGCTAGATAATTGAAAGGAAAACTGACCAATTTCAGTTTGATAAATCAGCGCTGTGCAAGGTCTACTGAGACTTAAAAGATGAAACGGAAATTTAAATCCCAGAAGCAGCACATAGTCATTCTTGTCCACAAGGATATTGCTTTCTATCAATAAAGCTGCTCCCCTGGGGAACAACACTGATTATGCCTACCAAACAAACAACGGTTGCTTAATTTTACCGCGCGGTTTCCAGCGCAACAAGTGAGGGAAAAATGCCTGAAAGCTTTTTGTAAACCTAGAATATTTAGGCAAAGAACTGTTAATAGATCCTCCAGCCTCTACACAGGAGAAATCAGACGGAGCGACACCCCCATACATTTCTATCCGAATGTTCTGCCGAGTGGCAGTTAGAACCACAAAGCTCGTACACCTTTGAAAAAAAAATCCGCCAGAAATCCCGAAAGCATCCCTTTTCTGTAAAAATTCTCGCACGTTATCTGGAAGACTGAACTGCCCCTCGTCACTATCGCTGTCGTTCGCAACAGAAAAAAAAACTTCTGATTCATGGATGATAGAATGCACACAAAAAAAAATATCACCCGAAACAAGCCCCCCTCCCCGCAAAAATGCCAGGGGGCTACTAGACGAGCTAATTATCCTGAGTTCTACAGCCTCTTGCCAGGCTTTCAAAGCCTACATTGGGGAAAAAAATGTGCACGTAAAAACCCTATGAGAAATAGTCCTGCAGGCTAGTTATAACGTGAATACGCAAGCAAATATTCAAATATCGATAAGTTTCACAAATTTAGTAAGAAAAACGACAAAGGTAAGGATTTATTCGTCTCCCGTTTGTGAGTCAGAATGATCTGCATCGTCAATTAATTTCTGGAGGTCCTCAATACTATCGAAAAAGTTAAATTTACCTCCTATCTTTGCGCGGGTGCGGCAGTTAACATCTGCGAAGGCATAATAACCTTTATACTCCTTTAATATGTCATTGGCATTGATCAAAAGGTCAAGTCTCGGCTTAGTTAGGTCCAGGCGAATTTTAATCGAAGATGCTGCTTTCTTTCTTGCCCGATAGATGGCCGTTCTGTGTCTCCATGTGGTAAGACGTACAATGACCTGTTGCCGTGGCTTGCCATCTCCATCCGTTGACTTAGGCCCAATGCGGTGAGCGCGGTCGATGACCGCATCAGGTACATGTACTTCCAATTCATCAAAAATTTCTTTGACCTTTCCAAGGACTTCATCACCAGATTCATTTGTGCCTTTTGGCGGTAGCTCAATTCCATCAATTCTCAAGCAAAGACGACGTGAGTACTGCTCATGGTTTTCGTAAGACTTGCGAAGGTGAGCAACGTGACTTTCTAAAACAGCATTGTTCGCTTCCAGCTCATCGATTCGTTCTTCTAGTGCAGATATTTGCTTCTCCTGGTCCTGAATTTTCTCTGTTACCAGCAATGTGACCTCTTCTTTTAATCTTGTAATATCATCCTTTGTGTATTAATCATTTGCATCATCAGTTGCAAAGAAAACTTGAATTCATCGGTCAACCTTATTCAATAAATAAATTTTCAGTTTTGTTTTGGATAATGCTTTTGATGGCGCATTAAGGAGTTCAACGGGCAAGTGTTCCAAAGTTTAGCACCAAGATTTCGAATCGACTTTAGACCATATTGGAGGCTGTTTTTTCGAGACATATATAAATCACATTGACTAGCCTGTCTTGTGTAATACTGATGAACAGATGAGCTGAATAAGAAGAAGTCATGAAAGCATCTAGGTGAAGTTTTTTTGACAGAATCAAAAACGAAAGTTAAGAGTCGGAGTTCAAAAATCTCAGAAAGTTTCAGCAGCTTAAGATAATTAAAGATTGGTAGAGAGGGAGACATGCGGGGCTGAAAGGAGATAGCTCTGATTGCTCTTTTTTGTAATTTGAAAATAGGATCAATGTAAGATGAATATGTTTGGCCCCAAACAATAAGGCCATATTGTAAGAAAGACAAGAACAAAGCATTGTACAAACAAATTAAGACATCTAATGGAAGTAAGTTCCTAATTTTGAAAAACATTCCACATGTTCTAGCTAATTTTTTAGTAAGTTCACTGAGATGGTATTTCCAGCTTAGACGCTCATCTAAGAGGAGACCTAAAAACTTAACAAACTTAACTCTTTTAATATGTTTCTTCCCTATTTTGATATTAGAACCAGGAAGAACATTGACAGAGGAAGAATGAAAGATGATATAGTTTGTCTTATCAATATTTAATGGTAGCTTATTGGCATCAAGCCATTTCTTTACTAATCTCAGCTCTTTGTTGACGACTTTAGTCAAATTAGACAAATCTTTGGATTCATAGTAGATGTTTGTATCATCAGCAAAGAGATAAAAAGTAAGTTTCTTAGAAGCATTAGGTAGATCATTGATATAAATGAGGAAAAGTAATGGGCCCAGTACAGAACCTTGCGGTACACCACAAGTAATAGAAAGTATGTTAGAATTACTTCTATTGACAGAAACATACTGCTTTCTATCAGATAAATATGATCTAAACCATTCAAGGGCACATCCACGAATGCCAATGCTTTTTAATTAGCAAAATGTCATCCAGCATCAATGAACGATCTTCTTGGCCCATGGTAACCTTGCTCTGAAGAAACCCAAATGATTTCTTTCAGAATCCTGGCTCACATTCAATCTTTGCAGAAGAAGATCTTACTGTTGCTAGATGTGGCAAATTTAGGGACTTTCCGGCCTATTTATAAGCCCTTGGGCTACAAAAGTGAGTGGAAATGGTAAATGCTTAACTTTCTTTGAGTTATGAAGCTCGATGATTTATTGCAATGTTTTGCCCCATTCTTAAACTCCCAGGGGGGGGGAGATACACTGTTATATCTAGCATAGGGATGCTCAGGTTACTTTTTGGGTCTATAATTTGGGCAAAGCTTATGTTTTGGGTCAATGATTCATGCAATTATTTTTTGGGTGCCTGAAATTCTGGATTACTTTTTTGGGTCTCACATGTGGGCAGGTTTGGAAAACATAATTTACAAAGAAAATAAAAATCAAGTAGCATTACCATGATCAAAATACATTACTCAAATCGATTATGAAAAATCTATGTTATCAGTGTTGTCACTTCTCCACAGATTTAAGATTCTGACTTCATAACCTTTCAGCATGTTGGATCATGAAAAGAATTTTTTTGGGTTGATTTTCATACTTGAAATTATTATTTTTGGATTGATGCTTGGTACTTTTAGCCTGAGCACACCTTCCTGAATATCCTGCCTAACCCCTGGGCTTGAAATGATTTTTCTTTTCCTTCTGACAAATAGTTTTTAAATAATAACCTGAGACTTCTATATATTTAATTTCAATATATTTCTATATATTTGACTTCTCAATATTTAATGGTAGTTTATTAGCATCAAGCCATTTCTTTACTAACTTCAGCTCTTTGTTTACAATTTTATTCAAATTATATAAATCTTTGCATTCATAGTAGATGTTTGTATCATCAGCAAAGAGGTAAAAAGTAAGTTTCTTAGAAGCATTAGGTAAATCATTGATATAGATAAGGAAGAGTAATGGACCAAGTACGGATCCTTGTGGCACACCACAAGAAATTGAAAGTAAGTTAGAGTTAATTCCATCAATAGAAACATATTGCTTTCTATCAGAAAGATAAGATCTAAACCACTCAAGGGCACATCCACGAATACCATAGTGTTCCAATTTAGATAGCAAAATTCTATGATTAACTGCATCAAAAGCCTTTTGTAAATCAATGAAAATACCACAGCCAAGTTTTTTATTATCGAGTGTATTTCTTACAGCTTCTGTCAAACTCACAAGGGCATGATCAATTGAGTGATTTTCTTGAAATCCAAATTGTAAAGAATAAAGAACATTATGTACTTCAAGGAATTTATAAAGTTGTCTGTACATAAGCTTCTCAAACATTTTACTGAAAATGGATAAAAGAGAAATTGGCCTATAGTTTGATGGAAGCTCAGGATTTCCTTTTTTTTAAATAGAAATAATCATTGCTTTCACTAACTCTTGAGGTTGCACTGGCCAGAATGTGAAACGAGCAGCCATTGGATTCATGTCATGGTCTCCTTTCAAGAGAGTATTTTCCTTATCAGGAATTTTTCAACTCAACTTGCGTCATTTGTGACATGTTCCAGGGCGGCACTATTGTCATTTGTTTTCCCATTTTAGGATGGTCCCGTGCATTGCTGCATTAATCTTGAAAAAGGCCCTTGAACATCAAACCTGTTCGGACTTTTGCTGCACCTGCCTTTCCAAATTGAAAAGCTGAATAAATGCCTTGAAAACTAAAAAACAACGGAATGAAATGGCCTTAATACTTTCATTCTCTGTCTTCCTTTATGTTGTGTTGCGTTATGTTATGTTGCGTTATTAAGTATTCCTTTGCAATTGCCTATGGTAAACTATTATTAAAGTACCTGATAGGAAACCAAGGAATGTTGCCTATACCCGCACCCGTAAATGTCAATGTTGTTGTGTCAGGAAAGAAGGAGAAAGAAACAGGGAACCATTCTTTTCATCTTTTTACTCACACGTTTGCATGGAAAAAGGAATACATGGCACAGAGAAAAAACGAGGTAGCAGCAAATGAAACCCGTTTGCTTTCTTGTTCCTTACTTTGTTTTCCACAGAAGCAGGGATTCGCAGGATCCGCTATCCCTTAATCCACTGATCAGTCCATTCCATACTCAAGGTAGTCTGGTGGTAGTCCGGTTGATACACCCATTTGCACAGACAACTTGATACTGTAATTTGATAACTCGTCATTAATTGTTAGGTCGTTCTACAGTTTAGAGGAACCCCAGGTTTCATGTCTTCAGAGTTACTCAAAACTTTCAAGGATTATTGACATTCTAATAAGAATTCCTCAATGGTACAAAAGAATATCAGATTCTTAACCTAACCAAAGAATTGGTAGCCTAAAAATGTTCTCAAGAATTATCAAGGAATTCTCAGAAAGTCCTCAGATTTCCTTTGCTGAAAACAGTATTAATATGTACAAGGTGCGTACTGTATAAGAACCTCTTTAAGAAGCGTGAAGGCTGAATTTAGAATAACAGCCATTTAATTAAGAAACTATTCAGGCTGCACAAGAAAAACCTAGGTTCTTTTATGCGGGCTTCTACTGTTTATAGGCTTGGGAGCTGTTCTCTCGTAAAAAGGAATAAATTCACTATAATATGACACCAATTCCAAAATTTGGCACAAAATTCAAAAATTCTCAACTTCTAAGGCTTAACAGCTACCTTAAATTTATTTGACTAAGCAATTTGATATATGGCAGCAAAATGAACTTTGCTGAAGCTAACAAATAAATTTAGCGATTGATAGTTTTTGTTCGAACGTAGTTCACGAATCTAGTCTTTGTACTATGATTTATCACTTCTTATTGGCATAAGTTCATAAAAGTTTGACTTAACAATCTGAATTTAGCAGCTGCTAGTGTTGCTTCCTGCATCTGCTCCTGTCTTTATCATTGTTCTCACCTTAAACATTCTCAGAAAAGTTTCCATCATTAAACTAGTCTTTAAAAATTTGAATTTAGAGACAAAACAACTGACTTAAATAAAGCTCAAATTTTACCACAGCGATATACAAGTATGTTAAATAAAATACAAAAACATACCAGGTGTCTCAAAAAAGGAACCTCTTTTGACTGGAAATAGGAACCAAACGATAAGAAGTTATTATTCTCCGAGTGGACAGCTAAATTTATCAATCTTCAACTTAGATTTACATACCTTGCATTTTAATTCGTCCACCAAACACCGGAGACACAAGCTTGTAAGGTCAAAATTTACAGTGCAACCGAAACCAGAGGTTTTAACAAAGGGCCTAGCCATGATTTTCATCATGGATATTTTCTAAAGCACCTGTTTAAAACGTAAACTTTCAGTTTGCAGCTTTTGAAGAGAATAAAAGACTCGTGGATATCGCCTTGAGTAAACGAATATAATGAAAATGAGGTACGAATGATAAAGTGATACCAAATCTCCAAAAATCAACGTGCATGAACTCTTTTTCCTCTTCTTTGAAACTCAGGATGGAATGCATTGCACGGATTGATTCCTCAAAGGAGTAATTATTTGTAGAACAATTGAAGCATTTCAAGGTATAATTCTTTTTAAAAGAAAAAGCTGAAGGTCAAAGTTGAAAATCTTTCGCAATATGCCTGTGATATTAAATCATGGCTAGGCCCTTTTACAAAACCTCTGGTTACAAGTGCACTCCAAAATTCGACTTTGTGAACCTGATCCCCAGTGTTCGAAGGACAATTTCAAAATGCAAGGTATGAGCATTTAAATTGAAGATCAACAAATATGCCTAGACCTCAAAAGGTCCTAATATTTTATCGTTTCATTCCCTTATTTGGTTGAAAGGGGGTACTTTTTCGAGGCATCTTGTATATGTACAGGAGCAAATATCTGTAGTAAACTTTTTATTATGAAGCCAAATCAAATCGAATTAACAAAAACCCATTGCAGCTATTGTGTTAACTCACCCCCATTCCTCCACCAATGTCAATCACGTCCACCTGGCTGCGCCCAACTTTTGCGTTGACATCCTGTTTGTTGGAAAGAAACACCGTTTAGAATAGTTTCTGAATAACCACGTATTAGAAACTTTCGACATCTACCTGCCTCAAAGGGACAGATAGATACAAAAGATTTCAAGATTCTGAGTAAGTTAAATTCAGAATCACCTGCCAGGTATGCCAAACAGAACTTTAACCGTTGTTCAAAGCATGGTTGCTGTATTGGCCTGAATCGAAGTTTAATTGAAAGCCAAGGGGCTGAATTAATCTAATGATTTGTGTTCAACCTTTCAGAGACTTTAAATTTGAAAAAAAGGTCAAATTTAGGTTGCGTAAATGTAACTTTAAAATGCATGAAAACACGCCCTAAAAATCCCCTCACTCAAACACATTTCGCTCTTCTCAAAAGTTGAGAATCAGATTTTCTAAAAGCAATAGCGTACACGATCTGATAAACTGTTCGTTGATCTAAATAAGGAGATTACTTATACTTTTGACACATTCTGAAGTAAAAGGAATTTTCAAAAATCCTCTTTTACTTACATTTACAGTGATTGCTTTATAATGGAACTGCCCCAGCTTACAGTGCTGAGATATTCCATCCAGCCAACCTATGCCGAATAACGCGAAGATCTAAGTATAAATTAGAATTTCCATTTCGCAAAAGTACTTCTGGACAAAAATGCTTATCTTACCTCGGTCCGCAAATATGGAATAGTCTTCCATCTGACTTAAGATCAGCTAGCAATCCGAATACATTCAAACATAAGATCAAAGAAAATTTTTTCCAAAATACAAAAGGAGGAAGATGACGTTCGTCTCCTAGTAAGACCCTCCTTCATCTCTCCCAACCATGCTTCTGTCGCACAAACTGTATTTTTTCTACTGATAACAACTACAATACTTCCCTGTTTTCATCTTTTTCTGTCATATCACCACCTCTAAGGGGACCAATATGGAAATAAGGTCAGCTTGACCCTTTATTGCTATCACTGCCACTGTAATTAGGAGTGTTTTTCTTTTAAGTTTTTAACCTTAAAGTATTATATTGTATCTATTCTTATATTTATCATAGTAGCTTGTATATATTTTTTATGTGGCAAATAATACATACATGTTAGCAAAATGGAAAAAATTTCACAAAAAAATGTATGTATGTATGTATGTATCATTTGCCACATAAAATATATATACAAGCTACTATAATAAATATAAAAAATAGATACAATACAATACTTTAGGTTAAAAACGTAGAAAGGAAAACACCCCTAATTTACAGTGGCAGGGATAGCATTATAGGGTCAAGCTGTCCATAATGGTCCCCTTAGAGGTGCTGGTATAACAGAGAAAAGATAAAAAATAATAACATTGATCAATAAATAAATAAATAAATAACGAAAACAGGAAAGTACTGTAGTTGTTATCAGCATATAACACGGTTTGTGCGACAGAAACATGGTTGGGAGAGATGAGGAAGGGTCTTAGTAGAAGACGTATATGTCATCTTCCTCTTTTTGTATTGTTTGGAAAAAATTTTCTTTGATCTCATGTTTGAATGTGTTTGCATTTTCAGCTGATTTTAAGTCAGATGGAAGACTATTCCATATTTTCGGCCCGAGGTAAGATAAGCATGTTTGTCAAGCAGTACTTTTGCGAAGTGGAAATTCTAATTTAAACTTGGATCTTCGCGTTATTCGCCCTAGGTTGGCTGGTTGGAATATTTCGGCACTGTAAGCTGGGGCAGTTCCATTAAAAAACTTCATTACATTAACACAAACACATTGATCCATCCTATTCTTTGTTGGGAGCCAATTTATCGCCTTAAATTCTGTGGCACCAATATGGGCTGTACTTTTTAAATTCAGGTAAAAGCGAATGCATTTGTTTTGAGCAGCTTGGATTTTTTTGGACAGCCTCTTATTCAAGATTGGGTACCACGAGGTGCATGCGTAATCAAAATGGGGTTGAATAAGGGCATTCAAAAGCAACATTCGAAGGGAGCCATCTAGGAAGACATCAGATGTCGGCTGTCAATAAACCTTTGATTCACTTCAATAGACCATTTCGACATTTAGTAAAAGGGTCTGGGGAAAGCAATATTTTCGCGGATAATGTGGCATTTCGGCTCCTTGATTTGCTTTCTTAACAACGGTCATCACAGATCCATGAAACCTTTTAGGAAGTTCGAATCAACCTCGTTCCCAGGCCCACCATTGTCTCCTTAGGTCATCGATGTCGACCATGGTACCGGTTGCCGCAAAAGTAACCATTTGGGCGCCATTTCCCTTTGCATAAATCATAAACTGCTGACTTATTACCAAGCCTTTCTTATCTGTATATAGAAACTGAGTTTGACAGGTTTGAAACAACCGCATTGACCAACTGTTAGCAGATTTTGATCCATAACTTACTGTTTGATAAGTCCAGAAACGTTGAGGAAGAGTATGAAGGACGACGAAACATGACCGATCGTCTTCCTGTTTCAGTTCGGTTTTCAGCTTCATTTGATTATCAATCTATCCTATATACAATTCTATACATTTACAATACAATTAAATACAAATACGATGCTAAACTTACAGAGGGTTACAAGACTACAAACTATAACAAAGGGAATTACTTTACATGATTGTATATAGGATAGACTGATTTAGTAGCAGCTCTATAAATAGGTAAACTAATCGAAAGAGGCCCCCTCCATGAAAACCAAAAATTTTAAAAACTTTCTAAATAAAACATAAACCAGATAAACGTAAACAAATTTCCAAACTAGAGATATGAGTCAAAGAAATGGGTTTTTAATTTAGATCGAAATATTGAGACAGAAAAAGCAACGAGTATGAAAAGTGGAAGAGTATTCCATAACTTAGAGCCAAAATACTGTTTTGAATCCATAGAGGGTGGTCCTTTTTAGAGAAAGGAATAGATCACCTCTAGTGGCCTGACGAGTCCCAAAGCCATGGGTAGAAGAGTTTGGAGTGAAATAGTAATAAAAGTAATTTGGTGATAGTTTATTGATAGCTTTAAAAATATATTTTAAAATACTAAAGTGAATCATATCTACAAGTTTTAATATCTTTAATGAATGAAATAAAGGTGCAGATGGGGCAGTGAATGGTTTGAATTTTATGCATCTGATGACTTTCTTTTGGGGAAGAAATAATTGATCCAGGTAGGTGTCACGGGTAAGACCCCAAACGGAAAGGCCATAATTGAGAAAAGATGAAAAAAGTGAATTGTAAAACAGACAAGAGTATGCAATGGAAAATGATGTCTAAGTTTGAACAAAAGTCCATTTGTTCTGGAAAGTTTTTTACGAAGTTCGCTAATGTGATATTTCCAGGAGAGTGCTCATCAACAAGAACACCCATGAATTTAACATACTTTGTTCTTTTAATACTTCTCTTGCCAAATCTAAGGTCTAATAGGTCTGGCAACTTCTTTCTAGGTGAATGAAAAAATACAAGATTTGTTTTGTTAATATTTAGTGCAAGTTTGTTATAATCCAGCCAGAATTTGATTTTACTTAGTTCTTCATTAACTTTTTTGGCCAATCTCGCGAGATCATCAAATTCAAAATAAATATTGGTGTCATCAGCAAATAAGAAGAATGATAATAAGTTAGAAGAGTGAGGTAAGTCATTTATATAGGTAGATAAGGAATAGTAAGGGACCCAGAACTGATCCCCGAGGAACACCACATGTTATGTCACATGTTGAGGATGAATGACCGTTTACTGAAACAAATTGCCCATTTAGACATGAGTTAAACCAATTCAGAGCAGTTCCTCTGATTCCATAATGTTCCAGTTTACTTAAAAGAATATCGTGGTTAACAGTATCAAAAGCTTTTTTGAAATCAATAAATATTACACAACCAAAGCTATTGTTGTCTAAAGACGACTTTATATTCTCAGTTAAACTGACTAGTGCATGGTCAGTTGAGTGACCATTACGAAAACCAAATTGCATGTTGAAAAGCAATTCGCATACCTCAAGAAAACTATGGAGATGTTTTTACATTTCTTTTCAAAAACTTTACTAAAAATGGTAAGTAGGGAAATTGGTCTATAGTTTGATTTTTTGGTAGCGAGACCTTTCTTTAACACTGGAATGGCCTTAGCAATTTTAAGCTTAACAGGGAGAATAACTGTTTCAAAAGATTCACTGATCAATGTGGATAGATTAACGAAAATGGAATAAGATCTTCAATAACTTTATTGGGATACTGTTAGGACCACAAGATTTACCATTCTTTAGAGACTGAATAATAGATGATACTTCATCAGAAGTGAAAGGAGTAATGAAGAAGGAATTCAAATTAGGATTAGATAAGTAAAATAATGGAGACTTTGGAGTTCTTGGGATCTTCTCTGTGACGTCATTTGCAACACTGATGAGAAAATGACTAAGTTCATTGGCTATTTTCTCTGGATCCTTAATCTTGGATCCACTTTAATCTGTTGAAAGTGAAATCGTGTCTAGATTTTTGGATTTAAAACTTGCAACTCTCTTTACGCCTTTCCATAACATCTTCATATTGATCTTGTTCTCGTCAAAATACTGATGGAAGTAGTTTTTCTTATAGTGGAGCAGACAACACAAACCATCGTGCAAATTGTGATAAAAGCAAGCCGTTTGGCATGAACATTCCTTAGAGGTCACTTTTTCAGAAAAAGGTGCTGGCCAAGAAAAAATTCAATATGGCGACCTTTTCTCAAGATGGCGGCCAACCGCGCCTGCCTTCCATGATTTTACCCGAAAGTGATAGTGCAACTTGTGATAAAATGATGCCCTTTGGCATAAATGACCCCAGTAGGTTACTTATTCAAAAGAAAATGGTAGCCACGAAAAAAGTTCAAGATGGCAGCCATGTTCAAGATGGCGGCCATATTCAGGATGGCCACCAAATGGACAGTGTCATCTCTTGAACTTACATGCTACTGTATGTTTTGGCTCCGATCCGATACCTTTGTTCTTAGTAGGTTCTGCCCGTGAAATGGGCTGCTAATGCCGGGATGGCATTGAGGATGAGCTCTCATTGCTTACAAAATGTCCCAATGGCTTGCGAACTACATAGCCTCTGGCAGTCAAGTACCCATCCTGGCCTTCACGCGGCAGGGGTGATTTTGCAGACAGGGTGGTGCGAAAGGCGGGTCTCTGGCGCCTCAAAACCAGTTGCTCTGGGCAAATGACATTGAATGAACGATCGGGCTAGGTGTAGGGCCGTTGCATGAACCTAGCTGTATCCCATACATCAAAGTGAGCAAAAGGCGGTAAGAGGATAGCCCCTCGGCCTTAACTGTCACTGTCGAATCATGGATGAAGCTTCCATATCAAAAATAGACTGGAGTAAATGCTGCTTGTGTCAGCTGGAAAAGAACAATGAAATATTGATATCACCATCAAATTCTTTCAAGAGGAAGCAAGATTATGCTGGTTACAGCAAAATCGCAACAAATGTACCGCTGTTTCATGCTCTCAACGATATGCCGATAGCATTCAACCCATCCAGGCTAGATGAAGGTGAAGGTATAGAAGCCACACTCATAAGAAATCAAGCTAAATATCACAACAGTTGCCGATTGCTGTTCACTAACACTAAGTTAGAAAGAGCACGGAAACGGCAAGTTGTACAAAGCACCTCCGAAGCAACGGGTGAACCTCGAAGCAAGAGACGAACAACCTCGGGCATTCCTAAAGTAGAATGCTTCTTCTGTGAAGAAGAAGATGTCCCTTCCAATCTGTCTGAGGGGATGACTGGAAAACTGAATCATCGCGTCAATCGATGTGCAAGAAACCTGAATGATGGAAAACTCCTTGCAAAGTTGGGGGAGATGTTGTTGCTTTAGAGGTGAAGTATCACGTTCGCTGCCTCGTAAAGTTGTACAATGCTGAAAGAGCCTATCTCAATGCACTAGAGAAGACAGAGAGTAGTGATCCGGCAAAGAATTTATACCCAGTTGCCTTTTCTGAACTAGTTATCTACATCATGGAAAGCAAAGTGACCAACAAGGAAGCAGCACCGGTTGTATTTCGCCTGGCTGACCTGGTCTCACTGTACAAGCTACGTCTGGAACAACTTGGGGTTGATTCGCCAAATGACCACTCAACCCGGTTGAAAGACCAGCTACTTGCAAGGATTCCAGAGCTAGAAGCCCATAAGAAGGGACGTGATGTACTTCTCGCCTTCAGAGAAGACATAGGCCCGGCACTCCATGAGGCTAGCCAATATAGCGATGCTATCCATCTATCCAAGGCAGCAGACATTCTACGAAGAGAAATGCTCAAGTACAAGGCGAAGTTCAGCACCGAGTTCAAAGATGGCCTTGGGGAAGAGGCAATCCCACCCGCCCTTCTTCAGTTCGTAAGCAGTCTGGAACATGGGGGTAGATATAAAGCCACATTTGACGCATGGAATAGCAAAGTCAGACATAGCTATTGCTCAGCTTTTACAGTACAACTGCTACTCAAAGCATAGAGAAGGAGTGGCCTACTACAGGCATTCTAAAGACCGTGAGACACCATTCGCTGTATATGTTGGCCTAAAGGTGTTTGCAAAGACACGAAAAAGGGAGTTGATTGACAAGCTTCATGAAAATGGGCCAAGTGTGTCGTATGACAGGGTACTAGAGATATCTGGCATGCTTGGTGAAACTGTGATAAAACAGCACGTCGAAGAAGATGTTGTTTGCCCACCTGCACTTCGAAAGGGGCTGTTCACTACATCAGCTGTAGACAATATTGACCACAATCCAACGGCCACCATAGCTAGAACGTCATTCCACGGCACAAGTATTTCCATGTTCCAACATCCTAGCAATGAAAACAGAGGAGAAGAGCGGGCTTCACCTGAGGTAACAGACAGTAAAACAAGAAAAGTTCCGGAGCTTCCAGAACATTACACGAACATTGCGCCTGCCTTCTTCAAGCAGAATCCAACCCCAACCACAGGTTTCAATGAAGTATCGCTTCCTGACGAAAGCCTTTTCCATAGAAACATAAGAGTTGAATGTGAATGGTTAGAAAAGGTTAAAGACACCACAGATGTAGATGAAAAATCCAACATAACTTGGTCAGCTCACCATGCAAGCCAAAAAAGAAAAAGTGTGTGTGAAACTAGCATCAGCTCCTTGCTACCTCTTCTTCGTGATCACGCTCACAGTATTGCCACCATAAAGCATGCCATGAAGAAGATCAGGGAAGGTGTGGAATTTCTAAATCCAGGACAAGTTCCCGTCCTGACAGCTGATCAGCCACTCTATGCCCTTGCAAAGCAAATCCAGTGGTACTGGCCAGACGAGTATGGAGAGGACAAGTATGTGATCATGTTTGGAGGGCTGCATATTAAGATGACAGCATTAAAGTCTATTGGCTCAATGCTTGAAGACAGTGGATGGACAAGCGCACTTGTTGAAGCAGATGTAGCCTCTTCTGGCACTGCAGATTCATTCCTCTCAGCAACAAATGTCACTAGAACGCGCCAAGCACATCAGGTCACAGCATGCACATTGTTTCAACTCATGAAGAAGGCCTACAGCTCGTACCTTTCTGAAAATTCTGTGAGCGATAAGGAGGGATCCATGGCTAGCTTTGAGGAATGGTGTGACATCAGAAAGAAGGAAAGTCCACATTTTGCATTCTGGTCCTTGATTCTGAGCATGGAGTTCTTCACACTGGTGCGAGCATTTAGAGAAGGAAATTTTCAGCTGTATCGGGAAGCACTGGCAGCATTGATACCTTACTTCTTCGCAAACAATAATGTGAACTACGCACGCTGGCTTCCGGTTTCATTTCATTTCATTCATTTCATTTCATTTTAAATTATTTATACAGGGTAAAAAACATTCAGTTCATACGGGAAAAAAACTGCTTTACAATGTGCCCTGTTAAAACAGAAAAGAAAAACAAAAAGAAAAAATTAATTACTCAATAAATTCCTAATACCACTTAATGCATTGTCAGATAAATTCCCTAAAAAAAACCTAATTTTAATTATTCCTATCCAAACGAAAAAAGGAAATTAAATTGCAACAGAGAGGAAAAATTAATATATGTTCTTGATGGAAGGAAGTACGTAAAGTTTGCTTTACAATCCTTCCTTTAGTTTAAATTTGAAGTTTGATAGCGAGGGAGACAGTTTGATTTGATGATCTAGACTATTCCAAACGGTAGCCCCTCGATATGCAAATGACTTTTGTCCATTGTTTGTTCTAAACAAAGGAAGTCTCAAGTCAGTTTCGGTGTTTCTTAGCGTCCTCATTGCCTGTTCACGCTGTCTTTGAAACATTTGGGCCATATAGTCTGGGCAAAGTTGGTTAACAGATTTGAAAACAGTAGTTGCCGTTTCAAACCTGATCAGCTCTTTAACTGTTAGCCAGCCCAGACCTTTAATAAGGGGCAAGGAGTGTGCATAATAAGCACTATTTGTCACAATACGGGCAGCGCGATTTTGGAGAATTTGCAATCTTTTTAAGTCTGCCTCAGTGCAACATCCCCATACCGTGCAACAGTATCGTAGGTAGGGTTCGACTATACTTCTGTACATGGTTTTTACTGTACTGAGTGGGACGTACCTCTTTGCATATCTCAGCATCCCTATCCCTCGCGAAATCTTCGCAGCAATAATGTTGATATGTTCCTTCCAACCTAATGTTTTGTCAATTTGTATTCCAAGGTACTTAGCTTCGTTTATCATCGGGACAACTTCGTCATCAATAACAAACTTAGGGCTAATGACATTACTGTTAGAAATGTCTGGAGTTTTGCCCTGCTACCGATAAGCATAGCTTGAGTTTTCGTAACATTTAGAGACAACTTATTGCCTTCTAACCATAATTTGAGATTGGACAAATCATCATTAATTGCTGAATTGATTTCATCAACTGATTTAGAGGAATAAGAGATGCTGGTATCATCTGCATACATAGTAACCTTGGCATTATCAAGTGCAAGTGGAAGGTCATTAATATATACCAAAAAGAGAAGTGGTCCCAAGCAAGATCCTTGGGGAACTCCATATCGAATACTTTCAATGTTCGATATGTGCCCATTCACCTTACAGCACTGTTTTCTCCCACTAAGATAGGATCTGAACCACTCAAGCTCAATACCCCTTATGCCATAAAGTGACAACTTTTCTAGCAGGATACTATGGTCTACAGTGTCGAAAGCCTTTTTAAGGTCGATGAAAACGACCGCATTGACATTGCCTCTGTCGATGTCTGTGTACCAATCATTCGTGCTCTTGAGTAAACATGTGACACAAGAGTGCAATGATCGGAACCCAGATTGGTGCAAGTAAAGCAACTTATTTTCATCCAGGTATTGGTAAAGTTGGCCATACAAAACTTTCTCAAATAAACGCGAAACCGTTGGTAGGACCGAAATTGGACGGTAGTTAGATTTAATATTTTCAGGGCCATCTTTGAAGATAGGTGCAATCCTAGCTGTTTTCCAACAATCAGGAAATACACCCTGCCTCAAAGAATTATTAAAAATGGCACTCAATGAGCTAGCTAGGACAGGCATGCCGGCTTTCAAAAAATAGCTTGAAATACCGTCTAAACCAAATCCATTAGATTTTTTAAGGCGTTTCATTGCCGTGCATATCTGCACTTCATCAACGTTCTTAAACCTAAAGATTTTAGAATGCTGATTTATCTTAACATCCCCAGATAACAGGGGATTTCTCCTTGTTGGAATTTTGCTGCTGAGCTTTTCTCCTATGTTACAAAAATACTGGTTCATAGCGTCGGCAATTTGTTGAGAGTCAGTAATATCTTTGTCACCATCCTCGAGAGAAGAAATATGAGTAGTTTTGGATCTCTTATTTATCATCTGGTTGATGGTTTTCCAAGTTTCTTTCATGTTACCCTCAAAGGCATTTATTTTATCAGAGAAAAAATCCCTTTTTAGCTTTTGGTTCATATTAGTAACTTTATTTCTGATTTGTTTATATGCAGCAAATAACAAATCAGATTGATTTTTAACTGCAGCTTTCTTTATTCTGTCTCTTACTTGCGAGAGCTTACTTAGCTCTGAAGTCTACCAAGGAGTGTATCTTTCGGCAACCCTCCGTTTTCTTAAAGGAGCATGTTTTTCAATTATCATCGAGAGCACTTCGCACCAGTTCCTTACCTGCTCATTGAGATCAGTACCATTTTGCAAAATCAACGACCAGTCAATTAATGCAAGGTCCTGCAAAAATGCACTCTCGTTGAATTTTTTCATCTGGCGAGTTGTTACTACTTTATGTTTAGTCTTGAGGGCTCCCCGGAACTTTCTTACACAGTAGACCAAGTAGTTATCGCTAAGACCGATTTCTAGAACGCCGGAAGATGTAATATTGTTGATGTGACTTGTTGCAATGTGGTCGATAAGGGAACATAGCCGCCAAATCTTTTCTTTTGTCCGAAGTTCCCAAGAGGCGCTGACTCAAATCGCATTTTTTGCGAGAATTGACCAATCAGATGCCGTCATTTCATTACTTCCGCGTTTCGCAGCTAGGTTTAGGCCATTTTGGGTACCCCCCAATAAAAAAACATTGCACGCTCGAGTAAATCGAATTTTTTTAAAATTTCAACGGGAAAAGGATGCTAATACATAGGATCACAAATGTTCATGTGGTTTCCTCGCAGTGGCTTGAAATGAATGATTGGTGGCAGTTTTAGAGGCAAACATCAGTTTCTTTAGTCATTTTCATACAATTTCCAGTATGAAATCAATAGGAAGATTGTCGATTACGACTGAAGTTGGATGGAGCAAAGTATCGAAACAACTGCCAAATTTAATTCCTGCGCTTGGGATGGAGTGTGAATGAGACCAAATTAACGGAATTACGAACAATTCACAAGGAAGACGACGGCGGCATTGCACCAGAAGCGGTAAAGATCACGATGAAGCAGGTTTTCTTTCTATCTACTTTGCAGATGTTGTCTTGCTGTCAGCACATTTCAAATTTTAAATTCTTCTCGAGGAAGATTTCGACAACGATAAATGCTCATTGCTTGCAAGCAATGCTATATCATTGCTTTACAAGAAGCCGCTAATAGCCAACTTTGTGCCTGTGTGAAGTTGCAAATTCAATTTTGTAAAAAGTTAGAAAATCTATAAAAAAAACTTTAAACCCGGGAAGGGCTGGGGTCAAACGTAACTCTAAGTCCACAGACAAGTTTGTTGTAAAAGTTAATATAGTTTTCACATCCTTTTTATAAGGAACTGAATATTTGGCTCAATACTGAAAGTATCGAAAGTTTCTTATAAGATTATCAAATTTTGAGCACATTTCAAAACAAAAAATTTTGAAGCCTTTCCAAAGAGACCTTTCTCAAGTACCTTTCGAGCAATATGATACAAGAAATAAGTGAAAATGACGTAAAAATAACGTCTAAAACAGCATTGCAAAGGTTTCAAGGACCTTGTTTTGAAATTCACGAGGACACAGGAAAGGGAACATGAAGAATCTGATAATCTTGAGAGACTTGTAATACTGACGTAAATTCTTAGATATTCTTAGTTTCTAATCAAAGGTACGTGCACTGGAGTTTCTTAATACTTGGCGGTCTGATGGCTGAGTTTCTTAAAAGCAGGTTTTTACGAAAAGAATTCGTGTAAAGGCAACTGTTAGCAATTATTGTCTGGGAAATTCATTTTGTTTCGAACTCCAACAAACTTTTTGACAAGCGGGCCCCAAGCAGGCAAACTTTTGAAATTTGTTGGCCAATTTTTTGTATATTCTCTCTTGTCGAGACATATCAGACAGTCAATGCAAATATGTTCGTAGCGTCTTTTCTTTCGATGTGAATGACTTGCAACAGTTGGAGATGTTGCCAAGTCCAGTCGAGCTTTCAACGAACATTGCATTTGAATGAGATTTCCCCATTTTTGAAGTAACATTTAAAGGGAATCGACATGGTTAAAAGCTGGCCTGGGCCAGGTCAAAATTATGATCTATTGTACTCGACAGCTTCGACGCATCAGGTTTCATTGTGTAGCTAAAGAAACACTGGATTTGTGGGCGTTTCTCTGGCCTATCTATAGTGACTATGAGATATACCTATGTCTATTCCCTTTAAGACGGTAAATTATCTTACCGACAAAAATATGACAACACCTTCGCCTGTATTTCTTTACCCTCCATTTCCTGTTGAGTCTGGATCAGAGTGGGGCACAAGTTGCCATATGGGGATGAAGCAAGGACTCTGGAGGGGCATGGGTCAGAAATTCGCATGGCAAGGTGAAATAAAGCGCAGATCTCGAAAATTTCAGAAGAAATATGCATATTGTTGATAATTTTGCTAAAAAAACTACTTTTTGGGGGGGACGGCAAGCAAGATGCCGCTACCTGTTTGAAAAAAACATCGAATTCCAGCATTCAGATCGCCGTAATTTTTTAATCTTGAGTGATGGCACGGAGACCACATGAACACTTGTGATCCTATGTATTAGCATCCTTTTCCCGTTGAAATTTTAAAAAAATTCGATTTACTCGAGCGTGCAATGTTTTTTTATTGGGGGGTACCCAAAATGGCCTAAATCTAGCTGCGAAACGCGGAAGTAATGAAATGACGGCATCTGATTGGTCAATTCTCGCAGAAAATGCGATATGAGTCAGCGCCCCTTGGGAACTTCGGACAAAAGAAAAGATTTGGCGGCTATGTTCGATAAGGGTAGACTGTAGAGAAGTTTCCCTTGTAGGTTTGTTTATGAGTTGTTTTAGCTCATAAGAACAGTAGATTTGTTGCATGTGCTTGCTTGGATTATTCAGACAGGACACATCTGACGTGCTTGAAAACTTAAGGAAGTCACAATTTGTATCACCAAGGAGTATAAGCTCTTTACCCTCGGTCTCAAGAAACTGCAAAATTCGATTTTTTTTTTATATTCCAATAAAATTTTACAGTAAACAAACAAAGGTTACAAGACGATGCCACGAGGAGCATGGAAATACATAGCAACCCTGTGACCATAACATTTAACATAGATATTCAAATTGATATTACATATAAATATTACGAATAACATATTACAAAAGGCAAATAGGAAAACAACAATTACAGATAATTCCGACAAAAAAAATCACAAAAAATAAATGTACAAAAAAACAAAGTACAAGTTACAAGAGAGAGGAGACAGCAAACTTACGAACTCATTGAAACCGTTCTGAGACGTGAATGTAGTTTAACGTTGCCTCAAGAATTTTTGTGTTCAAATCAAAGGATAACTTTTCGTGGCCATACAGGAGGATTTGAAGTGAGGTTTCATTTGTGAGGTTTGTTAATCCGTGGGGGCGCAGTATCGCATTCACACTGTTGAGAAGATCACGTCTTTCTTGGTCATAAGCATGGCAGAGCAGCAAAAAGTGTTCCGTATCCTCAATACCATCGTTTATCGGGCACAAAGGATTTAAAGTATCGCTGAAGTTATGTTTGAATTTGTGAAAATTCAGCTTGCTGAGTCCAACGCGAAGTTGTGTTAAAATTGATAAACCTTTTGGGTCGTGAATGTTATAGACCTTTTTTGAAGGTGGACGGATCATTGCTAATAGTCGTTTCTTGAAAACATTCACTGAGCAGGATTGTCTAATCTCAGGGTCAAGCTTTTCCCATTCCGACAAACAGTTAGGATAGAAACTTGATTTGAATCTCTCCGTTCTCGCACGTATTTGCCTACTGCAGCTCTTCTGCGAAGACTGTAGTCAGATTCCTGAAGCTGAGGTACAGGACTCCTTGTGTAGTCTGGAGTCAAATTATTTATAATCTTATAAAAAAGAACAAGGCGTCTACTCCATCTTTGGAAGTTGAGCGATTCCCAACCAAGTTCATCATAGATTTTCTGACGAGATGTGCCCTTCCAAGCGCCGGTCACAGCTAAAGCAGCGGAATATTGAACCGATTCGAGTTTTTCCATTAAATTAGTCAAAGTGACAGTTTGACTAAATTCACATATATTTTGGGGAATGTGATATATTATGTCACCATAATCCAGGTGCGGTCGAACATATAGCTTATACATTTCATTAAGCGTGTGTCGGGGCAAATATTTCGAGAGGAATCTCAACATCCCTATTCCTTGTCTACATTTGGAAATAACTGACTGAATATGGCTCGCGAAGGACAGCTTAGAATCTAGTATGACACCAAGGTGTTTTTGCTCTTGGACATTCAAAATTCGATCAAGTTTATCAATAGTTTCTACAGTGTCACTAGGGGGTCGGTACCATGAAATAACGAAAAATGGTCTGGCTTTTAGAGGCTCGACCTCAATGCACAATAATTCAAGCGATTTCTCGGGCAAATCTTTGCGTACATGGTACTTTATGCTATCTTTTATATAGAGAGCAATTCCACCCCCTTCTCGATTTCTGTCACATCTCTCAATTTTATAATTTTCAATTTTTAAGAGATCTTTACAGATCTTGCTGTCCAGCTCAGTTTCGTTGAGGGCAAGTATATGGATACCTCTCTCAAAAAGAAAGTTACTTAGCTCATCATGGTGTCTAAGCAAACTATTGATATTGAGGGATGCAATTACCATCCCCTTACGAAATCCTAGACTTTCTGTTGATGTGCTATCCTTATTACCCACATTGCAACAATTCAACTCAAGACTTTCATTGCATACATTGTTATTTCTGTCACTGTTGTTAAATTAACTTTATTTTACTTAATAGGTTAGCTGAAAATCTTGTGTTCCCATAAAAGTTTAGGTGCAGGCCTAAACGTCCAAGATGGCACGGTCACCCTGTCACTGGCACTGTCAACGGTTCATCGTAGAGATATGATATGTCTGGAGAAGACACACCCAGAGGTTGCTAGAGAGTTCCATAATGGCAATTTCGTTGTTCACAAGTCGGAAAGGAACTTCTCATCACTTGCTCTCGATCAAGCCCACGAACAGAATAATGCAGTCATCAAGGGAGACGGGGGAGCCATAGGACTGACAGAGGATCCATCAGCTCTTCGGCGATGGATGGTGGCTGGACCAGAAATTTGCAAATTTGTTGCTGACTACGAAGCAGTGTCAGGAAGCAAAGACACCAAGAAGGGTAGTCATCATCATGAACAGTCACCAACTGCTCAGAAGACATTCTTTAAAAAGGTCCAGCGGCTTACTGCAGTCATGGAAGAAATGGGCAATCCATTTTCAGAGGAGTCCTCAGATCTTCTGTCGCTTGACACCAAAAACATTGCTGATCCTTCAGCTGCTCAGTTGGTTGGAACACATCTTGAGAGAGGGAAAGGTCAATTCAAAACATTCATGGAAAAACTCAAATCTGAAAGTCAGCATTTTCATCAGCCGATCAAGAAGAACAACAAGGACTTCTTCAAAACTATCACAGACCCAGCAGGGAAATCGGAGACACAGATAATAAAGGAGGATTGTCAACTGTTTTCCCGCCTTTTCATTTCCTGCCAAACAAGAGGCTGTGACCTACGGGAGTTTTTCAAACATGAAAACCAGCCTTTCCCTCCCTCACTCAGCAAGCGGGGCAACCTTCATGTTGCTACCAAGTCAGATCTTGTGGACATCTTCCAAACCAAGGTGGACTTCCCAGAGACTAAGCCACAAACTGACGTTGTCATCGTTGATGGATCATCTTTGGTGAGCACAGTCACACCCAAAGCATCAAAGACATTCGAAGAGTATGCCCAACAGGACATATTACCGAAAGTGGAATACTATTGTGGCAGTCACAAGAGGACAGATATCGTTTTTGATGTGTACCATGACTCCAGTCTAAAGTCTGAAGCACGATCAAAACGGGGGAAGGCCATCAGGAGAAGAGTAACGCCAAAGAGCACAACACCTACCAATTGGAAGAGCTTTCTCAGAGGCAATGCCAACAAAACCGAGCTGTTCATTTTCCTTGCTGACGAAGTGGGTAAAATGGCCACAACGAATTAAGTCATTGTAACAAGACAGGCAAACGCTCTGACGACTTCAAGCCATCCTGCATCTAGCCTAGAGGAATTGGCTCCTTGTGCACATGAGGAAGCTGATACGCGGATATTTCTACATGCCTGGCATGCAGCAAGGGAGGGATACAAGTCAATTATGATTGAAGCTGTAATTTTCTGTAGTTATCTGTAACTAACGAGGTGGAAGGCCAAGGCAAAAGTAAGGAACGTGTCTACAGCAAGCAAATCAAAGTAACGAATAAATCAACACGTGTACATGAAGTGGTTACGCCCTAGGGGGCCTGGGACCTACTCCATTACATCATTACATCGCTTCCCTTTTTTTTAAGGTCCTTTATTTAGCAGCTAGTTTTCTAATAAAGTTCGAGGGCAATGAACTCCCAAACCTTTGTGGCTCTTTCACAATTCTACTAGATCGCCTTAAGGGCTGTTGGTGTTCTTCAGTCTCGTTCTCGTTTATGTCTTTGTTGTTTCCTACTGTGGAGTCTGTTTCGTAACTTATATCGTCCTTGTCGCTTTCTGTTGGTTTCGGTATACGTTTAAAATGTGAGACGTTCCTTGTAACTGTATGGTCATGTTTGTTCTTAGCAGTCACACGTGATTTGGTTCTGTCGGTCACAATGTATGGCGTCTCATTAAATGTCGGTGTCAGTTTGTTTCGTCGGTCTTGTTTTACAAGTACATTATCTCCAACTTTCAAGTCACTTGCTTTTGCTCTCCGCTTTCCGTCTGCGTACTGTTTATTGTATCTTTGACTGGAAAGTTCATTCTCTCTCGCCTCCTTGTGTCTGTCAATAACAACATTCTTCTTCAATGAAGGCAATGTCCCTTGGACTACTCTGTTGAACAAAAGCTCTGCAGGAGATACTTTCGTAGTACTGTGAGGAGTGGTTCGGTACTGCAGTAAAAAGCGATTAATCTCTTGCTGCCACACCTTTCCTTCAATCGTAGCAGTCTTTAATGCTTTTCCCAATGGCTGATTGAACCTTTCAACCTCTGCATTCCCTTGGGGCCATTTCGGAGTGGACGGATTCTTGTTGATTCCGAGGGCAGTTAAATATCGTTGATAGTCATCACCGTTGAACGGAGGACCATTATCAGATGTCATCGTCTCTGGTATGCCATGTGTGGCAAACATCTTATCAAGCTTGGGTATGACACTTGCAGCTTTAGTAGAACGAACGATTTCTACCTCGGGATATCGAGAATATCTGTCTATCACCACGAGTAGGTACTCTCCTGATGGCAAAGGTCCGTAGAAGTCTGCATGAATTTTCTGCCACGGGCCATCGGGCATGTCTGTCATCTGCAGGGGCTCTGGGGGGTTTGGTCTCCCAGTAGCTTGACAGGGTAAACAATGGTCAATGGTATCTTTTACCATTTTGTCTATGTCCGGGAACCAGACCTTTTCTCTCAACAGTGATTTCGTCTTGGCTAGGCCTTGGTGTGTGGCGTGTGCGAGGTCAACTGCTTTCTTTTGGAGTGATTTCGGTATCACAATTCTGGTTCCGCGTAAAATCAGGTTGTGAGCTCCTATTGTTAGCTCATCACGCACTGACTTGAATGGTTTTACTACATCACAGTCCCAACGATTCAGTCTGATAGCGGCACGTAAACCTTGCAGTGTCTTGTCACTGTCGGTTGCATTCTTTATCTCTGCAATCGTCATTGTTTTTGGAACTGCTGATCTGGTGAGTAAGTTGATGTATTGCTCAGTCATCTTTTCTTGTCGGGAAGCACTTTCCTTTGTTGGATGACGTGATAGAAAGTCGGCGGGGTTGTCTACACCAGGCTTATACTGTACGGTAAACCGGTAGGGCTGTAGACGTAAGACCCATCTTTCGATGCGAGCTGATGGCTTCGACTTAGGGTTGCCATAGATAACTTCCAATGGCTTATGGTCGGTTACTAGTTGAAACGGTTTTCCATAGATAAACAAGTGGAAATGTTCAACTGCCCAAACTATACTCAGTGCCTCCTTTTCTGTCTGCGAATAACGCTTTTCAACTGGAGACAATGCTCTGCTGGCATAAGCAACAATGCGGCAGTCATCATGATTGGGCTTTTTCTGGGCAAGGATTGCCGATATAACAACGGGACTAGCATCAACTGTGATAACAGTATCCTTTTTCGTGTCAAAATAGGCCATCACTGGTACAGACGTAATAGCATTCTTCAGCTTTTGAAAAGCTTGCTGGTGTTCAGCCTGCCATTGAAAATGAGCGTTTTTCTTGGTCAGTTCTCTCAATGGAGTGCTGATAGTAGCATAATCTGGAATGTATTTACAGTTGTAATTAGCCATTCCCAAAAAGCTTCGTACTTCATGCACATTTTTGGGCACTTGTGCATCCTGAAGATCTTGAACGTGTTTAGGATCTGGGCGTGTACCAGTAGCTGAGAAAATCTGGCCAAAGAAGGACAATGATGTTGATAAGAACTTGCACTTGGATGCATTAAGGGTGAGACCTTTATCTGATAGCCTTTGAAGACAGTCATTGAGTGCCTTGTCATGCTCCTGACGATTTACACCAAACACGATAATGTCATCGGCTATATTGCAAACACCTGGAATTCCTTCAAGAGCAGTTTGCAGAGCATTTTGAAAAATTTCTGCGGCAGCGTTGGTACCATAATTCAATCTTTTATAGCGAAACAGTCCAATATGAGTACTGAAAGTTGTAATGTATCGACTGTCCTCGTGTAACTCAAGCTGATGATATGCTTGAGACATGTCAAGCTTCGAGAATACTGTTGCTCCAGTTAACTTTAAATTAACATCATCTACCGTAGGAATGAGATGCCTTATTCTCTGAATGGCCTGATTTGGTTTCCTCATGTCGACACAAATGCGTACGTCATCATCTTTCTTCGGCACGGCAACGATTGGGCTGATCCATGGTGTAGCTTGTGTACCGGGCACTTTTTCAATAATGTCATCTTTCTCGAGGTTTTCAATGGCACGTTTCACTTTTTCACGAATGTGGAACGGTATGCGCCTCTGCGGCTCCGCAACTGGAATAAAATTCTCGTCGATATTCAGTTTCACGGCATTATCTTTCAGTTTTCCTAACCCTTTGAAGACAGCAGAGTGCTTTTCAAGAACTTTATTCAGCTTTCCATCATTCGTCACGGGTGTTGAAGGCTTAATACGCGATGAAATCTTGTTCAAATGCAATGTCACTAATCCTAATTCTTGCGCTGTGTCTGCACTAATCAAATTTCCAGACGTATTGTTATTGACAACATAGAATGTCGCAACTGCATACCGTTTTCGCGTTTCAATTACTGCATCAAATTTTCCAATAAATTTAACTGGTTTGTCAGTGTCATAGGCAAAAGCACGAGTTTTGGTATTTTCCAGCTCAATTTCAGGTAATTTTGCAAATGTTTCTTTATCTATCACATTTATGGAAGCTCCAGTATCAACCATGGCACTGAAAGAATGACCCAGAACTTTGACTCTTGTGTAGGGCCTACGCTTTTCCGTTGTTTTGACTGGATATAAATATTCCCCTTCTGACTCGGAATCTGAGTGGGCAAGTGGGCGAATATTTTTGTTTCCCTTGTTGTGCTTGTTTGACCTTTTCTTGGGATTTTCCCCTGTTTTGGTTGCTTTCGAAAGACAGGATCGAGCAAAATGGTTGAGTTTCCCACATTTATTGCATTCCTTCCCTTTCGCAGGACAAACAGTGCCTTGGTGAGAGGCTTTTCCACAATTCCGGCATTTCTGTGTGGATTTTGCAGCAACAATCTGATTCGTTTCCTCTGCTCGTCGCTCGGATTTTTGTGACTCAATTTCCTTGGATTGAAATTGGCTAATTTCATCCCTTCTACCATCTAACAGCATGGCTTTCAGGTCATATTTGGGGTCACGAAGTGCTTGCTTCCGTATGCGAGAGGAAGTTCCCCCAATAATGATTTGCTCTTCTAGCTCAAACGCAAGATTATCTCCAAATTCACAAGGTACAGCCAGTGTTCTCAATCGAGTATGGTACTGATCCAACGTCTCGTTAGGCTCTTGGTGGGCCTGTCGAAAACAGTAGACGTCATATCTGCGATTCTTCTGAGGCTCAAAGTACTCAGTGAGCTTTTTCTTGGCTGTATCATAATCATCGGCTTCTCCTGTTGCTTCGAGTTGTCCAAAAATCACTCTCACTCGGGAGCCAGCCTGGTAGAGTAACAGAGCACGCTTACGAGTCTTGTCTGTGATTCCAGCAGCGACAGTAAACATTTCGAAATCGGCGAGCCATTTCTTCCACAGTGTAGCAAGACTTGCACCCACATCTCCACTGTCTGGATTGAATTCAGGGACAGGTTGGAGTGAAATAGCATTCGACATACTTGTTTGTGAGTTTTCTACTCGTCGCCAGTGTAATTTTCTGTAGTTATCTGTAATTAACGAGGTGGAAGGCCAAGGCAAAAGTAAGGAACGTGTCTACAGCAAGCAAATCAAAGTAACGAATAAATCAACACGTGTACATGAAGTGGTTACGCCCTAGGGGGCCTGGGACCTACTCCATTACATCATTACAGAAGCCAATGACACAGACATCGTAGTCATAGCCTTGAGTCTCATGCCTTCATTCTCTGCAGTAGGCATGGAGAAAATGTGGGTCGTCTTTGGCAAGGGAGAGCACACTCGATGGATCCCAATTCATGACGTTGCATTTTCTTTGGGACCAGAAAAAACCAATGGGATACTATTCTTCCATGCCTTTTCGGGATGTGATGTGGTATCAGGGTTCAATGGCAAAGGAAAAAAGACAGCATGGCAGACATGGAATGTTTGCAATGAAGCCTCGACTATGTTTACGAAACTCAGCCAATGCCAATCAGCAATTGAAGAGTCTGACCTGCAAGTTCTGGAGAGATTCGTCCTACTGATGTACGACCGGTCAAGTAGCGCTACCTCTGTAGATGAAGCAAGATTGGATCTGTTCACTAGGAAACAGAGGTCATACGAGCTGATCCCGCCAACCCAAGGTGCACTGAAGGAACATGCAAAACGTGCTGCCTTCCAAGCAGGACATATCTGGGGGCAGTCCATTGTTCGTCAACCAGAGCTTCCATGCCCATCCAAGTGGGGATGGGTAAAAGACGGCAGAAAATGGAAGGTTCTCTGGTCTTCCTTGGAGACTGTTTCAAAAAGCTGCCAGGAATTGACCAAATGTGGATGCAATACAAAATGTGGGGGAGGGCGATGCAAGTGCAAAAACTTTGGATGCACTCCACTATGCAACTGCGCTTGTGAGACATTATCGTAAGGAGCAATGACTGAACGACTTGACAATGTCCTGGCCATGTAAACAAAGTCAGAAAGTGCACTGCGGAGAATGGCACACATGTTTTATTCACCACTAGGAAATAACTAACCGCAGATGAAACCTTTTTATTGGTAGAACGACATAAGGGAGGGTTGAATTTATCTCCTTACAGTAAACATTGGGCCATCACAAAAGATACTTCATGGTGATTACCTACTGGGGGATAAAACATGAGTGCTGTCTTCCTCGGTGGGAAGAGACTCAGAAATGATGGATAAGGAATTCGATACCGACATTTCATTGTCATTGTATTAACTGTGTTGTGTTTTTGGGGTGGGTTAGTAGGGATAGATCAGACTTGGGATATTTCTTTTTAAGAAATATGTGCGGTGATTTAGATGTTTATGCACAATTTTAAATATTTTGATTTTCTGTGTTAATTCCTACATGAACAAGATGGAAATTCAATTCATTTCTTCAGTATTGTGGCAATAAAAAAATTTCATGAAATCAATCTTCTGCATTGATGTCAGAAAAAAACGTATCAGAAACAGCATAATACTGAAAGTTTAACAATTTGGCAGCCATCTTGAACAATGACCACATTAGGCCGCCATATTGAATTTTTCCCCTTGATAGCCCTTCCATCTCAGAAGGTGGCTCACAAGTACCAATCCTGCCAAATTTTATGCTCACATCTCAATTTGCATCAAGAGCTCTGAACAAAGCGATATTGCACTTGCATCGCATCAATAGTCAGCAACTAATGAGCAATTGTCACTCTGGATCATTTGCAGGCATGCAGCAAAGTCGGGCTACTTGAAAATCAAATTTGACCTAAGTAAGCGGAAATATGTATCCAATTTGCAGTAGATGAACTGATGGAAAAGTCATCTAAAGTCAAATTTTCATCGTAAGTTCAACTACTACTGTGGAGACTCATATTCTTTACTAAGCCAATTTGATTTTCAGACTATCAGAAGATGAAGCGGAAGCCTGTACAGTAAGGACACTAAAGTACGACCAAAAATATGTAGAGTTAAAACATTTTTCGATGCCATGTCGGCTCTATTTGCTTAATAGTAAAAGCTAAGGTCTCTTTTGAAAGAAGAAGAGAAGCATAATATCCTTCAGCAGCATTTTCGAAATTTCAACTTACAGAAGGGGGCTGAAATCAAACCTCAAAAAAGGCAACTCTTGGCGCACGCAGCCGTTGAGGTTGAAAAATATATGGCTGAAAAGCTCTTCTTTAGCTGTATCCAAATCTGTGCTCCGTTTAGTTGTTAACTAAGTAGATTTTTGTCCAAATGCGAAGAAATGGCAAAGGGTTAGCAGATTTTAGAAAAGTTGGTTTCCCCAAAATAGGGGGAGGCAAAAAGTCGCTACGGCAACGAATAACACGGCCTTTATCATAGTAAAACTGTATCAAGCATGGAAAGTTATCTTGAGGGAGTTTAACCGAAAGTCACTTTATCGTGATCATTGATGCTTTCCTTGAAAAAAAATATTCCATTTGAATTTTGAGTTGTTCGGTCAAGCATCTTAAACAATCATTTCTTGAAAAAGCACATGAAATGTCGTGAAATGTATCGATTGTAATCTCTCAAGCGGCTAGATTCGCAAATGAGAAACACTGCGCTAACGGAAAGGTTCTTTCAAAATCTGTAAGCATACCAAATTTAATTGTTTAGAATCTAAAAAAAGTATTCTTAGAAAGAAATCAGCAATATTTAGAAAGAAAAAAGTGAATTTCCACTAAACTCTCTGGAGACAATCTTTCATGCTCGATACAGTTTTAATGTGATTAAAGTCCCTGTTATTTGTTGTTGTAGCGACTTAGTGCTTCCCCCCTTATTGGGAAAGCCAGATTTTCCTAAATCTGGCAACCCTAGGCCATTTCTTCGTATGTAGACAAAAACCTATTAGGTTAACAAATAAACGGAGCACAGATTTGGATACAGCAAGAGTAGAGCTTTTTAACCATATATTTTTCAACCTCGACAGCTGCATAGGCCAAAAGTTGCCTTTTTTGAGGATTGATTTCAAGCCCCTTCCGTAAGCTTAAATTTCGAAAATGCTGCTTAAGGATGTTACTCCTCTCTTCCTCTTTCGAAAGAGACCTTAACTTTTGCTATTATGCAAATAGAGCCGAAATGGCATCGAAATACGTTTTCACTCTACATAGTTTTTGGTCGTACTTTAGGTGAGAATACATTCCGTAATAGCAAAGAGCAATCAAAGGATGTCTCAGTTTGAGAAAAATTGCAAGGACCAACTTCAACAGTTGTGATTTCGTGATCATAGATCAGTGTTTGGACGCAGAAAGACAGAAACTGATGTTTACGATGCTATTCTCTGCATTGTTTGTGGAAGCAAATTGTCAAATGGAGACCAAGCACAGTCTGGTAGATATACAGAAGTACAGGATGCCTCAAATAAAAGAAACAAGAAGCCGAACGGCTTGAAGACGATGTGCACTCCTTCCCGGGTATCGTTTTTGCCCCTTTCTTCAACACCGGGCATCGGAGGAAGGCAATTTTCGTAAAGTCGGTTGTCAAAAGTGTTATTTCATTGTTTTCCTATGAATTTTTCAAATTTTTGAGAATACTTTCATTTTGAGGCAAAAATTCTAAAGTCTGGTGAAAAAGTTATTTCTTGGAGTGCACACCCCGGTACAGTTTAAAGTCAAGTAGCCCCCGGGCCCAGTACCTAAAGTCATCATTTCAACAGCGATCAGATAACAGCTTTTGTTTCATGATGAAGGACTCAACTGTGCTTGTCAGAATGAGAGCAACAGGCGAGAACAACAAGGATTAAGAATTCTTTTCTTCTTCACTGTCATTGACGTCATACATTGAAAACCCGAGGCAAACCGCGGGTGACACAATTGCTTACGTAGCACGGGAAAGTCGAGTTTCTGACATTCAGCCGAAATTAATACTCTACACTGCGTGTATCGTAAAGAGGTGGGTACACTTGAAATTCCTGAGCCAAAAACACGATGTAGCACTAGACCTAAGCCATATTTCGGACACCAAAGACAGCACGTCAGATGTGTTCATCTGCGAAGCAAGAAAATTTAAAATTTTGGTCAAGAAAATGCGAAAATTTGGCAAGTTTTGTCTAGAAAATGCCAATCCAGAGCACGTTTGTAGGAAAAATTAGTCTAGCCAACGGTTACATTTTGAAACTGTGGGCGGCACCCCCCTACCCGAAATTTAGCCGAGAACTCCCCCCCCCCCCTGTGAGCTCACGTCGGCTCTCAAAACCGGAAAAGTGCGGCCTAAAGCCAAGCCAGCTACATTGTTCTTTTCATGAGATAGTGAACGGTTGGAAGAAGTTGGAGATGACGTCCTGGAGGCCGCATGCAGATCTTGTTACTTGTTAGTCCATACCAAGAAGAAAAAACTGCAAAGCAAAGCACTTTTTCAAGGCCAATTCAATGTATTCGGACTTTTTTGAACGATGATAAGGCAAGGAACACGAATATTTGCGAGCACGTCCGCTGAGTGCAGAAGTTGTGAAGCTGGCCAGTGTTCAAATTAATGGGACTAGCCGAGGGAGCCGAAGGGATTTCTCTGGTATGAGTAGGATAGAGCTAGCAGGCTGGGGTAGAAAAAATCAATACAAAAAATAACTTACAGCATAAAAATTGACCTGAGAAATTAACTGCCAAAATTACTGACCCTAAAAGTAACCTTTTTGCCCAAATTTTAGATCCAAAAAATAACTTCACCATCCCTTGAGGGAATGCAGTCATGCAAAAGGGTGCTCATTCAAGGAAATACTGGCAAAAAATATGACTTCTTTTCAATGATACTATGTAAATAACAAGTTGCCTTTCTGAAAGACGTACATGAATTACCCGTTGGATGTGTTGAATAAGAGGAGTTCAAGGGTGTAACCCAGTTAAAGTTCTTTTGACGCAATCTTCAAGCTACTAAAGCTGCCACTATTGTGAACCTCTGCTTTCACTCAGTGTAATAACTATTTTACCTTCTGTACTAATCAAAAAGTGTTATACGTCAAGTTAAAAGATAGGTTAAAAAGTGGCAGACGTCCTCGGAGTAACTCGACGTTTGACTTAAGCTGTCTCTAATGATAATGTATTTAAGGGCCTTACGATGAACAAGGGTCTTTATATGAGAAAATGTCTCCATTTGGAAAGAGAATTTAAAACTTACCAGAGCAAGATCAACAGCTCTTCTTGCTCCTTCACTCAGGCCATCAACACCGTAACTCTACGACAAAAATGTTGACAAATGAATAACAGATATTTCAAAATTGCATTAAGTAATCCATCAAACTATGATGACTATGCAAAGAATGCGATGGAATGCCATTGCACTTTGCATCACGAGATCAAGCTATCGATAGAACTTCCTTAATGGATATATTTTTCAATAGCTTCTCAGGTGTAAGTTGTATCAAATGCGTATAATTGCAGCGCTAGCTGCATATTTTAGAAGTATCAGCAAGTTGCAATATCTTTCTGCCTATGGAAGTGTGGAAATATGGGAGTGCTGTCACATAATCATGAACACGTCAGAGGCGGTTCGACAAAGCCTTCTTAGACCCCGTTTATAAGATGCAGGATGAATATTCGTACGGACGAAAATTGGTACGCATAATTGCTTTTACACGGTACCGTACTAGAAATTAGTCCACTTAGCCTTCTCGCTTACACGAGACCTGTTTCATGGTGGATGTCACGTGACAACTGGGCGCATTAGCTATTGCGCAGCTTTTTGACAAATTGCGGCAAAGGAGAACAACAACAAAGCACGCTCTAACCAAGCCTTCTCTTTCTCGTGGACGACTCCATATTTACTTCGGTGCAACTCAAAGAAATTTACTATTTCGAAGCAGACAAATAACGCTGGAAAAGCTTCCTCCAAGAGCGCGGGGAGAAATTTCACATGGACTGACGAAGAAACACCGCTGCTTGTTCAAGTTAATAAAATAATAATAATAATAATAATAATAATAATAATAATAATAATAATAATAATAATAATAATAATAATAATGATAATGATAATATATATATAAATATTGATACAGGTTTGCTTGGTCAGCTAAGAACCTGTGGACCTGTGACCTTCGAAAAGTAGCAAAAAAATTATTATTTACAACATAAACGTTTCTTAAAAATTAAAATCAGAGTCATTACAACTCTTCTTGAATCTCACAATAGACAAAATCGGCTAAGGTTTGTTTACACCCATTTCAAGTCATGTGATCAATCCCTCGAAAAAACATCTTTTGATTCCTCTGACATATTTCATGCCATACAAAGTCACGCCATGAGTCCAGATAGTAGCATAATACTAAAACTTCCCAAGAGTATGGTCACAATCAATTTTCAATTTCAAAATTTTCATCTCCTATTACAGGACTAGTAGATTATAATTTGCATATAAATCTACGAAAACTAGGAAAAGAAGTAACAATAACATAACAATAGTAAGTAGTAATTATGACAACATGAAAATCGATATATATAACATACAAGTTGACGAGATCTTCTTCCTTTTCGTTTTATGAACTTGTTTTTGACACAACATCCTTCTATTAGATTCGGACAGATAAATGAATTTTGCAAGAATCTGTACTGTTTTCCCTTCGCCAGATATACTTAATAAATCCTTGAAGATTTTTATTTTTTCTGAAGTGGTGACAGATTGATAGGTATTGCCGACTAAACCCAGTTTTTCAAAATATTCTTCTCTAATTTTCATGACTTGCAGTGGGTAAAACAAACCTTAGCCGATTCGGTCCGTTGAGTTCTCATTTTTCAGTTCAGGCGGCAATCTGTTGTATATTTTACACCTTGATAACTAAATGCTTTTCGGGCGGCTTCTGTTCTTATGCGAAGCACCACGAGATTTGAATTGCTTGCTCGGGTGTCCCTTGATGGTCCAATCTTTAAAACGTCTTTCTTTTCATTTTATAATATTTAGATACGTGAAAAGTTTCAGTATAAACTAAATACTGTTTTTCAAACTGACGTTCTAAAATCAAATTAATATGTAGGGTCATAGCTCCAGTCTGCGGACAGTATCATTCAACTGGTAATCATCATCACTTAGAAATTGCATACAAACCTTTGAATCGCAACAAAAGTAGTTTAAAATATGTGCCATCAGAATATCTAAATTACATTTCATTAATGTCTCGAAAATGGATTTCTTGGCTCCTTTTTGCGTTGTCGTCTCTCTCCAGTGTGCGGACATGATCTCCAGTCTGCGGACAAGTAATGAATTCGCCACAAATTTACCTTGAAGTGCATCATTTCAGAATGTTTCCAACAATTTTATCATTGCTGTCACATTACCATATACTTTCAAAATCGCATTGATTCAAATAAGCAATAGCCTATATCCAAGCCAAAATTAACGAAAGAAATCGATCATAATATCCTGTAAAAATTGGGCCTGAAATGTCGCATTTCCACAGAGCATCGAAGTGCAGATAGACTTGCTCCAAGTCTCGTCCGTTCGTTATCTTTCGTCTGTTCGTTATTCGGGCCACTCAGTCGGAGTGGCCCAAATAACGAACGGACGAGACTTGGAGCAAGTATAAAGTGCAGAAGAAACAAATGGAAGAACATGTGCCCGCAGACTAGAGACACGTGTCGGTACAAGGTTGAATTTCAACTTCCCCTGTTTTAACTCCCACCTAAAGCCTAAATACGAGGTGAATTCACCAGCGCTCCTATGGGAATTTGAAAACAAAGCATAGTCAAACAATCGGAGCGTGAAGAAAGTTTCAAAGGAATATTTTACGACGATTTACAACAAAAAATTAAAATTTACAGGTTTGTTGACGGATGCTGGCAAAAGAAGTGATTCTTGGTTGTCAAGTTTTAATTTGCTCAGGAGATGATCAGTTTTGCCCGATCAAATTCTCGACGGAAATTTTCGAATGAGTATAAAACAAAGTTAAAATGACCAGAACAGTGCGAGGATTTACGGTCTTTTTATGGTCGAAAGCCAGAGCTTTTGCTTGTTTTCCGCAGACTGGAGCTGTCCGCAGACTGGAGCTATGACCCTATATGATTATAAAAACATGTAGCCCTAATACAATCGTTATTAGCAAAACAAAGAAAAGAAAACAAGACAAGACAAAGGAAAGTATTAGCTCTGGCTTAGAGCATTGATATAAACCTTTGATAGCCGTTTGGAGGCACTGAGGGAGGGTGCCACTTTAGTTTCCCTAGCTGTTCCATAGTCTGGCCCCTCTATACGAAAACGACTTTTGACCAGCGCTAGTTTTTAAAAGCGGCAGTTTTAGATCGGTATCAGTTGAACGAAGTACACGACCGTTGGTATCTGAACACCTTGTGAACAGATTTCGCACATATTCCGGTGTAAGCTCATTCAAAGACTTCTACATCAGTGTTGCTGTTTCTTTTTTAAATCGTTGGCCAGCCAAGACTCTGGATAAGTGGGGCCGCTGATGTATCATATGCACTATTCATAATCATTCTTGCTGCTCAATTTTGCACCTTTTGCAAGCTATTAATTCTACGCTTACTGCAATTACCCCACACGGATCACCAATAACTCAAATGGGGCTTAACCTCGGTAAATTTTAGCAAGGACTTCTGTGGATAGATATTTCTTTGAATACTTGACCAGTCCAAGAGCTAGGAGTGCTTTTTTCTTTACATTTTCAATATGGTCATCCCATTTGAGTTGATTTTCAACTTGAACACCAAAATATTTAAAACTACTAACGATCTCAATATTATCATAATCTATTTCAAACGATGGTTGAGAATCAGGCTGGCTTTGGATCTTACGGATATTTGGGCCCGAACCAACGATAAGGGACTGGGTTTCAATGACATTTAATGAAAGATTATTTCCATGCAACCAGTCCTGTAAGTTTGAAAGATCACAGTTTAGATCAAGTTGTAGAGCAGCGAGACTCTTAGAGGAGTGCGATATAGTAGTGTCATCTGCGCACATATTGACATGCACTTTTTCAAGCGAAAAAGGTAAATCATTTACGTAGATAAGAAGCAAAAGTGGGCCAAGACAAGAGCCTTGAGGGACACCACAATTTATGTCACTTATACCAGAAGAAACACCATTGACCTTGCAAAACTGCTTACGGTTGTTAAGATAAGAAGCGAGCCAGTCATGTTCAAGACCATTTACACCATATTTTTCAAGTTTTTGCAAAGAATCTTGTGGTCCACCGTATCAAATGCTTTGCTTTAGGTCAATAAAAATCAAACCAGTGTATTCTCCTTTTTCGATGTTAAGGTACCAGTCGTTAGTGTTTTTCATAAGACTTTAACGACTACTTAGGGGCCTATACCACCCAAGGATGATATATGGAAGTGAGTTTTTAGGCTCCACCTTGATGCAAATGAGCTCAAGAGATTTGTTAGGAAAATCCCCTCTAGGTTTGAAGCTGACTATGTTCTTTACTTTAAGTGCTACACCACCCCCATTTCTATTTCTATCACATCTTTTAAGAGAATAATCATCGATGGCTATAAGTTGATCCTCGACTTTGTCATCTATTTTTGTTTCATTTACGACCAAGATGTCAATCTTCCTATTTTTAACCAGCAACCTTACAAAAGGCCTGTCTTCTTGGAACAGATATGCTCTGAATATCTGAGGTTGTGAGTAGCAACCTGATGTTCAGTAGAATGAAACAAGCATTTTACATCTTTATATCTGAGATACAAGGACAAAAATGACAATCGTAACATTAACGATAATAATCTAAGCTGGTCTTTGTACAAAAGACTACTAATAGAACTGTCATTAACAAAACCCTATCCTTCTAGGCTAACAATTTAAAATGGGCAACCTTTTGGGCACCCGACATATATATCTTTCTTCAAAAATTCTAGAGCTAACCTGTGATCCTATATGCACATGGACGCACGTCAGCCATGGCCTCTGGACAAACCACTCAATAATGTCTACCCTTGTTGCATCTGTCAACTGCCAATTAAATGAGACAAAAGAAAATTAATGAGATGCATGTAACAGGATGGATTTACCTTTCAACAAGGGTGAGATTTTATGGGATTTTAAAGTGCAGACAGACCTCCAGATATGATAGTCATTAAGAAGGACATCAATCAAATTAATTAATTAATTTGTAAGTTCGATTTAGATTAGTTAACTTGTATATATCTAAATAATGTAAATATTGTTAGCTATTGTAAATAATCGAATTAAAATAAAATTACACATGCACAGAAGACAAACAAGGCTCAGGCAAAAAACTTTGCTATCCCATATGACAGCAGGGTGGAGATTACAAGACGGAGAAGACTGAGAAGTACCATGATCTCGTACGAGAACTGAAGGGCTGTAGGACACGAAGACATTTATCATTCCTACATTGTGGGCACTTAGAACCATAGAACCTATTGGAACCTATTGTTTCGCTTTTGTTTGGAGCGTAATGCGTATGGGGAGCAAAGATGGTAGCAACAAGTTGGCAAAAGATTTGTGTAAACAAACGACCTGCAGTGAGAAGACGTCGACTGGTCTCCTGTTTTGGTGCTGCTAGCTTGCTGAAAGGCAAAAACATATCGAGAACAAGTCATTTTAAAGTAAGTAGTGCCATGAATATTTGATATTAATCATTTATTAGCTATTTGTAGTGTTTTTAGTCATTAAGATCGACCCTGGAACGAAGCAGCGTAGGCCGATTTTGGTGTGGTCAACTCTCTGAAAGTAAATTTTGAAATTTGACTGTGTTTTAAAGGCCAAAGGCCTGCCAATATTCATCATTTTACAACATAAAACGTATTTTTATTGCAATCTGTACTGCATCTCCGATCATTTACATCTTCAAAATGAAGTTCTGGTCTTCAGCGAAGAGAGAGAATCGAGGAAACTTTTGCTTTGCTGTTTTTACGTAGACCTTTAAGGTTACGGTAAACGTTTTTGACACGAAATTTGGTTTTCGCTCCCTAAAAGCCGAACTATTGACGGAATCTAGGTAAATTATACATCATTCGATGCACAAGAAAGTGGGGATTCTAACCATATTAAAATTATTGGCAAATGCTGTAAAATGATATTTTCCAGGCAAATTTATTGCTTAAAAGAGTGTACGACCTTCAAAAGCTATTTTGTACCCTTGCGTTTGAGGTAACAGAATCTGACTTACATCAACAGGAAGTGCAGATCCTAAGCTTTTAAAGTGTGTCTGGGATTTTTCAAATTCTTTTTTCCTTTGAAACTACATGCTGTCAAAAATTAGCAAATGATTTTTCTGCCCTCTCGCAGTTGTATTTGGCTATAAAAGACGGACCAGGACACATACAAAAAATTTGGGACACACTTTCCAAGCTCCAAGTCTGTCCTGGTCATGTGCAAATTTTCGAGCCATTCGATTGGGTCAAAGGGTACAAAATAGCTTTTTCGTACCTGTACCTCATGGATTTGTGAGTCCTGAGAAAAATGGTTTTTACTGTTCTGCAGTCGTAAAGTACACAACGGGACCATATAAACCACACTAATCCGGATCAAGTCATTTGGGCTTAAAAATCAATTAGAGTCCTCAAATAATTACCCGATAAACACAAGCATACAAGAACGCGCAATGCTATTTCGCACAAACCACAAGGACTTACGGATTATCGGCTTAACAGGTCAAGCATTTAGGTATGGATTTTGAAGACCACAAACAAAAAACTTTGATTATGAAATTGTGGAAGCCTTCGTTTACATGAAATTTCTTCCATTTTCAAAACTTCTGTTGGCTTCAAGCAAGGTATCATTGTGTGCCTTGAAAGTTCGGCTAACAGAATCTGAAAAAAATTGAAAAATGGATATTTTCACCCAGAAAACGTTTACCGTAACCTTAAATTTAGGCCCAATATGGCAATGCATAATCTACGAAAATTTGTGGTTTGTAAATGGCAACAACAATCAGAAGATTTAATCAAATAAGCAAAAAAAATTCAAAATAATCCGCCAATAACGATCCAAGTAAACAATTTTTCAATCCAAAGCATAAAAAGCAGGAACAATCATACCAGGATGAAAGGTGAAGGAAGGGCGGGCTGCAACTATAACTTTTGTTTTGTGATTTTCCACTGGTTGTGCTTTTATTCTTGCAAAATTATTATGTGTCTATGAGGCAACCTCAATAAGAACTGCACAAACCGCAACCCAGTTTCCTGAGGAACAGATTATGTATGCCTTCCTTCATAAATTGATGGCTTTAGAATATTTCCTCCCTATTTCCCTATTTGCCAACTGTTGGCACTGGAGATGTATGCTTTTTTCTGGTTTTGGACCCTACCTACCATGCGTAGAGCAGTGTTAGTGGCAATTGTATCATTTGGCTTCAGCCTTTAAAAGTGTAGCAGTTCCAAAAAACTTGGTTAATTTTTTGTTACATTGGGTTTCAGTTCAGTTCAGTTTCATATTATTTAAATTCTCTACATACAATTTATAGTTCTAACAATACAAACAAATAACTAAACTACAAAGATAATGATGTTACAAAAACTTAATACAATTGATACAGAAAACTTAATACAATATACAAATACAAATAAAAGAAGAACTAAATAAATTGTATGCAGGGAATTACTTAAAGGAGGAGCTCTCTCAATAGGTAAACTAATCGAGGAGAGAGCCCCCCCTTGCTATCCTAAGATGTTATCAGGTAAATTTAGTTGCATTTAAATCATTGTGCATTATCAGTATCAAAAAAATTTTTAATTCATCGGTCGACATTGTTTAATAAGTAAGTTTTCAGTTTTGCTTTGAACAATGCTTTGATGGAGCATTTCGGAGTTCAATGGGTAATGTATTCCAAAATTTAGCACCAAGATATCGAATCGATTTTAGACCATACTGAAGACTGTTTCTTCGAGACATATATAAATCACCTTGACTAGACTGTCTAGTGGAATACTGATGAACAGATGAATTGAATAAGAAAAAGTCATGAAAGCAACTAGGTGAAGTCTTTTTAACAGAATCAAAAACGAAAGTTGAGAGTCGGAGTTCAAAGATCTCAGACAGTTTCAGAAGCTTAAGATCATTAAAGATTGGAAGAGAGGGAGACATGCGGGGCTGAAAGGAGATAGCTCTGATTGCTTTTTTCTGCAACTTGAAAATTGGATCAATGTATGATGCATATGCTTGACCCCAAACAATAAGGCCATATTGTAAGAAAGACAAGAACAAAGCATTGTACAAACAAATTAAGACATCTAATGGAAGTAAGTTCCTAATTTTGAAAAACATTCCACATGTTCTAGCTAATTTTTTAGTAAGTTCACTGAGATGGTATTTCCAGCTTAGACGCTCATCTAAGAGGAGACCTAAAAACTTAACAAACTTAACTCTTTTAATATGTTTCTTCCCTATTTTGATATTAGAACCAGGAAGAACATTGACAGAGGAAGAATGAAAGATGATATAGTTTGTCTTATCAATATTTAATGGTAGCTTATTGGCATCAAGCCATTTCTTTACTAATCTCAGCTCTTTGTTGACGACTTTAGTCAAATTAGACAAATCTTTGGATTCATAGTAGATGTTTGTATCATCAGCAAAGAGATAAAAAGTAAGTTTCTTAGAAGCATTAGGTAGATCATTGATATAAATGAGGAAAAGTAATGGGCCCAGTACAGAACCTTGCGGTACACCACAAGTAATAGAAAGTATGTTAGAATTACTTCTATTGACAGAAACATACTGCTTTCTATCAGATAAATATGATCTAAACCATTCAAGGGCACATCCACGAATGCCAATGCTTTTTAATTAGCAAAATGTCATCCAGCATCAATGAACGATCTTCTTGGCCCATGGTAACCTTGCTCTGAAGAAACCCAAATGATTTCTTTCAGAATCCTGGCTCACATTCAATCTTTGCAGAAGAAGATCTTACTGTTGCTAGATGTGGCAAATTTAGGGACTTTCCGGCCTATTTATAAGCCCTTGGGCTACAAAAGTGAGTGGAAATGGTAAATGCTTAACTTTCTTTGAGTTATGAAGCTCGATGATTTATTGCAATGTTTTGCCCCATTCTTAAACTCCCAGGGGGGGAGATACACTGTTATATCTAGCATAGGGATGCTCAGGTTACTTTTTGGGTCTATAATTTGGGCAAAGCTTATGTTTTGGGTCAATGATTCATGCAATTATTTTTTGGGTGCCTGAAATTCTGGATTACTTTTTTGGGTCTCACATGTGGGCAGGTTTGGAAAACATAATTTACAAAGAAAATAAAAATCAAGTAGCATTACCATGATCAAAATACATTACTCAAATCGATTATGAAAAATCTATGTTATCAGTGTTGTCACTTCTCCACAGATTTAAGATTCTGACTTCATAACCTTTCAGCATGTTGGATCATGAAAAGAATTTTTTTGGGTTGATTTTCATACTTGAAATTATTATTTTTGGATTGATGCTTGGTACTTTTAGCCTGAGCACACCTTCCTGAATATCCTGCCTAACCCCTGGGCTTGAAATGATTTTTCTTTTCCTTCTGACAAATAGTTTTTAAATAATAACCTGAGACTTCTATATATTTAATTTCAATATATTTCTATATATTTGACTTCTCAATATTTAATGGTAGTTTATTAGCATCAAGCCATTTCTTTACTAACTTCAGCTCTTTGTTTACAATTTTATTCAAATTATATAAATCTTTGCATTCATAGTAGATGTTTGTATCATCAGCAAAGAGGTAAAAAGTAAGTTTCTTAGAAGCATTAGGTAAATCATTGATATAGATAAGGAAGAGTAATGGACCAAGTACGGATCCTTGTGGCACACCACAAGAAATTGAAAGTAAGTTAGAGTTAATTCCATCAATAGAAACATATTGCTTTCTATCAGAAAGATAAGATCTAAACCACTCAAGGGCACATCCACGAATACCATAGTGTTCCAATTTAGATAGCAAAATTCTATGATTAACTGCATCAAAAGCCTTTTGTAAATCAATGAAAATACCACAGCCAAGTTTTTTATTATCGAGTGTATTTCTTACAGCTTCTGTCAAACTCACAAGGGCATGATCAATTGAGTGATTTTCTTGAAATCCAAATTGTAAAGAATAAAGAACATTATGTACTTCAAGGAATTTATAAAGTTGTCTGTACATAAGCTTCTCAAACATTTTACTGAAAATGGATAAAAGAGAAATTGGCCTATAGTTTGATGGAAGCTCAGGATTTCCAATTTTGACCAAGAGACTTTGGCACAGAAGGAGATAAGCTCTAATCAAAGGGAAGAAATGGTCCTCGCAAATTTTTCATTATGCTAATTGATGCCAGTTGCTGTGATGCATGCAATAGACCTTTTAGTTATCCTGAAAAGAATCTGAATCAATTGTTTTTAATTCATTTTGTAGATTCTTTGAATGTACACAAAAGGGATGGAGGCCTCAATGCCATTCAATCAAACTTTGCATATCAAGATGTATAAAAATGTTGCTTGATTCAGAATCTTTTGTAGAATAGCTAAAATGTCTATTACCTATTTGCCTAGCAATCTTTTATTATATACAAAAGAGAAACCACTTTATTGGATAGAAAAATGAAATGACAGCGATTTTGAAATGAATCTGTAATTTTGAATCCACAGTTTCACTTATCATGGAATCCTGCTCATCGTATAAATTTCTGAAAAAGGTTATAACATATAGGGTCTACTGGAGGTAAAATTGGTAGGCTAGGTAGTTTTGATTGGTAGAAAACAACAGTTAAAAACAGGTAAGTCAACATTCATTATGTCAAGGAGGAGAGAAGTTTTTGCACATCTAACAAGAGAGAAACTCCAAACAAAGATTAGGGCAAACTTTAACCAAAGTTTTCACCCAACTCATTTCACCCTAAACTTACCCATTTCACCCCAGTAGACCCTACCAGACTTTTGACTTGTCTACAATGAGGGTTTGAGGTTTTTTCATGGAAATTTTAACATGATTCTGGAGAAGGTATGAAACTGTGTGAAAAAGTGGTGGGCTAAAGCAAGCTTCAGTGTCAATAACTCTATAAAAACATGGTTAGCAACAATAACTGCCCTGGGAGAATACAGAAAAATGTCTTGACTGGGACCAAACACTCATTTCTATAAGAAACATAAAAAACCGTGTGCTTACTCTTCAAAGGTTGAGAAACCGTGCTACCTGGACTATATAAGCCAGAGAGTGTTGCACAAAAACTGGTTCTTTCTTTCAAGAAACTACTATGGTACTTGGATGGCCTAAACATAATCAACCTCAGAACTGTGTTTAAGAAGCACTAAGAAACTCTTAAAAGCAACACTCAAGAACATTTTGGCTAAATTGTTGTTGAAACTCAGCCCCCCCCACCCACTCAATATGAATTTCATTCCGATGTGCCTGAAACTTTATTCATCAGTAATATTCACAAAAGTTATGTTTCACTGAGTGCACTGTGGCTCTTCTCTGGTGAAAATTATGCTTCAAGTCAGGAAACAAACAATAAGTAGCAGTGGTTAAAAACTACATCACAATTCATGCATCATAAGAAACATAAGAAACTTTTAGACTAAAAAGCCGTAATTTTCATGTGAGATTATGAAACTTATAGTGTGAGATGATCAAAGATTTTATAAAATTAAAGGCTCGTCGGAAGCGGGGGGGCTGGGGGGCTTCAGCCCCCCCCCCCAATAATTTGCTAAAGTTTGTTGATTTTGTAAGTGAAAAAGGCTGTAAAAGTCAAGGTCGTAAGAATTACGATTCAAACTCTTATATATTCGAGGAAGCTACCAGATTCTATCCAAAATGCAACACTTTTGATGTCATGAAAGTTGAAAGTTTCAAAATTTTCGTGGAAAGACCCTCATTAGTTGTGATCCTTTGCTTCCGTCAATGGCACATTTTCCAAAAATGGGGCGTTTTCCAACGATCTAAAGGGCGTGGTCATGAAAAAGTTTCCCGGGGGCAAGCCCCCGGACCCCCGTTTTTCCTCTCTTCGCTCGCACCTAGTCTCAGCCCCCCCAATATTAATTTCGTTCCGACGGGCCTGAAATTAAGTCTAGATTTCAAGAAGTAAATATTGGAGGAACTCGCAACGAAATTTAGACAGCAAAGATGTCCTAAAATTTCAAAAGAGATTGGCTTTGGATCATAATAAATGCCGTTTTGTTGTGTTGACTTCGCTTCGCCTAAAAACCAATCTTTCAGTTTGACCCGAGAATGGCCACCGTCGTGACTCCTTTGACAAACATTTAAAGTGTCAAAATCATATATGAATGCAAGTTCTAGAACTATAGTTTCATATTTTGAAGAAGAAGAATTATTATCTCTTGCGAGATGACTGTGATGCCCGCTCCGCCAGGACACAGCTCTTTCTTCGGAAGCCAACACATTTTGAAGCCAAATTCAGGAAACGAGACAATCATTTTACAAATAATTTTACACGATCTCTAAAATTAATGTTTGAATTTCCCGATAACTTGTCAAGGGACTCGGAAATTTCACTGCGATCCACTGTTAGCTGTGATTTCCCGCGGTTTTCTGCTAACTTGTTGCTACCATTTTGGTTCCCCAAAGTTGTTACGCGTTATGTGATCTACCACGCATTCTAGTCCTTCTATTTCTATGCTTGGAACTAACCAAAAAACACTACAGAAAAGAATGGAGGACATTGACATTGAGACCAGAATAAGTGAATTGCAAAAAATTGTTATCCTGCATACAGCAAGGATCCTTAGAAAGGTCCTTGAGGTATGATTAGTCTTGTTGACATCAACACGCCCGACAACCCATCATTCGACATTTGTAGCCTCGTTCTGATGTTAATAGTGTTTCTGTAGGGAACAGGAGAGAAAATTGCATTTGCCATGCGTGAAAGGCGCACAGGGGGTCAATGATCACAAGATTGATTTCTTGCCCTTTCGAGAGAATCGGTGTGGCCTATCATGGTGGTAAAAAATTGAAGATTTCTTATGCAAGCACAAACTTAGTTTCAAAGCAATTTTGCGGCAATTGTTGTTCCTTTACTTTTGTTCCTTATCAGTTGTCATTAAGAGCTGTGGACGCATGCTGACTAGGAAACAGATTGATTTTAGCTGTTTATTAGTGTAAAATTGAATTCTTTGAGGCTTATTGCTACAAAAAAAGCACGGACGAAGACTCCAGCTTTTCGATATCTCCTGGTAATAAGTTGTAATATAAAAGCGAATACCTTTTAATGATATTGGCCCGGACTGACATTGACTTGCAAACTTATGAACAACACGAGTGATGAAAGTTGCATTCGCTAATATCCAGATACTGGTTTGCTTGTCTGGTCTTGGCTCGAAATTACAGTCTGGCCTGAAAGGATCCTAGCCTGGTCTGTTCGCATTGATTTGCCATGCGTATGCCGGGTGCCTAAAGAAAAGTATACAGATCTCGTCGACCCTAACGTTAAGAATATAGCGTGAATCAAATTCAAAATAATTCTTAAAACATACCTCGATAGCTAGATTGAACATAGAAACTTGTTCGTTGATATCGATGCGTTGAGAGCATTGAAGATATTTATCTTCAAGGGACCATACAGTTCAAATCCTTACTGGTTGCTGAAGCACGCAGAAATAATCCAATATCACGTTATTCAGCCAATAAAATAGCCCCTTTCCAACCACGTGATACTAAATTGGCCGTTCGAAGGGAATTCTTGTGTATTCTCACGAAAAACTGAAATGGCTACTAAGTTACAATAATTAAATGGAAGTTTCTTTGATAAATGAGTAGAAGGGATGCCTGTAACGCTGTGGAATCTTCATGTAGCGAGACGAGCAATAAGGACTACTTCAGCCATTTTGCTATTCATAAACATATCAACTCAACATTAGCTGATAAATAAGATAACAATCTACGAAAATCAACAACAAACAAATTACAGATCTATCTGGCCTAATCCAGTTGCATATAACGAAACGATGAGAACTACAATGTTAGTATACACATATCGTACCAGTTTGGCCTGTTTCTTGCTCGAAGTCCCATTTTTGTAGCTTCACGACTTGATTTTCTTCATCGACACGCCCCTCTTCTGCTCCGTTTCTTGTCACGCTTTTTTGTTCATTCAAAGTTTCAAAATTGGCAAAACAACGACAACAACGGCAACAACTGCGCCTTCGCAGCAGCTACATGGCTCCTCTAACTTCATTATTGTTACTTAAAACAAGTGTCTTTTTAGCTCTTCGATGGGGAATCCCTGGTCATTCTTTTAGTTTGTGTTCCTCTTGGTCCTCGACCTCTAACAGAAGTATCAACTTGTGAACTGGCCGTTGCAAATAAACTGGCTTTAACTGACGTCTTCCTTGATTATCTAATGATTTATCACTCATCAGAATTTTACATTTTCTGATTTGTCCATCTTCACTTGGGTATACCTAATAAACTCTAGCTAGTGGCCATTGATTTCGACATCCACTATCTTCTTTAGAAATTACTATGTCGTTGATCTTTAAATTTCGCTTTGGATGGGTCCAGTTCTGTCGTGTTTGGAGATTTTGCAAGAATTCTTCTCTCCATCTTGACCAGAACTCATTTTTTAAGAATTGAACTCTCCTCCACTGTTTCCGACAGTATAAATCTTCCCGTTGAAAGTTTCCAGGCGGAGGCAGCACAATCTTTGATTTCATGGTGCGTAAATGATTCGGCGTCAGTGGTTCAGGAGCATCTGGTGAACAAAGATTACTAACAGATAATGGCCGAGAATTAACGATATTCTCAGCTTCTGTGATGAATGTCCTGAATGCCTCGTCGTCTAACTGCTCTCCTGCTTTCATCAAAGTTGTTTAAATGGCTTCTCGTACCGTACTATTTGACGTTCCCATACCCCTCCCATGTGACTAGCATGTGGGACGTTAAACTGAAAAGGTATCCACTCGCAGCTATTCTCATGCAAATATGCACTAATTCTCTCTTCGTCCATCTCTTTCAATGCATTCTTTAATTCATTGCTCGCATCTACAAAGTTGTGCCTTGATCTGAACGGATGTTCCTAACTGGACCACGGCGGTTGAGAAATCTACTCAATGCATTTATGAAGGAAGATGTAGTGAGTTTCTACATGCACGCCTCTAGAGCCAAGACAGGTAAAGATGACACCGTAACGTTTTACAATACTTCTTTCTCCTTGATGGCAAAAGGCCCAAAGAAATCGACTCCGCAATACGTAAATGGGGGAGCTTCTTCGGAACGGTCTTTAGGCAAATCTTCCATCTTCTGATTCAGCAAGTGACCTCTTTTTCTTTTACACTCAATGCATTTGCTAGTGACATGTGAAACTGCGGAGCTACCACCAATTATCCAATAGCATTTCTGCCTAATTTCGTTATGTGTTATTCCTCTGCCCATGTGATTGAATTTATTGTGATAATATCTTATTATTATTTCTGTAACATGTCCCTTTCTCGGAAGAATGACTGGATTCTTTAATTCAAGTGGTACGTTGCTTCTCTTGATTCTTCCACCAACACGTAAAATGCCGTCCTCATCTAAAAAAGGGTCAATACGATACAATGAACTTGTTTTCTACTTTTATCTTTCCTTTTTCCAGCTTGATCTCGACTTAACTCTTCTCCTGGCTTGCTAACGACACGTAGTACTTCATGCTCTTTGCTAAAGGCTTCATATTGAACTCCTTTGAAAATGATGTTCTCAGCTGCTTGAAGCTTTTCCAGAGAGATCGGCATCTTTGATGATTGGTTCCTTTGTCCTGTTGCTTGTTTGAGCTTCTGTGACTTTTGATTTTTAGTTTTTCTTTTAACTCCATGCATAATGCAATAGCTCTACGAGCTGACGTCCATTTAGATATGTGTTCCAGACGGCTAACTTCAAGGAAACTGGATGGTTTGACAGTTGATTTCAAGACAGTCTCTCTTTTCACCTCAAGGTTATCTTCGGCTATCTTATAAGTAACGTTTGTGTACACAGTAAATGAACCATCTTTTTTCAGGAATTCAGGGCAATTCAACCAGCTTGAATGTGATAGTTCTTTTGTAGTTATTCCTCTGGATGCAATGTCAGCAGGATTTTCATTTGATTCAACGTAGAACCACGAATCTGGATCTGTAACGTTACGAATTTGGTGCACTCTGTTTGCCACGTATGTGTGAAATCTCCTTGATTCATTCTTTACATATCCTAAGACAAATTTGCTATCCGTCCAGAAAAGTTCTTTGACATTCTGGTATGAAATCTCTGATCGCACGAATTCACTCATCTTAGCAGATACTGTGGCTGCTGTCAGCTCAAGCCTTTGAATTGTAAGTTTCTTTAAAGGTGCAACTCTTGCCTTGCCAGTTACAAAGGAACAACTTACTTTTCCACTTTCACTAACTAATCGCAAGTATGAACTCTGACCATAACCATATTGACTGGCATCGGAAAATGCAACTCTGCATGCTTATTTCGCCCGAAATTCTCAGGCTTGTAGCAACGCTTGATTTCCTCCTTTTCTAGATCCATTATTTCTTGTCGCCACTTCTCCCATATGACACGTAATTCTTCTGACACTGGGCTATCCCAATCAAACTTCTCTCTGCAAAGTTGCTGTAGAATTTGCTTTCCTTTTAATACTACGGGAGCAGCAAAGCCTAAAGGATCATAGATAGAACTAAATGTGGATAATATTCCTCTTCTTGTGCATGGACGATCATTGAATTCAATTTTGAAGTTGAAACTGTCGTTTTCAACACACCATGACACATCAAGAACTCTTTCTGTTGGCAAAGCATCAATGTTAAGATCAATATTCCTTGCTTCTTCAGCAAAGTCTTCTTTGCGACCTTCTTCAAGAACATCTCTTCTGCTACTCATGATCTTGTGCAGTTTAAGTCCAGCTTTTGCACAGACTGCTTGGCTGTTCTTAATCAGATCAGGGATACTGCCTCTTCAGATGTTTCAACTGACTTGGGACTTTAGACCATTATCAACGCAAAAATCTCTTCGTATAAAATTTGCAGCATCTTTGCCAAATTCCCCCCCCCCCCGTCATCAGCTGCCCGCATTAAACCAAAATTTGCACACCCTGGTGAACTTACAGCTCCGAACAGATGAACTTTCATTCTGTACTCAACTAATTCTTTTTTAGGGTCCCCTTCTTTCCAACAAAGAAAACGAAGTAGGTTTCTATGTTGTTCTGTAACATAAAACTTGTGGAACATGCTTTTGATACCTACAATGAAAGCAACTGGTTCTTCTCTGAATCTCAATAGGACTCCCACGAGATTGTTAATCAAATCTGGACCTTGCAGAAGCTGTTGGTTCAGTGAAACTCCTCGATACTGCGAAGAGCAATCAAAAACAATTCGTATCTTCTTTTTCTTTGGGTGATAAACTCCCGTGTGTGGGACATAGTTGATCAGATTTCCTTGGAGACGCAGTTCATCTTCGGGAACTTTTTCTTCACAGTCATCAAGAACATTTGCCATAAAATCCTGATAATCATCATGAAATCTTTTGTTGCTTTTAAATCTTCTGCTCAGCTGCCACAATCTTTTTTCAGCAAGTGCTCTATTTTTTGGGAAAATTTATATTATCTGATTTTAATGGAAGTGGCATTTCAAAATGACCATTTGGAGTTTTCTTTATATTTGCTTCCAAGATCCTCAGGAACCTTTCATCTTGTACTGGGATTTCCCTTTCTTACTGCCTTCATTGAAATCTGACTCTAAAATTGCAAGCACTTTCTCAGGAACTAAGATCTCTTTAACTGTGGTAGGAAATACAAATTTGCTACTTCTTTGATTAACCAACGTTTTGTTGCAATATCTTTGCTGCATACTACCATCACTTTGTGATTTGCATATCCTACCAATTACCCCCCACCCTAATGAAGCTTTCTGTCCATATGGATCATCTTCTCTTCAACAACAACTTCTCTAGGACGTATTGCTCTGTGGCAATTATTTCCAATGAGTAAAGAAATTTCTATATCACTATCACAAGGCATTAGTTTATCTGCAACCCTTTGAAGATGACTCCATTTACTAACAACAGCTGCTTTGGGAATTTGATGGTGACTACCAGGTACTGTTTCTCTTGTGAACATTGGAGGCAACTCTATACACTCTTCTCTCTGGTAGTCTAAGACTTCTATTTCAGATACGCGGTTACTGTCTATCATAATATTTTGCTCTTGAACTGTTGACAGCAGAAGTTGTGTTTGAGGGCCTTTAACTTGCAATTTGTCACAAAGTGTTTGTGAAATGAACCCAACCATTGACTGATCATCTAAAACAGCATATTGAAGTATTTCTTTATCTGGTTAGTTCTTAGGCCTGACCCATACAGGAACTATCATTGAATATTCTGTACTCTCATCTGTTTCTCCACAAATATTAATACAACTTGTTGTAACTCTTTCATGTTGACTTGTGGGTTCCTTATGAAAACATGTCAGATGACGTTCAGAGCACACTTTGCAAGGCTTTCTATATCTGCAATCTTTAACTTTATGATTATAGCTTACACCACACCCATAACACAAATAATTTGAAAAGAAGAATGACTTTTTCTCCTTATGTGGTTTTTCTGCGAACTTTTTGCACATGTCCAAAGTGTGATTTTCTTTACAAAACAAACAGTTTCTTTTGCTTTCACTGTTGCCTTTAGAACTTTCTGACTTAATATCTGTAGCATTTACTGTAGGGTCTTCCCTATCTGAAACTGATGTTGTAAATGTTTTGACAGCAAACTTCTTGCCAGGTTTGGTACTCTCTATTTCTTGCTTAGGTTTGTACATACTTTCAAGCTCTGGAATATAGGCATTGTCAGCAGCTTCCTTCACAAAAGCTGCACATCTTGTAACCGGAGGATACCTATCTAGTCCTTCCCTGGACTTCCAGTACGAAACCTGATCTCTGCATTTGCTCTGTAAAGTACATTGTAATTTTCCAATAACTACACATTTTCTTTTGCAAAGTCAAGCACATCTAGACTTTGTATTGTTTTCTTTGCAGCTACCACTTTCAGTAGAAAATCAGAAAACACTCAGATGGAATTGGGATCTCTTGGATTGATCTTTGGCCAACTGTCTAACTTACCGATGAATGCCGTACTTACAACATTCTGATTTCCATACCTCTCATGTAACAATTGCCTTGCTTTGTGGTATGCTTCATTTGTCCCAATTAAGATGTAATAGTCAACAATTTGCTTAGGTTTACCAGAGACATACTGACTCAAAAGATTAATTTTGGACTGCACATCCATTTGCTTTGAAGCTACCAAAGCATAAAAGGTGTTATTCCAGATTGGATACTCCAATGGATCACCAGTGAAAATAGGGACTGATATTTTTGGCATCTGACTTGATAAAGCTAATTGATCTGTAGCTTTTGCTTGTTTCAAGCTTGCTTCTACCAATCTACTATTGGTCTTTGCAATGTTACTCATACACACTTCTAAAGAACTCAAGCCATTCTCTTCTCTGTAAGGCAATACTCTCCTTCCTTTGTACATGCAGCTAATTTTGTTTCATTTTGTGCTAATTGCTTCCTCAACTTCAAAATTGAAAGTTCTTTTTCTTGTTCAAGTTTTGATATTCTCAATCTTTTTTCCACTTCCGCAAGCTTTATTTCAGCCTTGATACATTGGTAAGCTCCTCTTTTCTTCTCTGTAGATACACAGAACTACAGGATGCCTTAAACAAACGAAAAGAGGTGGGTGCCCTTGAAATTTCCTACTCAAAAATACAATTCAGCACATTTTAGAGCTAGGCCATATTTCGGACATCAAAGAAATCATGTCAGATTTGCTCGTCTGCGAAGCAAGAAAAGGTCCCCAACCCCACTGTATCGACTTTATGGGAATTAGTCATGTTTCAGGTAGGTTTTAGAAGACTTTTAGGAATGAATTGAGTACTAAGAATGCTAGAAGCTCAGAAATGCTGAAAATGAACAAAGGTCGTGGGTTTGAGGTGCCATAACTCCTTGGAATTGGGAGATATTTTGACCGGCATCCAAACTTGAATGCCCAAACGTATGGAGAGTAGATTTCTTCAAAAAAATTCGGGAAATTTCAAGCAGTTTTTTGTCCTGGTTGCGTTTTATGAAGGTAGATAAAATTTAGAAAAATGTTCACACGCTTCTTTTGTCTTCCTCACTTATTCGCCGTCTGATTGGTTCGTAAAAACGAGGTTTTGGTGGTTTCTGGCCATGGGCCACGAGCAAAATCCGGCTGAAACATCTGATTCCTATCTTGTTCTGACTTGTTACTAAATGTTTCTTGTCTTTCAAAGTAATCTTCCATTTTGAATGAATTACATCAACGGACAAAAACAAAGAGAAACATGCAAAAAGCACAAAAAAGGGAAAATAACTGCTGCAAAACCAGCAGCAAAAAACACACTGAAAAATGCGCTGCAAAATATGCTGCAAAATACATGAAAAACACATGCAAAGCAGGCAGTAATAAATTAACTTTTTTTGGTTCACATCTCACAAAAGGTAGGGTCACTGCAAATTCAAAGATACTGAAACTATCAAAGCTTTTCAAAAATTTAATCAATGATACAATAGAAAAGACACATTTCAAAACAATTTGCAACAAATCTCCATTCTTATGTCAATGCTGTTCACAAAATTGATGTTTTACTGTGCTGCTCATCTGCAGTTTAAGGCCATGCCCGCAGACACAAAACTTAAAAGCACGCTGGTAACAAATTTTCAGCAAAAAAAGTTCTGTTTTAGAAAAGAATACAAGGACACTTCCCTGAGCATCAAACATCGTGACCACCACTTTGAGACTTGAACTTTCTGCTTCGCTATCATAGTTCTTTAAATTTCGAAAATTGATCACATGTTGTAATCTATCGTAGGGACTATTTTGTTCTCCTATTCTATTGCGCTTTGCATTCAGTTTCCTAACTCCATAGATGACGTAGTGGTCAGTAATTCCTGATTTAATTACCCCACAATCAGAAATATGGTTACGGTGATTTGTAGACTAGTGATCAATCAGAGATTATGTGATCTGAGCCTCCCTGGGCGTTAGTGTGTGTGGCAACCCTAATGCATTCTGTAATTTTTTGCTCAAACTGTAATTCAGAATAAATCAGTTTCAGTTTCCTTGAGTTGCCATCTTTAGGGCTTTTAAAATCACAGTTGGTATCCCCAATCAGAATTATCTCTTTGCTCTCAGGATCTATTTTTCTTATGATTCCAGCAAGAGCCTCGAATTAACAACAACTAACAATTTCTGATGTTGGAGAGCAATACCAAGGGCTCCCTTGACGAAAGGTCTCACATAAACTGTATTTTGTAAAACACGTCTGTTGTGCCATCTTTAGTTTTTCCCCTCGTGCTTCAAACTTTGTTGATTCTAGTCACCGTGCTTCAAGAATTTGGTTAGGCCAAAACGTCAAAGCTATGGTTTGGAGGTGAAGGTGAATTTTTTCTTTGAAGATTAATATCTTCACTCTCAACGCGCCAATATCAAGTAGCGAGGTATCATCTATCGGGGTATGCTTTGAAAATCATTTCGGATTGATCGAGGCTATATTCTAGTCGCTAGGGTCGACCAAATCTGTATACTTTTTTGGGAAAGCAGGTATAATTAGTTACCTTAACCTCTAGCGGTGTTAATTCCTCGTCACAATATAACTTGAAATTATCGTAAGGGGACAAAGTTAGTATCTTTAAAGGTGGCACTTGATCAAGTACTAACGTTATTATGTAATTTACAGCAGAAAGTGGAAAATTTATATACTTACAGGGACAGCAAATTTGGAGTCCAAGCAAGACACGCTGTAAAAATAAATAACGAAAAATAAATAATGCCGCATGTTAGATGCAACCTTATTTCCAACCAATAGCAGACATATCCTACAGAAATAACTACCGTGGACACCCGACGCACCTAGATTCTTTTTTAGGTAACTCCAGTATCAGGGGCGGATCCAGCATTTTAGCTGAGTGGGTTACATGGGAAACTTTTAGAGACCAAGCCCTTCCAAACACTGGGCACACTCTTTAAAAACAAAGTAAAGAGCTCCTTGCAGATAAACACGGTTTCCTTGCGCAGTTTTTGAAAGCGAACAGGAATCATATCTGTATTTTACCATTTTACAATCATTTTCTGCCTCTTTGGTCTCTGAGGACATCGTTCCGTATTTCAGACCCAATGAGTGCTTCGGCAAAATGACCCCTTCTGACTCTGCTTTCAAAATTCTTCGGTTCATTTTCTGCACACTTAATGACATAATCTTTGCATCTTTGAAAAATAAACTGAGATGTTATCCGGCGTTCCACCATCTGAAACAGCAAGTTTGAGTTTATCTATGGCCTCGATGGCAGACAACTGAGGCAACTGAGTGTGCGAGTCGACCATCTTCTTTCGGCCTAGCCTGTGCTGTGTGAGAAACTGAAGCTGGATCGTCTTCGCATTGTTGCTGTGGTTGACTGAACCCTCACAAGTATCACATGCATCACTGATTTATACGCATCTGACTTCTATTGTTCTCAATGACGAAAACAATCGTTTGAGCTCGCACAGCTTTTGTCAGAATAAAATCAAGCATGTTATGAGTTCACTGTAACCCTGCAAGGAGGGTTTAACCTGCACAGTGTGTCCTGAAATCGTCCTTTGCGCACGTTTTGCAGGCTTCAAGATCTCATTGCCACGCTCCGTTGCAAATAACTCAGTTCAATGTACGGCAATGAATAGCGTTGCTGGTTTACTATTTCGTTTCAACCAAAGGCAAAAATATCTGCCCGCTTGCGATTTATAGATTTCAGTCTTTATAAATTCAAGATTGTGACTGGTTTACAGAGCCCTTTGAACCCCCCTTAGATCCGCCCCTGTCCCGTACCCATGATTCTATACCTAAAAATACCTTATAAAGATTCAGATTAACAACGTTGCTGATCAAGAGTTGCAATCAGTCTTGCTTGATTTTGGAAGCAGAGTGTTCAAATTGGATTTTAATACATTGATTGCATTGAAATCGATTATTTCTTTAAAAGGCTAGTAACTAAAGACAAATTGATATTGTCCTTAATTTAACAAAATACGTAAAAAATATCAAACACGAACCATATCTAAACCTGAGCGTGCTTCCTTTGAAGACGAACAACGTTTTGAAAACAAATTTCCCAACATTCCAAAATCTCACCCCTTTTTGACGCAATCCCTGCCATACTCCGCTTTGAAACTGACTGAGCGGTCATAGCTCATGTTGCATGACGAACAATGGTTCCACCAACATTTCTTGCTATTTCTAGAACCTAGTTTCAGTATGAAGCAAGGCTCCCTGCTTAACTCCAATTCTTCTCCTAATTTCCTTCTTACCCTTACCAACCAGAGTCACTAAACGCCCAAGATAGTCAAATTGTTTCACTGCCATAATTTCTTTTACAATAAGTATGACATCGCATATGGGAGTTTCCGTTCGACATTAAGTTTTGTTCTTGTCGATTTTCAAACTTTTCTTCGCATAGTTCCTGAAAAGCGTCTTCAATCATCTAGCACTGTATCATCTACGAACGTCATGCTAGTATCAGGCATATCATTAATAGTAAAACCAACGTTAGTTACAACCTTGTTCACGATAGCTTGTCCAGATAGACCTTTTCGATCATACGGAAAAGGAATTGGGGAGAGCCAATTCTGGTAGTAGGTCTGGGAGACACTTTTCAAGGTCACCAATATAGAGTTATCACAATATTTGTACTCATCTTTTTGGAAATTGTAGCACAAGTACCTTTCCAGTAAGCGATACCTGAAACTCATCGTAGTAAGTCAGAACCATCCATGGAGAATTTCAAATGGCGTATTCTTTTGGGCATCTGGGCAGACTTGTAAGTCTTCTGAAAACGGCCTAGCTTCGCAGAGAAAAATCTCAGTTACAAGTCCCGCCGTTAAGAAGCTGCATTATAAGAAACTCAGGCCTGATTTTCGCTGAATGAAATACCTCTCTACGAGAAACTATCCAGGCTCATTCATATTCAGTTTCTTATGGTACATAGTAATACTTCATGGCATATATTTGAATGTCTCCAACAGGTCTCAGTTCTCTAGAAACAAAAATGAAAGATTTAAGCCCAGATTGTTACACTTTCAAGAAACTTCCAGTGCTGTTTCAAACTATTAGATCAAAACAGCGCATATCTTAAAATGCTTTCTTAACAATTTCGATAGCTGTTTGGAATATGAAAATGTGTCTTATACCATGGTATACACACCCTGTTTTGAAGGAGTAGGGAAAGACGGGGTAAAGTGAACTATTTTGGAGGTTTTTCAAGGATACGCAAGAGACTGCAGCTGAGGGAAAACTTTTAACGTTGTTTTGACATTATGTCCTTGGGTAAGTTTATCCAGCAAAAATGTTTTTGAAATCTTTGTCCACTGTCTTACAAAAGAGCTTTTTCTGGAGGCCACTTCGCCTAGTTCATTTTACCCGGACACGGGGTAAGGTGAACTACTTAGCAAATTGTTCAATAAAACCAATCAAATACCAGGTGAACCTGAAATCGTTTTTCACTTTTCAACTCTAAGCAGTCCTTTGCATGCCAAAACCAAAAAGCCACGAAACTTCAACAAGATAGGCATAAAAAACGAAATGTTGGCCTATGTTGAGAAGAATCTTTGTAGAATCCAAATATTTACCAAAATCTATTTTTAGGGTTCAAATTCGAGTTACATAGTGAAATCTGAATACAAATCGATGGATAATCATGGGAATACACTTTGGAAAATGTTATATTGCAAACAGATACCGCATCACCATGGAAATAAACACTTTTTTCGAGGTAGTTCACTTTACCCCGAAACCTCTCCCAGAAGTAAAACCAAAATCATAAAAAAATCTTACGCAGTTATCAATACTGCAAGCCCATGGTGATGACCATCTATCTTTCCTGTATCGATAGGTATCCTTGTTTCATCAAATCACAAAAAATTCTTGGATCTGTAACTGCATTTGTGAATGAAGGTCAAACCTCGACAGTCAAATTTCAGGAGGGATTTTGAGCAGCCCGTATCACAGGAGGCCCGACGTATTGTAAGGAGGGGGCCCTCGAATATTCTAACGTATGACTTACCAAGGTCTTTTCTTTCTTCACATAGAATATCTTATTGAAAAAGCTTGCAAATCAGATTTTGTTGTCTGTGTCTCATATAACAGTCATTTCGTTTTGTTTTGCGTCGTTGCTGTCGATCAATCCAATACAGCGACGCCAAGGCTAGCTATCAATGCATAGTGATAATCGAGATGCCGTTCGTTTTGATTTGTGTTGTCTAAGTATAGATATACGTTAGAACATTCGAGGGCCCCCTCATTACGATACGTTGGGCCTCCTGTGCCCGTATTAGTATATTTTCCTGCATCTTCAGTACACAACCTGGCACTGCAAAATTACGATTTTCTGAAAACTTGAATATGAAGGAAATAAGGATAAATAGGATCTTTTTCATCCGACTTCATGTTCACGTGAGAAAATAAAAAATCCTGGATAGTTCACTTTACCCCGTAGTTCACTTTACCCCGTCTTACCCTAAATCTTAACATAAGAAACTAATCAGGCTGGCATTGTAAAACGAGCTCCTCAAAGGCGAGACTTAACTGCACCAAGAGAATGGGAATTGTGAAAACGGTAGAGCTGGCAGACTTCGCATAGAAAAATGCCAAAAAGAACGAACTGCCAAAAGAATACACATTCCGAAAATGGTAGAGTTGGCAGACTTCGCGGAGAAAAAACCAAAAGAATGAGAATTCTTAAAGAGAAAGAGTTCGAATGCTCTCTTCGGCCAAGCCAATTGAGAATATTACAATGCATTTGAATGCGTTATGATTCGTTACCCAAATCCCAAGAGAAGAGAAGTTGCAATATTTCATTCTATTATCGAATGGTTTTTAAACTTTTTCATTCCTGGTTTATTGGCGAAATATCTCTTTGCGATCTCTGAGAAGTCTACCAAGAGTTTACATCACGAAATCTGTCGGTAGTCGACTGAAAACAGAACGACCAAAAGAAAGGGTTTTCATAGAAAATGGGTTCCAACTATCAGATCTCTACAGTTTTCAGCGGAACCCAGAAGGATACGTCAATAATCCTTCAGAAGTCTAAAAAAAGAATGGCCAAAAGAATGGGCTTTCTTAAGAAATGATTTTCAGTCTGCAAAGTCTACCGTTTTCAGCAGAGTAGTACCAAAGAAAAGGGACTTCAGCTTCTACCAACTCTACCGTTTTCAGAAGATGCTCAGAAGAATACGCACAAAGTGCTGTGGTACGGGAAAGGAGGGGAGGGAGTGGCTCATTCATAAACCTTTTGAAATGGAAAATATTTGATAACCACGTGCATTGGATACGAAATATTTAGTTACACAGGGAAGTCGATAGCCTTTGCAAAAATAAACTTTGTTTATTGTCTTTCCTTTTCATTCCCTCCTTTTCCTAGCTGCAAGCGGTCAACAGGTTTTCGTCCTGGCGACTCAAAGGTAAACCAACTAATTTCCATAACGCATACAATATTCAAGGCATTTGACTGTAATCCTTCTCTTGATGTTCGCTCTGTGTATCTTGATATTTCTAAAGCCTTTGACAGGGTGTGGCATGATGGTCTCATTTATAAATTAAAACGATGTGGTGTCTCAGGGAAACTTCTTTCTCTCATCCAAAGTTTTCTTAAGGGTCGGAAACAGCGAACTGTTCTGAATGGAAAGTGTTCTAATTGGGGAGATATTTCGGCGGGAGTGCCCCAGGGTTCTATTCTAGGGCCTTTATTTTTCTCGTATACATCAATGATCTGACTGCTGATTTGAAATGTAATGTCAAACTTTTCACCGACGACACATCTTTGTTTACGGTTGTTCGAGAAGCCAACGAAGCAGCAAGTGATATGAACCATGACCTTCAATTGATGAGTCAGTGGGCCCATGATTGGAGAATGTCATTCAATCCTGATCCGCAAAAACAGGCTGTTGAATTATTATTTTCAAGGAAAAGAAATGAAGTAGATCATCCAGTGATTCTCTTTAACAACATACCCGTAAAAAAAGTAACTGAACATAAACATTTAGGTATTATCTTAGACTCAAAGCTTTCCTTCTCGGCTCATATAAAATGTGCTATCTCTAAAACGAGAAAGGGCATTTGCTTGCTGAAATATCTCTCCAAATATCTACCCAGACATACCCTAAGCGAACTATATAAGCTTTACGTGCGACCACATCTGGACTATGGGGATGTTATCTATCCCATTCCAGATAAAGTATGTCAATTCAGTCAAACCATCAGTTTATCAAATTTAATGGAAAAATTAGAATCTGTTCAGTATTCTGCTGCCCGTGCCGTAACAGAAACCTGGAAGGGAACATCACGCGAAAAGCTGTACATTGAGCTTGGCTGGGAGTCGCTGAGCTCCCGAAGATGGAGTAGACGCCTTACTTTGTTCTACAAGATTATGAATAATCTCACACCCCTGTACACAAAGGGGCCAATCCCACAACCTCATCAGTCAAATTACTGTCTTCGCAACCAGGATGTCGTTGGGCGGATGAGGGCAAGAACCGAACAATTTCAATCTGGCTTTCATCCTAACTGCATATCTGAATGGAACAAGCTCGATCCAGAAATCAGGCTTGCACCGTCTGTTGCTGTTTTTAAGAAAAAGCTTTTGTCAATAATTCGCCCCCTGCAAAATCTGTATTTGGTATTCATGACCCGATAGGCTTATCGTATCTTACCCAAATAAGGGTCGGTCTCAGTAAACTAAAATTTCACAAATTCAGGCATAATTTCCGAGATACCATTGACCCAATGTGCCCGACGAACGATGGCATTGAGGATACGGAGCACTTCTTGTTGCTCTGCCCTTCATTTGACATTCAACGACGAGATCTTCTCGCTGGAGTTTCGGAATTATTGCTAGCATATGTTCGAATAAACAGCCTTCCAAATAACGCGCTGATCCAAATTTTATTGTATGGTGATAAAGACTTTTCTATTGATGTTAATAAAAACGTACTCAAATTAACCCTAAATTTCATTCATAAAACAGGCCGGTTCAATTGAAGTGGCTTGAAGCAGCTGCTATACCCCTCCCCCCCCCCCCCGATCGCAAAGTCTCTTTTCTTCCTTTCATTTGTTCTTTCCCGTTGTTAAAGTCTGTTTCGCATTGGATTTAAGGTTTGAAATTCATCTACGCATAAGTTCAAACTTTCTTTAACATCTACGATATTGTAATCCATAAACCCCGACAACTTAAAGGCGCAATGTCTTGAACAGTATTGTTCGGCATCCGGCGCGCCTCCGTCGATGACCTTGCATGCCAAAGCGAAACAGATTCCAGTATCCATCAATATCGTATCGTATGTGTACCATTTTGTAGGTGTTTATTTAGTTGTTGATTTAGTTGTATATTTTCATGTGTTGGCCATGGGGTAGACATTGTCTTTTGCTCCTCTTGGCATCGTATTTGTAGTGTTGCATAGTAGTGAAAGTATAGTAGAATGTAGCATATATTGTAATATTTTATATTGATATAAAAAAAAGCGGTCAACAGTTTTCAGAGATACGTTCTGTATAAATGACAAATAACACTTGTATTTCTTGCCATGAACTGATAGCATTGAAAAGATGTAAGGCCCAAATAGTGAAACTGCAAGGAGCTTCTATTGAAAGGATCAGGCCAAATTAGGAACCCTTTTTCGGCCTACACTCACAGAAAAAAGGTGGTTTTCAGAGGTTCTGGCAAAGAACCCTAGGGTTCTTGGATGCCCTAAGGTTCTTCAAAGAACCTTAGGGTTCTCTAGAGTACCCCATAGGGTTCTTCAAAGGTATTCTGAAGAACCCTAAGAGTTCTTCAAGTCAAAAAGGTTCTTCAAAGAACCCCCATGACTGCAAATATCACGTGACTTACGCAGGGTGTTCGAAAATGGAATGTATTCGCGATTTCTTTTTCTCTTGAAAACGGTTCAATGATTGAAGTTTCGTTGCTGCGGCGAAGGTTTGAAGAAAAGACAGGAAGGAATATCGCGAAGAAGGTAAGCTTTACTGAATTTATTTCACCCGAATAAACAAAATATGATTAAGCAGTAAGATGATGCATTTTCCTGGAATACAATTGTTTCATTAACTTGATCTGAAATAGGGAGAAAGTCCCGAGAAAGTTAGCTACGCGTTACAGTCGCACGGACATGCCAAAACGCGTCTCCCATTGAGTTGAGAGCAAACTACAGTCTAGCTGTGTTTCGTTATCTCACCTTTCTGGAAGTTTCCCTACAAAGAAGCATTGGGTTTTGTTCAAATCGCCTCTTTCAAAAGATTATCTGGCCTACGAATCAGTTGAAGTAACGTTATGATGTTGGGTAGACATGAAATAGGTCTAAAGGCAGCAAGAAATACTTCTATACTTGCTTTTCTGCTTGTCTTGGAAACAGTATTCTCGACCTGAACCCCAACTTGCTTGCACTTCGTAATAGGTCAATTCTTTGACCAACATTATTAGGCAAGCCTAAGCATTAGCATTGTGCTGCCTCACTTTTCTTCAAACAAATAATGTTTGAGTAAGAAACCGTTTGTATTGGTTGTGCAAATCAGCGTGATACAGTTTCTTCGAATTTTTGAAAGGCTTTTCTGATATCCTTATTCATAACAAAGGTTAATTCTGAGAACCCTATTTTCCTGAACTTTCTTGTCAGGTTTTGCAAGTGTGGTGATGCCATGGATATAGAATTTATCTTGCTGTTTTCAAGAAATTGACAGACAGAAATCAAAGTAAGCTCAAGGCGAGCAAAAAGATGCGACACAAACATCACCTGAAAATAGAGAAATATTGGCCAAAGCTGTGAAGTGCAATGTTCTGCGTTTTGAAGATTGGAAAGAAACAATCGTAATCTTATAGGGCTAATGTCTTCTTGAAACTTAAAATGAAGACAAGACTGTTAAATTTTCTCTACAGAAATCTGAGCTTTGACAATCAAAGTGGTAAAAACGTAGGACTTGTGGCCAGTGAGGTGTAGTAGGATGGACTGATGATATGAAATTGAAGAATGTAATGATGGGTGAAATGAAGGGATGAAACTGTAAGGCAGAATGATGAAACTGAATGATGAGTGGAATGCTCAATGGAAAGAGGAAAATGAATGATCGAGAAGAATGAGTAAGATAAACAATTTTCAAGGAGCTCAACATTTCAGACGCAGTTTTGTCTTCATTAAATCATTTCCTTCTTTTTCATGTGCAGTATAAATGCCACCGTTAACCCTATCTCATCTGGGAGCTTTGAAGCGGTCAGTGCCCAGTGCCTCATTAATACGAACAGCTAAAATCACGAGATTAAATCAGATGAAATCTGTTGCTATTACAGAAAGTTGTTTCAGCTGCCATGACAATGAGAAGAACTTTAGTTATGATTATCGTGATTATCAGTCTACAAAAGGTCGGAGTTGGATATAATTAGATACTTGGATGATATTGAGATTATACATTTTTAAGAAACTGGTTTATAAGAGACTACTCTCGGGTGCCTAATACAAGGAGGGTCTTAATAAGCGGGGGGGTAACCCCTCAAAGAAACTAATAAACGGGGGGGTCTTAATGAATGGGGGATCAGAAATTCTCAAAAAACGGGTTTTTACGTTATCTACTGGAGACAAGTGCAATAACTACAGTAAACAGCTGCAGATAAGTAAAAACAAGAGCGTGTACCACTTTTACACTTTTGACAAAAAGAACTCTTTCTTCAACTGTTTTGAAAGAAACGTTTTGAATTAGTTTACGAGTACACTGCAATGGTTTATCTTTCGAACGAAATGTCGTATAAATATCATACTGAGCTTTGGACATTGCTTTGCCAAAATTGATAAACGGGTGGGGGTCTTAATAAGGGCCGGGGGGATGGATAAAGTTTTTGAAAATTAATAAGCGTCCCCCCTTGTATTAGGCAGCCGAGAGTACACCTTTTTTTTATAAGAAACTGGTTTATAAGAAACTAGTACTAAGATGGCCAAAATTTTAAGAAACTCCAGTGCTATGTCTTAGAAATACTAAGAAACTTTTCAAAGTTAAAAGCATAGATATTATAGCAAATACAGTACAGGGTGTCTCAAAAAAATTGTTCGACGTTTGATTAAATACTAAAAAATAACGATACGCTGAATGGACCTTTGGTCAAGTCCCCCTTGTCCTGAGATTTTAAATTAATTTTTGACACAAGAATCATGCAAATCCGATACAAATTCATGGGATTACAAGCATTTGAAGTTCAAGTTTGTGCAAAAGCTGAAACCAGAGGCCTCGAAATGGCATTTTTGGTAAAAGTCCCATAGACCGTCGTTTCTGTTATTTCTCAATTGTTTCAGGGTGAAACAAGTGGGATTCACACATGTATTCGATAACCTAACTGTCAAGCATATGGATTGTTTGAGGAAACAGATTCAGTCTCTCGCCGATTTTGTTTTGAACCACTGTTTTTGGACCTATGCAATGTTAGGGAATTTTGAGAATGATCGCAAGAAATAATTTACTTTAGAAGTCGTATTTGCTTTGCTCTGATATCAACGAGAGGTATGACATTGGATAAGCTTCTCTTACCTAAGTCTTCGAGCTTTTTGCAATACAAGTAATCTGGGGGGTCTCTGGTTTCAGCTGTCGCATATTTCTGATATTCGAGAGCTCGCAACTCAGTGAATTTTCAACCGATTTGCACGATTTTAGTAGAAATCGGAGTATTGGCAGGGAAACGGAGATTGATTAAGAAACGAAGAGCGAGAATTGCGACGATAATCATGTTAGTATATTTCATTCCAAGTGACAAATCCATTAAATATATTTCAACAAATCCATGTTAGACAAATCCATGTTAGACGAATCATGTTAGACAAATCCATGTGAAAATTAGAAAAGACTAGGCCATGATTGTTGTTGACGTTTCGAAGCAAACTTGCTTCATCATCAGAATACCAAGTTTCCAAAAGCACGAGGCTATATTTATATCCATAAAGACAATAAACTACCAAAAATGCATTTTTACAAATCCTACGTGAAAAATAAATAATGAGGCACGCCCAGAGGACAATACCTAAAACAGAGCTAAGGGAATAGAAGATTGCAGTAGTCTCTAAAATTTTAGTCTCTAAAATTATTTCATAATCTTAGGAACAGGGTTATCTTTCCATGAGCCTGTTCATGTTGTCCTTATTTTTCAATATTTAATCAAACGTCGATCAATTTTTTTGAGACACCCTGTAGTGTCTCGCATATAAGAAACATTAATTTAAGAAACACCAGACCTTGATCAAAATAACATCCTCTCTTATAAGAAACTGGTGCAGATGTTTCTTATTCAAAAAACTATGTGTGCATTAGAAATTTGAAAAACATGGCGAATTCAGCTTTGCAGTTGAATCAGCCTGTACCTATTCACATAAAAACATGAGATATACATGCAAATGAAGCACAAATCACCTTCCTGGAATAAATGTAACCTTTCTTAATGTAAAAAGTATGTTTTGCATGACAATCATAAAGCTCGTGTCTGATTCTAGTTCATTGATAGTACATGATTTTTCTAATAAGAAACTTTAGAAATTTCACCCTGAAATGAAGTTTATATCTCATTAGACCTCAAATTGAAAATTTTGTTTCTTATATGCGGGACACTACTGTAGATCGTTGAACCTTTATTCTTGAGCAATATTGTCTTACCATTTGTGTTTTCAGATAACAGAACACTGTTTATTTACGATGTTTTAAATGTCAAGAAACATATCTGCTGCAGTGTTAGCGACCACATTTATATTTCTGCATTCAAAAAATAAGAAACCAATCAAGAAACCTTTAGTACTAAAAAGCGGACAAAATTCAATGTGAAATTAAGAAACTTTTAATACCATTGCCTGATCTAAGTTTCTTATTGAAAACGTTTAATACTAAGATGAGCACGATTTTAAGAAACTCTAGTACTATGTCTAAGAGGTATTAAGAAAGTTTTTAAAAGTGAAACTCTAGTACTATGTCTGAGAAGTAATAAGAAGCTTTTTAAAAGTTATGGACAATGAAGCAAATATATTGTTGAACCTTTATTCTGGAGTAATATTAACTAGCCATTTGTGTTTTGAACATAAGAGAACAGTATCCTAAATGCTGTTTTGAATGTCAAGAACCATATCTGCAGCTGTGTTAGAGACCACATTGATAATTCATGCATTCAAAAATAAGAAACCTTTAGTATTAAAAGAAAATTCCATGTTAAATCAAGAAACTTTTGGTGATATGGTCTGAGCCAAGTTTCTAATAGACGATTACGCTAAAAATGGCGGCAAGGAACTTTTTACCAAGATGCATTGCGTTCTTTAATCGAATTCCTATAGAATCGTTAAGGATTCGTAATTAGAACGCAATGCATCTTGGTAAAAAGTTCCTCGCCGCCATCTTTAGCGTAATCGTCTATTGTAAAAATGTGCAATATCTTGAACAACTGAGAAAAGTTCTACGATGTTTACGGACTGAACAGTAAACATCGGTTATGGCCGCGGTACTGTAGAATCTTAAAAATTTCTTGGTACTTGCTTGTTGAGTGATATTGGACGTGCCGCTTATATGGGCGGGATTTTGGGTAGCTTTTTCAGAATTTTTATCGCAACTGAAGAAATTTGAATAGAGCTTGTATCTTCAAATGGACAAAATTCATAGCCAAAGTTTCCAAACTTCCTAAAATTCATGCAAAAGGGGAAGAAATTCTTGAAAAATTCAGTCCAAAAAATGGATCTTTTTGTCAAAGTCCAGATTCACGTCGAGTTACGGTCACAGTCAATTTTGAGATAATTCCGTGCAATTTCAATATTTGGTAACCTGCGCACAGACTTTACTTAAAGCCTGTGCGCAGGCTAAATATTTGGTCATTTGTGCCACTTTTTATGCCATTTGGACCACTCTAGTGACAACATTTTCAAAATCTTTGTCCATATTCGTAATCAGCACACTCAAAATAGGTTTTGCATCAATTTTGAGATAATTCTGTGCAATTTCAATTTTAGGTCATTTGTGCCACTTCTTGTGCCATTTGGATCACTTTAGTGACAAAATTTTCAATATCTCCGTCCATATTCGTAATCAGCACACTCAAAATAGGTTTTTGCAACAATTTTGAGATAATTCTGTGCAATTTCAATATTTTCATCATTTGTGCCACTTTTTGTGCTATTTGGACCACACAACTTCAGTGACAATATTTTCAAAGTCTTCCCCCATATTCAAAACCTGCGTACTTGAAATAGGCTTTGCACCAATTTTGATATAATTCTGTGCAATTTCAATTCGAGTTCATTTGTGCCACTTTTTGTGCCATTTGGACCACTTTAGTGACAATATTTTTAAAATCTTTAAAATCGTTCATTCTCATAATCAGGACACTCGAAATAGGCTTTTTACAAATTTTGAGATATTTCTATGCAATTTCAATTTTAGGTCATTTGTGCCACTTTTTGTGCCCCTTGGACCACTTCAGTGACAATATTTTCAAAATCCTCGCCCATATTCATAATCAGCGTACCCGAAATGGGCTTTGCACCAATTTGGAGATAATCCTATGCAATTTCATTTTTAGGTCATTTGTGCCACTTTTTGTGCCCTTTGGACCACTTCAGTGACAATATTTTCAAAATCCACGCCCATATTCATAATCAGCGTACTTGAAATAGGCTTTGCAAAAATTTTGAGATAATTCTGTGCAATTTAAATTTTAGTTCATTTGTGCCACTTTTTGTGCCATTTGGGCGACTTTAGTGACAATATTTTCATAATCTTCGCCCATATTCATAATCAGCGTACCCGAAATAGGCTTTGCACAAATTTTGAGATAATTCTGTGCAATTTAAATTTTAGGTCATTTGTGCCACTTTTTGTGCCATTTGGGCGACTTTAGTGACAATATTTCATAATCTTCGCCCATATTCATAATCAGCGTACCCGAAATAGGCTTTGCACAAATTTTGAGATAATTCTGTGCAATTTAAATTTTAGGTCATTTGTGCCACTTTTTGTGCCATTTGGGCGACTTTAGTGACAATATTTTCATAATCCTCGACCATATTCATAATCAGTGTACCCGAAATAGGCTTTGCACAAATTTTGAGATAATTCTGTGCAATTTCAATTTTAGGTCATTTGTGCCACTTTTTTGTGCCATTTGGGCGACTTTAGTGACAATATTTTCATAATCTTCGCCCATATTCATAATCAGCGTACCAGAAATAGGCTTTGCACCAATTTTGAGATAATTCTGTGCAATTTCAATTTTAGGTCATTTGTGCCACTTTTTGTGCCATTTGGGCGACTTTAGTGACAATATTTTCAAAATCCTCGCCCATATTCATAATCAGCGTACCAGAAATAGGCTACGCGCCAATTTTGAAATAATTCTGTGCAATTTCAATTTTAGGTCATTTGTGCCACTTTTTGTGCCATTTGGGCGACTTTAGTGACAATATTTTCATCGGGTTCTCTGACGTTCTTTAGGAATTCTCTGAAGAACCTTCATGGGTTCTTTGAAGAACCTTTATGGGCTCTCTGAAGAACCTTCATGGGTTCTTTGAAGAACCTTTATGGGCTCCCTGAAGAACCTTTATGGGTTCTTTGAAGAACCTTTATGGACTCTCTGAAGAACCTTTATGGGTTTCTGAAGAACCTTATGGGCTCCCTGAAGAACCTTTATGGGTTCTTTGAAGAACCTTTATGGGCTCTCTGAAGAACCTTCAGGGGTTCTCTGAAGAACCTTTATTGGTTCTCTGAAGAACCTTTATAGGTTCTCTGAAGAACCTCTAGGGGTTCTCTGAAGTACCTTTAGGGGTTCTTTGAAGAACCTTTAGGGGTTCTTTGAAGTACCTTCATGGGTTCTCTGAAGAACCTTCGTGGGTTCTCTGAAGAACCTCTAAGGGTTCTCTGAAGTACCTTTAGGGGTTCTTTGAAGAACCATTGGTAGGGGTTCTTTGAAGAACCCCTGACTTGGGGTTCTTTGAAGAACCTTTAGGGGTTCCATATATGTATCCTGCTCAAGAACCCTAAAAGGTTCTTCGTAAGCCACCTTTTTTCTGTGAGTGTAATACATACTACGGACTTCCCCAGCCGAGTTCCTTGCAAGAGATAGGATGTTGCAAATTTTCCTCAGGCTTTCTTCCGTTCGTGAGGATGGCGATTGGTATTGCAAATTCTGCAGAAGGCTTAGAACGAAATAGTGATAGGAAAACTAATGTCATATCTCATGCCCTACCTGCAGCCGCGGTTATATCTTGTCTAGTCGCTTAGGTTAGGAGACAAAGGGCTTGCTAACGGGCTATGCTTAAAACGTCGTGCTTATTTCAGCTCGCATCAAAGTCCCCATATTTTACTTTATTCACTTGTTAATCTTTGTACAATTGCACTAGCTACACGAAACAAGAAGGCTGTTTGATCGGTTAAGATAATGATGACCTAAAATATGAACTATTGACCTTCCAGAGCTAAAACAGGAAAATGTAGATAAAGATGGCAAAGAACCACACTCAAAGAAAAAAGGTGGCTTACGAAGAACCTTTTAGGGTTCTTGAGCAGGATACATATATGGAACCCCTAAAGGTTCTTCAAAGAACCCCAAGTCAGGGGTTCTTCAAAGAACCCCTACCAATGGTTCTTCAAAGAACCCCTAAAGGTACTTCAGAGAACCCTTAGAGGTTCTTCAGAGAACCCACGAAGGTTCTTCAGAGAACCCATGAAGGTACTTCAAAGAACCCCTAAAGGTTCTTCAAAGAACCCCTAAAGGTACTTCAGAGAACCCCTAGAGGTTCTTCAGAGAACCTATAAAGGTTCTTCAGAGAACCAATAAAGGTTCTTCAGAGAGCCCATAAAGGTTCTTCAAAGAACCCATAAAGGTTCTTCAGGGAGCCCATAAGGTTCTTCAGAAACCCATAAAGGTTCTTCAGAGAGTCCATAAAGGTTCTTCAAAGAACCCATAAAGGTTCTTCAGGGAGCCCATAAAGGTTCTTCAAAGAACCCATGAAGGTTCTTCAGAGAGCCCATAAAGGTTCTTCAAAGAACCCATGAAGGTTCTTCAGAGAGCCCATAAAGGTTCTTCAAAGAACCCATGAAGGTTCTTCGGAGAGCCCATAAAGGTTCTTCAAAGAACCCATGAAGGTTCTTCAGAGAATTCCTAAAGAACGTCAGAGAACCCGATGAAAATATTGTCACTAAAGTCGCCCAAATGGCACAAAAAGTGGCACAAATGACCTAAAATTGAAATTGCACAGAATTATCTCAAAATTGGTGCAAAGCCTATTTCGGGTACACTGATTATGAATATGGGCGAAGATTATGAAAATATTGTCACTAAAGTCGCCCAAATGGCACAAAAAGTGGCACAAATGACCTAAAATTTAAATTGCACAGAATTATCTCAAAATTTGTGCAAAGCCTATTTCAAGTACGCTGATTATGAATATGGGCGTGGATTTTGAAAATATTGTCACTGAAGTGGTCCAAAGGGCACAAAAAGTGGCACAAATGACCTAAATTTGAAATTGCATAGAATTATCTCCAAATTGGTGCAAAGCCCATTTCGGGTACGCTGATTATGAATATGGGCGAAGATTTTGATAATTTGTTCACTAAAATCGCCCAAATGGCACAAAAAGTGGCACAAATGACTTAAAATGGAAATTGCATAGAATTATCTCAAAAATTGGGCAATGCCTATTTCAAGTACGCTGATTATGAATATGGGCGAGGATTTTGAAAATATTGTCACTGAAGTGGTCCAAAGGGCACAAAATGTGGCACAAATGACCTAAAATTGAAATTGCATAGAATTATCTCAAAACTTGTGCAAAGCCTATTTCAAGTACGCTGATTATGAATATGGGCGAGGATTTTGAAAATATTGTCACTGAAGTGGTCCAAAGGGCACAAAAAGTGGCACAAATGACCTAAAATTGAAATTGCATAGGAATATCTCAAAATTTGTAAAAAGCCTATTTCGAGTGTCCTGATTATGAGAATGAACGATTTTAAAGATTTTAAAAATATTGTCACTAAAGTGGTCCAAATGGCACAAAAAGTGGCACAAATGAACTCGAATTGAAATTGCACAGAATTATATCAAAATTGGTGCAAAGCCTATTTCAAGTACGCAGGTTTTGAATATGGGGGAAGACTTTGAAAATATTGTCACTGAAGTTGTGTGGTCCAAATAGCACAAAAAGTGGCACAAATGATGAAAATATTGAAATTGCACAGAATTATCTCAAAATTGTTGCAAAAACCTATTTTGAGTGTGCTGATTACGAATATGGACGGAGATATTGAAAATTTTGTCACTAAAGTGATCCAAATGGCACAAGAAGTGGCACAAATGACCTAAAATTGAAATTGCACAGAATTATCTCAAAATTGATGCAAAACCTATTTTGAGTGTGCTGATTACGAATATGGACAAAGATTTTGAAAATGTTGTCACTAGAGTGGTCCAAATGGCATAAAAAGTGGCACAAATGACCAAATATTTAGCCTGCGCACAGGCTTTAAGTAAAGTCTGTGCGCAGGTTACCAAATATTGAAATTGCACGGAATTATCTCAAAATTGACTGTGACCGTAACTCGACGTGAATCTGGACTTTGACAAAAAGATCCATTTTTTGGACTGAATTTTTCAAGAATTTCTTCCCCTTTTGCATGAATTTTAGGAAGTTTGGAAACTTGGCTATGAATTTTGTCCATTTGAAGATACAAGCTCTATTCAAATTTCTTCAGTTGCGATAAAAATTCTGAAAAAGCTACCCAAAATCCCGCCCATATAAGCGGCACGTCCAATATCACTCAACAAGCAAGTACCATGAAATTTTTAAGATTCTACAGTACCGCGGCCATAACCGATGTTTACTGTTCAGTCCGTAAACATCGTAGAACTTTTCTCAGTTGTTCAAGATATTACACATTTTTACAATAGACGATTACGCTAAAGATGGCGGCGAGGAACTTTTTACCAAGATGCATTGCGTTCTAATTACGAATCCTTAACGATTCTATAGGAATTCGATTAAAGAACGCAATGCATCTTGGTAAAAAGTTCCTTGCCGCCATTTTTAGCGTAATCGTCTATTAGAAACTTGGCTCAGACCATATCACCAAAAGTTTCTTGATTTAACATGGAATTTTCTTTTAATACTAAAGGTTTCTTATTTTTGAATGCATGAATTATCAATGTGGTCTCTAACACAGCTGCAGATATGGTTCTTGACATTCAAAACAGCATTTAGGATACTGTTCTCTTATGTTCAAAACACAAATGGCTAGTTAATATTACTCCAGAATAAAGGTTCAACAATATATTTGCTTCATTGTCCATAACTTTTAAAAAGCTTCTTATTACTTCTCAGACATAGTACTAGAGTTTCACTTTTAAAAAATTTCTTAATACCTCTTAGACATAGTACTAGAGTTTCTTAAAATCGTGCTCATCTTAGTATTAAACGTCCTTAATAACAAACTTAGATCAGGCAATGGTATTAACAGTTTCTTAATTGCTGCGAGCATGCGCGAGCAGTCATATAGGGCAGAGAATCGAGGGTGGACGAAGTATTTTTGCCCTAATGCGCATGTGCGATCAAAGACCTGCTTGAGACACATGACTTTTTACAATATCTGCTAACCGCAAGATCCTTCATTTGCTATCAAATTTCAACTCGCAGCTCGACAAGGCTCAAACAAAATTAAGGAAATACCAACAAAAACAGGAAAGCATTTTGACTTATTTGTGAGGTAACATAGACAATACTGAAACATTCTTCACGTGTCAGAATCGCTCATGGTTTCAGAAGAGCTAGAGCTTCGAAGACGAAAAGGCAAGGCAATGCGGGCTAGCGGCCTAACCCTGCTACAATAAACAAACAGCACATTAGCCTGCGTGGCATCATACTATGTCAAACCCAATGGGTTTTAGAACAGAATGGACGATAATTTCCCGTTTCAAAGGAAATCATCAAACAGAAAATTGCACAAAAATGAATGATAAGGATCGTTGACTATGATCATATTTGCAGCTGAAAGAGTCTCGGTCTCGATATTGCTTTCATTGATAAATGTTCGCACAGTGCAAATGATCTGTGTGTCGTGTGATTCTATCTTCAGCATAACACTCCACTGACAATAAACTGCTATTGTCTACCAAGGAGTCACATTCATTTTATGTTGCCAACCATGACCCACAATCCTCATATCCATTGCAAAACTATTAAACATACAAGCTCATTTCATTATGTGTTGTTGAAGGATTGACAGGCAATTTATTCACTTGTATTTTAAGTATTTCAGTACACTTAGACCTAACGAACTTGTGTTCTTTTCAGAGTGTGACTGACATTTTTTCATATTTTGTGGACTAATGTTTGTCACATTCTGAAGAGAACGTAAGTTCGAAGGCCTAAGTTTGCTGAAATATAAGTCGTGTTTTTTTGCCTCCAGTCAGTCTTTTATTACAAATTTGTTGCTATGTTAGGTTCTCATCTCTTTACTAAAAATCCGTGCATTGTCGATATTTGTCGAAATTTAGGAATATTATACAAGTTGAGGACTTCTGGATCATTTTTTCTTGAAAATTGTGCCGGATAAGTCAAAAGAACGAAATCATACTATAGTGCCGAATAGGTTTAAATTGTGTAGTATCATATAAATTGTGCCGGATAAGTCAAAAGGTGCTTTCGAGAAGCGACCAGTCAAGAAAAATAATTTTCATTCGACATACTATATGGCCTATTCTAAAGCAGAAAGGCTAACTTTGATGTTGAAATTTATTTCACTTGAATCAGCCCTACTGTCTAGAGTTTTTGATGATTTCGCTTTGAAACTGTTTTCGGAACAGCTTAATATCTGCTGATAGCTCCTTAACAAGATTTTAATAACCGTAGAGCGAAATGAGCTATTTTAGCGATATGAATTTGAACAGCTTACTCCGTTTTAGTTATACGATACTGCATTTAAGGCTGAGCAGCACTGACTTAACTTCGTTAACAGCTAGTTTCACATTGAATTTTGTCCGCTTTTTAGTACTAAAGGTTTCTTGATTGGTTTCTTATTTTTTGAATGCAGAAATATAAATGTGGTCGCTAACACTGCAGCAGATATGTTTCTTGACATTTAAAACATCGTAAATAAACAGTGTTCTGTTATCTGAAAACACAAATGGTAAGACAATATTGCTCAAGAATAAAGGTTCAACGATCTACAGTAGTGTCCCGCATATAAGAAACAAAATTTTCAATTTGAGGTCTAATGAGATATAAACTTCAATTCAGGGTGAAATTTCTAAAGTTTCTTATTAGAAAAATCATGTACTATCAATGAACTAGAATCAGACACGAGCTTTATGATTGTCATGCAAAACATACTTTTTACATTAAGAAAGGTTACATTTATTCCAGGAAGGTGATTTGTGCTTCATTTGCATGTATATCTCATGTTTTTATGTGAATAGGTACAGGCTGATTCAACTGCAAAGCTGAATTCGCCATGTTTTTCAAATTTCTAATGCACACATAGTTTTTTGAATAAGAAACATCTGCACCAGTTTCTTATAAGAGAGGATGTTATTTTGATCAAGGTCTGGTGTTTCTTAAATTAATGTTTCTTATATGCGAGACACTACAGGGTGTCTCAAAAAAATTGTTCGACGTTTGATTAAATATTGAAAAATAAGGACAACATGAACAGGCTCATGGAAAGATAACCCTGTTCCTAAGATTATGAAATAATTTTAGAGACTAAAATTTTAGAGACTACTGCAATCTTCTATTCCCTTAGCTCTGTTTTAGGTATTGTCCTCTGGGCGTGCCTCATTATTTATTTTTCACGTAGGATTTGTAAAAATGCATTTTTGGTAGTTTATTGTCTTTATGGATATAAATATAGCCTCGTGCTTTTGGAAACTTGGTATTCTGATGATGAAGCAAGTTTGCTTCGAAACGTCAACAACATTATGGCCTAGTCTTTTCTAATTTTCACATGGATTTGTCTAACATGATTCGTCTAACATGGATTTGTCTAACATGGATTTGTTGAAATATATTTAATGGATTTGTCACTTGGAATGAAATATACTAACATGATTATCGTCGCAATTCTCGCTCTTCGTTTCTTAATCAATCTCCGTTTCCCTGCCAATACTCCGATTTCTACTAAAATCGTGCAAATCGGTTGAAAATTCACTGAGTTGCGAGCTCTCGAATATCAGAAATATGCGACAGCTGAAACCAGAGACCCCCCAGATTACTTGTATTGCAAAAAGCTCGAAGACTTAGGTAAGAGAAGCTTATCCAATGTCATACCTCTCGTTGATATCAGAGCAAAGCAAATACGACTTCTAAAGTAAATTATTTCTTGCGATCATTCTCAAAATTCCCTAACATTGCATAGGTCCAAAAACAGTGGTTCAAAACAAAATCGGCGAGAGACTGAATCTGTTTCCTCAAACAATCCATATGCTTGACAGTTAGGTTATCGAATACATGTGTGAATCCCACTTGTTTCACCCTGAAACAATTGAGAAATAACAGAAACGACGGTCTATGGGACTTTTACCAAAAATGCCATTTCGAGGCCTCTGGTTTCAGCTTTTGCACAAACTTGAACTTCAAATGCTTGTAATCCCATGAATTTTTATCGGATTTGCATGATTCTTGTGTCAAAAATTAATTTAAAATCTCAGGACAAGGGGGACTTGACCAAAGGTCCATTCAGCGTATCGTTATTTTTTAGTATTTAATCAAACGTCGAACAATTTTTTTGAGACACCCTGTACTGTATTTGCTGTAATATCTATGCTTTTAACTTTGAAAAGTTTCTTAGTATTTCTAAGACATAGTACTGGAGTTTCTTAAAATTTTGGCCATCTTACTACTAGTTTCTTATAAACCAGTTTCTTATAAAAAAAGGTGTACTCTCGGCTGCCTAATACAAGGGGGGACGCTTATTAATTTTCAAAAACTTTATCCATCCCGCCGGCCCTTATTGCCGTTTATCAATTTTGGCAAAGCAATGTCCAAAGCTCAGTATGATATTTATACGACATTTCGTTCGAAAGATAAACCATTGCAGTGTACTCGTAAACTAATTCAAAACGTTTCTTTCAAAAACAGTTGAAGAAAGAGTTCTTTTTGTCAAAAGTGTAAAAGTGGTACACGCTCTTGTTTTTACTTATATGCAGCTGTTTACTGTAGTTATTGCACTTGTCTCCAGTAGATAACGTAAAAACCCGTTTTTTGCGAATTTCTGACCCCCCCCCATTTATTAGTTTCTTTGAGGGGTTACCACCCCCCCCCGTTTATTAAGACCCCCGTTGTATCAGGCACCCGAGAGTAGTCTCTTATAAACCAGTTTCTTAAAATATGTGTAATCTCAATATCGTCCAAGTATCTAATTATATCCAACTCCGACCTTGTCCCCAGGACCTTTTGTAGACTGATAATCACGATAATCATAACTAAAGTTCTTCTCATTGTCATGGCAGCTGAAACAACTTTCTGTAATAGCAACAGATTTCATCTGATTTAATCTCGTGATTTTAGCTGTTCGTATTAATGAGGCACTGGGCACTGACCGCTTCAAAGCTCCCAGATGAGATAGGGTTAACGGTGGCATTTATACTGCACATGAAAAAGAAGGAAATGATTTAATGAAGACAAAACTGCGTCTGAAATGTTGAGCTCCTTGAAAAATTGTTTATCTTACTCATTCTTCTCGATCATTCATTTTCCTCTTTCCATTGAGCATTCCACTCATCATTCAGTTTCATCATTCTGCCTTACAGTTTCATCCCTTCATTTCACCCATCATTACATTCTTCAATTTCATATCATCAGTCCATCCTACTACACCTCACTGGCCACAAGTCCTACGTTTTTACCACTTTGATTGTCAAAGCTCAGATTTCTGTAGAGAAAATTTAACAGTCTTGTCTTCATTTTAAGTTTCAAGAAGACATTCAGCCCTATAAGATTACGATTGTTTCTTTCCAATCTTCAAAACGCAGAACATTGCACTTCACAGCTTTGGCCAATATTTCTCTATTTTCAGGTGATGTTTGTGTCGCATCTTTTTGCTCGCCTTGAGCTTACTTTGATTTCTGTCTGTCAATTTCTTGAAAACAGCAAGATAAATTCTATATCCATGGCATCACCACACTTGCAAAACCTGACAAGAAAGTTCAGGAAAATAGGGTTCTCAGAATTAACATTTGTTATGAATAAGGATATCAGAAAAGTCTTGCAAAAATTCGAAGAAACTGTATCACGCTGATTTGCACAACCAATACAAACGGTTTCTTACTCAAACATTATTTGTTTGAAGAAAAGTAAGGCAGCACAATGCTAATGCTTAGGCTTGCCTAATAATGTTGGTCAAAGAATTGACCTATTACGAAGTGCAAGCAAGTTGGGGTTCAGGTCGAGAATACTGTTTCCAAGACAAGCAGAAAAGCAAGTATAGAAGTATTTCTTGCTGCCTTTAGACCTATTTCATGTCTACCCAACATCATAACGTTACTTCAACTGATTCGTAGGCCAGATAATCTTTTGAAAGAGGCGATTTGAACAAAACCCAATGCTTCTTTGTAGGGAAACTTCCAGAAAGGTGAGATAACGAAACACAGCTAGACTGTAGTTTGCTCTCAACTCAATGGGAGACGCGTTTTGGCATGTCCGTGCGCCTGTAATGCGTAGCTAACTTTCTCGGGACTTTCTCCCTATTTCAGATCAAGTTAATGAAACAATTGTATTCCAGGAAAATGCATCATCTTACTGCTTAATCATATTTTGTTTATTCGGGTGAAATAAATTCAGTAAAGCTTACCTTTTTCGCGATATTCCTTCCTGTCTTTTCTTCAAACCTTCGCCGCAGCAACGAAACTTCAATCATTCAACCGTTTTCAAGAGAAAAAGAAATCGCGAATACATTCCATTTTCGAACACCCTGCGTAAGTCACGTGATATTTGCAGTCATGGGGGTTCTTTGAAGAACCTTTTTGACTTGAAGAACGGTTCTTCAGAATACCTTTGAAGAACCCTATGGGGTACTCTAGAGAACCCTAAGGTTCTTTGAAGAACCTTAGGGCATCCAAGAACCCTAGGGTTCTTTGCCAGAACCTCTGAAAACCACCTTTTTTCTGTGAGTGTACCAAGAACATTGACTTACTCTAGAGCACCAAATAATCGTCCCCCCCCCCCGCTTTTTCGTTTTTGACAAATTTTCCAACCCTTCCCCCCGCTTTTATCTCAACCCCCCTTTTAGCAATTTGTGGAAAATGAAGTGATAGGAGGAAATAAAACAATCAAACACCCTTCCTATCTTCAAAAAAACGAATTAAATGTTGGAAAGGTGGTGAATGCAACTGCAGACTTTGTAAAACATATATTCCGCAAGTTGGGTTCCTAACAGGATAGTCGTTTTTATCTTGTAATTTATATTTAAGTATGTCTGTTGTAAATTTTTTTTTCTTAATCTTTTTAGACATTGTAAAAATTGTATAAAGTAGGCCTAAATTAGGTGTAATTTAGCTATTTGTTTTTCAGTTTTCATAATAGCCTATCCAAAATAAATTAATGATTATGATTATGATTATGATTATGATTATGATTATGATTATGATTATGATTATGATTATGATGATGATATGATGATGATGATGATGATGATGATGATGATGATGATGATGATGATGATGATGATGATGATGATGATGATGATGATGATGATGATGATGATGATGATGATGATAATGATGAAAGTCTAGCTCTTTAGATGCGTTTAGTTGTTTTTTAAAGCGGTCTGATGTCGGTAGCTAACGAATTTCGGCAAGTGTATCATTCCATGTTGCATAACGAAAGTCTTTTTGCAAATTCAGTCCAGTATCTAGGGATCTGGAGATCTTTACAGTGCCTCGTATTGTAGGTCGAATGAGAAGATTTCGGATGATATTTATACCATTTCTCTCACGGCATATCCTGTTCACAACCTTGTAGGTCATGACGGTTCGATCGTAACGGAAAAGATTTTCTACGTTCAACCAGGAAGATGATCAGTTATCTTTACTCTTGCATTTGATATAATTGAAAAGGCGCGGTCTCGAAGGCGTTGAAGGGCAGCTAGTTTTGTCCTTGACAGACTACCCCAGATAACATCAGCATAACGCAGATGACTCTCAATCAATGCATAGTATACATGATGTTATCGTGGAGTATAACGTAAGAAAAGCTGCTTGGTTGCATGTAATACTCTTATTGATTTTGAGAAACTCAAACAGCTGATCGTGCGTTAGCCTTTCTAGCATCCTTGAAAACACTGAGGTTGCAGAGATGGGCCTGTAGTTGTTTACATCAGTTCTTGGGCCCAACTTGTAAATTGGGGTGACTCTCACTAATTTCCAAAAATCAAGGAAAACACCTTTCGCAAGAGATGAGTTATAAATCAGCATTAGAGGGTGAACGATAAATTCACACGCGTCTTTTACCAACGTTATGGTAACTTTGTCAGGACCAGAGGCTTTCCCGTTCTCTAGATGATTGGCAGCATTCACCTCATTATCAATGGAACGTGTCTGATAGGCTTGTTATACCACCACCTTTCTTTCACTGCAAAATTCTGATCCGTAATTGGTGCGACAAAAAAAGGTGCTATGAACGGCCTTTCCTTCAATATGGCCTATCTTCAATATGGCGGAATGAGTGACGACGTTCCATACAGTTTGCTCTACTACAACAGGGCGGAATAATCTTCTGATTGGCTGAAATTACCGGAAGTGGCGCCCTGTTGATTATATGCTAATTAGCCTGGCGCCATAAGAAGTCAATGGAGAAAGCTGCGGCCGAGGGGTGCAGGGCTAATTCCCATTGGGGCATTCATGTGGTACATTCTGCAACCGATGTTGAAGTTGAAATGTGCGAAGTGAAAGCCAATCTACAAATCTGCCGCCTGGATTTTTGATTCATCTTCCTGATTTCAAGAAATTCAATATTTTCTGAAGGTATTGATTTTGGCCTTGTCAACAGCTGCTTTACGGGAGAACCAAGATCGCTGGGATGTCACTATTTACTGCAAATGATGGCTGATTTCTCGCGTTGGAGTTGCACCAACAAAATGGTGCCTAAAGTCACAAGCCAGAACTTTTGCGAGTTAAACAAGGGTTTAGAAGTGGTAGCTTCAATAGTCTAGATCAGCCTAGATGCCCTCGAAATCAAGGACAGATTGTGCAAACTAATCTTATCTTGTGGCAACCAAATCAGATTCAAATATTTTCTGAATTGGAATCACATGAAACTTTTTATAGTCTAGTTTACAATGCAGTGTGGACAGTTACAAAATCAGTGAACAAACCGAAGCCAGACTGAGATCAGTTTCAATGCATCAGTTTCCTTACTTTGTCGTACCATTAAGATTGACAAGCATTCTAAAGGTTTATCGATGGAAGATCTTCAGAGGTATTAAAGATTCAACCATGGAAGGAAACTCAAACAGACAGCTAGCCAAAAGAAGACTTTTAGGCACTGTATCTCAATGTGCAACTGATTTTGGAATAATTGAAAATGGTCTGGTGCAAAAAAGACTGTACATTCTTGTTGGACTTCTTTACTAGAAGCTTAGAGAGATACTATGTTTGTAAGTGTTCCTTCATTTTATGACCAAAAGGGCGTCAGCCCCCACCACCAGGAACACAAGGTGTGCCAGGGTGTGGACTGTGGGGGTCAAAGGGGCAACAATGCTCTTTCTAAGGAAACTATATTTTTCATTGAAAACATCAACTAGGATACAACCAAAATCATTAATGTAACCACAAAGCAAAATCATCATTTGTAACTTAAATTTGTCATTCCAATGAGACAAGACCAAATATCAGTCTTGACTGCCCTTTTGTTGGTCCCCTTGGCCTACCTAACTCTTGTGCCCCTGGCTCTCACAACCTGTTACAGCATTTATGTTCAAATTTATGTTCAGAGTTGTTATCATGCCCTAAGAAAATAAAAGTGTTTTCCTTTTTGTCATTAATTTTCCTGGTCAACATGATGATGCACGCTAGCGAACCTAACGCGCTACTGTGGTGGATACGCCATACAGAGACGGGGTATTATGCTTGATGTGCTGGATACGCCATACGGAGGTGGGGTATTATGCTAACGTGGTGGGGTATTATGCTTGATGTGGTGGATACGCCATACAGAATATCACTCAATTCAGGTTCTTTTTTAGAATAGCTAAAAGGTCTATTACCAAATGCAGTAACCGGCCATAATGAAGAAACCACCTTGTAAGAAACTGTATGCTGACAATTCATTCCACATGAGACAACAAATTTTGAATATAATTTATATTTGCCAAGAAATTCAAATTGTCAGCTTCTGGTCTTGAAGGATGCATCAGTACTCGTTTTTGTAAGAAACTACTTTTAAGAAACTCAACTATTGCCAACTTGGAGAAGAAAATTCTTGAAGAAAATTAAGAAACTCTGACACTGGAAAAATATAACATTTTAAATCTATTTATATTCACAAAGGAAATCATTCACATACCTTTATTTCCACTTGTTTCCTGTATTGTATTACTCAGAAGGCACTTCAGTAACCTCTAAACATTGGAAAGGCCACTAAAAACATTGTTTTGAAATGTTTACCAAGGCACAGTCAGGTAGTGAACATGAAGATTTTTATGGAACCTTTAAAGTGTTTATGCAACCAAATTATCATTTTTTTCTTTTGTTGATAAAACTGGAGACAATAGCGTCCATATCAATATTCAAAAAACCAACTTCAAATATCTTACTCCAAACCAATGTTACAAGCATTCAAAGTTGCGTCATTCATTCATTTGCGTGCGAAATCAGTTTCTGTTTCGTGACGTCATAAGTAGTAGGCGCCAGTCTGAGTCACAAAGCGCACAGCAGCTTACGGCGTCAGTGAACATTCAACATGGCGAGTAGCGTGCCGAAGAAACCTGATGGTGGGAAACGTTGTGTGGCGGGTGGACCAAACGGGGAGAGCTGTGGAAACAGCCAACATACTCCTGGTGGCTCCATTCATCATTTTCCTGATCGAGAAAAAGAGCCACAGAGATATATGCAATGGATACGTTTCGTTCGTCGGCATAGGCCTAACTGGGTTCCTGGAAATCAAGCAATCCTGTGCGGCATACATTTCGAGGAATCGTGCTTTACCGTCAATCGGAGCATAGCAAAGAGCCTTGGGATGAAACTGAAGCTGCAGAAAGACGCAATTCCAACAATCGATGCTGCCAATGTGATAACAGAGACAAGAAAACTGCCTCCTCGTGAACAGAGAAAGGTTTGTAGGGTTTGTAACTTGCCAGACTTGTCGTAATTGTAAATCCAAAGCCTTTTGGGGCATTGTGCTATGTCAGAAATTACAAATTGAGTTCAATAATAGTTGAATTGTGACCTTCAAAGGCCGTCTTGCAAGGTTTGTTTTCTCTTCCAGCAAATTCGCCAGGCATTTTCAGAGGCACTGCCGAAGCCCGTATCAGCAGAGGAAATCGAAATAGCAGTGGACATGGACAGAGAAGAAACTTCACGGAGAAACTCTGATGATGATTTGAAAAGGAAAATCCATGCCTTACAAAAAAAAGTCTATCAACTAAAGAAAAGAAAAAGAGAGCTGCAGAGTCTTGTAAATGAAGATGCTGATGATGTGAGTTCACCTCCAGAAATCAAGATGAATTTCTATTTGTCGCTATCATGATAAGGCAGTAGTTTTAGACATTCTTATATCTTTTTATATGCGAGGTTCAACTGAATAGTGCTCTGACTTCTATCTCTTTCGTGGAAATTCAAAAATTCCACAAAATATATGAAACTGTAATTTGATAAAGATTCTTTTCAGAATAGCCAGAAGGCGTGTTACAGGGGAGCAAAGAAAATGGATTTTGAGTCTACTAAATATTTCAGTTTGAGTTGGGCATGAAAATATACCAGTTGCATTTGTCATAAAATGGATGATTTCACACAAAATGATTTGTTGTAGTTGAAGGTGACCCCTCATCCTGAAACTCACCAACCTCACAAACATGCTGGAAATGTTTTATTTCAATTGTGCAGGACCATTCATTCTCACTTTTAATCAATACGTAAGCCCCCACAGAATACCCATAATAATTTCTTCTACCAACAGTACAGGCCTTGCACACACTAACATGGTTTCATATATCATTGTCATAATGCAATAAGTAAATATTTCTTGTTACTGCAAACAAAGGGGAAGATAAAACCCTGGGGGACTGTCCAACAAAATGTCCATTGTTTACCAAATTTTTGCTTTTTAAGTGAAATTTTGCCTGAAAAAGGCTGACTTGAAGATCTTTCAAATGTTTAGCCTGGCTAGTATCCGTTTGCTTGTTATGAAGTGTGTAAGGCCTCTACCTCATGGTCCTAATAAACAGCACACCCACATCATATACTGAATATACTAGGAATACAAACCCGCGCTGCGCGCGGGTTTGCAATTCCTAGCTCCTGCGGAGGGCTTGGCGCCTTCGGCGCCTGGCCGCCTGTGGCGGCTATCACCGATCAAGTGGCGCGCTTCGCGCGCCACTTCCTCAGTGCCGAGCAGCCTAAAATGAATGCATTGAAATTATCCATCCAACAGATGTGACAGAGACTGACAGAAACGATTTTTGATTGTCAAGCGTCTTGAAGATTTGAAGATTGACGTGCACAGAAATTCTTCCGGAATTGTACATATTGGTCACTTCAGTATTTATCCATGCAAACAAATTATTGCATTGTTAAACTTCTTCCCAGTGAAGGTCAACTTTTATTTGCCCTTCCACTACGGCTAGTCTATGTTTAACTTAATTTACTAAAGGTTATGCTAATTTGTATCCATACAAATTTAACTTTGGGTTAGATTTCAGATGTTACCCCTCCCCCCTCCGGGTAGATACCTTGCACTGACTATTGAGAAATGGAACCCACATTATTGTACCGGCTGAGTCAGAAAAAAACGTGGAGCGGTTGGCGGACGGTGGCGTCACATTGAGCCATCGTGAACTAAATTTTTCCGTGCAGCTAAGAATCTAACTTAGATCATAAACCACTTCTCATTGACATCCGTCATTTGATGAATTTGCTGAAAGATATTTTGTTAGTAAGACCCTGTATGGGAGTCTTGCAAACTGGAGAAATCTTTGACTAAGCTCCTATGGCCGTTTAGCATTGCCACAGTTGCAGGTACACGTTGTATTGTTAAGGGAAACTGAAAAAGCTAAGCCTGGTTCGCAGGTCGCTTAGGTCGCTTAGATTGCCATAAGAAACAATAGAAAACTTTACTTATTCACTGTCCGTTCACGGGGGGGGGGGGGTTCTTCCATAGTAAAGGTACCTGGGGATGTGCCGCCCGCAAGGGTATTGTTAGATTTATGATATTAGGGTGGTCGCCCTGTGGCAAATTCAATAGTCGCAGTAGTATTCGTTCGAAAAACCTTCATGAGACACTCGCATTCGCAGCTCAGATTCACATTCGCATTCGCATTCGCCGTTAATTGAACTGGACTGGACATTTTAATTATACGCATCATCATTTGAAATGAAACATGTTATTATTCGTTGATAAAGAGAGAGTGACATTTAAACCTTAATTCGAGTTCTTTTCTTACGCCCTTAATCCTAAACACGAACCAGGACCACGCGTTCAGATTTGGAACTTATCGCCGTCAAAAATAAACACAATATACAACAGGTATACTTTTTCAAGCTTTATGCTTTTTGGCAATTTCGGTCAAAGAAATGTCAAACTTCGGTAATTCCTGTGAAGAAACCCAAATTTTTTCAAATTTTTGGTCCAGAGAATGCAAAAATTTGGCAAGTTTTGTCTAGAAAATGCCATTCATGGCACCATTGATGTAGAAATTAGTCTAGCCAAGGGTATCTTTTTCACAAAAATTGGTCTAGCCAACGGTGCCATTTTGAAACTGTGGGCGGCACACCCCTACCCGAAATTTAGCCAAGAACCCTCCCCCCGTGTGTCCGTTATCCGACTGTTCTCATTTATGCTATTCTTCGATTTCCTGGTCAATCCTTTACTGTTGTTAGAACCCACAAAATAGAAACTACTACTTTTAAGACACCTCACACTAATTCTTTTGAGAAATGGTACCCTCATATTCATATAAGAAACAAAGGAAATTTGTACAATATTTAATGGGGAAACGAACAGGTTCCTTTGAAAGAAGTGGTTTTCTGCGATACTCTTGATGTTACTTTTCTTATTCACTTTCCGGTATTCCACTGTTCTCTTTTATACGATTCTTCGATTTCCTGGTCAAACTGCTGTCTGTTATTGAGATATGAAACGAACCAGCTTTAGCCAAACCGCTAACGAACCGTGCTTAGGCCAAACCGTGCTTAGGCCAAACCGCTCTCCAAGTTGTTCGAATATAGCTCTCTTGTATTTCTGTGTCTTAGTGCGCCTTCACACAAGATAGGTTTTAAAACCGAAAAGCCACCTATCTTGTGCGAAGGCGCACTAAGACACAGAAATACAAGGGAGCTGTATTCGAACAACTTGGAGAGCGGTTGGGCCTAAGCACGCTCAGTTGAAAACGAAACAAAACAGGAAACAAGACAACAAAACAAGACACAGGGATCAAAACAAGGTAAACAAATAATCAATCAAAACATTCGTGTCCTAACACCCTTGCTTTTAATGCTAATTTTGTTATTTGCTGGCCGTTATTCCACCGTTCTCTTGTTTACGATTCTTCGATTTCCAGGTCAATCCTTTGTTGTTGTTAGAGCCCACAAAATAAAAACTACTACTTTTAAGACACCTCACCCTAATTCTGTTGAGAATTGGTACCCTCACATATTCATATAAATATAAGACACTTGCCTCAAATGGGAAACTTGTATCTAAGAAACTTGATTCATATAGGAAACTTGTACACTATTTCTTAATGGGAAAGTGAACAGTTTGCTTTGAAAGACGTGGTTTGAATTTCGCGGGTTCTTAGTGTGTTACACATGAAACTCGGATTACTTATAAGCAACACTGAACAAAAGTAAGGCAAACAGCTATGGTTGCATACAAGATTTTGATTTAGGGTATCGACTTTCAGTCACGAAATGCGGAGAAGCTGAATGCACTCCGTCGTGTAATTTTTAACGATAGCAACATGGTAAAGGCCCAGTAAAAGCTGTTTGGTTTATATTTTCGAACTGGGATTTCAGCAGCACTCAGAGTAATAATACAGGTAAATTCTTCTTTGTTATCTATGGATTTCAAGTAAACTTAAATCTTTAAAAACGGTGAAAGTAAACAGTTATGAGGATAGTTTCCTTCGCTGAAAGAGCTGGCAAGCATGCTTTGGGTCAGTCTAGTTTTTCGACCAATGGACGGAAATCCGTTCTGTTTTCACAAGCCTGTTGATAGTTGATCTTGCTACAACAACGTTCTCTTGTTCAAAACAATCTATTTTCTCAAGGACTCGAAGAACGAAGTTTTTTGCAAAAAGTTCACTGTTAGGACTCGTAGCGGACGATGCGGTTTCCACAGGGCGAGGGATTTTGTCCACAGGGCTAGCTCTGCAGATATCCAAGTGAAACCGCAAGAAGGCTTTTTCGCTCCTGGCCTCGCTGCCTGGCGTTTTCGAGCGAAAAGAAGCAGACTTGTGGAACTTAGGTATTTCCGCGGATTTTTTGACGCGTAAATGCAGGGGCTACCCGGACGGGAAGGAGGAGATCTCGGTGACGTATGGATTAGCGTTTTTCGTTTGATCTCACCGCTCACCGCTTAGTTATAGTAGATTTAAAAAACTCATGCTGGTAAATTTACAATGCAGGATGATCTTGAAGACCAAACCATGATGGATGATGAATCTTATGAAGATGAGAGCTGCAAAAAGAAGAAAAGCTCAGAGTTGAACAGCAGCATGATGTCAGAGGGCATTGAACTTGAAGAATTCATGGAGGCTGACACTGACTGGACTAGTCAGAAAGAGAGTGCATTATCAGATGAGGATGATGATGATGATGACCAAATGAAATGCAGTAAAAACATAGTAAGGTACACAATGCACCTGTTTAGTTTGTCACCTGTTTATGAGAGCGCGTGGCCGAGTGGTTAAGGCATCTGACTCGTAAGCCAAAGGTCAGAACGGCCGTAGGTTCAAATCCCGCGCTGGACAGTTTGGTTGCTGTCCGTAACTCTAGCCCGGGTCGACCAGAGCCATGTGAGGGAAATCTGGTAGCTGCAGCGGGTAGCTGCGGCGGACCGATGGTAAAACATCCGTGGCCCCTGCTGGAAATAAGTCTCTCAGACTTTCGCAGGCTAGCCACGTTAAATATATATACCTAGCCCTCTCAAAAATACTTCATTTGGATGGTCAGATTCAAATCAGTTTGGCACTCATTGCTGTGAAATTTTGAATTTGTGTAGCTGATCTTAATTTTGAATAAAGCCTTTCAATTTTGATGCTCTTGAGAAATACATGCTGTTCATACGTTTTTGTGCCCCAATTTTTTTAACTGTTTCAGCTTTTTCAAATTATCACTAACTGTAGAGTTAGCAGATTGGTTTGTACTGAAAGGAGGGCACTGAAATAAACTGATTTCATGCCAAAGGCTAATTGTGTATATACTTGATAGATTTTTTTGACAAAGTGGCAACAGAAAGAGTTTATGGAATTAGTCATTACATTTCATACATTAGCTTTCTGAGTACCTTCTAGCCCTCAGCATAACCACACAGCAGACATAAATGAAAAGACGGTGCTTTGCGGCACAAATAACAACTAAACTTTTTCATTTGTCTTCTATTCCAATTTATTTTCCCAATCAGAATTACAGAAGGAACAGAGCCTGCAGATGAACCAAAATTCATAGTGTTCTTTGGAATGTTGCTGACATTGTTCAAGTTGTTTTGCTTCAACTGCAAAGAAAGAGGTCCAACTGTCCGTGTATATCGCACAGGATCAATGGCAACCGTTGTCCAATCATGCAAGCATTGCAACAAAGAATATCAGTGGAACAGTCAGCCAACAATACTTGGTCGCTACCCTGCTGGTAACATCATGATGAGCTTTGCAATATTAATGTCAGGTGTCAGCATCAGCCAGGCCCTACTGATGTTCAAACATATGGGGCTGGCAGCAATATCAATTCGCACATTCTTCTACCATCAAAAGGAGTTCCTTTTTCCTTCTGTGCTGCTTCACTGGGAAAGGTACCGGTCCTCATTAATCAACAAGATTAGTGGTTTGAAGGATATTGAATGGTCTGGAGATGGTCGCTTTGATTCTATGGGGCACAATGCGAAATATGGTGTGTACAGCATGTTTTGCAACACGATATCAAAACTGGTTCACTTTGAGCTAGTGCAGGTAGGCACATTATCCATGTTTGTGATGTATCAAAATTACACCTTTGAGCCACAAAAGGCACATTGCAATGTGCTCTTCATTACCATTGCTCAATTACCAATTTTCAATTCCATGATTACTTTCATAAGATGCACTTTCTGGCATTGTTTTATGCAGTATACTGTAATGTATATCTATAGTGCAATATTGCTATCATGGAAATGTTTCAAGGTAGAAAGACACTTTCATTATGATTTTTTATTCATGCCATACTTATTCAGTCAGGACTTTCAATTGAAAAACCAAATGGTTTTGACCAAGTCAATAATTGAATACACTTTGGACTTTTTTGCGGGAAAAAACTTTTGCTGGAAGAAATTTTCACATTTTTGTGTGACTTTGATTGAAAGTTTTGAACAAAGTATCTTGCCCCAAAATTTTCTAAAACAGAGAATTCACAACATTTTTTCCTGCATAATGTTCTAAATTATTACATTTGTGGATTTAAAATTATTTCATCTTTGTAGGAGGTGGAAGTTTATTCATGTCAAGTTTCCCATTTTGGCCAATCCAAAACAGTAAATCCCAAGAAATTGGCATTTTTCCAACTCACAAATTGTTCAACACCAGATTTGAACAATGAAATCATTGCCCTTCACATGAATAGCCTGTGTGCACCCCCAACACTTCTCAGTGGAAGTGTAGAGGCTTCATATAGGCTACATGTGAACAGCACAATAAAAGTTCAAATTGTTAAAGTGTTAGTGAAATTTTTGCAAAATGATTTACAATTGGTCTTTTCCAAAGAGAAAATTTAGCCTTGTTTTCCACCTGTATCTACTGTTTCTTCCAGGCAAATCAAGCTGGCAGTAGTAACGCGATGGAACTGTTTGGTTGTAAACGTTCCTTTGAATATCTGACAACTGCAGGACTTGAGATCAGTACCTTCATCAGTGACCGTCATAAAAGTATTGCAAAGTGGATAAGAGAATCGCAGTTATCAACACAGCACTACCATGATCTATGGCATGTTTTAAAAGGATTAAATAAGAAGTTGCTAGAAGCCAGTAAGGAGAGTGGGAACGAAATTTTACAAACGTGGATCACAGGCATAAGAAATCATCTTCACTGGTGTGCTCTGTCCACTAGGCAGGGGTTTGGGGATCTGATTTTGGCAAAGTGGAAATCAATGATGAGACACATCTGCAATAAGCATGCTGATCATCCGGATGCTCTCTTTCCGAAGTGTGCTCATGATGAAATAGAGGAACGAGACTGGATTCCCATAGGTAAAAACATATAATAAACATATATAACATATAATCGTTGGCGTTAATTAGCTTGAGCTATTTTTTATGTTGCCAACTGTAAACAAATTGTTAATGATAATAATAATATGATGATAATAATAATAATAATAGTAATAATAATAATGATAATAATAATAATAATAATAATAATAATAGTAATAATAATAATAATAATAATAATGGACGAAAGTGGACGAGAGAAAGTGGACGAAAGAAAGTGGAAGAAAGTGGACGAAAGAGGAAAATATGGTGGTGATGGAATGCTATTACAAGAGTAAGCCGCATATTATAGGATATCGTAAGAGAATGTATAGATTGTGGAACGAAAAAGGATTATTCATAACCAATGAGCAACGTCTGGTTGATCAGGCAAACTGTATCAGGAAGAGAGGTTGGTTGACAGGACTTGAACTGGAAGAAGTACGGCGCAAAATTGAAGTGGAAGAGAATTTCGGACAGGCTTTTACGGATCGTGATGATGACACACGTGATCATCAGGATACAAATAACGTGGCAGAAAATGAAAATCCTCAGACGACCCCCATTTCAGAACCTCTAGAGGGCTTAGAAATATTAGAACCATTCACCCAGGAAGAACAAACATACTTTAATAGGATGATTGTGCTAATGGAAGAGGGAAATACAGAAATTCCGAGCATGAGAAATATTGATAGACAAAAACTAGCAGAAACAAGCTCAAAAATTGACAAGATGCTCAAAAAGATCAGGATTAATGACATAACAACACTCAACAGGGTCATGTACGCGGGTGGAGTTATAACGTCACAAATGTTGGGAGTAAAAGCGAAAGTACAAGAAACTGCAAAGAAGCCATGGTGGCAAAAACGACTGGAAAGCCAGGTAAAGGAGCTTCGTAAAGATTTTGACAGAGTGAAAGTGATCAAAGATGGTGGAAAGATAAAAAAGAAGCACAGAGACAGATTACAACAAAAATATAGATTGAAAGAGAAAGGTGAGAACACGGTCTTAGAGGTAATAAGTCAAAGAATCAAAGCAAAGCAAGGCAAAATCAACCGATATAACAACAGGATTAGTCAATACCAGCAAAACCGAATGTTCCAGAACAATGAAGGAAACTTCTATTGTAAGCTTAATGGTGCTGGCAAACAAACCGAGAATGAACCTCCGGATGCCGAAGAAGCAAAGAAATTCTGGCAGAATATTTGGAGTGTGAAGAAAGAACACAATAAAAATGCGGAATGGCTAAGTAATGTCAAATCAAAAATGAACGAATTACAACAACAAGAAGACATCACTATTACTAAAGAAAGCCTACAAAAAGCTGTAAAGAAATTACCTAACTGGAAAGCACCAGGCAGTGACGGTTTACAAGGATATTGGATAAAAGCCTTCAAGTCATTACACGGAGATATGGAGAGGCTTCTTAATAAATGCCTAGGAGAAGGTTGGGTTCCGTCATGGATGACCAAAGGAAGAACTGTACTGATCCAAAAAGATCTTAGTAAAGGAAATGTTCCCAGTAATTACAGGCCAATTACGTGCCTGCCAATAATGTGGAAAATACTAACGGGAATTATTGCTGTTTGTGTCTACGAATCTCTGGATAGCAGAGGAGTGTTGACTGCAGAGCAGAAGGGCTGTAAACGTGGAACAAGGGGTACACATGACCTTATTTACATTGATAAAATGGTACTAAGGGAGGTGAAAAGAAGGAGAAAGAATCTGGCAATGTGTTGGATCGATTATCGTAAAGCATACGATATGGTTCCACATTCATGGATCATAGAATGTCTGGACTTGTTCAAAGTAGCAAAGAATGTCAGGAATCTGCTAACAGAGACAATGGAAAAATGGTGTGTTGAATTAACATCAAATGGAAAATTACTAGGAGAAGTTAATATCAAAAGAGGGATCTTTCAAGGAGACACATTATCACCGCTAATATTTGTTATTGCATTAATCCCACTGACATTAGTTCTGCGTGATTGTAAAGAGGCATATGAATTTTATAAGAACAAAGAGAAATTGAATCACTTGCTCTATATGGATGATTTAAAATTGTTTTCAAAAAGCGAACGAGGGCTAGACTCACTGATTAACACCGTGAGGATCTTTAGTGCAGATATTAAAATGGAATTCGGAATAGAAAAATGTGCAGTCCTAATTATGAAAAGAGGAACGAAGGTAAAGAGTGATGGCATTGTATTACCAGATGCAGTAAAGATAAAGTCATTAGATGAAGGAGAATCCTATAAGTATTTAGGAGTACTAGAAGATGACAGAATAAAACATCAAGAAATGAAAGATAAAGTGTCAAAAGAGTATCTTAGGCGAGTGCGAAAAGTGCTAGAGTCAAAACTAAACAGTGGGAATTTGATAAAAGCCATTAACACCTGGGCAGTGTCTCTGTTTAGATATACAGCAGCAATTATTGACTGGAGGAAGGAGGAAATAATGAAGTTGGACCTACGGACAAGGAAGCTACTTACTATGCACAAGGCTCATCATCCAAAAGACAGCGTTCACCGTTTATACATAAGTCGGAAAGAGGGTGGGCGTGGCCTTATTAGCATAGAGAATTGCGTTGAAATTGCAACAGTAGGATTAGAAAACTACATTCAAAATAGCACAGAAAGACTCATAATCGCAGCACGAGGGGAAGACAAAGAATCAACTGAAAGTGTTAACAATGTTAAACAGCGAATTAAAAGAAACAGAAAGGCGGAATTAAAGGAGAAAAAACTACATGGTCAGTTTCTTAGAGATACAGAGGAAGTTGCCGATGAAAAAACATGGAACTGGATGAAAAATGGTCATCTAAAGAGGGAAACCGAATCTCTTATTATAGCAGCGCAGGATCAAGCCATCCGAACGAATGCTATCAAGGCCAAAATCGACAAGACTCGAGATGACAGCATGTGCCGTATGTGCAACGCAAAAGATGAAACAATCACCCACATCATAAGCGAATGCCCTAAACTAGCCCAAAAGGAATATAAAAGAAGGCATGACTGGATGGGTAAGGCGATCCATTGGGATCTTTGTCGAAAGAAAGGTTTTGCAACCACTGATAAGTGGTACGAACATGAACCCCAGCCAGTTACTGAAAACGAGAAGTTCAAGATCCTTTGGGACTTCACTGTACAAACTGATCATATCGTTGAGGCAAGGAGACCAGATATGATGATTATCGACAAGGAGAAAAAATTATGTTTAATTGTTGACTTCGCTGTACCTTCTGATCATCGCATTGAAATAAAGGAAAGAGAGAAGATCGAGAAGTACCAAGATCTTAAACGAGAAGTGCAAAAGCTTTGGAACATGAAAGCCAAGATTATACCCATCGTTATTGGTGCTCTTGGGACGATTCCTAAAACACTGCAGAAACAATTGGAACAGATTGAATCAAGTATTGCCATCAACCAAATGCAGACCACCGTATTACTGAACACTGCAAGAATACTACGAAAGGTCCTGGAAATCTAAGGAGACTTGTTGTCACTAGATGTTCAGAACATTAAATCCGTCAATGGACGAGCGTTGAATTTTCATAATAATAATAATATTTCTAGCAGCAATTTTCTTCTGACTTATTTCTAGCAGAGGGTTACATGTGTATCTGAAATTGTTCATTATTTGACATGTTTGTTGTCAGAGAGTTAGAATATTGGCCACTTTGGATGTTCTTCATAATTGTTACTGATTAAAGTACACAGTAATAGTGAAAACTGCATTGAACTGCTATTGTAAGAATCTTGTTATGAAAAAAATGCTTTTGTACAGTATTTAACATTTAAAGATTTAACAGCCACTTGTATATACAGTACAATCCAGTGTCCAAATCACATTACTGGAGTTAAAGTAAAAATGGTCCATTTCCATTCCAGGCACTCCTACATATGATCGACTATATGGAATTGTGATGAACAGCTACTTGTTGAAGGACATCGGTAAGATTTCATCTGATGGTCAAACTAGTTGTCTTGAGGGATTCCACTCAACTCTCAATCATTGGCACCCAAAAGCAACACACTTTTCATGGATGGGTACCAAATGCAGGTACAGTAATTATCCTTATAGTAATATCCTTTAGGCTGGGAAATTTGGCAATTTGCAGTGCTATCATGCTAGTGTTTAGTCTTTGACTATATGATCATGATAATTTAAGCTGAATCTCCCCAATGTGCAAATTATTTTGTGCTACATTTTGAACTGACATGTTTGGCTATCTTCCAGGCAACAAATCAAAGAGTGACTTTTTTGTTTAAAGATAGGAAATGTAGCATGCAGCATTTTGCACCTTGTAGTAATCCAACTTAACTCAAACAAAACTCAATTTGAAATCTGTATTTTAGGCATGCTATTGCTGTCTGTCATTTCAATGAAAATGTGAAGAGGGAGAGACGTGTTGCTGAGGACGGCACTATCTATTACAATGTTGTATATCCAAAGTTTAAGGTTGGAGATGAAGTAGTCAGAGAAGTTGCTGTCCAACCAACGTATGGTGAGTCTTTGTTTACAACTTTGCAAATCCTGTTAGAATTATCTTTGCAGCAAGGAGTGTTGCATTATTATACCCTTCTCTGATTCTATTAACTCTATCTTCTTGCCACAAACGGTCATGGGGATCTTTGTTTATTTCACACAATAGCTGCATGACTTAATGAAACAAATTTTGGTGTTCTAACAACATTTCATGAAAACTACTGTAAACATTTTGAATATACCTTTGCTGTATAGATTGAACCATCCAAATCAGTGATTTCTACTAGAGCTAAACCATTAAAACTATACATGTAATGAAAAATCAGCTAACCCAGTTGTTAACAACCAGTAACATGGATCATAGCAGATCCACATGTCTGTGGAGCAATCTGTCATGTTTACACGAATGAACTTTTTCTGACAAACTTGCCTTGGTTCAATATGAGCTTTACTGCAACTTCAAATTTACAGATTATGTTCAAGAAATCAAAAAGGTTATGCTGTTGACTTCAAAGACTGACCTGAAATCAGTTCTTGAAAAGCATATCAAGGACATCCCAGAGCCTCTAGTTCACCAATTTACAGAGCGGCGCTCTCGAGAAGAAGCTGTAAGTCGTCATATTGAGAGAAAGGAGACAACAACCCCCCTTTACCCATCAGGTAACCCATTTTTGATTTAAACTTAAAAAATTTAACGATGAAGAGTGCAGGAGTATGTGACATGCTAAACTTTTGGCAAATGTGCTATCTTGGTTTCCAATAGACATTACATAAAGTAATGTTCTCCACAATTTTGCCTGCAAGTTTCCCTTAAGAAAAAGTTCAGCATGTAACTAGCTTGCACAAGCATGATTTTTGCTTGAAGGAGCTTGAAAGGGGCATGTTGACGCAATTTTGGTCAGCTTGCATGTATGATTAGAGCTTGAAAAGCTTGACAATTACCCCATGCTAAAAATGTCCTCCACAAAAACAATCAAGCTTAATTGAGGTCATCTTCACTTCAAAAAATGCATCAAAAATGCATGCTGCAAGCTTGTGCAAATGGTGCAAAGTCCTTAAAATAAACTCTCAAACATGTTCTAATCATACTCAAAACAAGTTATTATCAGGCTTGAAGCATGCTGTAAACAATTACTCAATATTTTGCTTAGGGTTGACTGACAGTTTGAAAGTTTGCCTGAAATTTTACCTCAATTTTGACATTTTGAAAAGTATTAGGGGTGTAACACCCCATGTCATCCTCCAATTGCACGCAAGCAAGATTCAAATAAGAATCTGCTACGAATTGCAATAAGAACATTCAAATAAGACCTTGCAAGCAAGATTCAAATAAGAATCTGCTACTGCATTCCAGTACCTGGTTGCATCTTGCTTGTTTACTTCCTTCATATAATATGTTATTTTCTTATAAACAGAACATGAACAGCTAACTACCCAAGCTACTTTGGCTGATTTGCAACAAGATGCTCAAGCCAATAGTACTACAAAACAAAGAGCTGCCCCAACTTGCAAGAAATGTAAAAAAGCAATGAAAGGGCATCCACGTGGCCACTGTCCTGAAGACTGAGTTACTGTACTGTATGTGCTGTATTGGCGTAGTGTATTTAGCACTAAGGAAAGTCACTCACAATATCCCAAAATGTGTCTCAAATTAGATGTCATGTGATGCCAGTGAAATTGCCCACAAATAGCAAAAATTTTTACAATGAATTGCTTTGCATCTTGAATAATTTTGGGTTATTGCAAACTTCACATGACATCAAACTTGAGACAGAAATTAAGTACAAATGAAGATACTAAAAGAACCGTTCTTGTGCACTGGCATATCCCGTGGTCTGATTTGATGGCCATTTTGATCTTATATGCTGGTAAACACATGCTGGTAGGGGCCTTGTATTATCCCATCCGAGGTAACCAAAAATCCACCTGATGACCCAGCGATAGCAGACAGCTCTCAGATACCTATGGATACAAAACAACACTATAAGTCCTGTAATTTTAGCCCTCTGCAAGGATCAGTGCAGACTTGAAGGAATACAGTAAATAATTTGAAAGGTAACATACAGTAACTGGTCAAAAGAAAGGTGGTGCTGCTTTCTTGGCTATTTTTCATCATGACTAAAGAGGCCACAGAAAGAGCCCAACCTTCAGTCGGATAAAGATATTCTTTGATGCAAACCTTCCCCACCGTACGATAAAAGAAATTATGTGTTTCTTAGGCATGGCTTGAGATGTTTCTTTGTTTCAATGAACCTTCCATCAGGACACTGAGTGTAATTTTTCCCCACTCAGACCTGTGAACTTAGTAAATCAAGGTTTATCAATAGTACAACTTTTTTATTCAAGTATCAAAAGAGTATCAAATTATAAACTACTGTACATATAATTTGTGTATCTACAGAATATATGAGTTGTGATACATTACTTTGGTTTAAAAATATAGTTTGGTTTAAAAATGAATGATAGCTTACTGATTCTCTGTTTGTCCAGCACGTCGTCGATATGCACGACCATTTCGATCTTTTAACAAAGGGCCAGTTTGCTTGATGACTGCAGTGTTTGTCACAGCCTTATAATCCTCGTGGTCAGTAATTCATGCAATATCCAGGCCTTCAAAAGTTATTTTGCCAACAGCCTCTTGGATTTCCATGCAGCATCTATACTCCAGGGATCCTCCAAGTAGATCCCAACTACATTTACCACAAGTACACCTGAGAAAACATAGAATTGTGACCTAAAATTGAGTCCATGTATCTCACAGGATGTATCTTACATTTATTTCCAAACACAGCCAACTCAGCAAAATATCAGCTTGATGCAGTCAACTACCCTGAGTCATTCTCCAGTGGCATGCTCTCATTGTAATTTGCACCATACATACCATGCTAATGATCAGCTTATATAACTTAAATGTGAAAAAGTGTGTGAAACTACTCCAAGTGCAATTTTTCACATGTTTTAACTTCGTTACTTTTACGCTGAGGCTTCTGACTAAGTTTAATAAATTTATAAGGTGCACAGACGGCAGAGTGGCAGAAGTTAAAACCACAACCACTTAGGCCCATCGAACTCGATGGATCAGTACGGTCGACGTATTTATAATGCGATGCAAGGAATAAAAGAATAAAGTTGCAGATAATGAACAATTTGAAGCAGAACAAAAAGTTAAGTATTCTTACCAGCGATCAACGTTCACTCGCCGCTCGAATCTTTCTTCAATCGTCGCAATAGGGATACCGTCTTTGTCCTCATCAAAACGATAGGCCGGTCGTTCACCAGGAACAGCAAGAGGCTCTCCTCGATAAGGAGCGTTTGCCCCCAAATGAACAATACCATAATCTTCTTCACTGTCAGTGTCTACTTCTACATTGGACCCAACATCACTTAATCTTGGTTCTGATTCATCAGAAGACATTTTGAGCGAGAACGATGGAAACGAAGCGCAATGCAAACTATTCAGGATACTCACGTGGGCTTAATGACATCCAGACAGTGTCATTCAGTTGGCTACTACTTATGACGTCATCAACAACGTCAACATTTCGCATCTGGCACTTGTTTTTAGGCGCGGGTTTTTCACACTTCCTGATGGCAGAAATATGCGAAAGTGGTACCAAAGTGATCAGAAAAGATAGAATTTTTCAAAATCAGTGCTACCTTATTTTTGATGATTTGGTTGCATAAGCACTTTAAAGAAACTCATAAGAACGTCTGAGTATTGAAAATCTGATAACATTAAGAAACTCTCAGTACCTGCCCAGATACCAGCCCAAACTCTTAATTTCTTGTAACAAAATATGTAATGCTCAATATCATTATTATAACTCAATGAAAAATTACAAAAGCTGACATCTCAGTACAAATAAAAATTGATTCTTTTCTATACATTCCATTTTTACCTGGTTTTCTTGCGCAAAATACATTGTGCTTTTGGTAAAAAAAGAAAAGTTTTTGACGGTGGAAACATTTCTCTGAGGCTATCATACAGCTTTGTGATTGCTTTTCAGCAAGGCCTTAGTATCTCAATGGCCAAAAGTACAAAAATTCAGTTTCCTGGACACTTGACACTGACAAGCACACTCCCCAGAACTCTCATTTGGCAGGAATCCTTCAGTTAACTCTGGAAATTTAAAAAAGTTTTCAGAACTGTTATGCTGCTAGGATGCCTTTCCATTATATTTGGCATAAGGCATTCCATTGTGAAGTTGCAATTTTCTATTATCCCTCACTTCCAAAAGGTTTATTTGTGATGCGAAATGGAATAAACCATGATTTAGCTGCAATTGAAATCTTGTTTGTTTTGCTTTGCACTTGATCAGAGCGAACTCAGCTCAGTCTGGCTCCAGTTTGTTCACTGATTTTGTGACTGTCCACTCTGCATTGTAAATAAAAAGTTTCATGTGATTCCAGTTCAGAAAATATTTGAATCTGATTTGGTTGCCACAAGATAAGAATAGTTTGCACAATCCGTCCATATGATCTGTCCTTGATTTCGAGGGCATCTAGGCTGATCTAGACTATTGAAACTACCACTTCTAAACCCTTGTTTAACTCGCAAAAGTTCTGGCTGGTGACTTTAGGCCACCATTTTGTTGGTTCAGCTCCAACGCGAGAAATCAGCCATCATTTGCAGTAAATAGTGACATTCCAGCGATCTTGGTTCTCCCGTAAAGCAGCTGTTGACAAGGCCAAAATCAATACCTTCAGAAAATATTGAATTTCTTGAAATCAGGAAGATGAATCAAAAATTCAGGCGACAGATTTGTAGATTGGCTTTCACTTCGCACATTTCAACTTCAACATCGGTTGCAGAATGTACCACATGAATGCCCCAATGGGAATTAGCCCAGCACCCCTCGGCCGCAGCTTTTTCCATTGACTTCTTATGGCGCCAGGCTAATTTGCATAAAATCAACAGGGCGCCACTTCCGGTAATTTCAGCCAATCAGAAGATTATTCCGCCCTGTTCTCTACTACAGTTTCATTGATTTATCAATGAAACAAACAGTCAAAGGCCTTCAAAAATCATCGGTAAAGAGAAGTGAAGAAGCAAAGAATCTACAATTGAAGAAAAGAGATGGTGACAGTAGGCATAAACCAGGAAAACAGCAGAAACAGACAATGTAGCCATGGTAGACAACAAAATTCGAGAATTCTTCCACATCTCAACTTTCAGTGTCAGGGGCCTGGGCAAAGATGTAAAACAGAACCAACTGAATGATGATGTGCTAAGGTATGGAATAGATATTACATACATCCAAGAAACAAAAATCAAAGAAGGAATAGACATTAATCTGAAAAGTTCAAGGCTTATAACATTCCCTACCAAAAATGTAAGCAGAGGCATTGGATTCCTAATACACAAGAGTTGGACAGATGGTGTTCACAGGGTATGACAAGAAGGCGAAAGAATATGTGTGTTACATCTTAAAACAAAGGATAATAAAATCACCTCAGTAGTCAATGTTTATGGTCCAACATCCCAAATTACAAAAGATAGGTCAGAAAATAGAGAGACGTTTTTCAACAACTTAGAAAAAGTCTTGAAATCAGTGGAAAACAAATCTTATGTACTTTGATAGGAGGAGATTTTAATTGTAAAATAGGTCAGTTCAAGAAAGAGATAAATGTTTAGGAAATTCTCAAAAGGTCAGAGAAGCACCAATGGAGAAACACTTGCAGAATTTTGTGAATCAAATAGCCATTTTACTATCAACAGCCATTTTCAACACTCATCAAGGCACATAACAACATGGCAAGGTACATGGAAAGATAAAGAGGGCAAATTGCATCCAATATACAACCAAATTGATTTCATATTATGCAAGCAAAAAGATAAAACTTTGTTCCAAAATCAAAGACACAATCAGACCACAGATTAGTAAAGGCAACTATGGTAATGAGTTGATGGAAAATTAGAAATGAGAAAACAAACGAATCCAACCTTAGATATGATACCAACAGATTGAGAAGATATGATGAAACTAAATCAGAATACCAGGAAGAGACGAGAAAATATGCAAGAAAAAATACATATGATGAAACTAAGAGTCCACAAGAAAATTGGAACAATACCGTATACAAACAGGCATGAAAGAAGCAGCTGACAAAAGGTTGGTCATCCTAGAAAAGTAGGAAACACCTATGAAGTATATGATGAGGATATGCAAGAATTATCTAATAGGCAGAAGAAAATTCGAATCGAGATAGACAACACGAAAGAGCCAGATAAGAAAAAGGGACTGAAAGTAGAAAGAAATAAAATACAACATCAAATAAGCCATAAAGTGCAAGAAATCAGAGAAAAGGAAATAGACATGAAAACTGAATATATAGAAAACAGTTCAGATACATCAGAAATGTTCAAAGCAGTTGGAACTCTATATCGTCAGACATATGAAAACCCTAAAGTAGAGGATGATTAAGAGAGATTAGCAACAAGTCCAAATGATATACTGAAGCTAACAACAGATTTCTTTAAAGCAAAATTTCAAAAAGAAGATGCTGAAGTCATTCAACCGTTTGAAGGTGAACCAAGGTCTCTGGTAAAAGAAATAACAACTGAAGAAGTTCATAAAAGTTTTACAAAATTAAACAACAACAAAGCTACTGGTGAAGACGGGATACCCGGAGAATTACTGAAATATAGTCCAAAAGAAGTAAAAGAATATATAGCACAAATGATAAATGATATGTTTAGAAAGCATGAGCCATTAAAGATCAACAATGGTGACATGAGAGCATTACCAAAACTAAAACAAACGAAAAGGGCAATGGAAGAACCTAAGACCAGTCACATTATTAAATACCATCAGAAAAGCATTATCAATATGCACTCCATACAGATCCAGGGAAAAAAGTGAAGCATATCTTTCAGTAAATCAGAGTGGATTTAGACTTTTCAGAAGCACATCTGCTTTAGTATGGACTCACAGATGGTATACGGCAAAACAGCTCTGTCAGAAATAGACATACATATAACAGGAATAATAGGATACTAGAAGAAAACGGACGCAAAAATCAGACAGATTTTTCAGCACACTGAGGCCTTTCAAACTTATATCATCATCAGAGTGTGACTAACTGTATGTCACACTCTGATGATAAGATAAGTTTGAAAGGCCTCAGTGCGCTGAAAAATCTGTCTGATTTTTGCGTCCGTTTTCTTCCAGTATCTCATTACTTAGTATAAGCAATAGTACCAAGTTTCAACAGGAATAGATATGTCATCAGCCTTCGATACAATAGACAGAAAGCTGCTATTGGACATTTTGAAAGATATATTAGATAAAGATGAGATGAGATTAGTGAGGCTCTTACTCAGTGATACCAAAATATCCACTAAAAAAAGGAGCAACAGATTAAATGCCATTTTTAGCAAATGTGGTTACAACCCAAGGAGCTAGTCTCAGCCCAATTTTATTCATAGTATACTTGGAAACAGCTTTGAGAGAAATCAGAAAGATTAATAGAATAGAAGAAGAAATACCAACAGAAATGGCCTATGCAGATGATGTAGACTTTATAAGTATGATAAGACATAAAGATATGGGCGAGATAAGCAAAGTACTTATGTAAAACTATATAAATATTCATTCATCATTTGGTTGCATAATGACGGTTGACACGTGCGGCTGCTGTGGCGAGAACATTGATTGTTTGTCGCGCCTAACTTGAGACTTTCACGCTACTATTTGATTTTAAGAAAACATGAAATTCAGTGTCAGCTCTTCAACATAACAGTATGTGCATTTTATCAGATTAACTCAATAAACTGTAGATCATTCTTCAGAAGGACTAGGCCCATGTGCCTAGGCCCGTATCCAAGCTCGAGATGCCGATGGGTGAACCAGAGTATGTTACAATGGACATGGTGAAAACGCTGCTTCAAAATCAAGCGGATGCATTCAACTCATCATTCAAACTATTGATTCAAGATTTGAAAGAAGATATGAAAAGTATACGTAAAGAAATTACAGATGTGCAGGTGAGCCTCCAATTTTCTCAAGCCAAAATGGAGGCCAACGAGAAGAAGATACAACTCGTCGAAAACAGTATCGCCATGCACAGTGAGAATCTGCATGATATCAATGATTATGCGGACCAAGTCGAGTCGCAGCTGGAGTATCTGGAAAATCAAAGCCGACGTAGCAATGTCAGAATCACTGGTGTTACCGAAAACAAGGATTCTGAGAAATCATGGGATGACACTGAGAAGGTCGTGAAGAAAATTATCAAGGAAAAATTGAACATTACTGAGGATACTGAAATTGAAAGATGTCATAGAGTAAATCGGCGCAACAACAGCTATCGTAAGCCAAACCAAGTAGACCAGCCTAGGCCTATCGTAGCCAAATTCTCCAAATGGAAGGACAAGGAACGAGTTCTCAGCACGGCGAGGCAATTAAGGCCAGAAGGTGTCCGATTTTTAGCTGATTTGTCACGACGCACTCTGGACAAGCGAGAAGCTCAAGTCCCCATGCTGCTGGATGCAAGAAAGAAAGGCAAAGTGGCATATTTTGTACTTGACAAACTGGTAATAAAGGATAAGCCATTTAATCAATCCAGACCACCAAGTAGACCAGCTTCACAAGGGGAACGCTCTACAAATGACAATAGTGATCATGAAGTATCCTTTGGTTAAAATGCTGAACCTAACTGTTGTGTTGCTTACAGTGTTTGCTGATCTTTTAAAGAAAGATCTAATTTGCTGTTATTACTTCATTAATAACACTTTTTTCATCAGTTAAGATGCCGGAAAATCCAACTCCATGTGGCATCTGCTGCAAAAACATATCAAATCACTGCAAATCAGTTTTTTGTAACCACTGCAACTTTTGGGTCCACATAAAGTGCAATAACATTTCTGTTTCTGAATATGTACAGCTTCAAAATGAGCCTGATGACGTTCCTTGGTTTTGCAAAAAATGTACAATGGATATGTTTCCCTTTGGTTTATTAACAAATGAAGAATTTTTGGGTCTTTGTGATTTTGACCTTCCCTCATTCATCGATTCCGCACCATCATTTGAAATTACCTCTAACCTTACCAACTTGCCAAATCTTAGTGATTATGATATTGATGAACACATGCCTCAGAATATTGACTCTCGCTACTTTACTTTACCTGAACTTTCCTCCTTACAGTTATCTTCAAGTGACTTTTCTATTCTTCACACAAATATTAGAAGCTTATCCCTTCATCATGATGAATTAGTATCTTTATCAGCTCATACTAAATTGAACCTTGATATGATTGGAGTGTCTGAAATTTGGCATTCCAATGATAATCCCATATCATCAAATGTTGATATCCCAGGCTATACATTTTTCACGACAAAATCAGTCACTCAGAATGGTGGTGTTGGTTTGTATATAAGAGATTCTCTTACTTATAATCCACGGATTGACTTGGATTCTTGTACAGATGATTTTGAAGCTGTATGGGTTGAGATTGAAAACAAAAATGACAAAAACTTCCTTATTTGCTGTGTTTACAGACATCCTAGTTCAGATATTGATAACTTAACATCTTACTTCCAGAATCATCTTTCAAAATTATCATCAAATAAACTCTTGTTCATTATGGGTGATTTAATGTGAATCTTTTGGACTTTTCCTCTCACACACCAACAAGTGACTTTGTTAATAACTTTTTTCACACAGCCTTCTTCCCTGCATTCACCATCCAACTAGAGTTTCTGAACATAGAGCTTCAATCATTGATAACATTTATACTAATGCTACCAATGCTAACATAGTAAGTGGCAATATTTCGATGCAAATTACTGATCATTTCCCTCAGTTTATGATTTTGAAAAATACCCACGTTAGCCATAATAACTCTGAATCATTCAAATATGATTACTCTAGATTTAAGGAAGATAAATTTCTGGACGATTTCAATCAGATTGATTTTACTTATTTAGAAAATAGTGACTTGGATGTGAACAATAAATTTGACAGGTTTTTGAAAGATCTTAATACTTTAACAAATCAGCATGCGCCAATCAAGAGGCGGAGTAGGAAGGAAATGAAGCTGAAAGATAAGCCATGGATTAATAATAGAATTCTAAAGATGATGAGAATCCGTGACAGAATTTTACAGAAAATGAAAAAACAGCAGACTCCTGATAACGTCAAGCTGTATAAGAAGTTTAGAAACCGTGTGTCCAATGAATTAAAAGAAAGCAAAGCACGGTATTTTCATACTTATTTTTCAACCAATAGTCAAAATATGAAAAAACTGTGGTCAGGTATCAAGACAATAATTTCTCATAAGTCTTCCACTTCTTCTTCAATCAACAAAATCAAAGACAAAGATGGCAATGTAACATCAGACCCCTCTAAAATGTCAAATATCTTTAATGACTTTTATATCAATGTTGCTGATGGTATAACAAAGACAATCCCATTAACTCCAAAATCTCCTCTTGATTATTTATCTGATAGAACGCGCAATTCATTTTTCCTTGCTCCAGTTACTCTGATAGAAGTTAATGATTTAATCAATATTTTAAATCCTTCCAAATCTGTAGGTCCTAATAGTATACCAATAAAATTACTTAGAATTATTGGACACTCCATTTCACCACTTCTTGCTCTTCTTGTTAATGAGTCTTTCCAGTCTGGTATTTTCCCAGATAAACTTAAAATTGCTAAAGTTATTTCTCTTTTCAAAAAAGGAAATCCTGAACTTCCATCAAACTACAGGCCAATTTCTCTTTTACCTGTTTTCAGCAAGATATTTGAGAAGCTTATGTACAGGCGACTTTATAAATTCCTTGAAATTCATAAAGTTCTTTACTCACTTCAATTTGGATTTCAAGAAAACCATTCAATTGATCATGCCCTTGTGAGTTTGACAGAAGCTATAAGAAATACACTGGATAACAAAAGACTTGGTTGTGGTATTTTCATTGATTTACAAAAGGCTTTTGATACAGTTAATCATAGAATTTTGCTATCAAAAATGGAACATTATGGTATCCGTGGATGTGCCCTTGAGTGGATTAAATCATATCTAAGTAATAGAAAGCAATATGTTTCTGTTAATGGAAATAACTCTAACTTACTTCCAATTACTTGTGGTGTACCACAAGGTTCTGTACTGGGCCCATTACTTTTCCTTATCTATATCAATGATCTACCAAATGCTTCTAAGAAACTTACCTTTTATCTCTTTGCTGATGATACAAACATCTACTATGAATCCAAAGATTTATCCGATTTGATTAGAATTGTCAACAAAGAGCTGAGACTTGTAAAGAAATGGCTTGATTCTAATAAACTATCGTTAAATATTGATAAAACAAACTATATCATCTTTCATTCTTCTTCTATCAATGTTTCTTCTGGTTCTGCTATCAGAATAGGGAAGAAACATATCAAAAGAGTAAAGTTTGTTAAGTTCTTAGGTCTCCTCCTGGATGAGCATCTAAGCTGGAAATACCATCTCTGTGAACTCTCTAAAAAATTAGCTAGAACATGTGGAATGTTTTTCAAAATTAGAAACTTACTTCCATTAGATGTTTTAATTTGCTTGTACAATGCTTTGTTTTTGTCCTTCTTACAATATGGTCTTATTGTTTGGGGTCAAACATATGCATCATATGTTGACCCAATCTTCAAATTACAGAAAAAAGCAGTCAGAGCTATCTCACTTCAGCCTCGCATGTCTCCCTCTCTTCCAATCTTCAATGATTTTAAGCTCCTGAAACTTTCTGAGATCTTTGAACTGCGACTCCTAACTTTTGTTTTTGATTCTGTTAATAAAACTTCACCTAGCTGCTTTCATGACTTTTTCCTATTCTGCTCATCTGTTCATCAGTACTCCACAAGACAGGCCAGTCAAGGTGATCTATATATGTCTAAAAAAACAGCCTTCAGTATGGTCTGAAGTCTATTAGATATCTTGGTGCTAAGCTTTGGAATACATTACCCATGGAACTCCGAAATGCTCCATCAAAAGTATTGTTCAAAACAAGACTGAAAATTCATTTATTGAACAAGGTTGACCGTTGAATTTGAACCATTTTTGTACTGCACAATTATTTAAACTAACAAAATTTATCAGATTATATCTTAGGATAGGGGGGGGGGGCTCTCTCCTCGATTAGTTTACCTATTGAGAGAGCTCCTCCTTTAAGTAATTCCCTGCATACAATTTATTTAGCCCCCCTTAGTATCTTTTCTTAGTGTCGTATTAATTTTTGTATCATTGTATTAATTTTCTGTGTAAAATTTTATATATCTAGTCTTTGTAGTTAAGTTATTTGTTTGTATTGTTGGGATTATAAATTGTATGTAGTGAATTTAAATATGATGAAACTGAAACTGAATCCAAAAATTCACGTAACAAATTACTTAATACACTACTCCAACTACTTTACAATACTATGACGACGATACCAAGAGGAGCAAAATACAATGACAACCCCGATGCCTTGAAAAGAAGACAAATTAAAGAGAAAAGCATTTAAACGAAAACCAGACATAACTATTAAGAAAGATATGGATAACAAAAAATAAACAAAACAAAAAGGTGTTGCAAAAAAAGGGTGCTTGGTGGCTGCGTGGTTTGTGGCAGACTTGGAAAGAGCTTAATCTAAACGACCGGTTTCATTAATGAATCTTAACGTTAGCTCGAGTATATTCCTGTTAACATCATTAGGGAGGCTTCCACCATCATACAATAAGAGCTGCGTTAGAACCTCATTTGAAGGATTAGCATATCCAAATGGTCGTAACAGTGGAAGAATTTCAGCAAGAAGGTTCAAAGTAAAAGTATCAAAGAAGTATAAACTATTGGTCAATAGTGACAAGATGGAATACACTACCATCAACAGAAAGGAATCAAAAAAGGAAGAAGAATGGAGAAGTGCAAAGAAAGTGGGCTCATTATTGGGAGATGAGGAAGATATCAATAGAAGAAAGCAGTTAGCCACGGCCAGGGCTCAAAAACACGAAGTAGCGTGGTAGCGGCGCTACCAGGAAGGTATCTGAAACATGGAAATGGCTAACTGAGACATGGAAAAATGGCTAACTGACATGACATGGAAAATGGATAACTTAGACATGGAAATTGGCCTTGGACAATGGTTCAATTATTGGAGCGCTGTTCATCGATTTTGAGAAGGCCTTCAACACCATAGAACATCAGACCCTAGGAATGAAGCTGCAGGCGGTGGGGATATCTGGAAACTGTTATTCTCTGGTCATGAATTATTTGGCAGACAGACAAAAATATGTTGATAATGAAGGGGCAGTCTCCAATCTATGTCCCGTTGAATATGGTGCTCCACAAGGGTCATTGCTAGGACCGCGCTTGTTTTCCATATATGTTAATGACATGCCAGAGGCATCGAAGATTGGGGAAATTCACTTACATGCTGATGATACGACCGCTTTTGTGATATCTAAAACGGTAGACGAGGCAGCCTTGAGTTTAAATTTGATAGCAAAGGATATATAGAGAGGTGGTGCAACAAGAACAGGTTGACGATAAACAAAGATGAAACTGAGTGCATGATAATCAGTTCAAGAAACCTTATTGGTCCAATGAATCAAGTCGCTATGAATAGTAATAACATTAGACAAGTAACCAGAACGAAATGCCTTGGGCTACCATTGACTGGCATTTGTCTTGGTCTGACAATATATTAAATATTACCAAATCGTTTAACAGTAAACTCGCATTTTTTAAAAGGATTTCCTTTTTACCCCAACCCGTCATGGAGGAGATCTACTTCAACACTTTAATCCCATCGGTGGCGTATGGGATGCTGGTCTGCGGAACATGTCTGGAGAGCAAATTGTCACCTCTTGAATAGCTGCATGCCAGAGCAGCAAAAATCGTCTGCAAGCTAGGAAGAGATACCAGGCCATTTTAACGACAGGATGGATGCAACTGAGTTACATCTATAAGAAGAGAATTGCTACCTTCATGCATGATTGCTATTATAACACACCGCTAGAAGTACAAGAAACAACAAACTGAAAGTGATACAACCAAACATAGAAGTGGGAAGATTGTCCCTACGATACAGGGGACCAACTGTATGGAACTTTTTACCAAACGATTTAAAGGCAGTAGTAGGAGTTTCATCAACCGTACAGCAGAAATTGGATGCATATCACCGGAGGCAGTTACGTAGAATTCTAGGAATAAGATATTCATCACGCATATCAAATGAGAAATTGCATAAAGTGACGGATGAAAAACCAATACCATACACCATGAGGGAACAGAGATGGGAGCTATTTGGTCATATCTTGAGAAGAGCTAGAAATATACCAAGCTAGAAATATCAAGGTTGTTTGGATGTTCTGCGATAGAGCCTTGAATCACAGAGTAAATTACATTCATTAAAGGTCATTACGCATTGCATATAAAGATTACGAGAATGATTTTGGTTTTCTCTTGGAACAATCTAATCGGTGCCAACCCATGTAAGAGATCTGCAGATGCTCATAACCGAAATTTATTAAACAAAATGCGGTCTGAATCCACCATTCATGAAAGATATTTTCATGCAACGAAATATTAGCTATAGTCTAAGGCATGGCGATGACGCTTAACTGCCAAAAGTACGAACAACGTCCTTTGGAGTTGAATCCATTGCTTACCTTGGAAATAAACTGTGGCAGAATTTACTGCAAGAAATAAAACAGTCAAACAGCCTTACTATCTTCAAAAACAAATTCGGTGTTGGAATGGTGGAAAATGCAACTGCAGGCTCTGCAAAGTATATATCCCGAAAGTTTGGTTTCTAACAGGATAGATCTTCTTTTTTAACTGATTTGTCCTGTAATATTTATTGATGGTTGTAAATAATGTACATTGTAAATAGTAGGCCTTAATTAGCTGTAATTTAGCTATTTTTCGCTTTTAGCATACTTTGAATGGATTTTTAATAATAAAATAATAATGATACAAGCATTTAAAGTCATGGAATTGTACTTCACAAACATAAAAGCCAAAGGATTCAGAGGAAAACCTAGAACAACCCTACCAAAGGTACTCAGTGAAGATCTGAATCGATCTGAATGCCTATTACAATAAAGACCCCATTAAAGCTGAAAATAACTACTGTCACCGGTTAAAGCTCAACACCAAAGAAGATCTGGAAGAACTGACAGGATTGGCCCAAGATAGGAAGGGATGGAAGAAGCTAACGAGAGCAAAGATTTTGAAGACCGGAGAAGCAGTGACACCTAATGGTGAAGCAACGGAACTGCAATAAACAACGACCTATCCTGGCCAAAATTTGGTACTACATGCCATAAGTCCCAGATAGAGCAATAACATTTCAATTCAATGATAAAAATGTTGTTGTAGTTGTGACTGGCACTTTTTATTGAGTCTACGCAATGAATAGGTAGCTGCTTAATTAACGTCAATATGATTCCTTGTCGTATTGTTTCTCCTTACAAAGTTATCGGCAAAGTAGTCCATTTCCCCTAACTAAAATAGAGTTAATTGAACAATAATACAACGCAGGCAAGTTGTAACAGAGGACATTTCTCTGCCGCTATTAAAGCTGTGCTCACCAGCTTTTGCGTAAATGAATGTCTTGTTTACTACCTTCAATTTGAACAGTAATTCTTAATGTTCTCTCCGGCGGCTATTTTCTGGCGCTACTTTCCCCATTTTTGGCCTGAAAGTGAATTTTTGGATTTCAGGACTTTTCGCTCTGCGGCGCTCTGCAGTTAGTGTAAATTCGTAATTCTCATGCAGAATTGGAATAAAACATACATTGTTTCTCCTTTTTCCAGAACAGCATATTTTCACACCTTGCCGGTCTGGAACAATTTATGAAGAACAAAAAATCCATCTCTATTCGTAAACAATTGTTCGATATGGTTCATATGGAATTAGAAATTACTATAAGGGAAATCCAGTAACTTGCATATTCAGTAGGTGATTTTCAAGAATTTGAGATCGAGGAAAGTGGCTGGGACCTCTATACATGATATGCTTATTGACGTCACGGATTCCGAGTGGGTGGCAAGTGGATCCATAATGGCGGACGCGAGCTGCGAAACTTTGGGCGCGCCCCCTTCTTACACCAGGATCACCTACTTGGAGTATAAAAATTGTCCTGAAAATCTGCGTAGGAGAAAGCTGAGACTCCAATGTGCCTATTTTCATTCATTTTTTCAAATTCAGGTTCTTGATAACGGACAAAAAAAATAAGGCATGTGGCCTAAGGATTTTCTGGACCCTTGAAATTCCCGCCAAAACCGGAGTAATCTGGGAAGTGCGCACTGGCCTGGGGATGACACAAACATTGGCCTAGCAAATTTCAACGCTGCTTCCTCAACATTCAGCCGGAAAAACACTGCCAGGGCCACTGGTTGTATGGATACATTGCCTCAAAGTTCAGTGCTTAAGTTCCATGGAATTCGAAGGAAGCACGCACGAGGTTTTCGCTCGCTTACCAAGGCGGAGACTGAGAGCTCTCCCCGCTTCGATACTCGTTGGATTTGCACACACATTCATTCTTTTTCAGGTAGGCCATGTCGTTCATATTTTGTTTTCAAATTGTTTCTTGTTGTTGTCGTTGAGTATTGCTTACTGAATGACGTTTGAAAATAATTTTGTTCACGTAGAAATGTTTTGCATCAGGAAAGACACGAAAATAGAACCCGCTTGGAGATTTGTATTTCATCTCATTCCTTTCAGGGAGAAACAAGCAAGATGGCGAACTTCTTGTAAAATTGAGACACCGATAAAGAGTACCAAAGAAGGCGAAGAGGCTTCAGATCAGCTGGCTAGCCCTCGAGAGTGGTTGCAAGAACGTTACATTGTGACTGGCTTCCCTTTACCAGCATTTAGTCCGAGATGAAATCTGTTTCTGTGCCTGCTGGACTACCCTGCATGCTGCTTCACTCCCAAACAATTTCAACAGGAACAGTGGCAGTTTTAGTAGATTTTGATTGATGAAGAGAGGGCTCAGTTGCCTGAAGAACACTTTTTACAGATTGTTCTACAAATTAAGCTTTTTTAGTCCCAGCAAGTTACAAATTGATGCCAAATTATGTTCCACTAAAAGAAACATTTTTCGAAGAAGGACGTTTGATGAAAATTGAATGTGGCAATGATTGCATTCAATATTTTGAAAAACAGAACAAAGGCTTGAGGTTGAGGCTTTCTATGTGTTTTCTGCAAAAGAATTGTACCAGAATAAACACTTTTATGTACAATATTTGGCAGCAAATAAGTATTTACAAAGTCAACACAACATTCAATACTTTTAGGTTGTGTAACTTGAAGTTGCCTTGCTTGGTAGTTGGATCATCATTTGATTCTTACCTAATTATGTAAATAGCACATTTTGTTCACAATTTCTGGATAAATCTGAGTGTTTCTTCCTATGTGTTTCTGAAACAGCCTTCAAAGTGCCTGCAGGACATTACAACCAAGCTGCTACATGACCATAAAAGCAGTCAAATGTATAGTTTCCATTGTTTCTCCAAAGTCTCAAATGTTCACTGTACTTTCCTTGGTTTTCTAAACTACAAACATTCATTTTTAAAACCTGCTATGCATTTAGCCAATGCAATTTGCATGAATCAAATCTTGCTTGTGCTAAACTCTGTTCGCTTCCTGTTATAACAGTTTCCAAAGTGGAGAAAGAAATAAGATTATTGCCCAATATTTGATACAAATGTGTGATACAATTGTGCTTTACATTATAGCACCCATCATTTACTGCCCGTTTGCACATGATGCCCCTTACATTTTCAAGTTAGTATTTTCTGTAATGTAAATGTTGTTGATTTACAGCATTTTTGACAGTACACATATTTTTTTGACAAGAAACTGCTTATAAGAACTCAACTCTCAGGTCATCAAAAAATTAGGAATCTCCAGTACTGTGGTAACTGTAGAAACTATTTATTTTTAACAAAGGAAATCCTTGACATATTTTACTTTATTTCACTTGTTTCCTGTATTTCATTACTTGGAATGTACTTGAGTGATGTCTAAACATCGGAAAGTTTTCAAAAAAAACATTCCTTTGAAAAGTTCACAAGGGTGCAGCTAGTGAACATGAAGATTGTTATGGAATCTGTAAGAAATTTATAAACGAAACTCTGAGTACTCAAAATCTGATAATTTTAAGAAATTCTGAGGACTGGTCCAAATTCTTAGTTTCTTATAAAACAAATATGTGTACCCTGAAAATATGTTCATGAAACCTCAACACTTCACACATGTTCCACATAAACTTTGTGAGAAATGAATTCTTAAAATGCCTGCTCCAAAGTACTTGTACCATTGTTACAAAATAGATTCACCACAGAGAAAGAATTTTGTTCCGCATCTTTAATGAAATCATAATTCCACTGAATGACCAGAAATGGCAAAAAGTTTGGGTTAGCCATGTCTGGAGATATAAAGGATGTTTTACTTGACAAAAACATTGAAGACAATATTCACAGAAGCAACAGACAATTAAAACTGAGCCATGCCATATCAAATAACAGCTTTCATAGCTTTAACAATGTTCATCGATATTAGCAATTCAACATAACAACTGCATGACAGCAATACTCTTCAATGTTTTTCTTCCAAAAGAATGTATCTTTCTGTGTAACATAATTTGGCATCAATTTGTTACTTGCTGAGACAAAAAGAGTTCAATTTGAAGAACAATCTGTAAACAATGATCTTGAGGCAGCTGAGCTTTTTCTTCACCAATAAAAATCTTCTAATATTGCCACTGTTTCTGTTGAAATTGTTTGGGAGTGCAAGTAGCACACAGTGTGTCATCAGGGGGCAAAGAAACTATTTTCATCTTAGACTAAATGCAGGTAAAGGGAAGCCAGTACCAATAATGTAACGTTCTTGGAACCACTCTCAATGATAAGCTGGCTGAACTGAAGCCTCTTCGATACTCTTTTTCGGTGGCAAACTCGTGAACTAACTCGTGTGTTGAAATCTTGCAAGAAGTTCGCCATCTTGCTTGTTTCTCCCTGAAAGGAATGAGATGAAATACAAATCTCCAAGCGGGTTCTATTTTCGTGTCTTTCCTGATGCAAAACATTTCTACGTGAACAAAATTATTTTCAAACGTCATTTAGTAAGCAATACTCAACGACAACAACAAGAAACAATTTGAAAACAAAATATGAACGACATGGCCTACCTGAGAAAGAATGAATGTGTGTGCAAATCCAACGAGTATCGAAGCGGGGAGAGCTCTCAGTCTCCGCCTTGGTAAGCGAGCGAAAACCTCGTGCGTGCTTCCTTCGAATTCCATGGAACTTAAGCACTGAACTTTGAGGCAATGTATCCATACAACCAGTGGCCCTGGCAGTGTTTTTCCGGCTGAATGTTGAGGAAGCAGCGTTGAAATTTGCTAGGCCAATGTTTGTGTCATCCCCAGGCCAGTGCGCACTTCCCAGATTACTCCGGTTTTGGCGGGAATTTCAAGGGTCCAGAAAATCCTTAGGCCACGTGCCTTATTTTATTTCGTCCGTTACGCTCCAATCAAGAACCTGAATTTGAAAAAATGAATGAAAATAGGCACATTGGAGTCTCAGCTTTCTCCTACGCAGATTTTCAGGACAATTTTTATACTCCAAGTAGGTGATCCTGGTGTAAGAAGGGTGCGCGCCCAAAGTTTCGCAGCTCGCGTCCGCCATTATGGATCCATTTGCCACCCACTCAGGATCCATGACGTCAATATGCATATCATGTATTATGCAAATAATGAAACAATATATACTGTATTTAGTCTAACTCTGGGTTTGTTTATGCTTTATCTAATTTTGAGTTTATTTGATGTAAAAAGTAGGATTAAACTAGCAGACAGACTGTATTCACTGCTTATTTTGTTCTTTTACAACTTACCCCGGTACCTTTTCCAACTTGCCCCAAGCAAGAGGCAAGTTGTAACACTTCGATCTTGATTTTCATTTGTAATCTATCGAGAATCTAAAAGTGTCATATTCGTGAAACAACATGTGTTCAAAGGCCAATGGTAAACACAGCACATGGTGGTATAAGACGGGTCAGCATTTTGCTAATAAGAACAAAATTTCAATTTTCTTAAAAGAGTTACAACTAGCCATGGCATTCGCTACTAGTTATCTTTCCTAATACCAACCTGAGTGCTTTGATGTCGCCAACAGCCATTACGGGGTTTACTCTCAGGCCAATTGTTGATTTCACCTCTCTAAGAATAAATGATAGATTTTGGTAAATTCAAATTACATTTACTAGGGTAGTCTGGGGTAATGTGGGTTTACGGGGTAAAGTGGGTCTGTGACTTATTGAAAGACTTTACTTAGATGTGTTATTGAGGCTTATTAGGGAAACACCCCCGGATACGAAAACTTATAGATATTCGATCCGATCAGAGAGAGTGAACATGAACATTCCGCTATGATTTTAGATTGAAAAGTGTACGCGTTGATGATAAATTGGTTGAAGCTGTAGAGCGTTACGTTTGTCTTCTCTATGCAATAATTCTATGTGCGGTCAGGGCCGGGCTTGACTGTCACATCTGGCGCCCAACGAAACTTTTTTTTGCCGTGGAGCAAGACGAGAGAGCGACAGTTTCTTCGTGCTGATCAAATGGCCGAAGATCGTAAGTTGTTCAATCTTAGTTGCAATAAATAAAAGTTGTTATCAGTCTCACAAGACCCACCTTTGCCTGCAATTTCTGCGTACTTAGCTTCACCATTGTTCTGTGACCGTACGATATTTAAGTTAGTGTTTATGAATCTTTACTTGCTTTGAACTTTGCCCTGAACAAAGTTGTGCCAGTCGTTTTCATTATGGCTGAGGAAATTTATGAAACATTGCAGCTGATGCTCTGCACTGTTGACGAAACGCAGTTGCGAGCATTCTGCGAGTATTTAGGTATTGACAAAGACAAAATTGCTGTGGCCACCAAACGGAAAGTATTGCGGGAAGTCCTCGCATTTATCGATGAAGCCCTTGACAAATCACCAGAGGAACAGAGTGTTGACAATCTGACAGCATGGTTACACCTTTGGCGACGGGTGGCTGACGAGGAAACCACCGATGCGGAAGTTGGTGATGGAATCCAGACCAGCACAATGGAGAAAGTGCGGACCGGCCCTGGGGAACAGGATCCCACGAAATTTGGATCTCCGGATCCAGGACCCCTGGACCCTGGCCCCCAAATCTCACCTAATGGAATCCAAACCAGCACAATGGATAAAGTGCGGACCGGCCCTGGGGAGTAGGATCCCACGGAATCTGGACCTACTTATCCAGGACCCATGGACCCTGGCCTCCAAATATCAACGGACAAGCAGATAGCGACAATGAGGCAGCAGTATGAATTCTTGCTAGAAAACCAGCGCAGGGAAATGGAAGTGGCTTTAAAAAGAATGCAGGAGACCAAGCAAGGGCACAAGGGGGAAGAGGCAAAATGTTTTCAAGTCGAAGGCAGCCAAAATAATTTTCGTAACATTGTGGACCCAAACAACGTAAGTTCACTCCTCAGAAGAGGACTAAAGATTTATGGCCAAACTGGGGAACAAGGTAAAAATGACCAGCTCAGTTTTGTGTCATTATCACGACAGATAGAGACAGCAGTGGAGAAGGGATACACGCAAACAGAAGTGGTAGAAGCCGTGATCAAGGCTATGAAACCTGGCTTGCAATTGCGAAGTTACATAGAAACCCTGCAAGACCTCACTTTGCCAAGGCTGAGACAGATTCTGCGATCACATTATAAGGAGAAGAGTGGCACTCAATTATACCAAGAGCTGGCTACCATTTGCCAAGGGCCTAAAGAATCACCAGATGCCTTTTTATTGCGAGCTTTAGACTTGCGACAAAAAGTGCTGTTCGCCAGCAGAGAGGCAACAGCCAGCCTCAAGTATGACCCAGAGTTAGTCCAAGTCATGTTCCTCCGATCAGTAGAGACGGGCCTAAGAGATGACAATATTCTTACCAAATTTCGCCAAGTTTTGCATGTCAAGCACATATCTGATGAAGATCTCATTCAACAAATGGGGAACATCTCCTCCGCAGAAGCAGAAAGACGACAGGCTCGCATTGGCTTAAGAGTTAAAGATGTGCAAGCAAGCTCGGTAGTTTCAGACGACACAGATGGAAAGCAAAAAGAATCAATGCAAAAAAAGAAGAAGGTAGGGAAGAGCTCGGAAAGTAGTATTTTGGAGACCATGGAAGCAATGCAAGCACAAATCCAGAGCCTACAAGAAGAGATGAAAAGTCATAAATCTGCAACAGCAAGTAAAGCAACACCTGGTTACTATAAAGGGAGGACAGATTATTACAGAGGGAAGCAAAACAACCCTGCGAGAAATGGCCAGGAACCATTTCGTGCTTGTTCAGAATGCAATGAGAAGGGGCTTTCTCAATCATGTAACCACTGCTATTACTGTGGTGGTGAAAATCATTTAGCCAGAGATTGTTTGAAGCGTCAAAGAGATCAGGGAAATGGCAGGGGGCTGCGCAGGAGGGACAAGGCGTAGCCCAATCAAGAGAAGAAACGTCCCAACGATGCAATTTTTGTCAGTCCGCCTACAGTGAGTTGAAACTAATGAAATGCAAATCTTGTCTGGCAGTGAAGTATTGTGGAGAGACTGGTCAAAGAAAACACTGGGCAGAGCACAAAGAGATTTGTAAAGCAATAAGTAGTCTATCGTCATTCAATCAAGAGGCAAAGCCAAACACAATATTTGCTGCCCATATAACACCATCACAGCAAGATGCCATTGTTAAACTAGTTGGTCGGAAATGTACTGTAAATGTGAAACTCGAGGACAAATCATTGCAAGGGTTGTGGGACACTGGAGCCCAAGTCTCCATCCTGTCTTTGGACATTGTGAAGAAGCATTTTCCAAACAAGACGATAAGAAAGATTGAAGAATTGTTAGAGGAGACAGAGGAAATCAAATTAGTTGCTGCAGATGGTACCCCTATTCCATATGAGGGTTGGGTAGAATTAGAGATGCAACTATTGTCTGATGGCACTGATAGGAAAGAAAGCATACAAGTTCCTTTCTTGGTAACAAAAGAAACACTTGATCTGCCAATTATAGGGTTTAATGTTATTTGTGAGCTGACCAGAGATAACTTTGAATTGACTAATGGCGGTAATACACATGCAATCAATTAGCTCAAGCAAAGTTTCCCAGTTTTATCGAGTGATCAAGATTGTTTATCTTTAATCAAAGTTATGAAGAATTCTGGTGACAATGATCATATCTGTGCTGTTAAAGCGTCAAAGAAAGACTTTCTAGTACCACGCAGAAGTATCACTCCTATTAAAGCTCGTGCAAGCACTGGTTACATAGCAAAACCAACACCAGCGCTATTTGAAACAGAAGTGATTGGCCATTTACCTGATGGGCTGCAAGTAAACCAAATGTTAATAACGCTTAAAAGAGGAACAAAGCAGATGCTATCAACTGATATTGAAAATTTGATAGATCATGACATTCGATTAAGAAGTAATACGTTGGTAGGACACTTGCAGCTTGTCAAATCTGTAACGCCAATAGAAGTACAGGAGAAGACAGGATCATGCAACGGGAATGGACCAGTAAGTAGTAAAGATAACATTAGTCAACAGACCAGATGGTCATGCATCTCAGAGATAAAGTTAGATGGATTATCAGAAGAACAGGAAGCACTTGCAAGAGAAATGCTCCATGAAGAATCACAATCATTTTCAATGAATGAGTCAGACATAGGTGTTGCAAAAGGCCTAAATCTCGATATAAACTTGGAGGATAAGAAACCTGTGCAAAAGAACTATTTCTCAGTGCCCCGCCCCTTGTACACCGAAGTAAAATCATACATTGAAGATCTGCTAAACAAAGAATTCATCACACCATCAACATCTGCATGGTCATCACCTGTAGTTTGTGTTTGAAAGAAGGATGGGAGTCTCCGTCTTTGTGTTGACTACAGAGGTCTCAATGGCAAAACAATAAAAGACCGGCACCCACTGCCCCGTATACAAGAGACGTTGGATAACTTAGTAGGCAAACAATGGCTCACAGTTTTCGATCAAGGGAAAGCTTATCACCAGGGTGTTATCAGTCCCAGGGACCGACATCTTACTGCCTTCATAACCCCATGAGGACTGTTTGAATGGGTTAGAATACCATTTGGATTGACCAATGCACCTGCAGCTTTCCAACGTCACATGGAAAATATATTGAGAGACCTACGTGATGAAATTGTCATCCCATACCTTGATGACTTAATTGTATTTAGCAAATCCTTTGATGACCACATCCAAAATGTGCGGACAGTACTTCAGCGCCTTAGAGTGCATGGCATCAAATTGAAGGCAAAGAAATGTGATTTATTCAAGCGCGAAGTTCGATTTCTGGGAAGAAAGATTTCTGGAGATGGATATAAAATGGATGACAACAATATCAAAGCTGTCACAAGCCTACTTGACCAAAAACCTAAGACAGTTGGTGATGTGACATTAGGACTCTTGTTGTATTACAGAAGGAGCATTCCAGCATTTGCAAAGATTGCCAAGCCTTTGTATGAGTTGTTAACAGGGACGGACAACATAGCACAACCATCTCAGGTCAACAACAGTAAAGGCCAATTGAAGTCCAACGTATATGTGAAGTGGACAGATCGTCACAACGGTTCACTTGAAGAGCTGATAACTTTACTTAAAAACTCACCATTATTAGCATTTCCAGATCCAGAAGAACCGTATATACTACACACAGATGCTTCACAAGATGGCCTTGGAGCGGTACTATACCAGAAACAAAAGGGGAAGAACAGAGTTATTGCATACGCATCTCGCACACTGTCACCCGCTGAGAAGAAGTATAATCTCCATTCAGGGAAACTAGAATTCCTTGCTTTGAAGTGGGCGACAACTGACTCATGCAGAGACTATCTGTATTACGCTCCCTCATTCAAAGTCTACACGGACAACAACTCATTAACTTATGTGATGTCATCAGCACGACTGAATGCTACAGGTATAAGATGGGTTGGTTAATATTTAGAGACAAAAGCATTGAGCAAATAGAAATCAATTTGAATAGAAATTTTAACACACTCTGCGATTGGTTCTTAGAAAACAGGCTGAGTATTCATTTTGGAGAAGACAAAACTAAGTGCATTCTCTTTGGGCGCAAAAATTGCAAGAACCTTAAAAAGCTAGATACCAGGAGAGGTGACATATTGATCAAACAACATTCAACGGTCACATATCTGGGATGTATTCTGGATGAAAATCTCTCTGGGGAGTCAATGGCAACTAGGATGCTTGGAAAAATAAATGGTAAGCTAAAATTTTTGTACAGAAAACAGAACTTCCTAGATGGCTCCCTTCGAAGGTTGCTTTTGAATGCCCTTATTCAACCCCATTTTGATTACGCATGCACCTCGTGGTACCCAATGTTGAATACGAGGCTGTCCAAAAAAATCCAAGCTGCTCAAAACAAATGCATGCGCTTTTACCTGAATTTAAAAAATACAGCCCACATCGGTGCCACAGAATTTAAGGCTATAAATTGGCTCCCCACAAAGAATAGGATGGATCAATGTGTTTGTGTTAATGTAATGAAGTTTTTTAATGGAACTGCCCCAGCTTACAGTGCCGAAATATTCCATCCAGCCAACCTAGGGCGAATAACGCGAAGATCCAAGTTTAAATTAGAATTTCCACTTCGCAAAAGTACTGCTGGACAAAAATGCTTATCTTACCTCGGGCCGAAAATATGGAATAGTCTTCCATCTGACTTAAATCAGCTGAAAATCCAAACACATTCAAACATAAGATCAAAGAAAATTTTTTCCAAAAAATAAAAAAAGAGGAAGATGACATATAAGTCTTCTACTAAGACCCTTCCTCATCTCTCCCAACCATGTTTCAGTCGCACAAACCGTGTTATATACTGATAACAACTACAGTACTTTCCTGTTTTCGTTATTTATTTATTTATTTATTTATTCATTTATCTATCTATTTCTTAATGTTATCATTTTTTATCTTTCTTCTGTTATACCAGCACCTCTAAGGGGACCATTATGGAAATAAGGTCAGCTTGACCCTTTAATGCTATCCCTGCCACTGTAAATTAGGGGTGTTTTCCTTTTTACGTTTTTAACCTAAAGTATTGTATTGTATCTATTTCTTATATTTATTATAGTAACTTGTATATATATTTTATTTGGCAAATGATACATACATACATATTGGTGAACTTGCAGACTATCGATTCAATGTCCATTACCGACCAGGCAAGAGTAATGGTGACGCTGATGGGTTAAGCAGAATGCCACAAGGTTTAGATCAAATTATGAAAGAATACACTGCTGAAGTTTCACATGATCTTTTGCAAGCAAATGTTCAAATGGTGTCAATGGTCGATAGCAACACTGGATGGCTCACAGTCTTACCAACTTCAACAAGAATGGTAGATATTGATTCAGTATACACGTCAAGCAGAAGTAGCAAACCTGAAGAAAAGATTGATGTTCGATTTCATCAGTTACGTGATCCAGACATTCGCCCCATTATCAGGTGGAAGGAGATGAATACAGTGCCAACACAAGCGGAAAGAGCGACACAAAGCCACATCACAAAGCGACTCCTTTAATGGAGCAAACTCTACCTTGACAGAGAAGGCATATTACGCAGAAATTGTTGTGCTGCTAACCAAATTGTCCTACCAAAGAACCTTCACAGGACGGTGTATTCTGAACTCCATGAGAAGATGGGACACATTGGCGCTGATAAGGTGCTGAGTCTTGCACATGACCGTTTCTTCTGGCCGCATATGAAAGCTGACATAGAACATTTTGTTAACAACCGATGCCGTTGTCTGAAACAGAAGAAGCCTACACTGAACCAGAGAGAGCCGCTGAAACCAATTTTGACAAGTGAACCATTTGAAATTATTTCCATTGACTTTCTCCATTTAGAAAGGTCATCAGGAGGGTACGAATATATTTTGGTAGTAGTCGATCATTTTATGAGATATGCAGAAGCGTATGCCACTCGCAATAAAACAGCTAAAACAGCTGCAGACTGCTTATTCAACAACTTTTTCGTGCGATATGGTTTCCCAAAACGCATCCACCATGATCGTGGAGGAGAATTCCAAAATGCTCTGTTTGAACAGCTAGAGCGCCTATCGAGAACTGAAGACTCAAGAACAACTCCCTATCACCCGGAAGGGAATGGCAAAGCTGAACGCTTTAATTGCACCTTACTAGGCATGCTTCGGACCTTACCAGAACAGTTCAAGTCAAAGTGGAAAGAACATCTCCCAAAGTTGGTACATGCCTATAACTGCAGCCAACACGAGTCAACTGGATTTTTCACCATTTCAACTACTGTTCGGAAGACCAGCAAGATTACCTGTTGACTTGATTTTTGATACGCCAAGGTCTAAACATGAGCAGAATTATCGATCTTATGCAGAGAACTGGAAGACAGCAATGAGAAATGCGTATGATATCGTGATAAAGAACTCAAAAAGTGCAGCTGGACGAAACAAGAAACAGTATGACAAGAAGATTCGAAGTTCTACATCGGATGTAGGAGATAGAGTTTTAGTCCGGAACCTTTCTGAGAGAGGCGGCCCAGGAAAACTCAGGGCATACTGGGAAGACAAGATACATATCGTTATCCGCCGTTTGAGCCCTGACACTCCCGTATATGAAGTAAAACCAGAAAAATCAGACGGTCGCTCAAGAACACTCCATCGCACATTATTGTTGCAATGCGAATACCTTGAACTCGATTGTGAAACTCGAGATAAAACAAGTCATGTTCAGAAATCACCTAGTTTGCAACATAGGATGGCCAATAAACAACAAGATTATTTGGATGATAGTGCCGATGGTACAGAGGCTGAAGACAACTTTCCATTGTTCACACCAAATGAGATGCCACACTTGAAAGATGAAATTGATCGTGCAACTATAGATCAACAAGGTGCTCTTGAGCTTGATATGAATCCAGACACTGATACTGCTCTGTTTGAAGAAAATCGAGAGGCAAATTAATCGTTTCAGTTGTCAAATCAATCACTGGATCAATCGCAATCATAAACAGATGACAGGGCATCAAATCCAAACACTATTGCTGATTCCAGTGAACCAGAAGGTAGACCAGGCCTTACTCATTCACCAGATGCATCGCAACAAAGTCCAATGGAACCAAGACGACCTACACGTAAAAGACAACCACCATCACGTCTTGTCTACAATGATCTGGGGAATCCAGAATCAGAACAACAGTTTTACGTGAATTCATTATTTGTTCAACCAAATAACATACCCTTGGAGACACGGCTATCGGCATCTGCACCAACATTCGTACCATGTCGATACGTGAATGTACCAGTTCCAGTATACCAGAGCATAACACCGGGACACCAAAACATTCGACAATAGACGATTACGGAAAAGATGGCGGACCTCATTTCACGCAATGCATGATAGGAATATGCCCCCTAGCAACGCATAGCTACCAAAACTTACAACTGCAGCATAAAATCTTGACCACAGCTACGATAGACTTAGGCCGTTGCGACTTTATCGTGAAGTCGACACTCTTCTAAGCTGTCGCTCGCAATATGGCACAGTATAGTTTCCCTACAACATTAAGATGTAGTGGCCTGCTGTTTGCGTCGTTTGATCAAGAGTTCAAGAAGATTTTTGGCCTGGTTTACATAACTGATTGGAGAGGTGAGTAAAAAGAGAGATGATTAAAAAGTTCTAAGAATATTCGAAAAAAGAATGAAACATTGCAAATCACATTCTCTTGAGATTAGCATAACAAAAGTATTGCAATGGCTTCAGTTCACTCGACCGAACACAACATTCGAACTCTTTAACTTTCTTTCAGAATTCTCATTCTTTTGGGATTTCTCTCCGCCAAGTCTAACGGTTCTCGACTCTACTGTTTTCAGAATTTGCATCCTTTGGGTAGCTGAAGTTTGATCTGCGAAGTCTACCGTTTTCAGAAGACTTCGTAGACTTCAGGTGCCCAAAAGAATACGCGTAGATTTCACGATAAAGTTGCAACGGCCTAAGTCTATCGTAGCTGTGGTCAAGATTTTATGCTGCAGTTGTAAGTTTTGGTAGCTATGCGTTGCTAGGGGGCATATTCCTATCATGCATTGCGTGAAATGAGGTCCGCCAGACAGAGCGGAAACGATGCACGCCTGCGCACTAAAAGCTTGAAAATCGAAGGATGGAAGGTAACGAGTCACGCCGTCGACAGTCTGATCGAGGAAAAAAATAAATGTTTTCAATCCTAAAATGCTTCTTTGTGGCAATTTATACAAGAAAAATATTGATAACATGATACACATCATGTTCAGTTTTCTTTCGCCTTTCTTTTAACAGCAAAAACATCCATGTAAACAAAATTTCTCATGCTGAAATGAGGGGATGAAATGAATGGCCACATCTCCGCAGCGACGATTTCGAAATTGTTCATGTCACAAAAGTCCCAAAGATAAGGCCGTTTTGCAGTTGATAAGGAATTTTATTCTTTCAACTTAAACTTTGGGGATGCCTCCACCATATATCAAGAGTTTCCGTAAATCCAAGGTTGTTCCTGCTCGCAACACCGAGACAAAATTGAAATTTCATTAATTCCGAAACTTTTCAACGCTCTCGAATTTCTGCAACGATGTTAATTCACAGCAGCGACCAGAGTTTATCGAAATTGCTTTAAATTACTTACCAATGAATGAATTCTTGTTCGAACTAGTTGCAAATTTCTTTATCCTCCAAATACAAGAGTTTTTGTCACAAACTGACCATGGTTTGTGCTGAAGACAGGCGATATTTACAGTAAATCCAGATTTCTTGCCTAAAATTACTTTTTTGATGTTTGTAGTCGCTGGAGATACTCCAGATCGTCACCAAAACTTGACTGACATATAATGCACTTGAGAATGATGTAAAAGATGTAATCTTAGCATTTAAAAATCAAAAGCGTGAAGTCTCTAGAAAAGAATCGGCTTCACCACATCTTCTACTTGCCAACGCAACATAATCGAAAAGTTGCAAGAATTTCAAAATAAGGGGAGAAAACGCCAGCTCTCTGATGCGATACTGCATTCGAATTTCGAACAACAGAGTTTGCTAATTTTCAGTTTCACAAAGGTTTCATCGATATTTTAATAAAAAGTTTTGAAAGCAGTCAGCCAAAAACAAATATTTTCAAAATGAATGAGTACACGTGTTTTACTTTATAAGAACTTGTTTAATAAGAAACTATTAGTAGGATGGCAAAACATTTAAGAAACCCAGTACCATGAACTAGATGTGCTAAGAAACTATTTATAACCAAATCAAAGATAATTGTGGGGAAAATTGTTGTAGACCCTTTGTTTTTGGGAAATATTCATAATAATGCTGTGCTTTGAGCCCCAAAAATTTGTTTTCGTGATAAAAATTGCTCTGCATGTCAAGAAACAAATACCTGGTAATGATAGAAAACCCCCTCTATTGAAAAAATAAGAAACAATTTAAGAAACTTTTAATTGTGAAAGCTGAAATTTTCATGTGAAATTAAGAAACTTTTAGTACTACGGGCTAATCCAAGTTTATTAAAAAAGACAAAACGTGTATAACTATCGCAGTTAAAATAACGGACGGATGTCAAGATGAGAAAAGCATTTTCATCTATAATGTGTTTGTGATTACCACCTACTCAGAAATTAGGAAATTTTGTTTGAAAAATTAAGAGAAAGGAATGAAGCTACTGTACTGACCAATCAATCTTCCTCAAACAGCATTTGTAAGTCTACCAAGTTGCAATTTTTGAAAGAAATCTCGTATGCTTAAGTTTTATGATTTCCTTGTCTTAAACTACCGAGCATGCTCCAGCAGATCATCACATTATCAATGTTTTAAGCTGAATCCACTTGAGCCAGATCCTGCAGGGGGGCAAGAGGGGCAACTGCTTTCGTGTTGAGACCAGATAAACGGAAAGCATTCTAAAAGGGTTGGCTGGCAATAAAATGCCGCTGCAAAGCCACTAATGGCGATGAAATGTGTTAACAGAGGTAAAAAAATCAGGACTATTTCTTAGGCCTGTTGACCTTCTAGTTGTTTCTAGAAGTTAGGAAAATTGATTGAAATTGTTTATCGTATGGTACCTTCAGAGTCAAAGAACTGAGGGAAAAGGAAGAAAGAGAGAGAGACCCTTCCTCTGGAACAATTCATACGATGCCTCGTTGTGAGGTGATCAATAGGACAAAAATATGCCTATGACATCTTTCCATCCAGCTCCTAAAGCAGGGACATTCGTTTTCATTGTTTCAGAACACTTCAAAAGTTCCTACCTCTGTTCCTACCTCCATACTCACTCCTCAGCTGCCCATATTTTTTTGTCCTGGTTCGTTGGCTCTCGATTCTTTAGGTTGGAAATACAGACAAATTAAGTTATGGTTAGAACTTCAACTGCTGCTGAAGTGTCTTGGCAAGAACACAATGATGATGGGCAATATTTGTCAATTTTTTTCAATACACGTTTTTTTATTAAAAACTGGTTGATAAGAAGCTGGTACTAAAATAGCCAGAATTTTAAGAAACTGTAGTACTATGTCTGAGAAGCAATAAGAAACTTTAAAAAGTCAAAAACATGGATATTATGGCAAATATATCGTTAAACTTCTATTCTTGAGTAATATTAACCAACCATTTGTGATTTCGACATAATAGAGCACTGTTTATTCCTATATGATGTTTAAATGTCAAGAAACATATGTGCAGCAGTTTTAGCGACCACATTGATAATTCTGCATTTAAAAAATAAGAAACCACTTAAGAAACTTTTAGTACTAAAATGGACAAAATTTTATGTTAAATCAAGAAACTTTTAGTACCATGACCTGATCCTAGTTTCTTATAAAAATGTGCTCACGCTTTATAAATCTATCTCTTTTTCTCAATTCAAATGAGACTTAAACTCGTACCAAAGCCTGCCTTGCGAGGATACGATTAATTTCATGCTAAAAATATTTCGTCCATAATCGTGCCTACTATGCAAAAGCTATTAGATCCACTAGAAAAATATGAAAGGTCGTAAAGCTAGGTAGACTTCAATTACTATTCAGGAAACTGGAATGGTCATTGGTAAAAAAAGTTTCTTAATTTCTTTTTATAATATAACTTAATTTTGGGGCAGAATGTAAGATCCTTTCCCGCCTCATCATGTCATCCTTCTTTTATTTCAACTGCTACATATTTCATTCATTTTAAAAATATTTGTTTACTTGGCTGCTTTCAAAAAAATTTATGAAAATAATGATGAAACCTTTGTGAAACTGGAAATTGTCAATTTCTGTTGTTCGAAATTCAACAGTGTCACATCAGTGCGTTGTAAAGTAGAAGTTGGGGAGAAGCCGATTGTTTTCGAGAGACTTCACGCTTTTGATTTTTAAATACTCAGATTACATCTTTTACATCATTCTCAAGTCCATCATACCTCAGTCGAGTTTTGGTGACGATTTGAAGTATATCCAGCGACTAGAAACATCAAAGAAGTAATTTTAGGCAAGAATTCTGGATTTACTGTAAATAACGCCTGTCTTCAGCACAAATGATGGTCAGTTTGTGACAAAAAACTCTTGTATTTGGAGGATAAACAAATTTTGCAACCTGTTCGAACAAGAATTCATTCATTGGTAAGTAATTTCAAGCAATTTCGACAAAGTCTGGTCGCTGCTGTGAATTAACATCGTTGTGGAATTTCCAGAGCGTTGAAAACTTGCGAAATTAATGAAACTTCAATTTTTTCTCGGTGTTGCGAGCAAGAACAACCTTGGATTTACGGGAACTCTTGATATATGGTGGAGGCATCCCCAGAGTACAAGTTGAAAGAATAAAATTCCTCTGAACAACTGCAAAACGGCCTTATCTTTGGCACGTTTGTGACATGAATACTTTCGAAATCATCGCTGCTGAGATTTGACCAACCATTTTATCCCCTCAATTTTGCATAACAAATTTTGTTTACATGAATGTTTTTGTCGTTAAAAGAAAGACGAAAGAAAACTGAACAAGATGTGTAACAAGTTATGAATATTTTCCATGCATAAATTGCCCTAAGTAAACATTTTATGATCGAAACCATCTAATCTTTTTCCCTCGATCAGACTTTCGACTGCATGAGTTGTTGTCTTCCATCTTTCGATTTTGGAAACTTTTAGTGCGCAGGCGCGCATCGTTTCCGCTCTGTCGGTCCGCCATCTTTTCCGTAATCGTCTATTTGTGCCACCACGGCCGTACTTTAATCCATATTTCAGAGCAACCGCTATCTGAAAAATAGCTTGGAGAGACATTTCGTTATAGCCTTCGTACCGGCTATTATTAAGCTGACATGTTTTGTTGAGAAGAGACTCGAATTTTGTGAAGGAAAAAAAACAAATGCTCGTCGATGCCACACGGTTGAGCAACCGAAAGCACCGGATTTCCGATAAGTCGTCGTAAATTGAGAACTTCGTGGAGAATTTTGGCGAGAGCTTCGTTAAGCGCCTCGTTGAGAACTTGGTATTGTTACTGCCAGATCGTTAATGTTGAGGACAACATTCATAAAGAGGGGGTGTGTGTGACTTATTGAAAGACTTTACTTAGATGTGTTATTAAGGCTTAATAGGGAAACACCCCGGATACGAAAACTTATAGATATTCGATCCGATCAGAGAGAGAGAGAGTGAACGCGAACATTCCGCTATGATTTTAGATTGAAAAGTGTACGCCTTGATGATAAATTGGTTGAAGCTGACGAGCGTTACGTTTGTCTTCTCTATGCAATAATTCTACGTGCAGTCAGGGCCGGGCTTGACTGTCACAGGTCTACTGAGGTTTTTGCTATGAACATCCTTCCTCGTCAAATCAAAGGAAGGCTGGCTATTTTTATCGTGATTCCTACAAAATAACCAGCCTTTGACATCAAACATTGCTTAGATTTATCTTAATTAATTCAAAGAATTACTTTACTGGACGGCGTACTATGGAAGAGTTTCATGGCCTAGAGAAACTTTCTCCTGGCACTGTTACTTTGTGTTTTCTAGACAATTAAATGAAGATAAAGTTTGAATTTTGTCTTTTACGAATGAAATGACGTTTATTTGAAAGTCATTGAGGCGATGGTTATCTTTATATTAATCTTTTTACCAGGTAGGGCAATGTGGGTCTACTAAGAATTCAGTCATAACTCGAATTCTACGAAGCTTTGAAAATTATTTTAAATTTTCGCAGTTATATTCATCCTGCCACGTTGTTTTGTGTCTAACATGTGTATAAGGCTTTGCTTTCGCCATGCTCCCTGGTTAACCAGTAATGTGAAAAAGCTTATGAATGACAGAGATAAACTTCTCCGAAAATCGAGAAGAACTAAAGCCGAATTGGATATATCCAAATATAAGCAGAAAAGAAACGAGGTTAACATCGCGATCCAAAAAGCCAAGTCATCATATCATCAAAATCTACTAAAAGAAAACTCTGCAAATCCAAATCAGTTCTGGAAGACCATTAAGTCTATATATCCAACTAAGGCAAATGCGGGATCATCGATGCATTCCTTTGATTTCCAAGGTGAAAAAACAAACGATGCGATTAAGGTGGCAAATGGTTTTTGCAACTTCTTCACTACAGTCATAACGACTTTACGAGAGCGAGCCATTCCCCTATGCAATTTTGCCTGGAAACCCCCTAGACCTGTACGCAAAAGAACTGACAAGAAATTCAATTTTCGGCCAGTATCGAAGCTTGAAGTGGAAAAATATCTTAGATCTATTATGCGAAACAAGTCAACCGGCATTGACAATCTACCACCGTGTTTGTTGAAGGATGCTGCACGTACCATATCAGCTCCTCTGACACACCTTATTAATCTTTCACTGCAGACAGGCCTTTTTCCAAAAGACTGGAAACTGGCAAAAATTGTACCAATACATAAATCTGGCTCCCATTCAAGTATCGACAACTACAGGCCAATTTCGGTTCTTCCGGTGCTATCAAAAATCATTGAAAAGGCTGTGCATCGGCAAGTCATGGAATTTATCGAGCAAAATAAGTTGCTGTCTGCCTTTCAATTTGGATTTAGGCCTAAGCTCTCAACGGAGTTGGCAGCAACCCTCTTATTAGACGACATACGAAAAAATGTGGACGAAGGGAAATTGTTTGGTGCAGCGTTTATAGACTTAAGGAAAGCATTCGATACGATAAGTCACTCAAACCTTTTAGACAAACTGCCCCAATATGGAATTCATGATGTAGAGCTTAATTGGTTTACAGATTACCTTTTCAACCGATCAGTAGTGGTGAGTTATGACAACTGCCTATCCAACGCGAATGATGTCCTAACAGGAGTACCGCAAGGCTCAATCTTGGGTCCCTTGTTATTCATAATATTTCTGAACGATATCACAGATGTAATCAGCAGTGCAAAAATCATTAAGTATGCTGATGACACTGTCATTTATGTTGCCGATAAGGATATCAATGTAATTAAGTCGAAGCTTTCCCAAGATATGAATGCCATTGCAGACTGGCTGGACCAAAATGCTCTAATAATCAATCTGAATAAAGGAAAAACTGAATCCCTTCTTTTTGGAACGTCGCAGAGGATAGCCAAACAAAGTGAGTCATTCAACGTCATGTATCGAGGCTCCAATATATCCAATACCACCCACTACAAATATCTCGGCATCGAAGTAGACAGCTCATTAAGCCTTAATTCACACTTTGAGAAATGTTACAAACGGGCATCAGGCAGATTAAGATTATTGGCAAAACTCAGGGATTATCTTGATGTGTCTTCTGCAAAGAGCATATATCGCTTAATGATTTTGCCTACATTCACTTACTGCGAAATATTGCAGCTGAAGTTAACCATTACCCAATCAAACAGACTTGCATCGTTTTATGATCGCTCCTTGAAAGTAATACAAGGTAATACGTCAGCTCAATCAGACATTCTATCCGTAATAAAAGCAAGTAACATTCGAGCATGCAAACTCGTCCGCAAGTGTACAGACAGAGAAGTATGTGATATTTTTCGAGGGTACTTTGAAGTACAAGAACACGAAACGAAGACAAGGAATAACCAATGTTTGCTAAAACTCCCTAGAATTAAGACTGAATATGCTCGCAAGTCCTTTCGTTTCATGGGTGCTAAAATTTATAACGAACTGCCTATTGAAATCAGAAAGACTGAATCCTTCAGCGACTACAGTAATCTTCTCAAGAAACATTTCAGTTATTGACAGTTTTAAATTCTCATGTAAAATATTTTATCGCCGTTGTAAGTAGCTCAATTAATATCAATGTAAGTTTTTGGAGATTTTTTAGTAGGTTAGGTTTTTACTGTTTTCTTTTTTCTTTTTTCCATTTAATTTAATCAGGACACACGTTGATAACAGCATTACATGTTGAAGTGTCAATTCCTGTACAAAGATTCGTATTATTATTATTATTATTATTATTATTACTATTATTATTATTATTATTATTATTATTATTATTATTATTATTATTATTATTATTATGAGTTCATTTCACACCGTTATTGGTGGATTGTTCTTGAAGGTCCAGTAGCAACAAGCCTCCTTAGAGCTCCAAGACTTTCCTTACGATCCTGGCTGTGTTCAGCAACGCTGTGGTCTGCATTGCTTCAATTTTTGTTCGGATTCCGATTTGGTCTAATCTATTTTTCAATGACTTTGGAACTGTTCCCAAAGCCCCAATCACTATTGGGGTAACAGTTACTTTCGTATTCCATAGTACTTGTAATTCTCTTGCCAAATCTTGATATTTCTCCCTTTTTTCCCTTTCTTTCATTTCAACTCTGTGATCTCCAGGTATTGCAAAATCCACGATCTGACATGTCTTCTTTTCTTTGTCAACAATTATGAGGTCAGGCCTTCTAGCTTCTATATGATGATCCGTCTGCACTTCAAAGTCCCACAACAACTGGCTTTTTTCATTTTCAAGTACAGATTCTGGTTTGTGTTCATACCACTTATCAGCATGATTGAATTCTAGCTGCTTGCATAATTCCCAATGGATTGTTGTTCCTACCAAGTCGTGTCTCTTTTTGTACTCTTTTTGTGCAAGTTTCGTGCATTCACAAATGATGTGCATTACAGTTTCTTACGAAACTGCGATTGAGTGACCATTGCCTTGCCATAGAATCTGGCCGCCACACAAAACCACAAACCCCAAGATAAAGGCGTTTTTGCAAAGAATGCCCAAACAAGATTGAAGATGAAACCCACTTCATCCTATCATGCCCATCTTTCAGTAGTGAACAAAATACCTTTCTCAAATCCATGCAAGTGCTTTATCCAAATTTCTCCAGCATCCCTAGTGATAATGAAAAACTAATTCGTCTTTCAACTAACGAAGATAGAAACTTTTTATCCCTCTTCCAACAGTATTGACTACCATTTACAAGAAACGTCAAACAAACCAAGCAAAAAATAGGGTAAGTCTAACCTACCCATAAAATTTAGGTTAAAAGTTAAAATAAGATGTCATTATTACTCAGCGCAATACTATACATACCTATTACTGTTTTGTTCTTTTAAAAAGTTGTCTGTAGTTTGGTTTCGTTGACCATGTATAGTTAGATATTGTGTCTAATACAGGGTGTCCCAGAAAAAAGGTAACAGATTTGATCATGGCTAGAGGGGTATCGCCCTGGTTGAGGGTAAACGCGTTTTGACCGATTTTAACTCTCTTGCGTTTGTTGCTGAATAACAGGCGTTTGGGCCTAGTTAAAACCAAAAAGTGTGTAAAAATATTATGGTGACTCCATTTGCTTAACATTTTCTTGTTTGTGTTTCTTAAAACTCCGTCCACAAACAGAGGGAGAAGTGCACAAAGAAGCTCACCTAAGATGTAACTTTAAGCATCCGCCATTTTTCCTTTCGCATTTTGTTGCACAATTTTCTTTTTGCTTGGTTTCTTGACGTTGTTAAAACTTTCACAGCAAACAAATGGCCTCTTGCCAAGCTCCACTTGACCAGAATAAGTACTTCACGTAAATTCAGAGATATGGCATCCGCTTCCGCCACGACGGGCTTCTTTTTGCACGCCGTCTGATTGGCCTAAAGTCGCCCTGGTTGAGGGTACTGTGGTATCTTCCGGTTCTTGAACGAAATCTACATTGTCAACGCATGACAGGAGACTACTATTTGCTGTAAAAGGACATATTACGGGGCAAAAACAGGTTTGTTCTATCAGTGGACTGTAAAAACTATTTTTTTAAATCATAAATTGATTTAAGCATCGTTCAGTTCACCGAAGGAGGAAAACTTGATGTCAGCTTGCTTGAAAAGTCTTTGAACGAAGGCGGCAACGAAGGTCAGTGTTTAGGATAACGAAATACAGCAAATACAATCAGAAAACATTTGATAACAACAAAAACTCTTCAATCGTTGATATGCTGCTAATTTTCACATCAAGTTATCTTAAATTGACCTGAAACCATGTGAAAATTTGGATACCCTCAACCAGGGCGACGTTGGAAATTTAGGCCCTCTCGACCACTCTGTTCTGGAGTAGCTTGCTCTTAAAAACAGCATCACCAATGACAAATATATTTCATATCAACAACAGTAAAGAGTTTACGAAGGTGTTCATGTTAAGTCTTGTTCTGAAAATTTTTTTGTTCAACAGGAATATTCGACCAACGTGAAATACCCTCAATCAGGGCGACACCCCTCTAGCGCTAAGAGTTTAGCTTGAATCAATCGGAAATAATCTTTAAACTATTCCTCGATTGTTAACTTGAAAATAGATACCTTGTTTGTTTGTATTGGAGCATGGACAGTAGAAATTGTCATCATGAAAGTCTAGATTTGCCTCCACCTCCAAACCAGAGCTTTTGGGTTTTGGCCTAAGCTGTTGACGCGCTTGTTGTGGAATCTCCTTAATCATAGCGAACTACAAGCAAGAAGCATCATGCTTCGAAAAAATTCTTGATGGAAATCCAAATTGCACTTGAAATCAAATTCACGATTTTTTGTCAAAGAGACATCTCTTTTCATTAAACAAAACCTTTGAATCATACCTGCCGAATAAAAGTTATTCATCAGCGAAATAAGTCCCATGGCTGCGAAAAAATCTTCCTTTTTTGAATAAAATGCATTTGTTATCATTGGCATTATTACGAAACAAACAATCGCGTATACCCAAAGGATAACAATTCACAAGGATAAGATTCTTGAAAGTGCTCACTCGTGCTTAAATTGTTTCTATTTTGTAAATTCATTTTGACTAAAAAATTATATTCCTTGGTGATAATATTCATTGATAAGTTGTCAGATTTTAGTTTTTACACTTCTATTCAAATGTGTACCTAAGCACACTGGTCCCTGTTCAGAATTTTTATACGCTATGTCTGTCCTTGAGGAGATTCCCCAAAACAACGCGTTTGTAGCTTAGGCCAAAACCTAAAAGCTCTGGTTTCGAGATGGAGGCAAATCTGGACTTTCAAGATAAAAATGTATACTCTCAAGGTTCCAATATCAACAAACAAGGTATCAATCTTCAAGTTAAATATCAAGGAATAGCTCAAAGATCATTTCCGATTGATCTGAGCTCAATTCGTCGAGCTAGCCTTGATCAAATCTATTACCTTTTTTTGGGACACCCGGTATATAAAAAAGAGTAATTTATCATCCTTTTGCAAACTACTTATTTTGAGATTTTGCTCAACTTAGACCCACATCACCCCCACCCTACCCTTCTCCAGACAATTGTGGCAGAGAACTCAAATTTGCCATATTTTCCGGCAAATTCACGCCATGCACGCATTTCCAGCAGCTCATAGCCAAAAAGGAAACAAACAGATACCCCCCCCCCCCATCCCCATAGTCAATATTGCTTTTGATAATTTAAATCCTAAGTATTTTATCTTATTATGAAGTAGCTTTGAAACGAGGGCAAGGGTGTAAAGACCATAAAATCAATTAATGTCTCATCAGCTTTGTCTAGAATTGTAACGGGTGAGCATAAAAAAATCTATCAACGGTAAACAGGACACGAAAATCGTCTACGAGACCGAATTCGAAGATTTATGATTTAACCTTTAGCAAAATGCCGTAATTCAACTTCAACCATTCTTGCAAATTTTTCCGTTTACTATTTTTTTGAGTGAAAGAAAATTTCTTCAAATGTTCGATTTCGAAAACATTGAAAACAATCACAAACGTCGATCCATGGTATCATTTCCTGCCAAAAGTGGATAACTTTTCTGAAGCACCCGGCAAACAAAAACCAGGCAGTAACATCATGCATTGTGATTAAGAAACAACAATGATTCTCGGGCTACGCCTGATTACTTGTCAACATTGTGATGATCAAACCTAGACTTTGCCTATCCTTCTGTGCCGCACTACCAGGAATTTCAACATTACAGAGCGGTACAAATGAGTAACTTCGGCAATAAGATAAGAAATGTCCATTCAGAAGAACCTTGAGATTTAAAAGTTCAGAGTAAAATATGCAAAAACCCCACACTCTAGAAAGGGAGGAACATAGTGGTTAAGTCAAGAAAGATGTCCACCGTTTAAATGGCTAGATCCCTATACATAAAGGCAATAACATTTTGCAATACATGATTGAATAGCCAATATGTTCAATTTATTTTGAGCTTTTCCTGGTCGAAATCGGTCAAAGCGTTCAGATTTTATAAGGACTTTTCTCAAACAAGTCCTTTCAAGACAACTTCGAGAAAACGTGATAAAATCAATAGCAAATCCCACAAACATTTTACCCTACAACACTGGCTTAAACATGCTTTAGCATGTGCTTTCCTCTTGGGAGGATGAAAAAGGTCTTCCTTCTTGTTTGAAGATTCGAATTCCTCTCGAGGACAAAATACATGGATGCATGTGTCATAATTCGTTTTGACTGGTTACTGAAAGAGGCTCTCTGCGAGCAGCCTCCCATATCCATGGTAATGAACGGCCGATTAAAGCCAGGTAAATTAATAAAGCTAACTGAACATATCGAGAACGAGACATGACAGTTTACAATGTCATTGCTTTGATATTAAGGGAGCAGTGTTATTCAAACGCCAAGCAGTCTTTTCTTATCAGGTAAAATCTGTTGAATTCAATAGGTCAATCAACTGCAATGGGTCAATCATTTGCCATTAAAATCCCTAAGAAAGTTTGTTTTTAATTCACCATTTTAACTTTTGCATGCTTTCGAGTTATATTCAACGCAAGGCTCTCGGTGAGCTCTTGAAACTCTACCATTTCAATACGGGCCCTTTAATAAAATTCAGTTTGATATTAAGTTGGGTTGTTTATATGCTTGAAAACATGAAAATCTGTCTTGCTCCATGCTTAATGCTTCTCCTAAAAACTGGTCCCCATGGAATATAAAACAGAACGAAATAACATAACTGATTCAGTATAATCATGCTCACGTTCTTTAAGAGAAAAACTTGTAAAAATGTAAGTCCTGGTAACTTGTGAGAATGAAACCTGCCAATGATTTACTCTTGCTACAACATATATTCATTAACAATATCCAATTGCTTTAGGGTAATGTAACATACTTTACTCCTTTTATCACTTCTGTGATGACGTCAAGTTCTTGAAGGCTGTCGACGTTTACATGTACACCTTTCTCCAACAGAAATCCTTTCCAAGATAAAAACAGATGAATAAGATAATCAAATACTTCGAAATCAGATACTATCATTGCAAATCCTTTCGAAAAAAGACGCATCTATTTTTCTCCTACATTCTGCATAACGTTTTCTAAAAATGGGATTTCATATGTAACTCTCCTGTTTGTGAAAAAAGCAGTTCCTTAAAAAACAGAACATGAAAACGAATGTCACAAGAAGAAAAACAGATACTCTTAGCGCCTAAGTAATCCATTCATAGAGCCCTTTTACATTGATCTATAAAACTGAACAAGCTTGACAGAGCATAGGGAAATGCTGTGGCAAAAGCATAATGTACTGCTTTTGATTGACTTGCCAGTGAAGAAAGATCAGCAATTGAAAACAAAGGGGTCTGGGAAGGTTGACCATTTTGATAGTTGACCAGTAAGGAAAAAGACTTTAGTCATCCTTCTGACGGGAATAGGCCACATAAAATAATACACCATGAAACCCAGTGTCCTACATCTTTGGCACCACACAGAAAAGAAGAGTGTATGTGGAGTAACATTGTCCCTACTGCCAATGGGCAATTTCACTAAAGATTGCATCAAAGGACGTCTGACTATAATCCTACTTTTTTATAATCAATTAAAAGAATAAAACAGAAAGAAATACAACTACTGTGCCACCCATGGCGGGAATCGGGAATAGACGATAGGTTATCGAAGTTCCAACCATGAAAGGCACTTGCTACTCAATATCTAAAAAATTTATCAGAAAAAAATAACTACAAAGGAAAATTTAATGTCGGTCTCACATCTGATGCCAGACAACAATATCAGCGAGTATTAAGAAATTTGAAAGGACACAGGTGCTAGGTAATGAAGAGGGGGCCAGATCATCAGATAATAGTGCATCCACGGTCACTAACAATGCTGCATTGTATGAAAACAAATCGCCCATTGTATATGAGGACACTGCTGCAGACACAGACAAACAAAATTCAAAAAAGAGTGGAGGAAAAAAGAAGAAAAGATCAAAACAACAACATCAAGCCATCCTGGAAAACTCGACCACAAACACGGCTAAAGGAGACAGTCAGCCTACTGAGTCGCTAGAAAAAGATGTATCCAGTGCTGACAACAAGGTCAACAAAGATACAACCAACCAGGTTATTGTTTTGGGCGACTCCATGGTTAAGAATATTCAAGGTTGGAGAATGAAAAAGGCTATGAAAAATGATGAAAGAGTGTTCGTGAGAAGCTTCCCCGGAGCGTCGACTGATGATATGTCGTTTCACGCTGTACCTTCAATTAAAAAGAAACCCAGCGTTTTCGTTTTGCACACAGGGGCAAACGACTTTCGAGAAGAGAAAAATGATGATGAAATTGCCAAGAAAATATTCAATTTAGCAAAGACACTGAAAACAGATGAAAACAGTGTATACATCTCCGGCATTGTTAAACGAGATGATGACAGAACGAATGAACGAATATCGAATGTTAATAAATCATTGAAGGGACTTTGTGAAGAGGCTGGTTTTCCGTTCATAGACAACAACAATATCGAGGTACGTCAACATTTAAATCGTAGTGGACTTCATTAGAATCGCTTTGGGGACTCGAAACTTGCTTTTAACATTATCTCAGCTTTGCGCCATTGACGTGTTAACTGCAGAAGCAAGGAACTAAATGATAAAGAGAAATGTGTTAATGATCAGATAGAAAATGATAGATCATTTGAAAAATTTTATGATAATGTTGAAATGGATTGTGAGAGTGATGTTAGTGGGGCTGTAGATGCCAAATCAACATTAAAAGATATGCGACTTAAATGCAAAAACAATCTAATGATTGCGCACCTGAACATAAATTCCATCAGAAATAAGTTTGATTTACTGAAGGAAGTGGTATCAGATACCATTGATATATTAATAGTGTCAGAAACTAAGTTAGATGGAAGTTTTCCTCCCAGTCAGTTTCAAATTGATGGTTACATGCCACCCATTAGGGCTGACAGAAATCGGAAAGGGGGAGGGCTCTTGATATTCATGAAAGAAGGTGTGCCTGCGAAAGAAGTGCCATTGCTAAGCTCAACAGCAAAAGAAATTGAAGCAAGAGCTGTTGAAATAAACTTGCACAATATCAAATGGTTACTTGTTGGCATCTACCGTCCACCCACCCAATCAGAGGGTTTTTTCTTGGAGAACTACGTAAAAATATTGAACACTTCTGTACAAGATATGAAAATTTCTTAGTAATAGGTGACTTCAATCTTAGTGAGGCTGATGTTTCTTTGCAGGATTTTATGCATGATTTGAATCTTGAAAATGTTGTAAAAGAGCCAACTTGCTTTAAATCTGATAACCCAACATGTATCGACTTAATACTTACAAGTGACACTAGAAAGCTTTCAAATGTAAAAACGATTGAAACTGGGCTATCGGATTTTCATGCAATGGTGGCCACCGTATTAAGAGGTAGTTTTCGTAAAAAAGGCCCTAGGATTGTCACCTACCGAGACTACAATAGATTTGATAATGTCACTTTTAGAGAGAAGGTTGCAGAAGAGTTTAACTCAAACCCTCTAACAATGCAAGATTTCAATTCCTTTAATTCCATGATTAAGTGCATACTAGATAAAGAGGCACCTTTGAAAAAGAAATACCTTAGGGCGAACGATGGACCTTTTATGACTAGGGAGCTCAGGAAGGCAATCATGAAGCGCACTAGGCTAAAAAACAGTTTTAATAAAATGCGAACAAATGAAAACCGGGCAGCTTACAAGAAGCAGAGGAATCTCTGTGTTAAAATTCTTCGTCAAAATAAGAAACTTTATTATGCTCAACTTGATCCAAAGGTTGTCAGTGACAACAAGAAGTTTTGGAAAACTGTGAAACCCTTGTTTTCAAATAATATTCAAAGTAGCTCTAGTATCACCCTTATAGAAAACGATGTACTAGAATCAGATGAGGGTAAAGTTGCTGAAATTATGAATAACTATTTTGTAAATATAACAGACACCTTGGGCATCTCCTGTAATGAAGACTCCCCGGACAATCTTGATGAGGATCCGTGCTCAAGGATAATAAAGCATTTTCAATCACACTCTAGTATTCTCAAAATACAAGAATCTGTCCGTAGCGCCAAAAAGTTTTCATTCAGGAAGGCCACAGTTGAAGAGATGTTGAAACAGCTGCAAAATTTGGATCCTAAAAAGGCTTCACCACAGGAGTCAATCCCTTCAAAAATATTAAAAACTAATGCTGATCTATTTTGTTTCCCTCTTACTGAGTTTTTCAATAAACTAGTCGAAGAAGGCAGCTTCCCAAATGACTTGAAGAATGCTGATGTATCTTCACTTTTCAAGAAGGATGATAATATGTGCAAGAAAAATTATAGACCAATAAGCCTTCTACCTGCAATATCGAAATTATTTGAGCGCCTTATGTACAATCAATTGTATGACTACATCAAACAGTTCTTTTCACCGCTCCTAGGAGGGTTTAGACAAGCATACAGTACGCAGCATGTTTTGCTGAATTTCTTACAATGTTGTAAGAATAGCATTGACAACAAGGGGCTTGCCGGGGCACTTCTCATGGATCTTTCAAAAGCATTTGACAGTGTAAATCATGATCTTTTAATAGCGAAATTGAATGCCTACGGACTTAATATGGATGCACTTAAGCTTATCAAAGTTATCTCTCAAAGAGACATCAGCGAGTGAAGGTGAATAGCTCTTTTAGCGCTTGGAAAGAAATTAAAATTGGAGTTCCTCAAGGTTCGGTCCTGGGGCCTTTACTCTTCAATGTATTTATGAATGACATTTTCCTGTCTGTAAGATATACTAACATTTGTAACTACGCTGATGATACCACTATCTTTGCATGCCATCCAATTCTTGAAACAATTGTTAGACAATTAGAAACGGACGGTACTGTGGTTGCAAAATGGTTTTCTGACAATTACTTGAAATTAAATGATGACAAGTGTCACCTCATGATATTTGGTGAGAAATGCTCCAGAGCAACAGTTACAATCGGAAATTCGACAATTGATGAAAGCGATTATGAAAAACTGCTAGGCGTAACTTTTGATAAGAAACTAAGCTTCAGAAAACATGTTGAAGATTTGTGCAAAAAGGCCAACCAGAAGCTCCACGCACTTGCTCGCTTATCCGCCTATATCGATCCTATTAAATCTGAAATCTTAATGAATTCTTTTATTAAGTCACAGTTTAATTACTGTCCACTTGTGTGGATGTTCCATGACAGGGTGTTAAACTCAAAAATAAATCGCATCCAAGAAAGAGCATTGCGACTGGTATGCAAAGGTAGTGATACTGAGTTTGAAAAGCTGATGAAAAATACTTTAACCACTCATCAGCACAATCTGCAGTTGTTAATGATTGAGATATACAAGACAAAAAATAATTTGAATCCATCCTTCATGCGGGATGTTTTTACCGAGAAAGAAAATCGTTACAAGTTAAGAAGTGAAAATCATTTGCAACTGCCAATGGCAAAGACAACAACATATGGAATAGAAAACATTCAATACAGAGGTTGCCTTTTGTGGTCCACTCTGCCAAAAGAAATCAAAGACTCAAACACACTCTCTGAATTCAAACAAAAAATAAAACTATGGGATGGGAGTTCTTGCGTCTGCAGATTGTGCAAAACTTTTGTCAAAGACTTAGGGTTTTTATGAATATCTTTAATTTTTTCGAACATTGTAAATAGGGTTAGGGTTGTTGGCGTTAATTAGCTTTAGCTATTTTTTATGTTGCCAACTGTAAACAAATTGTTAATAATAATAATAATAATAATAATAATCCCGCCGACGGACAGGCGCCGTCCAATGCCGCAAGTGCCAACCCAATCGGGACAACAACGAAACCAAAAGGCAGCAGCCACCCATCCACACAGCAGGAACCCCATCCCTCATCCGCACCGAAGGATAACTTAAATCTAGAAATATTACCTAAGGCCGAATCTCCACTAGGCGGAAAAAAAGTCGAGCCGCGAAAAGTAGAACGTAGCTATATACTATTCGCGGCTCGACAATTTTCCGTCGACTGACGACTGAGTGACGACTTCAAAAGGCGCAATGTCTTGAACAGTGGGGCTCTGGAGGGAGTCAGGAACGGCAGCAATTGTTGCTGTTGTTGGTTGCTCTCTCAGCTAGGGTTTGTATTGTTCGGCATCCGGCGCCTCCGTCGATGACCTTGCATGCCAATGTGAAAAAGATTCCAGTATCTATCAGTATCGTATCGTATGTGTACCATTTGTAGGTGTTTATTTAGTTGCTGATATAGTTGTGTATGCGCCTTTGTGGATAAATGGCGCAATATAAATGCCTTTTATTATTTTATTACTATATTTTTATGTGTTGGCCATGGGGTAGACATTGTCTTTTGCTTCTCACGGTATCGTCCTTGTAGTGTTGCATAATAGTTAAAGTATAGTAGAATGTAGCATCTATTGTAATATTTCATATTGATATAAAAAAAAAATTCCGTGGCGACAATTCGATTAGCCAATTGGATTGCCGGAAATTTTCCGCCTCGACATTTTTCCGCCCAGTGGAGATCCGGCTTAACATCAAATGTGAGACAGAAACGATCTACAAAACTTACTATGCTACACAAGAGATGTTGGGAAAGGGATGGTTTTATTTACGAACCGCTTTAGTCGAGTCTCTTTGTTGCCTTCATATGAAGAGCAACGAAAATGAGTCTTTCAAATACCTTTGACACTGTTGGGAGCACACTCATATCACGTGGTCTATAGCACCTTGTACTTGTAATTTCTATTTCAAGTATCTGTATTTATTGCAATATAATTATATCTATGTGTAGCGTTTTGTAGTTGTTAGTCTTGTTGCACGTCTTTATGTTAAAGACCATGTGGTTGTTATTGTCCCTTGCTCCTCTTGGCATCGTCCCTGTAGTGTTGCATAGTTGATCCAATAGTATAGTAGAATGTAGCCTTGTAATTGTAACATTTTATATGGATAGAAAAAATATATTTGGCAATATTTGATTGAATAGCTAACATTTTCAATTATTTTTAGCAGTTTTCCTGGCTAAAATCGGTCACTCCGTTTAGATTCTGTAGGCGATTTTCCAAAATGAGTCACTTTGAGAAACCATAAAAAATGTGCTAAAATTACAAGCAAAAGTTTACCTCACAGCGATGAATTTCAGCACGCTTTAGCACAAGCTTTCGTTTTGGCGGGTTGAAAAGTCCTCCACCTAGTGTGAATTACTTTTTCAAGGGGATTCCATTCTCCCATGAGGACAAAATACATGAGCTTATCCTAGAGTCATTATTGTTAGGTAGGAGAACAATACATATATAGAACAATCATAAAGTCGAAGAAGGACAACATCTTTAGAGAACAGGCATTGAGTTGATCGTTTGCGGTTTCTTTTCAGTTATCTGTTAACGTGTTTCGGCCACAAGGGCATCATCAGAGCAACGGAAGAACTTTACAAATACAATGGCTTTTATAAAGAATAATTCAATTAAATCTAATCGATGTCCTTTTCACGAGTTCTTGGACCCAGTTCTCTCTGGCCCGTTTGTACTAATCGTCAGATCTGTTCGCTCAGAAGACAGCCTCCTCCTCAGTTTCTGGCCACCTCGGGTTGCTACCCTTCGCAGTGGATCCATGTCCTCTTAGGCTTTGCTTTAAATGTTGTTGCGTTGTGCTTTTCTTGCTGTAAATCGTTTGTGCTGCTGTTGTTTCTAGTGCCGTTGTTTGACGTTGGTCGTTTGATTTTGCATCAAATTAATGTCTTCAGTTTCCTTTCGTTGTTGTTATTGTTGTTGCTGTTGTTGTTGTGTTTATTTTTGACGTACCTCATTTGATTTCACGTCAGATCGGTCTGAGTTGCTGCCCACGCTCGCAGATTCATGTCCCCGTTGTCTTCTTCGGCCAATTCGTGGGTTCTTGTTTCTTCCTTTGTTTTTCTTAGCGCCTCCTGCTTCTTGATGACTCTTCCAGTGGTCTGCGTCCATACGGTAATATATACATATTGAACAATCATAAAGTCGAAGAGGGACAACATCTTTAGGGAACAGGCATCAAGTTCATCTTTTGCGCTATCATTTTCTTTTCAGTTATCTGCTACCTAGTCGGTCACACAGCGGTGCCCAATTGGGAATGGTATTCACTTTATTTGGAAATATGCTTCTAGACCAAAATTTGATGCTGAAAACGATGGTGCCGACCGATTTTTGAAAAACGGTGCCCCAAATTCCATAATGGCTACCTGAAAATCCAATATGGCTGCCATACCATTTCTTAAAAGAATATGCCCTTCTCATGTATCAAGGGTGCTGTTCAGGTAGTTTTTGTGCTTAAACTTGAAATTTGTATACTAAAATTCAAAATTGTGTCTTGAAAATCCGAAACGGCTGCCGTATAATTTGATCCTTTATAGAATACTCTATGTTCTAGGTTTTTGTGGCCGTTCTTACAAAAATAGGCAGCAAAAGAAGATTTAAAAACATTTGATGTAAAATAATTGCTCAGTGACACATATCTTTGATCAATAAACCCAAGAATAACCTTCTTGCTTTAATTCCCAGTGGCAATTCATTGTTCACACCATTGGGCGTTCCTCTCAACAGGGGTCACGTCTTTTGCTCGTTTTTATGACTGAAGTTTTTGGCATGGGTTTCATTTCTTAAAGAGCTGATACATCTCTAAAATGGACCAAAATTTCGCCATTTTCCATAAGTTAGTGAGTTACATGGGTCCAGAGTTGAAGTACTGACAGGGGTTGTGTTAAAGCTCTGGGTAGAAGTAAAAGAATTGAAAACAGCCTTGATTAGCGGACGCTTCGTATCAAACCCATAAACTCAACAAAAACGCCGTTATCCGTAAACAGAAAACTGTTGACTCCTGTAAAAGAGCAATGACCAAAATCAACCTGTAACAAGAGAGAATACTGTTGAATACTGCAAGAGAAGAACGAATTATTCTTACTTAAGCCTGAAAGGACAGAAATAAGTTAGTATCTGCAATAAAGAACAACGCTGAATAGCCAAAACACGCTTCGCTGCATACGCTCCGCATTCGCTTCAAAACAAACAAGGCCATGACGAATGCAAACAAGGCCACGACGTGGCCCCTCAGCAAAGGGTAACGACCCGAGACGGCTAGAAACACGAAGGAAGAGGCCATATCTCGAGCAAAATGATGTGACGTCAAACGAATCAAACCTGAATAGTGAATACAAGACAAACCTCAGAATAAATTCAAATAACAGTGCAGCGTGTGGCGACGTATTAGTACTGTAGCAAAACGATCGATAGTACTTATCAAAATATACTTTAACGCCATAGAATAAAAGAACTAAACGTATCGGGCCGTGCCCTTCGTCAGTGGTAAGGAAATTAGTAGAAGCGAAGAACATGGAAAAGGGGAGAATGTTTAATAGAACAGTAGGATTGTGCAAGTAACGGAAGAATGTGACGAGCGAATAAAGAATGCTCAGAAGCAAGAGGAGATAGAATCATAGAAAGGAAAATTGTTTGTTAAGTCCTTTCGGAACACGTGTGTCCAGTTTGAAAATAATTCTCTTCTCCAACGTTTTTCTTCTTCGTGAGTCTATGGGGGCATCTAATAGACCAAGAATGGACATGTCTTGAATGGAATATCCCGTTGAATTGAAATGTTGGGAAACATTAATGTCGCTTTGATCTTTTTTCTTTTCATCCTCGTGAAGCTTATGCTCGACGTTCCTTAAGTGTTCTCCAAATCTTTCATTTAACTGTCGGCAGGTTTCTCCAATGTACAAAACTTCGCACTTTCAGCATTTTATTGCATATATAAGGCATGTGAAAGAATAGGTGTAGCGTTTGTGAACAGTGAAAGAGTTATCAAGATTATGAGTCGTAGGAAGTTGTGAAACGTGGTTGCAAGTACGGCATCTTGGATGTTTACCAGAGTTGTCTTCTCTTTTCTTTAATTTAGAATGCACCAAAATGTCCCTTAAATTAGAATCTCGGCGAAATGCCATTAATGGTCGTTTGGTGAAGATGGTCTTTGTGTCCTTGTTAGTCTGCAAGATGTCAAAATTCCGATAAATGATCCTCTTGATAGGCAAAGATAATGGGTGATAGGTTAGAGTCAGTGGAATCCTGTCTTCGCTGGTCTTGTTGGGTTTGGCTTGTAGAGCTTGCTGCCTTGAAACTCTGGATATTCGTTCGAGTGCGTCTTCGATGATGCTTTTCGGACAACCACTGTCCATGAAGAATTGACACATTTCTTTTGCTTTATCTGCAAAGTCCGGTTTATTTGAACAGAGTCTGTTGAGACGTAGCAGTTGCGAGAAAGGAATGGACTTCTCACACTTGACAGGATGTGAAGATGAGTACAAGAGATAACGATGAGCGTCAGTTTCTTTGTAGTGGACAGATGCGGAGATGAGGTTGCCGTTGATTGACAGCGTAATGTCGAGGAATGGAATTGATGTTTCTGTCATTTCTACCGTAAATTTGAGAGCTGGACGGAAATTGGATACAAAATCAATGAATGCTTGAAGTTGTTCACGTGGAAGGGAAGTGGCACCAACAACATCATCAATGTATCGTTCAATGAGGTGAGGAATGGGACCTTCATATTGTTGTGAAATAAGATATTCTTGGTACCCAACAAACAAGCAAGCATAGCTTGGGCCCAGTTTACTGCCCATAGCTACCCCACCAACCTGCACATAAAACTGTTGATCGAAAGAGAAGCCATTAGTAGTGAGTACCAATTCAGCAAGGCGAAGCAAAGTAGATGTAGGAGGATCTTTGTTGGTACGTTGATCAAGAAAATGTTTGAGTGCAGAGAGACCATCTGCATTAGGAATGACAGTGTATAAAGACTTGACATCCATTGTGAAGAGAAAGCGATTCTCACCAGTGAAACGAAATTGATCAAATATGCGTAGGGCATCAGATGAATCTTTGACGAATGTGGGTAATGAGTGGACGATGGGTGCCAGAATGGAATCAAGAAATGTAGCAATCTGTGAGGATGGACATGAAACGGCAGATACGATGGGTCTTCCTGGATTGGATGGCTTATGAATTTTAGGAAGCATGTAAAAGACAGATGTTCTAGGATGATTAGAGAAAAGTTGAAAAGCGTTATCGGGTAAGTGATCATTACCAATTTCTTCTTTAACAGCATTGATGATGACTTTGTTAAATTCCTTAGTTGGATCCCGTACCATTTTCCTGTAGAATGCCTCATTGTTTTCAAGCTGTGATAGACCTTCTTCAATGTAATGATCTTTATTCCAGACCACAACACGTCCCCCTTTGTCAGCTGGTTTTATAAGGATATCATCGCGAGACTTCAACTTCTCGAGGGCATCAATCTCGGATTCAGTGAGGTTGCTTGTTTTGATCTTCTTGCTGTAATTTATCATCGAGATTTCATGGCGACATCTCTCAATGTAGTAATCTGGTGAATTGTGCAAGCCTTGTGGAGGAGTCCATTTGATCTCGTTGAGAAAAGGTTGTCAATCAGTGTTTCTGTCGGAGAACGGTCATCATCTGAACCTCAGAATGATGCAACCACAAAGACCGCAAGAACCTTTTATGGACATTACAACTACATGTAATCAATCCTCAATTCAAGTAACCTTATATGGACACACAAATCTTAATATATAAAAGTTCTTAACAAAATTAACTCGGTTGCTCTGAAGATGCCCTAGTGGGTGAAATTAGTCAGTAGAACAGACAGAAAAGCAAAAATATGCGCAAAAGATCACACAGATGCCTGCTCTCTCATGGTGTTGTACCTCTTCTCTTTATGATTGTTCACTAATAAATATATATTAGCAACAATACTCATGAGGGCGAGAGGCAGAGTTAGCTAAAGATTGGAGATATTTGAAAGAAAGTTCTTGGCATGCCATTATCTATCCATTGTGTATTGTGTTATCATTTTGATTGTGATGTTGCTTAGCAACCACTTTGTGAAGTTTTCTAACTTCGTATGCTGTTGAATATAAGCACGAGCGAGACTTTTGTTTTCTTTTCTACCGGGAGAAGAGTGGACAATGATGATCCCTAAATATTTTTCCATGTCTGTGGAAAAAGATTTTCGTGCAGACAAAAAATGCAGTCTATGCTAGGCAGGAATTGGAGATTGTGATTTGGGTGATCCCCCTTCTGAGTGGCAACCTTAGGCCCTTTTCTTGCAAAGCTCTGGTTTAGGGCTGATAACAAATTTGGACTTTCGACATAGAATTCTCGACAGCCAAGCTACTAAACTTTACAAGCAAGGTATCAATGTTCTTTTGAACCACAGAGGATTGTCATAAAGCATACTACGAGCGAATTTAGTGAACCTCTTTATAGCTAAGATTGACAAAATCTGTTGCGTTTTTTTTGGGACACCTAGTATATATATTTATAATCATCTAAAATTTTACAATACATGTTACATCTACAGCCTACTATATTTCCTAACTACTATAAAAACTATAAAAACACTACAAGGACAGGACCGCAAGGAGCAAAGGACAATGAATACCATGTGGCCATTAACATAAACACATGTAAATGTTAAAACTTAAATCAATAACTAAAAAATACTAAACATATGATAAATTACACATAAATATGCAAATCTGTTTCACATTGGATGTCAGGCCAACGTAGGAGAAAGATGCTGAATAATAGGAACCCCGGACAAAAAACAGCAACAACAGCAATTGCTACTATCAGTGATCCTCCCCCAGAGCCCCCCTCCCTCACCACACTGCGCATTTGCTGTCAGGCCAGGGTTCCTGATAGGCTGTCAGGCCAGGGTAGCTGCAAACTATCCCACTAATTTTTGTATAAGTATATTCTTTGCTAAATGTGTGTTTGAATTGTTATGCTCTTAACTACCGGGTGAGTCAAAAAAAAGTTTCGGCGTTTGGAGGGCTGTGGAATAAAAAGTATGTGACCGACATTTGAAACTGAAATGTTCATCTATCAGTCAAAGGTCAACTTAGATGAGAAAATTTTGTTTGGTAGTATCCCTCATCTTACAGACCCAGAAATTAGGAAAATGCTGGTAAAGGGCATGTTTGGGAACAAAAATTCCACATTCCATTCTGGTCCATGATTTACCTTCTTTTGAAATTCGAATTCAGCATCTTAAACTGGCAGTGTAAACTTCGATGTCACATAAATCACGGACCAGAACGGAATGTGGAATTCTCGATTCCCATAAAAACCCCTTACAAGCATTTTGATTATTGCTGGGTCTTAAAGATGTTTGATTTTACCAAACAAAATTTTGTCATCTAAGTTAGCCTTTGAGTGATAGATTAACACTTTAGTTTTGAATATCGATCACATACTTTTTATTCCACAGCCTCAAAACGCCCAAACTTTTTTTGACTCACCCGGTACAATTGTAATTACCAACTTTAAATATGAATTAAACGAAGGAATCCGGTCATATATTAATTGAAGGAACATTCGGTCATATATTGCGATTACCAACAAGCACACCCTGTCAACAGTCGATGGATTACTACTTTGAATGTCCACCAAAAGCAAAGAAATTCCGCGGAAGAAAAGGAATCACCCTGCTTGTATTGCTTGACAACGACCTCGCAGAGGCCGCAAAATACAATCAAAGATTGCAAATAAGACAGTTTAAGACCAGAGAAGACCTTGACATCTTGAGATATCTTGCAAACGATCGTAATGAATGGAGAACTTGAATAATTTAATTTGTAGTGTCACGCAAGGTGAACAATGACATAGTTGTAAGCCGAATGCGCATCGAGAGAGAGATGAAGGACTCCATGCACCTGAATGCCAAGTACGATGGCAGGCCACCGCAGCACCGCAGGTGATGCGCAGCAAGCCTAGTATTGGACTACTTACTGAGTTCTGGTCTTGTCTTGACAGGAGAATCATACACAATCTTCTCAGGTTGGAAGCCAACACGCAAAACACTTAACACCTCACCTATGGATGCACATTCTGCTCCTTCACTCTGAAAGAGGAAATCAAAGGGGCCCATTAGCCATGTACGAAGAATGCTGGAACATGACAGTTCAAATCAGTTCAGTTTTCATTTTAAAATTCACAACATACAAGTTTCAATATAAAATGCATTAAATACAAGAATACAGATACATATATAAAAAGAAAAAAAACAATACAAACACCTAAATTAATCTAAGAAAGAGAAACCTGTATGTGGGGAATTCCTTAAAGGAGGAGCTCTCTCAATAGATAAACTAATCGAGGAGAGAGCACCCCCTGTGTTAAAAAATCCATATTTCAGTATATCAAATGATTCCAAAAGTTGCGTAATGTGCAAGAGACCCAGAGTGACCGCAGTGACCCCAAGCCCACGGAGCCCACTCCAGGCAAAAAACCCAAATCCACAGCTAACGCCAAGGAAGGGTTCCATACCCAGAGCAGGCCCCAAAAGCAAGAGCCCACCAAAGCCACTCCAAGGTCAGCATGCTTTAGAGAATTGTGAGGTTTACAATCTTGACTGAAAAGTGCAACCAGAAACGAATATTTAGTATTTTGTTGAGAACAGATGGACTTTCAATTGCTGGCGAAAACGTAACTTTGAGGGGCATTGCTTGATGATGATAGGAAGTTCATTCCAGGATTTCGCACCTGTATATCTGACAGATCTTATTCCATATTGCAACGTATTTCTACGATTTAAGAAAATGCCACCCATACGTGCCTGCCTGGTATCATATTGATGAACAGAGGACAACAAAGTAAAATAATCATGAAAATATTAGGGAGAAGTTTTGTTAATACATTCATACACAAAGGAGCTTTAAATAAAATAAATCATATAACTTAAGAATTTTCAACTCTGAAAAGATTGGGGTTGAAGGAGCAGCAAAATTATTGAAAGTAATAGCTCTAACAACTTTCTTTTGTAAGATATAGATAGGCTTAGTGTGGATGTCATAGGTTAGACCCAACACAACAATCCCATATTGAATAAATGAGCCAAATAAGGAATGGTACAGGGAGACTAAAACACTAGAAGGGAGAAGATGCCTAATTTTGAAGAACACACCGGATGTTCTTGCTAACTTTTTAGAGAGTTCATTCAAGTGATATTTCCAGGTGAGGTTTTCATCCAGCAGAAGACCAAGAAATTTAACATATTTAACCTGCTTGACATGCTTCTTTCCAATTTTAATGTTAACAGTTTCATGCAACGAATTCTTTACAGAATGAAAAATTATAAAGTTAGTTTTTTCTACATTTAGGGCAAGTTTGTTAGCATCAAGCCACTTTTTTACAAGCTTAAGTTCCTTGTTAACTACCTTTTGTAATTTATATAAACAGTGTGATTCATAGTAGATGTTAGTATCATCAGCAAAAAGATAAAAAGTTAGTTTAGTTGATGAGTTAGGAAGATCATTGATATACATGAGGAATAGAAGTGGGCCAAGGACCGATCCCTGTGGTACTCCACAAGTAATATTGAGGCAGTTAGAGTTGTGACCATTAACAGATACATATTGGCTTCTATTGCAAAGATAGGAACTGAACCATGCCAAAGCTGTACCACGAATACCATAATGTTCAAGCTTGCTGAGGAGAATTTGGTGATTGACTGTATCAAATGCTTTTTGTAACTCAATGAAAATGCCACAGCCATACTTCTTGTTATCCAAGGTATTCTTGATTGATTCAGTTAAGCTAATCAAAGCATGATCTATCGAGTGAGAAGCACGAAAACCAAACTGGAGATTATACAAAACTTCATGTAGCTCTAAAAAATTATACAAGCGCTTATACATTAATTTTTCTAAGATTTTACTGAAAACAGACAAAAGAGATATGGGCCTATAGTTTGAAGAAGTCACAAAACAACCCTTTTTGAACAAGGGTATAACTTTGGCTTGCTTCATCTTGGTAGGAAAAACACCAGTCTGAAAAGACTCATTTATGATAAGAGATAAGGGAGAAGATACATAAGGAGACAGAATTTTAAACAACTTCATAGGGATACTTCACAGGCTTACAATTGTTAAGAGAAAAAGCTTCCAAATTACCATTAGGGACTTTAAGCAACCAGGACGGCAAAGCCAGCCAGAACGTCGTCTTGTATAATAAAAGCGAGCATAGTTTCCCACAACTTACCTTCACATTTTCTTAAACAAGCCAAGACAAAATCTCCTTCTTCATCTAAATACCTTGGAATCTTCTTTTTCCTTGATGATTAACATCTAAAATAAGTGAGTTTCACTTCGAAGGTCAAGATCTGAAGAACAGCACGTTAGAAATCAAGAGTAGCAAATTCGACAGGAAAACAAAGAGTCTTCTCAAGCCAAAGTTCGGAAACAACGGGTAAATTTGCGTTGCCGTTGCAGTCGCCGTCCTGGTTGCTAAAGGTTGCAAACAGGAACGAGCATATGCTGACCTTATGACGTATGCCGTATACAATCCACATTTTCTGGTTGAGATCAAGTAGATTCAAAATTGCGGCAGCATGTTAGTTAAATGAAACTGCGGCAGTGTCTAATGCCCGGCGGGTGCAATTGGGTGCCACAAGTACTGGCACGCTTGTCCAAAGATTTAAAAAATGACCCTTTTCTCTGACTTTTCAAGAGCCAAAACAGACCCCTATCTCTGAGAATTGTTGGTGAAAATGAGCCATTTTTTCAAAAACTCTGACAAAGCAAAATTTACATAATGTGTATCCTTGTTTCCTTTATACAACAACAAATCTATTTTGCAATTATACATCCATCAAAAAAATCTTGCACAAGTATTTTAGTGTTCATATGATAAGAAATTAAATATTCTGGACTGAAAATACTTGCACAGAACAGAATCAATGATTTTATATGAATGAGAAACGAAGAGCAAGAATTGCGACGATAATCATGTTAGTATATTTCATTCCAAGTGACAAATCCATTAAATATATTTCAACAAATCCATGTTAGACAAATCCATGTTAGACGAATCATGTTAGACAAATCCATGTGAAAATTAGAAAAGACTAGGCCATAATTGTTGTTGACGTTTCGAAGCAAACTTGCTTCATCATCAGAATACCATGTTTCCAAAAGCACGAGGCTATATTTATATCCATAAAGACAATAAACTACCAAAAATGCATTTTTACAAATCCTACGTGAAAAATGAATAATGAGGCACGCCCAGAGGACAATACCTAAAACAGAGCTAAGGGAATAGAAGATTGCTGAGAGTTAAGTGACGGGCGATCAAGCAAAATTAATAAACTTTCATGAGTGAGCAACTCAAAATCATTGTTAGCTCTGTCCAAAACTGAAAAATCTTCCACCGACGCGGCGTGACCTGATTTGTTAATATGGTCCCAGATGGCTGAGGGACTAACTTTAATTTTCTGACCTGCTTTATTTATTCCCAAGTGCTCCCTGCAGCGTGTAATCAGGTGACGGGTTGTTTTTCCAAAGTACAAGGCATGGCAGCCAGGACACTTAAATTGGTAAACAACAGAGGAGCGAATGAGAGTTGGGAAGCGGTCTTTAAATGGAAAAAAAGACTGTATGCGTGTTGAAGATCGAAAAATAACCTGAAGCTGAATACCCGGATAACATTGCTTAATTAGTCTACAAATTCTGGTTTTCATCTGTAAACTATACCTGCCAAGATATGGTATGCAAAACAGTAGGGCCGTTTTGGCTTCTGCTGGGGCAGGGGCTCTAGGTGCGAACCTTTTATCCAGGAAGGATTTAATAATACGATCTGTCAGCGCCCTAGGAAAACTGTTTTTAGATAAGATCTCCTTTATTCGAACAATTTCGTCGTGAAAGTTCTTATATGATGAACAAATATGAAAGGCACGATAAATCAAAACACTGATCAAGTTGTTTTTGTATTTGTCAGGAGCGAGGCTGGCAAAATCCGTGTAAAGGCCAGTGAATGTCTTTTTCCTGTATAAACTAGTCATAAAATTATTCCCCTCACGGGTAACGAGAACATCTAAAAAAGGTAAAGAGTTTTCCGACTCAATTTCAGCAGTGAAATTGATGTTAGGGTGCTGACAATTAATATACTCTAAGAACATAGCAACATGGTCCCTGTCCCTAAATAAACAATAAGTATCATCTACATATCTACGATACAGTACAGGCTTAAACTCAGAAGGGCAATTCGCTAAATAGCGTTTTTCAAGGTGACTCATAAATATGTTAGCAAGGGACGGTCCCAAAGGGGATCCCATTGCTACACCATCAATTTGATCAAAAAGTTGCCCATTAAAAACAAAATGATTTTCTTTAACAGCAACGCCTAACAACTTGCGAAACTGAGTGCGGTCCAACGAACAATCCTTGTATTGTAATTTATCATTTTCATCAAATATCAAGTCAGTGCATAAATCTATAGTTTCGTCCAATGGGATGTTCGTAAAGAAACTAGAGACATCAAAACTGGCCATAACCAATTCCTCATCCGTACTAAATGCGGTAATTTCAGACACGAAAGAAAAAGAATCCTTAATAACATATTCATTTACGGTGTAAGGCTGTAAAATAGGAACAAAAAACTTTGCAAGTTTGTAGTTGTAAGTCCGCATCGCGGACAAAATAGGCCTTGCTGGGCAATTTGTCTTATGAACTTTGGGTAGTCCATAGAGAACCCCCGGGGTACTACCAGAGGGAAAAAGTTCCTTATAAATTTCTTCTGGAATATTGTTCTGTTTCAATAATTTGTCCCTAAGAAACCGAATTAATTTGTTTTCACGTTTTTGGCAAAGATCGATAATTTCAGTGTCAAGTTTCTTAAATTTAGAGGCATCTGAGAGGAGGGATTCAACTTTATTAATATAATCAGCACGGTTAAGAATAACCACCCCATTTCCCTTGTCTGGTCTAAGGATAATAAGGTTCTTATTTCTAGATAATTTCTTGAGAGCAGATAATTCTGCTTTGCTGATATTGAGAGGAAACTGTGCAGAGTCATATCCATATTAGGCAGCCAGCGCAATGCTTTTAAGTCGGGTCTTAACGTAATCAAAATTGACCCCTTCTTTTGAGATAGGGCGATTTTTCAAACTGATCGCCAATTTTTCGAAAGGAGTAAGAAAATCACAATAGTCCAGTTTATCTGGACGTATGCTAAACTTAAGACCCCTTGAGAGCACTTTCTTCTCTATATCGTTGAGAGTGTAAGTTGAGTAATTGAATATAACCTTGTCGGGGTCAATACCAGATGCTAAGTATTCGCGCTTTAAATTTTCAAGCTTACGATTCTGCACCATTTCAACTCTTTTAAGAGACTTAATATTGAACGTAGCGACGAAGGAAATGAGATGGTTATAATCAAACCATGAGACGATGGAACGTAGATGTTCTTGTGATCTCTTTATCATCTCTTGGGTCCTCTTCAGATGCCTTCTTTTGTGTGCCAGTTCGGTCGACAGCAATCTTCGCCTGCACGTGTTGTACATCGCAGATGACCGCAGTCGATTGTTGGCCAGCTTGAAGTGCAGAAATTTTGGGACAACACCAAAGTAGTCGCATGATTGTAGAAATTCCAGGTCCAGTTTTGTCTTTCGAAGTCGTTTGTCTAATTTTTCATATGTTCGGAATGACTGAAGTCCCTCACTGCCATATCGTCGTTGTAGAATTGCAGAAATCGGAGTATTGGCAGGGAAACGGAGCTTGATTAAGAAACGAAGAGCAAGAATTGCGACGATAATCATGTTAGTATATTTCATTCCTAGTGACAAATCCATTAAATATATTTCAACAAATCCATGTTAGACAAATCCATGTTAGACGAATCATGTTAGACATGGATGAATCATGTTAGACCATGTTAGACATGATGTTAATCCATGTTAGACGAATCATGTTAGACGAATCATGTTTTCACATGGACTTACAACTACAAACTTGCAAAGTTTTTTGTTCCTATTTTACAGCCTTACACCGTAAATGAATATGTTATTAAGGATTCTTTTTCTTTCGTGTCTGAAATTACCGCATTTAGTACGGATGAGGAATTGGTTATGGCCAGTTTTGATGTCTCTAGTTTCTTTACGAACATCCCATTGGACGAAACTATAGATTTATGCACTGACTTGATATTTGATGAAAATGATAAATTACAATACAAGGATTGTTCGTTGGACCGCACTCAGTTTCGCAAGTTGTTAGGCTTTGCTGTTAAAGAAAATCATTTTGTTTTTAATGGGCAACTTTTTGATCAAATTGATGGTGTAGCAATGGGATCCCCTTTGGGACGGTCCCTTGCTAACATATTTATGAGTCACCTTGAAAAACGCTATTTAGCGAATTGCCCTTCTGAGTTTAAGCCTGTACTGTATCGTAGATATGTAGATGATACTTATTGTTTATTTAGGGACAGGGACCATGTTGCTATGTTCTTAGAGTATATTAATTGTCAGCACCCTAACATCAATTTCACTGCTGAAATTGAGTCGGAAAACTCTTTACCTTTTTTAGATGTTCTCGTTACCCGTGAGGGGAATAATTTTATGACTAGTTTATACAGGAAAAAGACATTCACTGGCCTTTACACGGATTTTGCCAGCCTCGCTCCTGACAAATACAAAAACAACTTGATCAGTGTTTTGATTTATCGTGCCTTTCATATTTGTTCATCATATAAGAACTTTCACGACGAAATTGTTCGAATAAAGGAGATCTTATCTAAAAACAGTTTTCCTAGGGCGCTGACAGATCGTATTATTAAATCCTTCCTGGATAAAAGGTTCGCACCTAGAGCCCCTGCCCCAGCAGAAGCCAAAACGGCCCTACTGTTTTGCATACCATATCTTGGCAGGTATAGTTTACAGATGAAAACCAGAATTTGTAGACTAATTAAGCAATGTTATCCGGGTATTCAGCTTCAGGTTATTTTTCGATCTTCAAAACGCATACAGTCTTTTTTTCCATTTAAAGACCGCTTCCCAACTCTCATTCGCTCCTCTGTTGTTTACCAATTTAAGTGTCCTGGCTGCCATGCCTTGTACTTTGGAAAAACAACCCGTCACCTGATTACACGCTGCAGGGAGCACTTGGGAATAAATAAAGCAGGTCAGAAAATTAAAGTTAGTCCCTCAGCCATCTGGGACCATATTAACAAATCAGGTCACGCCGCGTCGGTGGAAGATTTTTCAGTTTTGGACAGAGCTAACAATGATTTTGATTTGCTCACTCATGAAAGTTTATTAATTTTGCGTGATCGCCCGTCACTTAACTCTCAGCAATCTTCTATTCCCTTAGCTCTGTTTTAGGTATTGTCCTCTGGGCGTGCCTCATTATTTATTTTTCACGTAGGATTTGTAAAAATGCATTTTTGGTAGTTTATTGTCTTTATGGATATAAATATAGCCTCGTGCTTTTGGAAACTTGGTATTCTGATGATGAAGCAAGTTTGCTTCGAAACGTCAACAACAATTATGGCCTAGTCTTTTCTAATTTTCACATAGATTTGTCTAACATGATTCGTCTAACACGGATTTGTCTAACATGGATTTGTTGAAATATATTTAATGGATTTGTCACTTGGAATGAAATATACTAACATGATTATCGTCGCAATTCTTGCTCTTCGTTTCTTAATCAAGCTCCGTTTCCCTGCCAATACTCCGATTTATATGAATGAGATTACACTTACAGTCAAAACAATAATTACCAAGTCAGTGAGGTGGGGAATGAGGAGGGGGGGGGGCAGTAAGATCACAGTCAAAAAAATTAGATCTGGTTTTTATATGATCCACACTATCCATGTGCAATCACTCAAATATAGTAGTAGATAAGGCTTTCTCTCTGTAGGCAGCTTGTAACAAAACTGTTACTGTCAAGCATAAGGCCATGCAAAATAGATCCCAGGGGGTGCATTCAGCACATACGCAGATAGGGGGGTCAGTCCAAGAAATTTTCAGGCAACCCAAAACTAGCACTTCAGCTTCAATGCAACCCAAAAATATCAGCTCACTTTATACTTAGAAACTTGTACATGAACATAAAATATCCTGAAACAATGAAAATAGAAGTCAGGATTGCCCCTTGCGAACCCGGTATAAAAAATATCATGAACATTTGTTTCAGTTTTCTTTGGACCCGAAAATATCAAATAAATTTGCGTCAATGATCTTGCCCTCTTCTTGCCAATCAAATCATGGCCTTTCTCTTCATTTTTAGGCCAATCTTTTGGATTCCTTTCTCTCAAATCATAATAGGTGCTATCATTCTAAATCAAAATTGTATTTGTTTCTGTTACTAACAACTGTTACAACAGTACAATCTTAGCAATGCTAGTTGTTACCAAAGAGTAAGAAGGCGTCTTCCAAATTCCAATGTGTTTCTTTGTTTTCACAGCAACCATTTTCTATTTACCAGCAACAACAACAACTCTAAATATTTTCCCGCCAAATCCGCCAAAGCAAAAGGGCAGTTTAGGCCAATATCGTTTTAGGCCCACAGTAGCTGTTTAGAGTCAAGTGAATTTATGAAATGCAGCGGTTGCTAAACATTACGAAAGCATTGAAACGCAATGGAGAGGATTGACTTTCCTATACAGAATCAGAATGAATTTCAGGAAGGTCGCCAAACAAAGTCAAGGATGAGTAAGTAAAGGTCTGTAAAGGCCTAGTAGTCTATAGGCCTAGAGGCTCAAGATGTTTCCAGTTTTTTTTTGCTTATTTTTTTCATGTGGTTTTCAATGCTTCATAAATCATAGAACAATGATATATCGCATGAATATTACCAAAGACAATGCTACAAAAAATCATTTGACATTGTTTTTGTTTAAATACCAAATGAACTGATGTTACAACTTTAAAGGGGATGCTTGCTTAATTAAGAAATTCCTATCTTATTAAAAATTTCCCTCAAATTAGTTTCATCTCTTTGTATACTGTTATATGTTATTTTGTTGCTGTTGTTAGATGGAATTTGTAAGCTGTTTTGGAACTTTATGAATGAAGATACAGATTAAATACAATCCTGAAGAAAATCATATGCAAATAGATCATATTGGCATTTTAGTAAATGTATATATATTTGTATGGAAATTTTCTTCACAACAAATCATTATTGCAGGTATTTTAATGAATAACATATATGGATCATGAATGATGTTGCAAATTTTGACAGGAAAATGCATACCCTTTTTTAGTTTTCTCTGACAAATTCCGTACAAAGACCCCTTTTTCTCAGATCTAGGTCCTAGATATTTCCTGAAAATTCACCCCTTTCTTAGAGAAACTATGGACACGCGTGCCAGATAGAGATTTACATTATATGCACTATTTATATTATATTATATTAATCTACATTTATACACTTACCTCACATAAGTATTGCACCATCGAAAACAAAATGGCTGCCTAAAGTTTCTTGCAACTCAGTCAACAAAATTTGTATGATAAAGTACCAGCATTTACAGGTTTCTCTACTGGGTGTTTTTAGACAGAAAATAATTGCTGATCCATCTCCTCTTTAATTAAGGTAAAATGAAGTGTTAATTTGTTGATTTCTTTGATAAATTAGCAAAAACTTTAGAACAACATCGAACAAGATTTTAGTAAAAAATCTAGAAGAGTAGGCCATGTCGAAACGAAGAATGAACAGATTTCTTAGATCAAAGATAACATAATCTCGTTGTTTTCAAATCTGGACTGTGCAAACTTCATTGCCATGAAAAAAGTTTCCCTCTTCGAATGGAGTAAAAGAATAAAATTCAAGTAAACAAGGAGAAAGTCATTCAAGGTAAATGAACTTGAATCAATCTTAGGAGAAGTCATGTTGAAAAAAACCAAGCTCCAGTCACTTTCAAGGTTTTAATCACCTTCAAATTAAATTCGAGCGAGAGGATATTGTGAGGTATGTCCAAATCAAGATATTTAATTATCAACCACCTACCTAAAGTTTCCCATGAACAAAATTAATGCTAATGTGATAAAAATAGTGTCAAGCATATTCTTACCTTGGAATGGCTTCTTTCAGTTTCACCTCTGTTTTATAGCCAGTTCGCATTCCTCGCGGAAAACTTTTGTCATAGCGATAAAGTTTGCAGAATCCAGAGTTGAAAATTAAGAAGTTTTGTTATCTTTGCTCTAAGAAGTCTGTTCATTCTTCGTTTTGTTATGGCCTAGTCCTCCAGTTATCCAGCCAAAATCTTGTTCAATGTTGTCCTCAGGTTTTTGTTAATTTATCAAGGAAAGCAACAAAACAACATTTCATTTTACTGTTAAATAGAAAGTAGACAAACAGACAATTATTTTCGCCAAAACACCCGGCAGGGAAACCCTTAAAATGCTGATGCTTTTGTCATGCAAATTTTGTTGCTTGAGTTACATGACATTTTTAGCCGCCATTTTGGATACGGTGGTGCAATACTTACGTGAGGTAAGTGTATACTCAGTTCAGTTCAGTTTTTTCATTTTAAGATTCTACTACAGAAACAATTTTAAAATAAATTAACTAAGTGTAAAAAATATAAATGCTGACAATAACAATGATGTAGAGAATAATTTTTTTGCAGGCGATTTCTTAAGGAGGGCCCTTTCAATAGACGAACTCATTGAGGAGAGAGCACCCCGTGTCTTAGCAAAGATTCAAAATTTGGTAAACATTCGAGGATTGATAATAAACTTGCGAAAAGGGAAGCAACTATATATTAAGATAGGTTTAAAGTACTTCCAGGGACAAGATAGACGAAAAACGATGCCCATCGAGCCCCAAAACACTTAAGATCAAGAAAGATGGGAATGCTCAAAAGATATGGCTTGATATATAAATCATATGTAAGGCCTCAAACTATAATAACATACTGATATAATATCATACAATAATATAACGCTTAACTATACAGGCTGTATCGAGACATTTTGGTCCTTCAACCTAATTGGAAACAAACGCCCTTTACTCTCGGATGCCAAACAGAAGGAGGCTTAAAGGGTTTGTGCAAGGTTAAAAGCTTGAATTTGCAGAGAGCAGAAAACCTAAAAATATCCAATTGAAAGCGAAGTTGGACACAAATCAACGAAGGAAAGTGCAATGATAAGATTTTTATCTTGCTATGAAAAAATGGAGGGGTGGGAAATATCTTAAAGTTTATAAGCAGTGAGTCTTAATAACGAAGGTGCGGGGAAACTTTAATACCTACTACGTAATTTTGTTTGCCAACAGTTAGCAAATAAATATCTAATATGGCCTTAAGTAGCGGACTCATCTGAATAAACCATGGACGCAAAATAAACTTGTATTATGCGCATACTAACTGGTTTTGTGTTGTACAGAAAAATATAAAGCCCGAGGCCTTAAAAGTACAGACCGAGCTTGCGAGGTCTGTGCATTAAGACCGAGGGCTTTATATTTTCCTGTACAACGACAAAACAAGTTAGTATGAGTTTTATTACCTGACATCTTCTAATCTTGACTCGCATTTCATCAAACACATTTTGTTACAGTCATGCCGTTTGAGTTCACTGCAAATCTCACAGGCCGAGGCCTAAAGCAGTTGCCGTGGCGACAAAAGCGCGTCCTTGTATCGTACTATACAAGGCTACGGGAAACCCGCGGTAAATGTGCGATTAGCCAATAGGAATGGCGGGATTCTGTATTGCCTCGTTTTTGAAACTTCAGTCAGGTAATAACCTGTAAGAAAACACTATCAACTCCTGTAAAGAACAGCAATGATATAAGATAAACCTGTAATTGGAAAGAAAGCTGTTAAACCTGCAAGAAAATAAGTAATCAGTTGTCCACAACGCTATTACACCAAATACGCGTTTCATCGCAAGCTCATCAGTTTGGTTCATGCGAAGAACAGATAAATGACACGACCGGGCTGATATATACCGAACAAAACAAAAGACATTTGAGAATCACGTGAGTCACTCTCACAGTCGTTGGCTTAATCTCAAAAAAAGGCACTCAATCAACAAGCGCCAAAACTTTGGCGCCAACTTCAGAACAGTTGCAGAGCGAAAACAAACTCCTTCTGTCGGCAAAGCGAGGGATCCCAAAGTTTAATAAATACAGCTTCCAAAACCTTAAGATGAAATGCAGACCTTGCCCTACTCAAAATACGGAAACAATCCTCGTTGTAGCTGTTACCACACTCCACACCACTCAGTAGGCGGGTACCAATGGCAGAGTCACTTTCCGGTTTAGGCTGGTTGGCTTTACATTTCCGCTTGGGTTGACAACGACCGTTGCACCTATCAGTACCTACAATCTTGGTCAAAATTCTTGTGACAAGTCACAAAATTGCACTACTTCAGTCTTTGATTCAGTGCCCCCCGCTCCCCCCGTTTCAATGTTGGTTGAATCAAACGCCATTCGACCATCCCAGCATTGAATTAGGGGGGAAGGGGGATGAGAAGGTTCTAAACGTGTGTTTTCACCTCGATATTTTAGGAAACATGACGAAAACACAGAAATTTGCCAGTGTCCCAATTTATTTTGACCAGGATTGTATATATATTTGTTTACAGTTTCAGTACCTATAAATAAATATTTGTTTAAAGAGCATAAAACACCATAAAGCCCTGGCAAAACGACTGGATAATTGCACTGAACATGCACTGGACAAATGTCCAGCGCAAAATGTTACGTCGTTTTGCCACCTTGTCCAATCTTGTTTAGTCGTGCTTAGCGATGTTGAGAGCTGCTCAGTCGATTTTGAAGGCAGTCAAAAATGTTCAGTGGACAAGATTAAATTTCTTTTGTTTGAAGAAAATGTTCAGTCGTTTTGCCACCCCACTGAACATTGTCCAGTTTGCGCAAGCGCGTTACAAATGCAAGAAAGGGGAGTTTCGTCATGACGGGGAAGAAATGGAGTCATCAGCATCAATTAGTTCTATGAACAGCAGGGAAAGGTATTCAGGCAGTAACGAGGATTCCTCTGACAAGATCAATTGCAGTTCTGATGACCAGAGCGATCGCAGAGAACGAGGATACGATGATATTGATGAGACAAGCAGCAGGCCTAATCGATCTTCAACTTTTCTCTTAAGATCGATGATCATTGATGTCACAATTTTGGCGGCAGATTTTATGTTTTTATCCCCTTGGCATCCTATGATCAGTTTACCCCGGGCTCCTAAAATGAAAGTCCAGACCACAAAAATCGCGCTCCCTTTATCGCAGAGAAAATATTCACTGGACAGTGTTTAGTCGTTTTGCCACCCCCAAAAACTTTTCATGTGTTCACACACTGGACACGGTGAGCAATGTCCAGTCAATGTTCAGTGCAAATGTCCAGTCGTTTTGCCAGGGCTTATTACTGCTCGGAAGTCGGTAATTTTTTAGAATGAATATAGTAAATTAAGAATAAATGCCCTACCAACCTTTTCTTTGACAATATTTAGAAGAGCTGGAACAGGGTTAGCTTTGACAGCAATAGCATGAAGGCAGCCTGAAAATGATAAAAACACTGTATTGATACCACAGAGATTTTCATGTCTGAATGGAATGAATTGTGTCCGGAAATTAGAACAGCACCATCAGTTGCTATCTTCAAGAAAAATTTGCTCTTGAAAATTTGCCCCCCTGCTAAGTCTGTCTTTGGAATTCATGATCCAATAGGCATATCCTATCTCACTCAACTTAGAGTGGGCCTTAGCAAATTAAACCTTCACAAATTTAAGCACAATATTCGGGATAACATAAATCCAATGTGCCCTTCTAACGATGGTATTGAGAGTACGGAGCACTTTTTGTTGCTTTGCTCTTCGTTTGAGGTTCAACGTCAAAACAACCTCGCTGGAGAATAATGTGAAAATTAAAGTTGACAAGCAATTCACAAACTTACGGGAGAAATGTTTAGAGGCATGCTATTTATGATAACAATTTCCGGGTGTGAAAGTTTGCCGTGTGAAAACTGTTTGCTGCAAGTTGAGATACATAAATTAAAGAGCCATTGTCACCCAGAGTCCTCTGCGGCTGGTCAGAATAATGAGAAATGTGTCACAGCATTGCGAAATGAACGAGAGAACACAGCATGTACAACACTTTCTACACCGAATGCAATTCTCAAGTTATTCGCAAGAAGACAGAATCAAGGTATACAAAAAGGCCAAAAGAAAGTTTGAAAGGTTATTGAACGGGACAGAACAGGTGAATGTCCAATGTATAGGGGGGAATTTTGGCAGCGTGAAAGGAGAGAAGCGGAGAAGGCAGAGAAAAGGAACAGATGGTATGAGAAAGGAGGATATGAGACAGCTATGTTTATTGATGCAACACCGAATGGAGAGCTAGCGGCGGAATGCAAGAAGGCTCTAAAAAGTTCCGAGCTAAAGATACGAGTTGTAGAACGATCAGGACAATCATTAAGGAGTATCTTAAGTAAGTCTGATCCGTTTCAAAATGATTCTTGTGGGAAAGATACCTGCAAACTAAATAAACTGCAAAACGAGGGATGTCGTGTACAGAATGAAATGCCTCGGCTGTGCAGAAAACGACCAAAGAGAAGGAATGTATATTGGAGAAACGGCAAGAAGCATTGGAGAGAGAGCAAGTGAACACTTAGTGAAGTATGAACAAAATGAAAAGAATTCGGTGTTTCACAAGCACATGATACAGTGGCACGGTTCAATTCCACAAGATATAAACATTGATATATTGGCTATGTGCCCTGGTGACGCGATGCTCAGGCAAGTAACTGAAGCAGTTTCAATAAACGAATTAAACCCAACACTGAATGCAAAGGAAGAATGGGGAAACTCGAACAAATTAAGAGAACGACGTAACGTGTTCGAATTCATGGATCTTGCGAATCTAAGTCTTACGAACAGTGCAAGAACGCAACGTTCGGCAAAATCAAACATTCTCATTGAAGAGGCCGCCGAAGGGCGGTGAAAATTTTGAGGGAAAACAAAGAGAAATGTGTAAGTGTGTTTTAAATGATGGCCATGAACAACAAGGTATGAAATTACCAAAATATAATTTAGGGTACAACACACGGGATCAATTAAGGTCGCTGGCGATAAGCGCTAGTGAAAGGAAACAATCTCGCTGGAGATTTTGCATTACTACGACCATTTGGATATATCGATCTTTCAAATGAAGTTTTCACGCAACTTTTATTATTTGGTGATAAAGGCCTCCCAAACGACGTCAACAGAAAAATACTCAAGTTGACTCTTCTATACATTCACACAACCGGTCGATTAAATTAAGCTAATGTAACTCAGCCACCACCACACCATGTTCATTTTTGTAAAGTTCCCTTTTATAGAGTCTCGTTTCTCTGTTCCATTGTTCGTATATAGCTTCTCGTAATTGAATATTTAGTTGTATTTTTAGACTGATATTCTTCATGTATGAATGGCCCTGGGGTAGTCATGATCTTTTGCTCCCCTTGGTATCGTTTTGTAGTATTGTATGGTAGATCATTCGTAGTCGTAGGTAATTCGTAAATTGCAAATTTTTATATTGAATTTATAGAAAAAAAAAGATTTTCATTGGGTAAGCTCCTAACTAGGATATTTCTATGTTTCAAGATTTCTACACCTTTCTTTATCAGGAACTAAGAATGCATGGCATTATTGAAAGCTTCTCAAAATCATCAGATTTTGAGTTCTCGGAGTTTCCTCCTGGTAACATAGCCCTCAAGTCTTTCCTTTTGTCCGAAGCTCCCCTGGAAAGCTGACACATCCTCTGATCATATCGCGTTTTCTCCTAAAATTGACCAATCAGGTGCATCCCTTCCATTACTTACACATTTCGCATCTAGGCTTAGACCACATTGGGTAATCACCAATAAAAAAACATTGCACGCTCGAATGAATCGAATTTTTTGTAAATTTCAACAGGAAAAGGATGCTTATATATAGGACAACAAGTGTTCATGCAATCTCCTTGCGGTCGCTTGCAATGAAAGATTGGTGGCAGTTTTGAAAGTCAAGCAAGAGTTTCTATAGACATTTGCGTACAATTTAAATCAACGATGTTATTTATTCATTACATGTGGAAAATGTTATTTTTGATGTTTTTGTGTGCAAGCTGATCATCTTACTTCAGTAATTGCCATAAAATGAGTTGTTATGGTGTCAAAGTGATGAAATTTCGCAATTCCAACTCTACCATTTTTGAGGAGCCATTACCGATGACATCTACAACTTGGTATGAATCATTTCTATCAACAAGAGTCGAAAAAACAATAAACATCATTTTTACAATGTTTTCTTTCAATCGTATACAGATAGTAGCCTCAATGCTCAAGGAAGTTCAACTAAAAAACCACAAAAGACCTCTGCGGAGGAGGCAGTGAATTCAAAATTTCTCTCACTTATGTCAGAACACTTGTTAAAGAGGATAAAACCATTCAGGATTGTATATCTCAAGTCTGGATTGCAGGATTTGCTCTTGTCTGAAGGTAAACATCAAAATATTGGGGGGTCCAAAGTAGCAAAACAATGGTAGTGGACAAATTCAAAATTACATAATTTTGTTCCCTGCACGATCCTGAATGATTGCTTTGGCAGACTACCTGCTGAAATGTGCTACTTTAATAAAATCTAGGTTTGGCAGACATATTTTTCCTTAATTTTTTTATCCTGTACTGTTGATTTGAAATAACGCATTTTTGGTGTCAATTTCAGGAAAATAAGTGCATTGAAGAAAAATAACAAGAGAACAAACAAATGCGTACCAGAAGAGGCAATGACCGACTTCTTTGTAAGCTGACATGTAGTTCTATCAATTAAAACAAACAGAGCTAAAATCAGATAACCCTGGGCAGAGATATTAGCAAATGAAATTGTTGTTGAAACGAGCATTCTGTAGAAATCTACCAAAAATTACATGAAAAGTAAACAATGTTAAATTTCATCCAACTTTGCAAGCAAATATCTCCGGACTCAGAAGTCACAAAAGTCTACTTTTTGCTTTATTTTGAACTTAAAGACACCTTCTTTAAAACCACATATCACGATAAAAGTTTTGAGCAAATTTGATTTTTCCAATGTTTTGTATTTTCTTCCTTAATTTTCGCATTCTGGATCACTGTGCCTGGTCAATGACGATCAAAGACTTTTCAGTGATCCATTTACAAGTCCATTCGTCCTGGCAATCCACTATTAGCTTCTTTCCCCTAGTCTGCAATCGACGCAGTTTGGATAGTTCGATGTTGGAAAGAGTACTCCAAACATTCCGTAATTTCAAACGCCATTTTTTACTGTAAATTTATCATTATCATCAAACTTTATCATTTTTTGAAAGTTGAACAAGCTCGACATCAATCCCACATTAATGGAGATTTACGATGTTCATTTTTCCTTTATCTATTTTTTTCTATTCATATAAGAAATTTACAACAAATTTTACATTCTACTATACCTATTAAGCTACTATGCAATACTACAGGGACGATGCAAAGGGGAGCGAAGGACAACGACTACCCCAGAGCCTGAACGTAAAGACACGCAACAATATCTTACATACAACTAACTGCACACCACTCACAATTAAAGGTCAAATTGGATGTCAGATCAGGGTTGAAATGAAATATAAAAGGGTCAAGAGTGCAGACTCGTTTAGGAATTAAGTTGGATAAAGTCTGACCATCCAATATGAAATAGAATTTACAAAGGAAAAATAAATAACATTTACGCAAAGGAACTTGGTGGCTGCTTTGTACATAGCCTAATCAAACCGACTGGTTTCGTTGATAAATTTAATAGTAAACTCAAGAATAGTTTTGTTGACGTCATCAGAGAAGTCTTCATCACCATACAATAATATTTCAACTAGAATGTTGTTCGAAAGACTATTGATTTGGACAAATGGTCAGATTCCAACGAGAAGATTTCGACGTTGAATCTCAAAGGCAGGGCAGAGCAACAAGAAGCGTTCCGTATTTTCAATTCCGTCGGTCATTGGGCACATAGGGTTTACGGTATCCCTGAAATTATGCTTGAATTTGTGACAATTCAATTTACTGAGACCGACCCTTATTTGGGAAAGATAAGATAAGCCTATTGGGTCGTAAATCCCAAAGACAGATTTTGTAGGAAGGCGAATTATTGATAAAAGTTTTGCTTTAAAAACAGCAACAGATGGTGCAAGCCTAATTTCAGGATCAATTCTATTCCACTCAGATAAGCAGTGAAGATAAAAGCTAGATTTAAACTTTTCTGTTCTTGCCCGGGTTCGCCCAACGACATCCTGGTTGCGAAGAGAGTATCTTGACTGAGGAGGTTGTGGGATTGGATCCTTCATATATGTGGGAATGAGATTATTGATGATTTTGTAGAACAAAGTAAAGCGTCTACTCCATCTCCGGGAACTTAGTGACTCCCAGCCAAGTTCTTTATATAATTTTTCTCGCGACGTTCCCCTCCATGTGCCTGTCACAGCACGAGCAGCAGAATACTGAACAGACTCTAACTTTTCCATTAAATAAGGCAAAGTGATGCTTCCACTAAATTCACATACTTTGGCTGGAATATGGTAGATAACATCCCCATAATCCAGGTGGGGTCGCACATGAAGCTTGTATAGTTCAGTTAGGGTACTTCTGGGCACATATTTGGAGAGACATTTCAGCAAACCAATACCCTTTCTTGATTTGGAGATTGCAGTCCTGATATGAGCGGAAAAAGATAACTTTGGATCCAATATAATGCCTAAATGTTTGTGTTCATTTATATACTTTTTTCACGGGTATGTTATTAAAGAGGATTACTGGATGATCTAGTTCATTTCTTTTCCTTGAAAATATTAGTTCCACAGCTTGCTTTTGCTGGTCGGGATTAAAAGACATCCTCCAGGCATGGGCCCATTGACTTATAAACTTCAGATCATGGTCATGTCATTTGCAGCTATATTTGGTTCTCGGACAACCGTGAACAATGACGTATCATCTGCAAAAAGCTTAACATTACATTGTCCTTTATTTCATTATCTTTGATATTAGTATTCTGAAGATTAAACGACAGTCATGACATGAACGGCAGTTTTGGTTGTGCTTTTATGTTAAGACTGATGACTTGTTGACACAGTAAAATCTTTTTATGTTTTGTGATCTTCGCTCACAGCACTGGAAGGAACTTTCGTGCTACTGCAATACTTTGACATGCTCGTTTCAAACGCTGTTTGCACGTGCTAATTTGGGACCATTTTCAGAAATCATCTTGTTGAGTTCTACTCTTTTCTTTGAAAACAGGCCCCTTTTTTTATTTGTTCCTTCATAAACTGTGACAATGGATTCAATGACTGCCTCAACCGAAACGATCGCAGCAGCTACACAGATTCCTTGAATTATCATGCCAACATTAAGATATTGTTTGAAGTAATATTAAGGAATGTCTTTATCAGTACAAGGCTGCCGATCTCATTTTCGCTGAGCAGTGCAACAGTTCACTCTGATTTTCTTAAAACATCTCTGAGGTGAATTCTCAGCTCACTGTCAGGAACATTTTTAATGTTATTTGCAACTCAACCCATAAATGATTCCGTCATTTGTGTACCAAAGATGTACTAAAATAAAAGCTTGAAATGCTTTTCCGTTTGACCTTTCAATCTTTACAACCAAGATTGATCGAAGATCATAATTGTGAAGTGATACAGATTAATGAAAAATTTGATTCCGAAAAAGTGCCTGGAGAAAATCGGAACATGACATTTTGTGCCTGCGAGTGGCGCTCGCGCAGATTAAAGAGGTCTGACTACAACATTAAGATTGGGAAATGATGAGCTAGCCTAGGCACTGTACCTGAACATAAGCACCTTGGAATTATTCTTGATTCTAAGCTGAATTTCAAAAGTCATATAAATGAAGCATGTCAAAGCTATGCGTGGTATAGGTATCATTTGTCATATTTCTAGATATGTCTTGAGGGAAGTACTTGATCAAGTCTATAAGCTTTATGTTAGGCCTCATCTTGAATATGGTGACATTGTCTGTCACAAGTACCATCCTGATATGAAATTGGATGTAACTAAACAGCTTGAACAGACCCAGTACTCTGTGGCTCAGGCAGTTGCGGGAACCTGGAGGGGTACGAGTAGGCAATGGCTATACAAGGAACTGGGTTGGGAAGATCTCTATAGCAGAGCAGGTGATGGTACAGGAGACTGCGCCATTTCTAGAATCTAAGAGTGCTGAAATTCCATGTGAGCATCAGCTATCCCACAATCTCTGAAACACTCTGTCTTATGACCAAAATGTAGGAAGAACAGCTTGTTTTATGAACACGTACTTTCAAAACAAACTGTTTTAGTGGAATCTACTGGCTGATGATATAAAAATGCCACATCTCTTGCAATGTTTAAGAGCACGCTACTATCGACCTTAGAATCGTTGAAAAGAACTATGTATGGTATTTGCAATATCGTAGGTATCAAGCGTTTGACAAAACTTCGTGTCAAATTTAATGCACTCAATGAACACAGATTCCGTCATAACTTTGACTGCATCAGCCCAATGTGCTTGTATGGTATGGGAAACAAAGATAATGTACATTTCCTCCTGCACTGCCATCGCTTTCACATGATGCGTCGTGATCTCCTTGGTCAGCTCTCTGAGATCTCCAGTCTCGATCTTACAAATATGGACTCAAAGCATTGTGTGAGTTGCTTCTCTATGGTAGCCCTCAGCTCACTATAATCGACAACAGAATAATCCTAGAAGCAGAAGTGTCATGGCCGGGGGGCAGGGGGGGCTTTATCTGTTTGGCTTTTGGCACAAACTAGGTGTTCGTCGCTCCACTCGTTCAAACTTCATTCATACATCGAGAAACAAATCATTCCATACTGACTGGAAGGTGTTACTTATTTGGACAATTCGTTGATATTTTGAAATGAACGGTCGTGGTTTGTTTCAAGTTGTCTGCGGAAGTTTTGTACGTTGGTGGTGTATGGCTTTTTCATAGCAAGGAGGAGATTGCGTACTGTTCAGAGGCGGATCCAGATATTTGAGTGACTGATGCAAATGAGGGGGTTTTTTGGAAATTTTTGGGTGACCACGCCCTTGAGACTCTCGGAAAACATAGGAAACGCCCTTTTTACAATTTTTTTTGACTGGAAGACCTTGCTTTGAAGGTTATTTCAGGCACTAGGATATGAACATGTACCTCAAATCAGAGCTATTCAAGAAAATCTTGTCGTGTCACGCTACGGAATGGCCGTGTAATGTGGAGCTCTGGCAGATAAAGGGTTTGAATGAATTCTGATAGTTGTGAAGTTTAACATCATTAATGCCAAAGTAGTGCATATGTAGTCTACACTGAAATGCTGTTAAAAAACTGTGGAAATTGATTTGGATATTCAATACAAGCGCTGTGCGTTTTCTGTTTGGGCCTAACTTCATAATCTGAAAATGACAAAGTATCAAGATTATTTCAACGTGAAGTTTGCGGAGATCGAAGCTAACATGGCGACCAAGGCATGCATTGAAAAGCTTCACGATACAATCAAGTCACAAAATGAGAAGATTGATGTTTTAGAAGCAAAAGTAGCGATGATGGAAAGTCTTGTAAGCCATTTGACAGATCGCACGGAAGAGCAAGAGCAGTATAGTCGCCGCTTGTGTATTAGAATCGATGGTATTGAAGAATCAAAGAATAAGGGAGAATCTGGGGATGAGTCATTAAATAAAGTGAAAAAAGTGCTTCAGGAGTTAAAAGTTGTCGTGCCTGACACCGTTATTGATAGGGCACATAGAATTGGAAAGCCAAAGACCGTGAATGGGAAGCAAATAAGGACCATGATAGTGAGATTTACAACATGGAGGCACAGGACAATAGTTTACCGTGCAAGAAAAAATTCTAAAAAATATAAGGTGCGACTGGATCTCACAAAACCAAGATTGGAGAAGCTTGTCAAGCTGTCTAAAATCCTAGAAGACAGAAAACTTGGTTTTGTATTTGCTGATGTAAATTGCAGGCTGGTAGCCTTCATTGAAGGTAAATATTATTATCCCAAAGATGAACATGGTTTAATGGATATTATTGGAAACATTGGTGATAATGAAGACCCCAATGAAGACAACGAAAGCGTAAGCAGTGAAGGTACAACAGTAGGAGATGATGCCCACGAAGTTCTGGCTACAGAAGAGGACTGATCTGGTTTATTGTTTTGGTTTCCTGGCACTTTTTTTCTTGCTTAGGATTTACGCCTCTTGTCGTTTCTAAAGGACTTTTTAGGTTTTTTGTGTTCTTGTTATTAATACCAAATATTTATTCATGTCAGTGTGTTTAAAAACCAAAATTGTTCCCTGGCCCTGGAGTTTGTGATGCGCCGTGGTTCTTGGTGTTGCCGGTGGCGCGCAGCTCCTCCGGTGGCGCTTTTGACCTTGGCGTGTTGCTCGGTTAAAGAAAAGAAACTTGTTTTTCGACGCCACAATATCAATTTTTTTATTTCATGAATCCCCAAGTCACGTTTATTTCAAGAAATTGCAAGCTACGTTTTCGAATACAAAACGTTGCAATCAAACCTGATTACATTTTCTAATGTCTTCGAATGAGTTATATTTGATAAACCCTTTTGTTGCCAATCCCTCTAGAGAGTGGGAAATGCTTGAAAAATCTCTCTATTTACCCCAAATGGTAATTCAGTCGTGTGTTTTTTGTAGATTAGTTTGTCTGTGTAACGTAAACTTGTTAGTTATTTTTCACGTTTGTTTATGTTCCTTAGAAATGGTCAATTGTGGTTGGGTAGTGGCTGATCATCCCTTAGGACCGGCGGGAAGATGTCTTCACAATGATGGCGGTTGAAATCAATCAATGGCGAGCAGCAATAGGGTGTTTCCGTGCATCGTTTCAAAGAAACTTTTCCCTGAGTAACCCTGTTACGCCATTTTCAATTCTTTCTCAAATTCTTAGACTTTATTGGCTTTCCATTTGTTTTCTTGCTGTCTCAATTGTTGTTCTACCCTTGGCATTATTAATATATTTTCTTGCAGTGCATTCTTTGGCAACGCAGTTATATTTCCTGCCTTTGTTCGCCAGTGTGCATCATTTTGCGACGATAGTAATTTACACGACTTTTGAGCTTTTCAAGCGAATCCCGCTGGGTATCATACGCCTTTTTCGATATAAGCGCATGGCTGTCAAGCACTATCTTTTCCTGTATATTTATTTTTATATTGGGTGCATATCATGCGACACGCTTCATTTGCAATGACTGGTTTTCAGAACAATTCTGCTTAGTGAAGATGTAGAGACAAATCCTGGCCCCGAGACACTGAATTTTTGCACTTGGAACTTAAATAGTCTTGCTGCGTATGACTTTTTAAGAGTTTCACTTATCGAGGCATACAACTCGGTATATAACTATGACTTGATTGGGATTGTAGAAACTCACCTTGATAGCACTATTGACGAAAATAAACTGGCACTAAATGGGTATACTTTTATCAATGACAACCATCCACAAAATGTGAAAAGAGGCGGTGTTGGGTTATACATAAAAGATTCCCTTCCCTCAAAAAGACGTTCTGACCTAGTGACCCTCCCCGAGTGTATCGTGTATGAGATCCAAATAAACAGGAAAAAGTACTTTTTCGCCGTAATCTATAGAAGTCCAAGTCAGGATCAGAATGAATTTGATAATTTCACAATAGACTTTGAGCTGATGCTATCTAAAATGCATGCTGAAAATCCATTTTGCGTGATCATTACAGGTGATTTCAACTGTAGATCAACTCAGTGGTGGGAAAATGATATTGAAAATAACGAAGGAAAACTATTTGAGCCAATAACGGCTGACATTGGTTTTTATCAGCTAATATCTGAACCAACTCACATTATGGGTGATTCCAAATCTTGCATTGATCTCATTTTTACTGATCAACCAAACCTCTTTATTGAGTCTGGTGTGCATACGTCATTACATGAGCAGTGTCATCACCAAATTATTTATGGGAAACTTTCCGTATCAAACATTTCATTACCTCCATATACCCGCAGGATTTGGCACTACAATAAAGCAGATTTTGTTGCAATTATGAAAAGCATCGAAATGTTTTTAAGACAAAGCTACTCTCAAAAATTCGCCCCCCTGCAAAACCTGTCTTTGGTATTCATGACCCAACAGGCCTTTCATATCTATTCCAAATAAGGGTCGGTCTCAGCAGACTAAATTTTCACAAATTCAAGCATAATTTTAGGGACACAGTTAACCCTATGTGTCGAACGAATGACGGTATTGAGGACACGGAGCACTTTTTGCTGCTTTGCCCTTCATTTGACGTTCAACGACGACATCTTCTCGCTGGAGTTTCGGTACTATTACAACAATTTGTTGAAATAAACAGCCTCCCCAATGACGTTCTTGTTCAGATTCTATTGTATGGTGACGAAAACCTTTCGAATGAAATCAACAAAAGTATACTCGAACTGACACTAGTTTTCATCCACAATACAGGTCGGTTTGATTAAATAGATCTGAAAAGTTTGTTTACTCCACTCAGCCACTAAAATCCCTTTCTCTAGTTTTTTATTGTTCACTTGTTTATGCCTGTTTCACAATGGATGTTGGGAATTCAGTGTTATGAAATTCCGACGCCAACCTAACTCATTTTAATCTCAATTTTTCAGTAAAAGTTAGCGTCCATCCTACGTAATCACTTAGCGAATACATCCAAAACACAGCAATTGCCGACATCCAATGTGAACCCGACTTTAGTATTTATCAGTCGAAAGAGTTTGTACTAGTTTTTGTGTCTATATTTGAATGTATATTTAGACTTAGTTTTAATTACCTGTCTCTATGTTATGGCCATGGGGTAGTCATGGTCTTCTGCTCCTCATGGCATCGTTCTTGTAGTGTAGTACAGTAGTTTGTAAGTGCTGTTTTAGGTAATATCGTTATTGTAAATTTTTATATTGGATAGAAAAAAAAAAGCTATTCAAGCCAGTGCTTCTCGAAGCGTTGTTTACAGATTTCGTTGTTTACTGATTTGGTATTGCCAGAAAAGTTCCCCTCCGCGGACTGATTTATCCAGTCAACCACAATTTGGTCTTCTAACACGTTGAAGAAGAGTTTAGGTCCACTGCACTTTTCATTCAGACAAGAGGAAGCGAGACAACAAAACAGCGAACAGCAATAATGATAGTAGGGCAATCTATTGCTCAATGTTAACCTTTAGACTGCATCGGTCAACCTGTGCAAAACGCTGATTTTTCTCCACTCAGGGGTCTGGGGACCGATGCATTTTGGCTATCGTTTGTTGAGAAGAAAGGAGCTGTCAAAGCTGCTGTGATTGACACCGATGCACTCATCAAAATGATTACGCAACGTTCTCCTGTTTATGCCTTAGCTTTTGTTGCCTTTGTCGAGACACGCGTCACACATTTTGAATAGGGCATTAGAATAATAATGGGATTTACAGTAGCTGTTTGAAGGACATTTTATTCTTTTCGATAATGGGTCTAATCGTCGGCCATGGCCTTCGTACCTGAGTCTGAAATAACGAGGTTGCTACGTAGAAGCAGTGGCAACAGAGAGAAGGGGCATTTGGAAAGTTGAAATGATTTGCGTCTAATAAAAAATCTTGTGCAAAGACTTCTAGATTATCGATCATGTGGGACTGACCGATGCATTTGCATGCATTTGCATCGGTTGCATTGGTCTGGATCCGCCCCTTGGTACTGTTGCAGAATTTCGTGATGACATTTTGTACCGCGTGATGTGATCTAAATATGGAATCAGGGGACGTCAACGTACGCCAACGTAAAAGACGCTTCTTAAAAAATTTTCCTCACTCCCTCGTTCATTGAATAAGTATCACAAAACCATCAAATTATGTTGGGAGATGCATTCTAAGGCAAAGTAAATGATGTTCTTCAAAAATTTTCCTTGCACTCTCATTTACTGAATAACTGTCACAAAATTATCAAGATTTTCTTGTCACCAATGGCAAGGATGATGTTCAGAGATGTCTTCTGTGTCAAATGGCAAGCATGATACTGGGACATGCACTGAGAGCCAAAACAAAGGATGTTTCTTCAAAATTTTCCTCGCACTCTGACTTACCGAATAACTGTCACAAAATTATCAAAATTTCATCAGCCCCATATTGGCAAGTATTATGTTGGGATGTGCATTTTAAGCCAAAGTAAAGGGCGTGGCAGCAAAAATTTTCTGAGGCTTCACCCCCAAACCCCCAAAATTGCCTGTCCCCACTTAATTTACCCTGGCCATGATGCCACATTGATGTTGCAGTTACGATTAAATAATCTGTAAATCATACTATTGCTTTCTTGGTCAGCAAATTATTTGTTGAAACTAAGCTACAACCTTTGGTTTGTCTTGTATGTCTTAAATTTATGATATGATCGCACAACAGATGATGTCAAAAGGAGCATTTCTTCCTAAGAAAACTGCGCAAGTGAATGATGATGTTGTGATGCCATTGTTCATCGGAAAATCAGCAAGATATGCCCTCCCTGTCAATTGGTACCCACGACGCCCCTGCCTAGAAGCAACATGTCATTCAGTGATAGATCTACTATATGCGGTTGGACTAAATACCAACGTTGAGCAGCCATCCCTTTTTGTTTGTAGTGTAATGTGAGACATTGTCGTCCTTTCTTTTTGTAGTGTTTGGTGCAACTTGGGGCCATGTGGAGTGGAGCTGCCTTTTTTTTTGCCTAGAGCTGCCACTTCTGCAATGTGGTGGCAAGCCCCTGGCCGGGGCACTGTGATCCAGGCCAGGGAAGAAATAGGGAAAAATGAAGTTTTGAATATCAAATTCTTTTTATACCATCTTTATTAAGCACACCCTGGGGGTCAATGTAAAAAAAGATATTTAAAATCGGTCAAGGCATCGTCAAGTTATTGACTTTTGAACTTTGGCCTAATTTGTTTGTTTGTTTACATTACCGTTTCCGGAATAGTGCTGCTTTGAGGGCAATTTTTAAATCCTCATTTCTCCGTATAGGAAAGTCCGAAATTCTTTATTTTTGTGTCGCATAAAACTGCTATTCATGTACTTCGAATTAATGTCAAAATATGCTATAATGTCTTCATTTTTGATACTTTTGAAAGCAATTTCATAATGGCAGGTTTTCGAGAAATCCATGGGCTTAAAAAGTTAATTTTGAAATTCAACGTTGAATACAAAAAAATTGTATCAAATTGCATGAACCAAATAAATTCTATGATTTAAAGCCATTTCCCCTGCATATTTTTGTCAAAGGGCTTGTACAATTTCGTGGCCATAAAAAATCTGCAGCCCTTCAAATTTTCAGGTGAAACCTACATTTTTATGCATTTTTGACGAAAAAATTTTCAGTTCTGAATTTTGATGTTTTTCCTTGCTAGAATGTGATTTTTACAGTACAACTCAATTAATTTCTTTGCTTGTAGCCTAATTGCGCCCCTTTGGATAGATTTTTTGCGAAAAATAGCGTTTTTGCTCATTCCTCGTCATAATAAAAATCGAAAAACTTGTAAATCATCAATTTTAAGCAACGTTGCACTTTGTAAGCTGGTGTAAATGTTGCTTGTCTTGTTTCTGGACCACATGAATGATGGTTGGTCTTTGTAAATTCACTTAGTGGGCCTATGTGCTAAGATTTGTTCAAAATGTGCGATAAAATAAAGAACACAAAAGTGGCCACCGAAAAATTTTGAACGATCAGAAAATTTTTATGGCCACGAATTTGTACAAGCCCTTTGGCAAAAAGATGCAGGGGAAGTTGCTTTAAATCATAGAATTCATTTGGTTCATGCAATTTGATACAATTTTTTTGTATTCAGTGTTCAATTTCACAATTAACTTTTCAAGCCCATTAATTTCTCGAAAACCTGCCATTATGAAATTGCTTTCAGAAGTACCAAAAGTGAAGAAATTAAAACATGTCTTGACATTACTTTGAAGTATATGAACAGTAGTTTCAAGTGAGAAAAAAATGAAGAATTTCGGACTTTCCTAGATGGAGAAATGAGGATTTAAAAACTGCCCTCAAAACAGCACTATTCCGGAAATAGTAATGTAAACAAACAAACAAATTAGGCCAAAGTTCAAAAATCAATATCTTGACGATCCCTTGACCGATTTTAAATATCTTTTTTTACATTGACCCCCAGGGTGTGTTCAATAAAGATGATGTAAAGAGGATTTGATATTCCAAACTTCATTTTTCGACTTTATTCCCTTATTTTGCAATTCTGGATCACAGTGCGGGGGGGGCCCTGCTCTGCAGGGTCTTCATTAAAATCTCACAATTGTTGAAAAAGCCATTCCTCCCGATAAAAGATTCTCCCTTAATGGTTATTTGCTACCTTAATGTAGTGTAGTGTTTATTGGTGTGATGTGGTGTAGTGATATGGTTTTGTTAAGATCTTTGTTAAAATTCATTATAAGAGCCATTCATAGTGGGGACTAGATGACCTTGTGTCTTTTCCTGCTATGATTGGCTCAGATTATTGTATTGTACAGGGTGTCTCAAAAAAATTGTTTGACTTTTGATTAAATATTGAAAAATAAGGACAACATGAACAGGCTCATGGAAAGATAACCCTGTTCCTGGGATTATACAATAATTTCAGAGACTAAGATCATCCAAATCGGTTGAAAATTCACTGAGTTACGAGCTCTCAAAGATCAAAAATATGCGATAGCTGAAACCAGAGACCCCCAGGTTGCTTGTATTGCAAAATGCTCGAAGACCGAGGTAAGAGAAGCTTATCCAATGTCATACCTCTCATTTATATCAGAGCAAACCAAATACGACTTCTAAAGTAAATTATTTCTTGTGATCATTCTCAAAATTTCCTTGACATTGCATAAGTCCAAAAACAGTGGTTCAAAACAAATCGGCAAGAAACTGAATCTGTTTCCTCAAAGCATCCATATGCTTGACAGTTAGGTTATCAAATACCTGTTTGAATCCCACTTGGTTCGCCCTGAAACAATTGAGAAGTAACAGAAACGACGGCCTGTGGGACTTTTACCAAAAATGCCATTTTGAGGCCTCTGGTTTCAGCTTTCGCACAAACTTGAACTTCAAAAGCTTGTAACCCCATCATTTTGATCGGATTTGCAAGATTCTTGTGTCAAAAATTAATCTAAAATCTCAGGAAAAGGGTGACTTGACCAAAGGTCTATTCAGCGTATCGTTATTTTTTAGTATTTAATCAAACGTCAAACAATTTTTTTGAGACACCCTGTAGTTGTTTTTGTATTAAATATGTAAAAAGAGATTTGGCCAGGAGGGGTGCCACACCCCTAGCCCCAGAACCCACAATGTGGCTACGGCCCTGCCCACAGCCAGCAATGTTTATATCGAGAACGCACGGGGGTGATCATTTTGTTTTCCTTCACAAATTTATAAGATATAATTTGGATGCTTGATGATCCAAACCTCTTTGTTTACAGTAAAGTTAAAAGGTCAATTTGCAACAAATTTCCATGAAACATAGTATGGCATTTGGGCCATTGTCAAATCTTTTGTTAAGTTGTTTAATTTTTCAATAAGGATCTGTTTTAAACATCTTTATTAAGCGATTTGTATCTTGTTCTGAATCTGAATGTTGTTCTGCTTGAATCTGAATCTTGTTCTTTGGACTTTTTGGCCCAAACAAATGAAACTCAAATAATGAAACACAGTCATACCTTCACCAAAAGCGTCCTTTGCACGACCAATGTTTGCTTCAAATTCATCTAGATCGTAAAATAGTGCTACGGGTTGGGTTTTTCCGGATTCATAAGTGAGAGTCTCGGGTTCTCCAATATATCCTTGAGAAACTGCTGCTGCCAGGGCTGTGCTTGCCGTTGTGCCTGCCATCCTTTCTGCATTTCCTCGGTGCATCACAGAATTACAGAATGAAATCTTATACTAATCTTATGTAGGAAATGTGAGAATCAAATTGCGCTGTTGTTGTTGTTGCTGATGGCCAGCTCAAGCCTCCATGGGGACTATGGTACTACCCCGGTGGGTGCAATGTTAATGAAAGTATGACACCACGCTCATCCATGATTTCGATGAGAAAGGGGTGTATCTGAAACAAAATCCTAGGATCTAGAATCTCAAAATAAGGGGCATTTTAACCTAGAAAATATCTTACAAAAAAATGCTGTAGGAGTCGAGGCCCTGAAAAATAGTGAATTTTCAACTGGCTTCAAAAGGGGCTTGAAAACAATTTGATACCCGATGTCTTATGGGTTCTACTGCTTTCCAACAAAACACATCAGTAAGATGAATGGCAATATTGTGCAAAAATCGCAGACTTCTCTCAGAACCATTATTTCTATTGTCAGATTCTTTAGGGTTCCGTGATGCTTCTTTAAAAGTGGGTTACCTTCATATACTTTCCATGATAAGGGGTCTTTCGCCAACTAGAAAGTCAGAGAAAAGGGTATTCTATGAAATAGTATGGACGAGCGTTGTATGCCTATTACTATTAGATTTGAACCCACCGGGGGTACTACCATAAACTATGTTGAGTTGAAACGTTTTTCGATGCCATGCCAGTGACGGATCTACAATCTTGGTCAAAATTCTTGGGACAAGTCACAAAATTGCACTACTTCAGTCTTTGATTCAGTGCCCCCCGCTCCCCCGCTCCCCCGTTTCAATGTTGGTTGAATCAAACGCCATTCGACCATCCCAACATTGAATTAGGGGGGAAGGGGGATGAGAAGGTTCTAAACGTATGTTTTCACGTCGTCAATACTTGGTCGAAAAAACAAAGAAGAGCAGAAAGTAATTTTGAGATTCCCTCAAACAAAAATATTGGAAAATATAGCCCTTCAGATTAATCAAGTCTGCACTATTTTTCCCAACAAAGGACTTCAGTGCTGATCATATTCTCTCATCATCAAATGGGCTGATTGGGCAAATTGGGTGTTAGGCCCAATTATCCATTGCCCTGAACACCCAACGGAGGGGGATCGGACAAAACCAAGCAAAATTAGGCCTTGGTTTTAACACCCACAAACACAAAGTGTTTCCCCACCCCGACGTAGCCGCCAAATGAGAGAGAATACGATCGCACCGCCTAACCAGATGCCCCAAAAAAGAAAAAACAGAAGGTACAGAAATATATATACATAAATGTAAATATTTTTCGCACAAGTAAAACTAGAAAAAAGATAACGAGGACGAAAAGAAAAACACGAGCAACAAACATGAAAAGCATGAACCAAACCAGTATGATACTGGTAATAAAATAGACTTAAAATGCGGGAGCGAAACTACCTGGTAGCGTGGGAGGGATGTCTGATCCCAGAGGCAATGTAGCCCCAAGCCACACTCCCGAGCCCTGGTCCAGCTACGCCCCCTAAAGATGCGGGAGCGAAACTACCTGGGAGTGTGTGAGGGATAATAATATAATAATAATAAATGATTTATTTAAAGTTGGCAAGTAACAGAAAAAATAGCTAACTACAGCTAATTAAAGCTAACTATTTACCTATTTACATGATAAGTTCTACAAAATACAAAATCGTTAAAATCAACTATAAATACCCCAAATCTGCGATGTAAATTTTACAAAGTTGACATTTGCAGTCCAGTCCATTCCAGCTCCTTAACTTTCTTTTAAATACTGCAAGATTTTCTGATTTTTTCAAACTTTCTGGCAATGCATGCCAAAGCAGTGAGCCTAGAAATGATACCGATTCGATTCCGTATGTTGTTGTTCTGGCTTTTGGCAACTGCAGAGTATTCCCACCTCTTAGATTATAGTTTTCCGTTCTTTCAACAAAGATATCTTTCATGAAGCTTGGATTCAGGTTTTCCTTAGTTTTAAAAATTTCGACCAACAACAACTGCAGATTTCTCTGATGAAGAGACACAGAATTATTCCTTGCTAAAAGGGATTCAAAACAAGAGTGACTATCTTTGTATGCGATCCGTAGAGCTCGTTCATGAATCTTATTTACTTTATTATTGATACGTCTGTCATGAAACATCCAAATCAGAGGACAGTAGCTGAACTGTGACATGACAAACGTATTCATCATCAGAACTATTCTATGACTTATCCTAAAGGCACTATAGCCCAAAGCCACACTCCCGAGTCCTGGTCCAGCCTCGCTCCCTAAACAACCAAATTTCAGCATAAATGGGTGTAATACCCGCTGAAGAAACCAAATAGATGCGGGAGTGAAACTACCTGGGAGTGTGTGAAGGATGTCTTGTCCCAACGGCACTATAGCCCCAAGCCACATTCCCGAGCCCTGGTCCAGCTACGACCCCTAAAGATGCGGGAGCGAAACTACCTGGGAGTGCGTGAGAGATGACTTATCCTAAAGGCCCTATAGCCCAAAGCCACACTCCCGAGCCCTGGTCCAGCCTCACTCCCTAAACCACCAATTTTCAGCATAAATGGGTGTAATACCCGCTGAAGAAACCAAATAGATCCGGGAGTGAAACTACCTGGGAGTGTGTGAAGGATGTCTTGTCCCAACGGCACTATAGCCCCAAGCCACATTCCCGAGCCCTGGTCCAGCTACGCCCCCTAAAGATGCGGGAGCGAAACTACCTGGGCATGTGTGAGGGATGACTTATCCTAAAGGCACTATAGCCCAAAGCCACACTCCCGAGCCCTGGTCCAGCCTCACTCCCTAAACCACCAATTTTCAGCATAAATGGGTGTAATACCCGCTGAAGAAACCAAATAGATTCGGGAGCGAAACTACCTGGGAGTGTGTGAAGGATGTCTTGTCCCAAAGGCACTATAGCCCCAAGCCACACTCCCGAGCCCTGGTCCAGCCTCGCTCCCAAGTAACCAAATTTCAGCATAAATGGGTGCAATACCCGCTGAAAGAAAAAAAAACCAATAGAATCCAGTTAAATAACTGGTAACCAAATTTCATCATAAGCAATTTTTGCAATTTGCCAAACTTTCCAGCCCCAGCCCCGTTTCACTCCCTGAAGAAGTAAAAAGGCATAATCAAAATAGCGAACACAATAAAAAATATAGCATCGCATCAAATTGAATTAAAATAGCTCAATTGTTCAATATTTCCCGATAATTTCAATGCAAAGTTTTGTTGTTTCATCCTGTCAGTCAGCCTCTTTCGAGGAAAGATCGATAAACACAAATGCACTGAGGAGCAGTGGCGTGGTGGCCGGGGGGGGGGCCGCGGGAGCACGTGCCCCCCCAGCGACGTGAGAAGATGGGGGCGCCGAAGGCGCCCAGCGTTTTGAGGGGGCGCCACATGCCCGAAAGCTGCGTTCACACTAAATTACGTCGGGATGCACAAATGCGACAGAAAAAAGTATGGGAGATATTTCCGTCTCAATTTAGACTTCGGGCCTTTGGAGATGCCTCGATGGAATTAGAAATTGAACTGTTCGATAGCGAAGTGATAGCAGGCTGATAGCTTGGCAGAAACGCATTTGATATGTATTGTATAGCTACCTTCATTTATTGTTCGTTCATTTTATAGCCTCGTTTATATATTTGTTCCGTTCTGTTGAATTAGCCTCGCTTTCGTGTAGGTAGGATTATTAGAGCTGATGCGAAACATGGAAGTTTATTGATACATTCTACTCTGTTTTAACTGGCGACAAGGACGGGATACCTTCGTTTAAGATGAACCCACTTGCCAAGAGTAATGGAACTCCACACTTTGATCCTGCTCAACACGATGGAAACACGCTACAAGCCTTTACAGAATTCATAGAGTCCTGGGAAATGTGGTACGATGTTGCTTCTATCGGCGAGCTCAAAGAGGATGCTACAGACGCACAAAAGAAAGAACACAAAGCCAAGGTATTTAGAATGTGTGCTTTCACGGGTGAGCAATTAAAAACCGATCTCAAAGCTGAATACAACCAAGACATGGCCAAAATAAAGTCTGCTGATTTTGATGATTTGGTGAAAAAGCTTCATGATAGATACCAGCCAGCCCAAAACCAGGTACTCCTTCATTACCAATTCCACCAGCTCAAACAAGAACCAGGTGAGAAAATTGATGCTTTTATCAACAAAATCTGCCAACATGCTGATAAATGTGCATTCAAATGTACAAAAACTTCCTGTACTGAGAAAGATCAAATTCATAAGACTTTGATAAGAGATCAAATAATAATTGGTACTAATATTGCTAGTGTTAGGGAAAATGCACTTGAAAAGGAGCATGATTTGGCTTCATTGATTTCAACAGCAAGAAAAATTGAAGCCACTGAAGAAGCAACCAAATTGATAGACTCTGAATCTCCTAGTAGCTCTTTTCACATTAACTGTGTTGAAAATGAAGACCCCCAGCATACACAAGTAAACAAAATTGCTAAAAGAGGGGGCAAATACTCCCAAAAAGCCCACAGAAGGGAGAATTTCCAGGATAATTTCAAACCTGCCCAGGGTGCTAACAAAATTATGTGTTGCGCTGGCTGTGGCAAAAGCAACTGCGACAGAGGCCCAAACTGCGCGGCTAAAAATGCTTTTTGCAATGCGTGCGGAAAAAAGGGCCATTTTTCTGCTGTCTGTCTTAAAATGGTCAAAGGGGTTTCCACCATTACATCCATCAAGCAGGACTCCCCCAAACAAATCCACGCCATCTCAAGCAGTCACAAGCAAGCAGAAATCAACATAGGAAAAACAAAAATCCAGGCACTTATTGACACTGGTGCAGAGGTCAATATCCTCCTTGAGAGTAGTGTGCCCAAAAACATCAGGAGAATTTTCCGCACTCCAGTCACTCTGCAACCATATGGCAGTGCTATAATAACCCCAAAAGGTCAAATCACCCTAGCCACCACATGGAATAATACAACCCAGAAAGCAACATGGATTGTCATTGGTGACAAGGATCTCCATGGTAACCCTTGCAACCTGATCTCTTGCAAACTAGCTGAATCTTTAGGGCTCATCTCTTTCAATAGCCCTCCAAGTCAAGTCAGTGCAATTTCCAGCCACAGCAGTCAGAACCAACTTTGTAACAATGACTTTGAAGACCTCAAGAACAAATCCCAGCAATCAGTTGCAAGCATTCTATCAAAGTATGAGGATGTCTTCACGGGTCTTGGGAAACTAAAAGCAAGCCCTGTACACTTTCATCTGAAACCAAATGCTAAGCCTATAATTCAGCCACCACGACAAATCCCATACCACCTTCAACCCAATTTTGAGAAAATCATTCATGAGATGGAAAGGGATGATGTCATAGAACAGCACTATGGGCCAGTAACTTGGCTTGCCAATCCAGTTTTAGTCCCCAAACCAGATGGAAACATAAGAATCACAGTGGATTTGAGGGGCCTCAACCAAGCCCTTGAAGACCCCCACTTGCCGATACCTCGCGTAGAAGACATCTTGCCCATGTTCAATGGAAAATCGATTTTCAGCAAGCTTGATCTCAAAACAGCATTTCATCAACTTGAACTTGATGCAGCATCCCGCCCACTAACAGTTTTTCGTGCCGGTGATCGCCTCATGAGATATAAACGCCTCACTATGGGTACTTTACCAGCATCTGGAGAACTCAACCAAAGGCTTCGCCCCATCCTTGCAAACATACCGAATGCTGCAGTGATTCAAGATGACATTGTGATAGCAGCAACTGACATCACAAGCCACAACACCTCCTTGGAACGTGTCCTTGCTGCCCTAGCAAACGCAGGACTAACAGTCAGTCCAAAGAAATGCATCCTTGCCTCCCCTGAAATTCCGTTTTGAGGATTCCTTGTCACGAAAGACGGCATCAGACCAGATCCACAGAAAGTCCAAGCAGTACGCCATGCAGAAAGACCGCAGAACAAAGATGAAGTTAAATCATTCCTTTGCATGATTCGTTCAAACGGGCAGTTCATTCCAGACCTCGCAGCAGCTACAGCCAACCTCAGGGAGTTAACGAGGGATATCAATACTTTTGTATGGTCAGACGCCCATGAGACTGAATTCCAAAATCTCAAGAAGGCCTTCAATGAAGACGTCCTACTCCGACACTATGACACAAATGCCCCAACATTTATCTTTGTTGATGCCCATTACACAGGCCTCTCTGCAATCCTCACTCAAGGAGCCTCCATTGATGCCACCAAAGCAGTCGCTATAGCATCGCGCACCACCACGGACGCCGAGAAAAATTACTCACAACTCGATCTGGAAGCAACAGCAATCGACTTCGGTCTTCGCCAGTTTCGACACATTCTTGTTGGAGGCCCACCAGCTACAATTGTCACTGACCAGCAGCCTCTGGTATCATTGTGGACCTCAAAAAGAAAACCACCATCTCGAATCGAACGCATCCTTCTTCGCCACCAAGACATCAACCATCGCGTTGTTTGGCGTAAAGGAAAGGACAACCCAGCAGATTACACCAGCAGACATGCCATCCCCATAGACAAACTGCCTGCATGTATTAAAGATGAAGCAAAAGAGCACCAGAAACTCCTCTACCTTCTTCATCAGCCAATCAGATCTTCTATCTCGGAGCAGCGTCTGCATCAAGCTCAACTCAATGACAGGCAATTGGAACGCCTGCGCCACTTCATAGCACTTGGCCAAGCACCACAAAATGATCCAACACTAAAGGGCTTCTCTAGAACCTTTAGTGAACTTTCTATTGGTGCAGATGACATCATTTACAGAGGTGATAAAATTCTACTACCACAATCGCTCCATGACGAAATCATATCTTTGGCCCATGCTGGATCACATGCAGGACAAGATGCAGTAAAACGACGTATTCGTGCCCATTTCTGGTTCCCTGGCCTAGACATTGCCGTCAAAAATCGCCTTGAAACATGCCACGAGTGCCAAATACACACAAGAAGCCCAATCAAAGTGCCCCTTTCAAGCACACCCATACCAGATCATCCTTGGGATTCTGTCTCCCTTGACTTGTTCGGACCTTTACCAGACAAATCCCACATCCTAGTCAGCCGCTGTAATCTCTCCAGATTTCCAGATGCGAAAGTAGTTCGCTCCACAAGTGCTCAACACGTGCTCCCAGCCCTAGGAGCTACCTACAACAACTTTGGAAACCCACTAGAACACAAAGCTGACAACGGCCCACCCTTCAACAGCCAGGAATTCAAGGACTTCTCCACCGCAAGAGGAATATCAGTAAAGCATTCCTATCCTTACCATCCTCAGGGAAATGAGGCTGAATGTTTTATGAAACCACTAGGTAAAGCAGTTAAAGTTGCCCTTGATACAAACAAACCTGTGCAAGAAGCAGTGGATGACCTTTTAATCGACTATCGCTCTACACCACACCCAGCAACAGGACTCGCCCCCGGCGACATGCTCTTTCGAGGAGGCTACCACTCTAGGTTTCCGAAAAGGCCCCCGGTCACAGAGCAACATATCAAAGAAGCCAAAAAACGCGACAAAGAACGCAAAACCGAAGCAAATGCCAAACAAAATGCGTCCAGATGGAGACAATATCCCAACATCATTCAAGGCAACGAAGTCCTGGCCATGCGTTTCACAGGGAAGACAAAATTCAAATCCTTCTATGAAAAAACTCCGTATATTGTGACAGACGTCAAGGGAACACAATACACACTTCTTTCATGCGACACAAAACGTCCAAGGCAGCCAATAATTCGCCATGCATCACAAATAAAGCTATACCAACAGCCTGCACAAACCATGCCACCTCATTACAGACCTGCTCAAACTGAACCACAGCAGTCTAATAAAGCATATGATCTGCCAAGCAACACGAGACGTAGAAATAATCAACGAAACGCCACCCAAAATGAGCCCCCAGCACATCCAGCCAGCAACAGCCAAGTACCTAATGAAGTTGACATGCCACCACCCCCACAAGGCCCAGTCGAAGGCCCTGTCAACGATCAAGACGAAGCTCAAGCAATCGAACCTGAGATTACATTCTGCCATCTACAACAACAAATTTTAGGAGAAGGGAGAAGTAAGACTGGCAGATCAAGAAAGAACTGTAAAAACAAATAGCAACCAAAACGCTTTAAGTTCAAACAATGCACAAGAGAAAAATAGACAAGGAGGGTGATATTGTATAGCTACCTTCATTTATTGTTCGTTCATTTTATAGCCTCGTTTATATATTTGTTCCGTTCTGTTGAATTAGCCTCGCTTTCGTGTAGGTAGGATTATTAGAGCTGATGCGAAACATGGAAGTTTATTGATACATTCTACTCTGTTTTAATATGTTTTTTGGAAAACGCACTTTTTATATTAATTTTAAGGCGTTTAATACCAGTGTGAACTAAGCTTTAATTCAAGCGAAGCCAGAAAAAGATACTCACAAAGATCTTACACGTCTGATTTCCTCGTAAAATCAAAAAAAGCAAGCTCGTCGGATGTAGTTGCCATCAACAGTGCGGAATTCAGAAACCCTTTGTCAATTTAAAAGAGAGATAAAAAATTGGTACGGAGAAAACTGTTCCTGTAAATTATGCCGAATCTTTATTCCAAACCTGGGCTATCTATAATGATTGTTTTTAGATATCCAGTTTTAACTGTATATTTTAATTGTATATTTTGATGACTTGTAAATATTTTATCTATTACTTTCTTATGCCATATTGTAAATACATCTTGTAACGTTGGAATTAATTAGCTACTTTTTTATTTTAGCTATCGTATCCTATTATCCAACGATAAATAAATTGCTAATAATAAAAAAATAATAGGATCATAGAATGGAAGATGCTGCGGGCTTCAGCATCCAGGATGGGGCTCAGGACTTTGATATCATTTTTATTTACTTGAAGAACGTTAGCGTATCAATCGCGTTCTTTATCCTGAAAATTTACTTTGGAGTTGGAGTCTCACTTTCTTGGCGGGATTTAGAATCGCTAAATCTATTAGACGGAAAAGTGGATCCAGATGACTTTTCGTACACGTGCATAGGATGAATATCAAGGGTTTGGGCATAAAGGTGAATATCTGTTGTCGCTAACTTTCCAGAAGAGAACGAAGAGGAATCTTGCAAGTTTTATTAGTGTTCCTGTTATAACAAGGCAATCTTCGAGATTTTGATGCCATATTCTAAAAATCTCCTAGAAGCCTCTCAATTTCATATTCTTTTTTGCAGCTAAAAGTGGTGAATTCTTCACTTCTTCTTCTTTTTCATGTTCCTCATCTTTCGACGTTGGATGACACAGTAACTCTCCACATTTCTCTGTCCATGCTATTCTTGTTGCCTGTTCATATCGCAAACTAGTCCATTCTTTGATGTTGTCATACCAGCTCATCCTTGGGCGACCTCTGCCTCTCTCTCCATCAATGTACCCCTCTAACAATGCTCTGTATACGTTATTTAGCCGTATCAAATGCCCAAAATATCTTAGTTTCCTTGCCCTCAATATGCTGATCAATGTTCGTCTTTCATCTTCTCTTTGGTAGAGTCCTCTGTCGAATTCTTCACAGCAGGGGCATTTTCCAACGATGTGAAGATCATGGTCTCAGAAATTTTCGCTCGCGTCGCTCGCAAATGATTTAAGCCCATTGCAAACTGTTTGATTTTGGTATATTATGACGGAATTATAAAAGAAGCACAGTTATTCAATTTCAAAGCATTGTCTAAAGAATGAACAACCTTTGAATAGCCACGGCACGTTGTACAGCAAATAACAGTCAAAGTTTTCTAGGGGGCGCCAAAATTGGCTGTGCGCCCCCAGCCAATGTTGAGCCACCACGCCACTGTTGAGGAGTGGTTCCAGTACAAATTCGCCCAAAATACCAAAAGGTAAACAACACAAGAACATTGACGCTTTAGCAGCTACTAGCACCGACAAAATATTCAATCTGTTGAGCCTAAACATTTTGACGCAGACACAAATTTCTCAGCGGGTAATTTAGCATAGATCTTGTAAGCCGCACTTGACCAACACCCCACTGCTTTGTGAGGTAATCTGGAAGGCCTAGCAGCCCCTACGCAAAATAAACTGCAGTGTGCAACATCCAGGTAAACCTGAGTATCCGAAGATGGCTTGCAGCTTGAGATTTAATCTAGATTTTGTCAAAAGGCTGAAAACAGGATACACAAAAAGATGGCTATCACGAGGACTATCACGAGATATTTCATCCGAGCTACCACTGGACAAATATCGGAATCCGACTGAGCAATATTAATTACGCAGCCTTGGTCAAATTGATCTGTTTTGGAGAACCTCAGTTTTATAAAGACAACTTGTAGAAGATAGATCATCGATGCTCAAATCTTAAATTCACACATACTTACTCATTGGGGGAACTTCTGCCGACGCGGTGAACTCTGATGCACGCAAGCAACCCTAAAACGCCGAACAACAAACTGCCCGCAGCATTGAATCCTTAAATTTGCGTAAGCCCAGATGACCTCTGATAACATATAAACTCAACGGAGTGATTGGCACTTTTGGTTCCCTGGAACTAGACATAATTCGACGCAAACCTTTCAACACCTAAGGTATTCGAAGACATCCAAGTAAAGGACCCTGGAAAAACCTCTTGAACGTGTAAAGATCTAATGGCTAATAAGTAAACTTTTATTGTTGACGCAACACCAGATTTTCTAAGATGTCGAATTAACCTCAAGAAAGTCCGCTCATTAGCCGGTAAAGGGGAAACCATTCGAGTGGAGAAGGCCATGTTTTTCACAAAAATTAAAGAATTGTTTTTTTTTGTCCTGACGAATGAGTGCGTTCAGTCTTTTTTTTTATAAAAAGGATTGCCATTCTTGGTCCAAGATAGGAACAAAACAAAATGTTGAAGAAAGTCCTGAGGCACTTTTAGCAGTCTCCTGCTCATACCTAGGCACTCCCTGAAGAATTCCTTCAACTCAAAGCGAGACAAAGCACCAGCTCTTCGATTTGTCACACCCTCGATACGAGTAGCCGTAAATGTAAAAACTGTTGGTTGTAGCCAAAAAATTGTTGGCTCACGAAGTAAGAAGGCAAGATGCCTATTTTTGCATGAGCCCGTTTCGAAACAGCAAACAACGGCCATAGCCCCAGAGTTTTGCCGCAATCACAACGGGAATCAACTCTTTGATGGCAATAATTTAAAGAGAGAGTCGACTGACCAAATCTGCGAAAAAAAAACCGATGCTGCCGGCCGCATCGAAGGTCACAACAAAATCCGGTGACTTTTCCCCTTCGGGTAATAAAAACAAGCTCTTCCATTCCATTTTTTAAAGTGGTCAATATAAAAAGTGACTATGATATAAAGTTGGTCTCGCCAACGCATTCCCAAAAAAGTTTCTATCCTCAACGTTCACTAGAAGCAGTCTATATGGGTGTCTCAAGTCAAATTTGGCCTTTAAAGTTCCTCTCCCTAAATCCATTATCTTAAACACAGCTGCGGGAACACCAACATGGGAACATAGGACACCCTCGCATGCAGAGTTGCAAAAAAAAGTCCTTGACCATCCTCCAAGCCCGGATCTCGAGGTCCGACCTTCCCCACCTCAAGTTTTGTGAAAATAAGGAAAAAACAGAGCCTTCATATAAAAGAAGGGCATTGATTGATCTTTTCATAGCATATCCGGATTGTTAAATGTGCTAGAAACTATTGCCAAGAAATTCAAAAAACATTGCACCTCCATTCAAAGCTTTGACTCGAACGATTTTGGAATGATTTTATCAAGAACTTCAGCCAGTAGTACGATGATTGAAGTGAGAAGTCTTTGCCCTTGGGAGAAACCTTCGAGTACACGCCTCCTACCTTAGCTCAGAACGCCCATCGTGATTTAATATGTTCCTGTGCTAGAATGGAAACTTCGACAAAAGGCAATAATCTTACATGAATTGCCACCATCTTCAGGAAACAACACTCGATGAGACAATGGAAGCTATTACAATTTTGACAGTTCTTCTATGCCATAGAAATATGCATTAACGTTGGTAAGAAAATTTCTGAGGAAAAACCATCCCCACGTTGCCTTAGAATGACTCTCCCAGCCTGCCGATTCAATTCCCTCATATGAGGACACAGCATAACCACGTATAACCTCTCATCTCTTCATAAAACCCTCCTCAATTTTCAGCTCGAAACCCCCTCGAAACCCCCTGCAAAGCCAGGTTCTATAGGTGTGCAGCGTTTTCGAGTCCCTGCTCGCATGTTCATCCGAAACTCGACTTTAAACATTGTTCTCCTGTGGAAAAGACAGATCAGTTATCAGTCGCTATTACCAGGAGAGTGGACTTCGGGATAACGCCATATCGGTTCATATGTAAATTTCCCAGTGGAACAACAACAAAAATAACCGCCCATGCCTCAGTCCAACCGATGAAAATTACGAATAAGGCGCAATTCAGACCCCTATTTACCTACAACAGTTTATTCAGCTGAGATCCCATCGGCTCCGTGCCTGGAAACTTTCCAATATAGCAAGGAAGCATTAGAATGAACTCTACAAAGGAACCTTTCTTTATCGAATTACCAAATAACCTGGCACCGGAGCAGTGGCGTGGTGGCTCAACATTGGCTGGGGGGGCACAGCCAGTTTTGGCGCCCCCTAGAAAACTTAGACTGTTGTTTGTTGTACGACGTGCCGAGGCTATTCAAAGGTTGTTCAATCTTTAGACAATGCTTTGAAATTGAATAACTGTGCTTCTTTTATAATCCCGTCATAATATGCCTAAATCAAGCAGTTTGGGATGGGCTTAAATCATTTTGCGAGCGAAGCGAGCAAAAATTTTTTGAGACCATGATCTTCACATCGTTGAAAAAGCCCCTTCTGTGAAGAATTCACCACTTTACTGCGAAAAGGAATATGAAATTGAGAGGCTTCTGGGAGAACATTTTGGGAATTGGGTATCAAAATCTCGAAGATTGCCTTGTTATAAGAAGTAAACTACTAACAATTGCATGATTTCTTTTCGTTCCTTTTTGGATAATTAGTGAACACCTTTATGCCTAACTCTTGATATTCATCCTATGCACCTGTGCGAAAAGTCATCTGGATCCACTTTTCCGTCTAATAGATTTTTGCGATTCCAAATTCCACCAAGAAAATTTCAACTCCAAAGTAAATTTTCAGGATGAAAAACGCGATTGACACGCTAACGGTATTCAAGTAAGTAAAAATGATATCGAAGTCCTGAACCCCCATCCTGGATACTGAAGCCCGCTGCATCTTCCATTTTATGATCCTACATCCGACGAGCTTGCTTTTGTTGATTTTACAAGGAAATCAAACCTGTAAGATCTTTGTGAGTATCTTTTTCTGGCTTGGCTGTAATTAAAGCTCAGTTCACACTGGAATTAAACGCCTTAAAATGGCATAAAAAGTGTGTTTTCCAAATACATATCAAATGCGTTTCTGGCGAACTCTTAGCCAGCTATCAGTTCACTATCGAACTGTTCAATTTCTAATTCCATCAAGGCATCTTCAAAGGCACGAAGTCTAAATTTGAGATGGAGATATCGCCCATAGTTGTGCATCCCGACGTAATTTAGTTTGAACTGGGCGCCGAAGGCGCCCCCATCTTCTCACGTCACTGGGGGGGCACGTGCCCCTCGGCCCCCCCGGCCACCACGCCACTGCACCGGAGGAAGCACTCCAGCACCCCTGAGTCCAGGGGTCGTATCATGAGGCAAATAAAATTGGGAGTTCACATTTATAGGTACCCCCAACGCAGAGGCAGCAACATACGGCAGTTGTAAAATTGAGGACATCTTGAAAATTGAAGAAAAATTGAGGAAAAAATTGAAAATTGAGGAAAAATAGGGAAAATTGTAAGCTTTGGGACGGCAAAAACAGGTTTCGCAAAATAGAAGATGCTGCTGTACTGACTGTGAGAAACGGTGGGGCCGAAGTTGAAGAAAAAATACTTGACTGCGAGAAAACTAGCATTAGCGGCAATACCTGAACTACTTGGTTGGTTATGCATTGTGCTTTGAGCTAAAAGTTGTTGCAAATTTTGTCTTATATCAGCCACTGACGGCTCGAGCGAAGTCAGGCGTGCATTTGTTGGCTTTGCATTTTGCCCTCCTATACAGTCACCGCAGTTGGATTTTCATTGTCCGTCATCGTGCGACCACTTTCGAACAAATATTGGGCAATAAAGAGGCAGATAATTGTAAACGATACTCTCTCACCACAACTTTACCATTACCAAGAATAAACCAGCAAAGGACCCTCTTCACACCCCCCAGTAACGACCCCGCTGAAACATTGCCCCGCCAACTGTAAAGGGACGTCCGTTCTGTGTCCTTTACAGGTTTGGGTTCAGACAAGTTAGACTTTGCTCCAAAAGAAATAAATAACACAAAAATAAACACAAATTATTCGTCGTAATCGGCAATCCTCTATAAACGTCGTATCGGCAGTTTAACTATAACAATTCATCTCGGCATAACAAACTCTTCGTCTTCTCTCAAACTTACAACAGAAACCAAACACCAAACTTAAAGAAACTTTTCAGAGCGTCCTAATTATCGTCCTTTTCTAACGGCTTTCAGTCAACAACTGAGGCATGGGTCTTCCCATGCATGCAAATACAAACAAGACAACAACAGTCAGATTTACGTCATGGCATCACATGTTCGCGATCCTTGCATATTGGTATCAGTTGACCTTTGTTCACTGTTCATGAATGTAATATCAGTTTACCTCACGAACACCATGGGTATCTTGTTTCTTAACACAAGGTTGAAGGATGACCCGCCAAGAAAACTCGTTTCCCCGCTAAGTTTTGAGTTTAAGAGTTTCCCCGCCTTGTTTTTGTTGCTTCCCCGCTGAAAATTTTGCTTCCCCGTCAAAATTATGCAAGTTCCATCGTAGATAATAGCCTAAAATTTCATTGCCCCGTCATGATATTTCTAATCCCCCGCTGAAAATGTATGTTTTCATAATTTCCCCGCTGTATTTACAAGGTCCGGCGGGGTCGTTACTGGGGGGTGTCTCTTCCAAAACGTCTGTTAAGCTTGGCTGTCTGCTTGCGAATGCAAATAAGCAATCGACTAAGCCATTTGCCACCTGCCTGAAGTTTCTTGTTGCCCTTAGAAACCAAAGGGGCAAAAATTGGAAAAAGTGCCCATGGGAAAACACAATCAATTTTCAATCGAAGAGTCTTGACATTAAACTCCCCAGAGCAGTGGCGTAGCCGACGGTGGTTACCTTTAGGGCGTACCACTAGAGGCCCCCACTGATTAGGGGCTCCGGAGGGGCCCCCAACCTTCAAATTACGTCATAGACCCCAGTCCCCCCGGGGAGGTACTATACATATTTTGGGTACGGGGACGTACCATCGGGAAGGGTATCGATTTTCACGATTTTGGTATAAGGAACGGTATCGATTTTCACGATTTTGGTAGAAGGAACGGTATCAATTTTCGCAATTTTCACAATTGGTATAGTGTCGGGTATGCATTTTCGGGAAATTGGTACAAAGTCGGGTATATATTTTTGAAAAATTGGTATAAAGTTGGGTTTACATTTGGGAAAAATTGGTATAAGGAGCGGGTATGTTTTTGAAACCTCGAAACGTCCCTGTCCAAAATCTGGTCAAGTACCCCCCCCCCCCCGGGCCCAGTCCCTCTTCTTCACTAAGGGCCCCATGCACCTCCGCTACGCCACTGCCCCAGAGTACGAAACCAGGGGCGGTGCCAGCCTAGAAAAAGTGGGATGGAAAAGAGATAGAATTGATGGCCAGAAGGTATACCTAACGATTCTCACGTCGTTTTTGCTTAGGAATGAATACCGGCCTGAAGAAAGTGGGGTGGACATGTCCAACCCAATCCACCCCGTGGCGCCGCCCTTGACGAAACCAGTGGATGGAAAAAACGAATCTCGATCTAATAAAAGTAAACAGAAAAAGGCATCCCAAGAGCATTGGTCGCTGACCATCCTTACTGGAATGCCAACTTTTCTCCCGTATTAAAATTGATTGTAATTGCATTAAATCAATCCATATTTTAGGAAACATGACGAAAACACAGAAATTTGCCAGTGTCCCAATTCATTTTGACCAGGATTGTCTGAAAAACTGCGATTACTGCTTATTGTAAATGTTAAGGAGTAAATCCAAATCTACTTATACCCGACAACCCCTTTCACTATGACCCGATAGCCACTTAGTGTGGGCTAAACTCCAGAATACTTCAGAGTTTAAAGTTTTTATAGTTACTGGTTTATTCATTAGAACTATGATGTCATCAAATTATGAATGATTTTCCCATTGCGTTTTGCAAAACTCCTTTTGTGCATGAAATCTACCAATGGATTTCGTTTGAAAACAGCACAACTGGGAAAGAGGATTTGACAAAAAAGTTTTATTTCGAGAAAGTGCCAATCATGCGCCTCCACAGCGCAATTGTCTTCTTTTTAAATGTGCCCTTTCTCAAATTTCTACTTATTCATTTACTTCAATGAAATTAATTCCACTCCAGCAAGCTTTCATTCACCCTTGGAGGGGAGTTAATCGTCCATTGTGCCCGACAAATGGTCATGCAGAACTCTTTGTTGAAGAAGAATGCTGAGGTCGGGTGCCGACAAGGCGGTTTCAGGCAATGGCTGGAATGTTGAGAAAGTGATCGAATCTTCAGCGCTTCTCCCTTACTTAAACATTAATAACTTTGGCTTCGCGCGAGCTATCTTGACGAATTTTGTCTCATTCTGCTGTGCAGAATAAGCTTTATTAGCTTCCAATCAATCTTTGCTGTAATATTTCATGAAATACGATTTTTCACGGTTCTCCATCAATTTCATAAAAAACTTATCCGGAATGGTTTATTTTTAAGTATTTCATTTTTGGAGAACCGTTGGATTTTCCCCTTCCAGGCGACTTTTACCTGGTTTATTTGCATGAGTAGGAATACTTTGATGTTCCAATCTGGAATCAAACGAATTCACCGAAAAAGCGTAACTTATCCCAAAATTATAGGGCGTTTTCTGTGGAGCGCCGTTGGGAGAACCGAGGAATTCACAAGAAGCCGGACCTCAGACAATGCCCCAAAAGCTTTTCTTGCAACAATTACTCACATTCAAAAGAGCTGCAGACTATGCAACCCGATGACAGTGGAAGAACGCTCAGAACCCGAATGTTTCTCACATTTCATAATGAACGAATACACGGAATCACGTCGTCAGTCTAATGTTGGAGCGGAAAAATCTGCTCCTCACCTGATTGGAGTATTTTAACGAAAACAATAGCTAAATCCATTATAGCCAATCGATTTTTGCCCTCTTTGCTTTTTATTCCTCAGAAACCTCTTTTTCAGATTGAGGCAAATGCATGGCCGTATTCGTGGTTTAGACTACATTGCATAAGTTCTGATAAGTCCCAGCAAGGCTGCAAAATGATCTTTATGCGCGTGCAGATATCGATCGAAACCGAGACAATAGTGAAATGTGAATCATTACAAACGCTCCATGTCTCAGCTGGAGGAGTGACTACGCCCAAAACCTAGCTTGCGTGCAGACTTAACTGATCCCTTTTCAGACAGGTTCTCCTCCTGTAGACTACTGGAGGAGAACCTCTCTGAAAAGAAGTCAGTAGAGTCTGCACGCAGGCTACCAAAACCTTGACAGCAACAACAACGAGCAGAGGTAAAGGGCTCATGTACATAACTCAAATGGAGCTCTACCGAACAAATCAAAACAAAAATAAGACAGCGTCACTTGGGCCTCCGTAGTTTTTCTCTGAGTAAATCAAACTATCTCATTATGTGCAGTTTTAATCGTGCAAAGCCTGGATTTTCAGTTTTCAACTAACTCGTGGATGGCCTAAAATTCCGGCCGTGTGTATTGCATTGCCTGCGCTGCGAGAAACGACGATAACGAGTATATCCTAGCCAGTAGCTGAATCCATAGATAATCTGACGAGCAAGTAATATTTTCTGGATGCAGTCATGCTTACCCTGCAGTTATAGGATAGAATTTTAAAAATTAGTTTCGCTTAACGACCAACTAGCCATAAAATAGTATACCCATGGGGCAAACAAACGTGGGAAGCAGAAAAAATATCATTTTCTCAGTCAGAGGTGACAGACAGGACAGAATACTTCGGTAAATGAGACTGAAAAAGGAAAAAATTCTTAAGAAAACTTCAGATTCGAAATTAACATCACAAAAATACGACATACATGCAAACAAGGAGAACTTCGCCCCCATTATTGCTCAACCCCTTGGAAGATCAACTTACAGCCAGCCATACTGACCCCCTGGATCTTAGAAAAAGATATAGTGCTCTATGCTAAAATGGAAAATCCACGGGGGTATAATCTTGACATCGCTTTGAGCTGTCGCCGATGCTCTCTATTGTTTGCGACAGCCAGATTGTAAACAAACAAAAATCAGCCAGTTACGTCAGTAACTATGGTTAACGCAGAAGGCGCATTGTTTTGTATAAAATAGATCATGCATTACTTCCTCCCTGCTTAATCCTTGAGCTCAGTTGATATCCTAGCCTAAAAGTTCCTACTTCAAACCGTTTTCAAAGATCAAGATTATGTCTGCAGAGTGACCATGTTTTAATCAGAAGGATTTCTCGAAAAGCCAAGGCTCCAATCGAAGATAACCTCTTTTTTTCATTTCATTTTTCATTTCATTTCATTTAAATCATATTTAAAGTTGGTATTTACAATAGTAGATAATAAAATACTAATTCACACCAACTATTTACAAGAAAGATATACTTTATACAAAAGAAAGAATCATTAGCGGCATATTTTGGAGGTGCATTTATCTACCTCTCTTGGTTCGTGCAGCAATGCGGGTATGCAAGAGCGAAGTTTGGAGTTCTGCTTAGTCTGCGGTGCGACCTCTACGGGGGAGGAAACGGAGGAGGAAAAAATTTGAAGGGAAAGGAAATATTTCCCTTCAAATTTTTACCTCCCCCGTAGAGGTCGCACCGCAGACTAAGTTCTGCTTATCAGGACATCTGGATTTCGGCGAACTGCTGGCTTAATGTGGTCCAGGATGTCTTGCGATGTTGCCCCAGGGTGAGCCTTAACTTTTATTCAATGTTGTTTGTCCAGGCCATGTTCAATGATTCCATTCAGCATGGAGTCACCAACAATTACGACGCTTGGCTTACTTTTCTTTGTGACAGTTGATGTTTTGAGCTGGCCTTTGTCTTCACTGTCGCCATGGTTACTTTCAGATGTCTTAGCATTTGCTCCCTGGGCGACTCCACGACTGATGTTTTCTTGCCCCATTGGAGATGATTTTGCAAGCTCCCTTTTGTCATTTACTTTGCTATCTTTGTCCTTTTGTGTGATTTCCTTGCTGCTGATCTGGTTCTTAATAGAGTGACTTTCATCTTTTCTGGTCGTTTCATTTGGGACTGTTCTTTCCCCTGTTTCTGTTTTTTCTGAGGCATTTTCTCGTCCCTTGTGGGTCATTTGCTGCACTTGAGTCTGCAGTTGGTTGTTTATTAGTAATTTATCAATGGTTGCCTGCTTCTGGTCTAACTGCCTTTCCAACGACAAAATACGGGCTTCCAGACTCTTTATGAATGCCTTTTCATAATTTGGGGTTTCCAGGGGAGGGGGTAGGACAGGTGAATGCGCCTTGAATGCGCCAGGTCCAGATTTACAGATTCGAACTAGGTGCGGTGGCGCATAGTGCTATTGGTCAACGGCAAAAACATTTCGCATAAGTCCCTCTAACTTACGCTAGTTGTTGTTGTTGTTGTTGTTGTTGTTGTTGTTATCGCCTCAGTTGAGGGACTCATGTCCTTAGGCTGCGTTCACATTGCACAATCTTTTGTAAGCGCGTTAAAGCTACACTCCCATAAATAGATCCAAGGCTGTTGGGGCTTGGCTGCCCTTCAGATATTTTCAACCTTTTCGTAAATCTTTCCTCATAAGCATCAGACAAACATAAGGTTGCATTTTCTCATCATTAGGGCAATTTGGGCTTTGAGGGAACTAGCCCATCTCCCGAAAAAGCAAATAACCCTCCCGAATGTGGGGTTGGAAGGAAAACCTGCATTTTCCCGCAAAACTAGTCCCCTCGTCCATGTTGGACAAAGCTTTCCAGATGCATCTGCAAAAGAAAGAAGATCCAACATGAAAATGTGAAAGAGGCGGGTGGGTGGGAGATTTTGATTTGCAACCACTCAGCACGAGTGTGCAAAATTTACTAAATTCTCAAATCAAACTCTGTTTTATACTGCATGGAAGAAACCATGCCGCATGCACGACTATCAATGAACACGCAGCTGATGAAAAACATTACACCTCTAGAGAGTCAAAAACAATGATACTTCAAATTGCCAGATTTGTAAATCTGCAATAAACAATAAACAGCATGTTCGTTGCTTTAACTCCGATTAGAATTTCATTCTAATCGTCATTTAAAGCTACACTCCCATAAATAGATCCAAGGCTGCTGGGGCTTGGCTGCCCTTCAGATATTTTCAACCTTTTCTTAAATCTTTCTTCATAAGCATCAGACAAACATAAGGTTGCATTTTCTCATCATTAGGGCAATTTGGGCTTTGAGGGAACTAGCCCATCTCCCGAAAAAGCAAATAACCCTCCCGAAGGTGGGGTTGGAAGGAAAACCTGCATTTTTCTCGCCACAGAACACGAAGCGAGGAAATGAAATGAAACGAAGCAAAGTGTTCCCCCAACCCCAAACCAAGAGGAGAAAAAAACAGCGCAAGACCCGAAGCCAAATAGGGTCGAAGCGTAAATAAGATGAGAAAATGCAACCCCTGTAAGCGATAGCTAAAATGATACCTCCAAATACTTGCATTGCTATAGCCAGAGGCGACGGTACAAATGATATAAATGAAAAAGAAATTTCTCACCAAATCTGAGGCTCCATGCCTCGTGCTAAACCAATGTAGAAGTGCATTACAACTGGCCAACAAAATGGCCAGCTCGAACGTAGCTGAAAAGGAAAAACATGGCTCGAAGGCCACAAACACGTAACACACAAACACAAGCAAAGCCCGAAGGCCATTTCAACCAACAAAGCAAAGCCCGAAGGCCATTTCAACCAACATTGCTCGACTCGCTGTCGAGACTTTTAGCATTTTGATTTGCAACCACTCAGCAAGAGTGTGCAAAATTTACTAAATTCTCAAATCAAACTCTGTTTTATAGGGTAAGGTGGGGTAATTTGAGTCTACGGGGTAATTTGGGTCTATTTGCTTTTTCACTGTTGAAACGATCGTAAGTTGAAAATTTCGATTCATGATTCCGTGGGTGTTGAAATCTATACTTTCAGGAGTTGTTTAAGTGGTGTCGAAGAATTATTTGATAATTTCTAGTGCTTCAGTTTCCTGATTTTCACCGGCCTAAACTTTTATCATGATCTGACAGCCTAGAAAACTTTCGATTTATGCCAACTTGCGACTTCTTTTCGTCAACAAATCATTATCAATCTCATCTTCAATCATTTGGAAAGGTGCTAAAAGTCTTTCGGAATTTTTTTACGACTCGGTAGATTTTATTTCGACTATTTTGCAAGGTGGGGTAATTTGGGTCTATTGGGATTTCATTGGATTTTGTTATGAATCGCGTTGTGGAAGAATTTGCAATGGCTCACGAAATCAAAGCAAAAATTGAGAAAATACTGCAAGTAAATGGATGATACATCGAAAACAGCATAAGGTACACGTTTTTGTTCATGTTTTAGTGGTTTCAGAACAAGAAATAAGGATTCACTTCTTTTAAATATCATTTCGAAAGAAACTTTGTTTACATTTCTGTCATCAAGAATGGGCCTAAATATGAGCCGATGGTGGTACGATTTATTTTTAATTTTCTCTGTGCAAGTTTTCAAGTCTTTGGCTGCGAAACTCTGAAAATTCAATCACAGTTATCCATGAAAGCATTCTAAAATTTTATTTTTGTGAATTTACAATACTCCTGACGAAGCAGAAATAGTTTTTCTCGAATAGACCCAAATTTCCCGCCGACAGGTTGAAATTAAACACAAAAGTGAGGAAAGTAAAAAATTCTAAAAAAATATTCAAACTTCAAATTAAAGAATGGGAACAAGTTTCCAAGAACGACAAAAGATTCAATGTAGGTAAAACGAAAAAAGTTCTTCAATATTCCCAACGCCTTTGTGAGGATACTCTATTTATTTCGAAAAATGCCCTATTTAGACCCAAATTACCCCACCTTACCCTACTGCATGGAAGAAACCATGCCGCATGCACGACTATCAATGAACACGCAGCTGATGAAAAACATTACACCTCTAGAGAGTCAAAAACAATGGTACTTCAAATTGCCAGATTTGTAAATCTGCAATAAACAATAAACAGCATGTTCGTTGCTTTAACTCCGATTAGAATTTCATTCTAATCGTCATTATGCTCGTGCAGAAATAAAAAAAAGAGTTCAGATTGCAAAATATTAGCATACGGAAAGAAGCTTGCTCATGCGAAAAAGCTTGTTGGTTAGCAAGCAGATTACTTACACGCGCGTGCAGGCGAAATCTATTGTATGCTTTTCATTTCACAAGTAAAAAGCGACCTGCTATATGGGATCCAAGGGAAATATCAATCTGAACAGTACAACGCAAATAAAGGCGTGTTTACGCAAGCAAGAGCATGCACGCAAAAACAAGCTTTTAATGTGAACGCAGCCTTACGCTTCAAGACAGGCAGGGACTAATTTGGCCAAGTCCACGGCGCCACCAATCAGATCACTACTTTCTTAATATGGTCGACCCACGTGCCTATTTTGAGCGTCGTTTAATCGGCTATTAGTCCAAAGTTCGACTTCTCGAAGCGAGGCGACGCTCGAAGTGACCTTCGAAGGGGCGTTCGAATTTTCTTTCGATGTTCGTAGGATGGATCTCATGTCACTATGCACTCATCTTCAGGAGAGATTGTCCTTCTGATGAAACAAAGCACTGGAACAAAATATAAAGAACATATCCCTTGAAAATTCCTTGTTTTTCACATGCTACTTTACTGATTGCTAATAATGACAATGTATAATGTTAATATTATTTCTAATCTTGTTGACTCTTTGGTTCCTTGATTTTTGGTCACTCTTAACTTCTCTGAAATTTCAGTTTTGTGTTCACTATACATGGTCCAGATTTGTCAGAGTCACAAACTGTTTGCAATTGTTTCCAAGGATATTCTTGTTTGATGACTGCTGATCACAGCAACAACAACCGCAAAAACGCTAATTCCGTGGCCCGAATTTTGAATTTTAAGCATGCAATGATTATCAAAACGAGGCTATCAAATCAATCCGATTTCAGACACTCATTGCAATCGAAACAATCGAGATTTCATTCAAAGTTAGCCAGCTGGATCTAATTGCTTTTAAATGAAACAATGTTAAAATCTTAAACAATACAATCATGATTGTTATGATCGCCAAAGGAACGCAAGGACTGTTTGGAAACAAGTCTCTGTATAAGCGACAAATCAGCGTGCAGAGATTGTGGAACCAGTCAAGGAACAGTCCACTGTTAGACTTATGCCTTTTCGTTCCTTGTTTCCCTGCGTTCTTTGATTTGCTGATATCACTTGGTAGACTGATGCCTTTTCGTCCCTTGTTTCCCTGCGTTCCTTGGTCAAGAGGGACTAATAACATTACTTTGAAATAGTGGGCCCACTTTAGGCCCGCGTAAGATGGTTCCGTAGTCACGAATCAAATCGCTAGAATTCAGTTTTTAACCAATCAGGGGCCGCTATTCAGAATGTTGTTGTTGTTGCTCTTAAAGAACGGTTGAAGATCCCTGGAGTTCTCGCAGCTTCGATGGATCTATTTTGCCTCTACAGAGGAAGATTACTGCCTGAAAGGTATGCATTTTGCGCTTTGTAGGTCAACATAACATCATTCTTTGTACTGAAACTTCGCTTTTCAATGTTCGAGCTCTTTAAACCAGATTTTGAAGCGATTTTGTTGGGTGTAAGAGAACTCCCACCTTTTAAGGCCATTTCGAAAAAGTGGGCCCATTATATAAGCGTAATATTATGAGTCCCTTTTGGAGGTATTTCTGTCTAATCACTTGGACCAAGGAACGCAGGGAAACAAGGGACGAAAAGGCATCAGTCTGGTCCACGCAATGAGTCCACGGTGGAGGGATAACAGCAACAACAACAAAAATTCAATTCAATGAGATGAACGCAAGAACTCGAGGGTCAATGATGGTGGTAGGAGGCAAGATGTTGGACCGTTGAGCTTGAGCTGAAAGTCGAGGAAAAACAGTAGCCTTGTGAATGAGATCCTTGTCAGAAGATGGCACTATCAATACTTCGTTTTACTGCAAGAGCTGCTTGGCTGAAGGTGAGGAACTCTGTGCAGGCTAGGGGGGGGGGGGCGGCCCTCCGAATTTTTTCCGTAGTCTGAAAGCCAAAAGGCTTACATGTGTTGGGTCATGACAGGTACAACTGGGATGAAGTAGCCCGGGGGGGGTACTTGACCAGCTTTTGGACGGGGACGTGCCATTGAGGTTTCAAAAACATACCCGTTCCTTATACCAATTTTTCCAAAATGTATACCCGACGTTATACCAATATTTAAAAAATATATACCCGACTTTATACCAATTTTCCGAAAATGCAAACCCGACCCTATGCAGATTGTGAAAATTGCGAAAACTGAAACCGTTCCTTGTACCAAATCGTGAAAATCGATACCGTTCCTGATACCAAAATCGTGAAAATTGATACCATTCCCGATGGCAGGTCCCCGTACCCAAAATATGCATAGTACCCCCCCCCCCGGGTTGAAATAGTCTATGAAATATTCTGTTATAACGTCTCTGAAATATTCCAATGATATAGTGGCCTGATGCAGATGCAGGAATATTACACAAGGTGATAATATTGTTATATTTGCACTAAGATGGAATATTTGTCATAGTAATATTTTAGGTTGGAACAAAATATGCCAGTACTATACTATTACTGGCCTTGATGATAGCAGATGAGGAATATTACACAAAGTAATAATACAGGAATATTTGCAATAGAGCATGGAATACTACACTATGTAATAGTACACAGAATATTTTAGGATGGAACAAAATATTCCAGTACTACACTGGCCTTGATGATTACTATGCAATAGTACACATAATATCTTAGGATGAAATAAAATGTACTGTATTGGCCTTAGAGATAAGCACATATGGAAATTATTCAAAGTAATAAGCCTTTTCATGGTTACGGCTACCATTTTGAATTAGGTGGGATTTAGGCCATAATGGCGGCGCGCTCAGAAACACAAAACTTTATGAGCTCTGAAAATTGATATGAGTACTTACAAGGTCAATGAGTTGCAGTTTTCTTCCTTGTTTTCTTCGATCTTGATCACAGCTCGAAATTGGCCTAAGCCAAAGTGCGCTCGGGAAAATCGATTCCCTGTGCCCAGAGCACCCCCTTGAAAGCAAATTTTTGTTTCCTTGTAGCCATTGTGGATATACCTCTCTTTTGCAACAAAAATTAACGTCATAGGCCTCTTTTTCGCAAAGTTTCACGTGCTCAAAGTTCCTCGATGGTACGCAAAGTCATGCACAACCGCATCAATTCACTGACCAGTCAACTGCGGGCGGATACCACGTGAAGTGATACCACTTCATTTTTGATTGGATAAAACTTAGGGGAGGACCCCTGGAACGGTATTTCATTGGTTCTTTTCATGGGGAGGCAGTCGATTTACGTAGTTGCTGCATGAAGCAACGCGAAAGAGTGATGGGGCGAAAGTTCACCCATACAGGAAAGATCCAAACATCTTCACTAACTTTTTCGCAAACTATAAATCTGTAGTGGAAGATTTGTTGTTTAGTTTTAAGCAGTTTGATGATGGCTTCTTGTGTAACATGTGCTGATTTTCTCGAATGGACCGTTCACAAGTTGAAGTATTTTCTCGCCATGGGGGACATTATAGCAAGAAGGAACGAAACTTATATATACTTAGATTTCGTTTCACAGGAGTTGTTTTGCTTTCAGCGTCACTTTTGATTAGGTATAATGCAGGATAATTGAAATTTCCAACGAGCTTTCCCAACTTAAAATGGTTAGAACACACGTGCAACCCCTTTCTTGTTTCATAGTTTTTCGGTCTCAGTCCGTTTGAGATTTTTGTTTGTCTCACACCCTTCCACAAACAAAAGTGAAACAGTGAAAGAGTGAAACACAAGCTTCTTTACATGTCCTTGGACAACTAATTCAGCTGGCAACCATGACTTGTTGTTACAAGGCCAAACACAGCAACTTTGATTTGGCATACTGCAAAAGTCACTTTGATATTTTAAAAATGCAAGGATTATTCTTAAATTTTTCCGGAGTCTTTTTGTTGATATGAAAAATTGGTTTGAATTCTTATTTTGTGGAGTTTTCGTCCTATCACTTTTCCTCATTGATTCGTGCTGTAGCTACTTAAATCGACTGCCTCCCCATGAAAAGAACCAATGAAATACCGTTCCAGGGGTCCTCCCCTAAATTTTATCCAATCAAAAATGAAGTAGTATCACTCCACGTGGTATCCGCCCGCAGTTGACTGAGTCGCGATTGTGCATGACTTTGCATATCATCGAGGAACATTGAGCACGTGAAACTTTGCGAAAAAGAGGCCTATGACGTTATTTTTTGTTGCAAAGAGAGGTATGTCCATAATGGCTACAAGGAAACAAAAATTTGCCTTCAAGGGGGTGCTCTGGGCGCAGGGAATCGATTTTCCCGAGCGCACTTTGGCTTAGGCCGATTTCGAGCTGTGATCAAGATCGAAGAAAACAAGGAAGAAAACTGCAACTCATTGACCTTGTAAGTACTCATATCAAACAAATGATGTTTTTAGTATAAATTGATCCATAAATAAAGACAATATACCTGCAGGAACAATATTTTCAGAGCTCATAAAGTTTTGTGTTTCTGAGCGCGCCGCAATTATGGCCTAAATCCCACCTAATTCAAAATGGTAGCCGTAACCATGAAAAGGCTTATAATACACAGAATGTTTTAACAAAATATTCTGATACTACTGTACCAGGTGTCTCAAAAAAAGTATAGCCAAGTTTGGGAAAAACTGCACCGACACTTTCGGTTGAAATAATGCGCACCCAGAGGGAATGCAAAGGAGCTTTGTGTTCTGTGACCCATGCACCTGAGAGAGGAAAGATCAAGGATCATTGGTCTAGAAAATTTCCCCAAAATAATGCGTCATTCTATTGTAATCTTGATTCAAAACAGGAAGCTTGACTTCATCTTGATAGCAAGTTTTTATTGCTGTTTGGAAACTTTTCACTAGCGCAGGCATTCTTTGCATTCCAATCCAGATTATCACGATATTGTATTACCTTAGGAGCGGGGTCATTTGTAAAGGACTATTTTTGATGCTCCTCCCCAATGCTCTTTCAGGAAGTAGATGCGCATATTTTCCCTGCAAGGTTTATGATTTTGGGGGGAAAACTGAGCTACCAAGAAACCTTACAAAAGCTGACCCCTTGACAAGATATAGTGTTAAACACAAGTTTTAGATGTCTTTGAAGAGGCAAAGGTCCAAGGGAGGGATAGAATGGCAAAATACATGGTAAGACATTGGTAAATGAGAAGTTTCAGGAATTTTGAAAATGTTTTGAAAGGCTAGTGGCAACGATATCGACAATGGTTAGCAATGTTTATTTTGATGTTCTGGCTATTTTGGCGACTTTCTACCATAAAATTGCATATTTGATTTACAAAAGTCAACATCCTTCATTTTCACCTGACACTGGTCACAGCAAATCATTCGACAATATTACCTCATTTCTTCCATTTCAAACTTTATCCCATATAAAACTTAGTTTGCCGATGGTGTATGAGGTGTGGGAACCCAAGAAACAAACAGAGAGAAACTTGCGAAGGGAAAACTGTCGTCGGTTTTGGTCGTAACCATGTCATATCCGGGATTCTGGGCCCACCTCAGACATAAGATCAAAACTATGGAGTACCCCCTGAGACCAATCTGAACCAGCAGGAAACGCACACAAACAACGAAACATTCAACCCATTTACCAACTAGGTTGTCTCAAAAATAGCTTCACCAAGTGTCTTGTCCAAATGAAAATTTGATTGAATATCAAAACAGCGGTTTATGGCTATCTTTAAAACATGGGATACGGAATATGGAACACGGAATACAGAATATGGAATATGGAATAAGTAAGTATAATATTCTTTCACCAATTCACGTGTTTCTACCAAAGTTTCTACAGTAAAAGCCGCGTATAAGGAATTAGATTTTTCAGCTCATGCTGTACAGCTTCTTGTAAGACGAATAAATTCTGAAAAACAAGCTAATGAGTTCCTTACCAGAATCTATTACTGCAAGTTAACAGGGCCAACTCGGAAGGGCAGATATTCCATGATTGATGATAAAACTATGTGGTATTGTTTTTACTTTATTAAAACACTCAAAATTCTATAAAAACTGGCACAATGAAAGTATCGTCAATCAGTATATTTTTCCTGTTTAATTTTATCAATCAGTTTATTTTGCTTCACAAGATTTTTTTCCAAAGTTTTTTTATATTCTCATAAAATTTACAAAGACAAACAATTACAATACAAAAGCTAAGGGAGCATGGAAATACATAACAAACCTAAGACTTACACTTAACATGGAGACACAAATATCACAACATTGTTACAAGGTATTAAGCTAGAAAAATAATTAGAGTGGTAAGAACTTACATAAGTCACTGGAAAACTTCAGGCTCACCAGTTTCTTATATTTTGGTACATAGGTTTAAAAAGCCTGCAGTTTCTTATAAGTGGTTTTCTTCTTATAAGCGAGAGTTTACTGTATTGTCTGCTTGATCAGTACTGTTCCGCAGGAACTTGCATCAACCTTTTCTAGTTTTAAGTTTTAAAAAGTTTGCAGACATGGCCCACTGTATTTTTACTTTCCTCAGTCAGAAAGAATGGAAATTACGCTTCAGTTTGTTGACTGAATTCTTTGATCTGACCTTCTTCTCTTGTTGAAAAAGAATGATCCAAAGAACAAAGCTGCAAGTAATTGGATAACATCAAACAAACAAAGTGATTCCTTATTCAGTGCTTTAAAGATTCACCTTGGCAATCTTTAAAACACGGAATACGGAATATACAGTTTTGTTAAGACAACTGAAAAAATCAGTTCCTTCATTTTTGGCACGCTCTTATCTCAATGACAGTTCATTATTATTTTCTATTTTCATTTTTATTTTATTATCCATAATCATTAAACTTCAGCAACAAACTAGATAAGAGAATAGACTAAAAATCATGTTTTAGCGTCCTTTAGTTGTCAACCGAAAACTGTTACAAACAAGCTGCTTATCAAATCTAAAATTGCAAAAGGGTCATAATAGAGAGTATAGTAATAGAGAGTAAAGAGTATAGTTGAGGACCACATCAAGAAAAGGAGAGCAAAGATCAGGTCTGACTCTTTACCCTGGATTGACAGCAAGATCAGAAAGTTGATGAATTATAGATACAAACTTCTAAGAAAATGCGATGGAACACCAAGGACATCAAACGAATGGAACGAATATCGGAGGGTAAAAAATGAAGTAAGGAAACTCCTAAGGAAGGCAGAAGCCAGATATTGGAGAGAGCAGTTTAGTGAAGCAACCTGTAAGCAAGACTTCTGGAAAATTTATAAGAAAGTAACCAATAAGGGAAATGGAACGAAAATAGGCCCATTAAAGTCGAAAGAGGGGGAGCTAATTGTTTGCGACAAAGAGAAAGCTGAAGTTATGAATGAATTCTACGCAAATATTGGCAGGGAGATATCACAAACATTCACACAAAATAATTGTGAAGAAATTGAACATTTCTATAGAATAACACCCACAGTGCAAGATCCAACCTACGACAGAGATGCTCTCTTGAAGCAATTAAGAAAAATAAATCCACATAAAGCATCAGGGCCTGATTCAGTCACCAGCAGAGAACTGAAAATACTTCAAGGCAGCATTGTCAACAGCCTGGAGATTATTTTCAAATCAAGTTTCCAGCAGAGTGTATTTCCAAGCTGCTGGAAGATAGCACGAATTAAATCCTCTTTCAAGAAAGGAAAGAAACAAGAGAGAACAAATTACAGGCCTCTCTCAATGTTGTCCATCCCATCCAAGCTACTAGAGAGTCAAATCTGCAACACTGTCGATAGCCATTTAGACGATAACAAGATTGTGACTGACATGCAGTGGGGATTCATTAAAGGAAGATCTACGGAGGGTATCCTCTTAAAATTGACAGAAATATGGAAAAAATCTGTGGACAACGGTTTGATTGTTGGTGTAGTATTTATAGACTTCCAAAAAGCTTTCGATACAGTTTCCCATGAAATCTTGTCGTATAAATTGCAAGCAGCTGGAATTTCTGGAAATTTACATGCATTGATTATGAATTATCTTAAAGACAGGACTCAGTATGCTGAGATTAATGGAGAGTGCAGCTCAACAAAACATGTCAGGTTTGGTGTTCCACAAGGATCCTTACTAGGGCCTAAGCTGTATAGTTTACATGTCAATGACTTGCCATCTGCAATTACGCAAGGTGAAATGTATCTTTTTGCAGATGATACAACTGTTTATTGCACAGGAAAAGACTTGGAAAGTGTTGTAGACACATTAAACAGCATAATGGATGAGATACATAGTTGGTGCATACGGAACAAGTTGAAAGTACATCCAGGAAAATGTGAGGCTATGTTCATGATGCGGTCCCCCTTCATAGGGCCAATGAGACCCATATTTTATGGAGACGATCACATAAAGATTGTTCAAGAATCAACTTGTCTTGGATTGCGAATAGACAATAAGCTAGATTGGAAACCTCAAGTACAAAATACATGCAAAAGTTTTTCCAAGAAACTGGGTGCATTGAAAGAATGAGACGCCTACCAACAAAAGTCTTAGAAGAAATTTATTACACAACAATCATAGCCAAGACAACATACTGCATTTCAGTTTGGGGGAATTGTTCTGAAGCTACATTTAATATGCTGGAGGATAACCATGCTAGGGCAGCGAGGCTAATACACAATCTGCCTCGAAACTTAAGCAATGAAGAGAGCCTTGCAAGAGCAAATTGGCAGCCAATCACATTTTTATATAAACGGAGGCTGCTCACATTAATGCATCAGATATACCATGGAACAGCTGACAAGTCAATTGCACAGATGTTTCAGAAGAAAGACCCAGAAAAACAGAGAACAAGAAATAAACTGCAGTTTGAAGTGAAAAGATATAATACAAAGAATGGGAGAAATAGTTTCACGTACAAGGCAACAATGATTTGGAATTCTATCCCAGATCAAATTAAGGAGGCAGAAAATGTACAAAATTTCAAAACAAGATTAAAACAAGTGCGTCAGACAATAAATAACTTTACTTTCCAAAAAGGATTAACTGGATTTTTAAACAAAGAGAATGATTTTAAATATTACTAGTCTACTATTAAACAATTTTTAACTATTTTATCCTTTACATGATGTAATAATTATTTCCTTTTGCCTTTAATTTATAGCAGGTCCACATCAGCTCTTTTGAGTTGCCAGACTTTTTAACCTGCTTTGAGAAATAAAAAATGTATGTATGTATGTATGTATGTAATGCGTATTTGTGCTGAAAAGGCAACATTACTATAAGAAACGTTATGAGTCAATTTGATTAGTGCAAGCATCATCAGTAACAAAACGCAAGCAAACATGAAAGTCGTTTAGATAATGAAAGAGCCTACCAAAAATGAAAGATCTGAAAATTTTTAAATGTATCAGATTCCTAATGGGATTTTTTTTATCACATAAAATATTTAAAACTACAACTAAACAACGCAAATACTGTATGGCTGCCATAGCTGGAAAGGCCATGATGTCAGCGAGTTCCAACTACGACAGCCACTTACAATGATTTCAAAATATATGTACAAAAAATTTGATAAAAGAAAGAAAAGCAGCTCGAACAGGCGTCTCGGAAAGAGGACCTCCCCCACCTTACTGCAGATTGTCAAAGAAGCACTCAGACACATCATGAAAACACGCCCTTTCGACAAAACAGCGCGCGACAGGCAACCAAAACCGATCCCCCGCACACGCCGAACGCAGCACGCGCAAGAGACCGACCCCAATCAACCAGCACGCACCGCCTTGCCGAAAGGGCGCACTGTAGTATGCATTCTGCTATCACGGTGGAAATGGGAGTACCTCTTTACAAGACACCCGTTACAATTTCTACAAATAAACGAAAACGTTGCTGCTGTTTTGTGCTTGAAGTCAATCTGAAAACCTTTTCGTATTTTTGATGAAAGAAATTGTTGCTTCAAGGATTATTCGATTGATGATGACACTATTCTTTGAGTCTCCGAACAGAAGCAAGTCACACAATGGTTTATCATCTAGATCAATATTTAAACCAGGGATTTCTGAGAGCCGCCCAAAGAGATCTTACCGCATCGCATCAAACTGGGGGCAGCGCAGGAGAAAGTGCTCATTGTCTTCCATGTCATTACCACAAGCACAAAATGGAGTAAGACTATCAAAGTTGTGTCTAAATTTATGTTCATTCAACACACTAAACTTTAAACGCAACTTTGTGAGTAATTTCACACCTTCAATATCAGAAATATTGTAGACAGAATTCCCTCCGGTCTTATGATTTTTAATAATTTGCTCTTAAACTGAGAAAGGGATGTTGAATTTTTGATCTCTTCCCCAAGCAAATTCCACTCGAACAGGGATTTGGATCGGAGCTTTCAGAAGGATGGAAGTCGCAAATGCTAGGTTTGCTGTTGATGCCAGTTCAATACAGTAGACTCCCACATATAAGAAGAAACTCACTTATAAGAAACTGCAGGCCTTTTAAACCTATGTACCAAAATATAAGAAACTGGTGAGCCTGAAGTTTTCCAGTTTCCTATGTAAGTTCTTACTTTAGGAAAAATCTTGTGAAGCAAAATAAACTGATTGATTGAAATTAGACAGGAAACAATATACTGGTTGACGTTGCTTTCAGTGTGCAAGTTTTTATAGAGTTTAGAGTGTTTTGATAAAGTAAAAACAATACCATATGCCGGGTGTCTCAAAAAAAGTATGCGGATTTCGTCGACTCTAGCGATAAGAATATGGTGTGAATCAATCCGAAATGATTTTCAAAACATATCTCGATAGCTAAATTGAACATAGACACCTCGTTTGTTGATGTCGGTGCGTTGAGAGTGAAGATAGTAACCTTCATAGGAGAAATTTGCCTCCACCTCCAAACCAGAGCTTTGACGTTTTGGCCTAAGCAAATTCTTGAAGCACAGTGAATCAAATCAACAAAACTGGAAGATGGCACAACAGATGTGTTTTACAAAATACAGTTTATGTGAGATCTATCGTCAAGGGCGCTCCGAAATCAGCTTCATTCATCTCAATATCGACAATTTATTTTACCAGTCTATAGAAAAAGAACCAGACTCTGCTTGAGCATCAACGTACCATTGACATCGTCAAATCATTCCTTTAACAGAATTTGTTATCAAATCTCTCGAGATCAGGTTGATCATGGCGTATTGTCAAAGCTGCTTTCCCGGGTGGGTCATCAACAAGAGAGGAGGCATATTTTGGCCCTCAAAAGATTTCCAGACCTTTCTGTCTTGACTCCCGAGAGATCTGATAACAAATTCTTTTCAAGGAATGATTTGGCCTTTCCAAGAGTGTGTTGATGCTCACGGAAGTACTTTCACTGATGAATAGTAAGTGTAAAATAAATTGTCGATATTGAGATGAATGAAGCTGATTTCGGAGCTCCCTTGATGATTGGTCTCACATAAACTGTATTTTGTAAAACACATCTGTTGTGCCTTCTTCAAATTTTGTTGATTTGATTCACTGTGCTTCAAGAATTTGCTTAGGCCAAAACGTCAAAGCTCTGGTTTGGAGGTGGAGGCAACTTTGTCCTTTGAAGATTAATATCTTCAGTCTCAATGCACCGATATCAACAAACGAGGTATCTATGTTCAAGTTAGCTATCGAGGTATGTTTTGGAAATCATTTCGGATTAATTCACACTATATTCTAGTCCCTAGGGTTGACCAAATCTGTATACTTTTTTGGGACACCCAGTAGTTTTATCATCAATCATGAAATATCTGCCTTTCCAAGTCGGCCCTGCAAACTCGTAATAATAGATTCTGGTCAAAAACTCATAAGCTTGTTTTTGAGAATTATTTTACTGTAGAAATTTTGGGGGAAACACGTGAATTGGTGAAAGAATACTTTTCCTTATTCCGTATTTCATATTCCGTATTCCATATTCCATATTCCGTATTCCGTATTCCGTGCTTTACAGACAGCCGTTGATTTACATTAACAACTCAATAGCAAAGAGCGATCAAAAGATGGCTCAGTTTTGAGAAAAATTGCTGGAACCAACTTTAACATTTGAATGAATTTCAAATCGTGGTGAGGGTTGAAGGGCAAAATTGTTCATTAATCATTCTGATTCTAAGACACGCGAGGAAATGTGAGACATCCGTTGCTGGATTCATGTGTTGAGGTTTATTTGAACCTTATTTGGGGGTACAGGGAAGTTATAGACGGGAGAATGTCTGATTTTCTCATTTTCTGGCGTATAGCGCACCATTCTTAGATATTTGAATTGTTATGAACAAGGACCGAGATACCGGGGGGTCCAGGGGGGCCATGGCCCCCTCAAAATTTCCAGTAATTTCTGCAGCATATCTTTGATTCATTTATTATCTTAGTTTATCAACATATACGATAGTTATACTCCATATGTGCATATTTATATCACGTTCAATGTCTTTCTTCTTAGTCTGGGAAGCACCTTTAGGCTATAACAAGAACAAAACTTGTCTCAAGACAGGAACACGATGCTGTAATTCTACAGAATCTTTCAGGCAAATTAGGCTTTTTTAACGTTTAAAACTTCCATCCCAATATAGAACCCAGTATAAAAGATCTCCCTAAAAGATTATAGCCCTCTTCGCTCGCTTTGCTTGCCTATGGCCCCCCTCAAGCAAAGAATTGTATCTCGGTCCTTGGTTATGAATGACCATAACTGCTCTGATTTCATGCCGAATCGAATTGCGTATAGTTTATACATACACTGTATGTTGCTTATGAGACAGCTGAAGGAGAAAACACTAACAGTCTTCACTGAGAGAGTACAGTAGCCATAAAAGGCATTCGCAGGAGCTAGGAATGTCAAAGTGTGAGCGAAGCAAGCGCTTTTCATTCATTCATTCATTCATTCATACATTCATTCATTCATTCATTCATTCATTCATTCATTCATTCATTCATTCATATATCTATTTAAAGTTGGTATTTACATAGTTTTACAAAAATAAAGCTAATTTACACCAACTATTTACAATAAACCTAAAGAAGTACATATTAAAATCAAAGAAATTCAGCGTCTATTTACAAATTGTACAAAGGCAGCTGGTTCCATCCCATGTCTTAATTTCCTTTTTGAAAGCTGCAACAGACTCTATCTTCTTTGCATCATCATCTAGGGCATTCCACAGCATAGCTCCTCTAAATCTCAGGGAGTTGAACCCATATTTCATAGTATAAGACCTCTGAGGAAGTTCGCATAAAACATTTTTGCGTAAGTTATAAGCTATAGATTTTGTTTGGAAATTCCCCCAGAGGTATGAAGGATCTAGATGGTGGAGCGTTTTGTAAACTTCTAATAGTAGTTTCTGTAGGTTCTTTACATGTATTGTAACATCATCATGCCTCGATAGAAGTTCTTCAAAAGAGGATTCAAAATCCTGGTACAAAACCCTTAAGGCACGTTTATGCACTCGATTGATGGTACTGTTGGCAGCTTTGCTACAAAATAGCCAAATCAGGGGGCAATAGTTGAAATTTGACATTATAACAGCGTTAAACAATATCCTTGCTTGATTAAAATTAATATAGTTCGACAGTCTAGAGGATGCCTTTATCTTTGTGCTAACTTCCATGCAGAGATTCTCCACGTGTTGGCCAAAAGTTAGTTTCTTATCGATGGTAACTCCTAGTAATTTTACTTTTTCACTCGCACGTATAATTTGGCCTTTGATATTCAAGCCCAAGTGCTCAGTTTCTTTCAAACCCAGGAACATCAATTGAAACTTTCCAGGGTTCGCAACCATACTGTTTCGAAAGAACCAACCTAGGATCTTTTCAAGGTCGTTTTCAAGTTTTGAAACGACTGATTCAAAAGAATGGCCACAAGCATATAGTGTGTTATCATCTGCAAAGTTACATAAATCTGACTGAAGATTGATGAGGAATAGGTCATTAATAAAGATATTAAAAAGCAAGGGACCCAGGACTGATCCTTGAGGCACACCAATTTTTATCTGTTTATATGAGCTGTAGTGCGATGCAACTTTAACCCTCTGTTTACGACTATTAAGGTAGCTGTAGATTAGTTTCAGGGTGTTTCTTTCAATTCCGTACCCCTCCAATTTCGCGATCAATAAATCGTGCGATAGGCAGTCATATGCCTTTGATAGGTCCATTAGAATAGTACCCACAATGCCCTTTGAATCTAAAGATCTTTTCCAATTTTCAATAACTGTTTGCAAAGCATGTTGGGTAATGTAACCTTTTCGGAACCCTGATAATAAATTGCACAATATATTATTTCTGCTTGTGAAATGATCATTTAGTTGATCGCCGAGGAGTCGCTCGTATACTTTAGACACGCAGGGCAATATGCTTATTGGCCGAAAGTTTTTCTTTGTGGTTTTCGCTCCACTTTTGAAGAGTGACGTCGTCACATTAGCCTTTTTCAATTCCGTTGGAAAAATACCATCATTTATTGAGTTATTGATGCAGTCAGTTACATAAGGGCATACAACTTCCTTCGCCTGTTTTAACACATTGGTAGGAATATTACCACTAACTGACTTGCTACAATCGAGTGACTCAATCTTTTCCATAACATTCCATGGGTTGACATGCTCGAAATCAAATTTGGTGACAGTTTTTGCTGCTTCTTTGATGGCCAGGATACTTTGATGATTGGCATACCTTACGATAGCAGTGTCAATTCGACTGTCGAGCGAATCCTCGACGTTCCTCTCATTATCAGTAGCATTCAGATTTAAAGAGTCAGTAATGTTCACAAAGTAGGTGCTTAGGCATTCAGCAACTTCCTCATCCTTCGCTAATATTTCATCCCCTTCAATGAGGATAATTTTTTTGCTCCATTGGATTTACATTAGAGAACATAGGCTTCACCATTTTCCAAAACTTTGTGTCAGTGTTGATTTTCTTCGGATCTACTGAATTGTAATAATCTCGTTTCAACTTTCTATTCATTTTCACTACAAGGTTTCTTTGTGATTTATATTTCTTGATATCAGTCTCCTTCTTCGTTTTATTAGCAATATTGTTCACCCTAGACCGTGTCTAAATAGCCATGCTTAAATCTTTATTCATGTAAGGTTTGTTATTGGCCCTTAAGATTTTTTGTTTCTTTGGTGCATGTTTGTCCAGAGTCTCCACGAAAGTATCCTTAAATGCCTGATATTCAGTTGGGTGGCACCAGTTCAAATTGACATTTAGGTCAGTTAAAAAAGTTTCTTCGTTGAAGTTTTTGTATTCACGATAAACTACTTTCTTTGGACCGACTTCACGCCCGACAACCCCTTTGGAGAGACTTTGCAGCCTCGTTTTGGATCCCTATAGAAATGTATAGGAAAATGACCGGAAGTGAAATTTTCCACGATGTTTGAAAGCTCGCAATGTGAATTCCTTGTGAGTTACATCCACTCTTTTGGTTTCAAAGTATGACTTATTTATCTGAGAAATTATTAAAACTAAATTAAGCTTGATTTGACCGCCCTGATGGAGTAATCCCAATTTGTTTGACGATGTGGTCATTTTCTGAACGGTTGATTTGCCATATTTGGCAGTCTATTGTTCTCTGAAAGGAAATTTGTCATCGAGGTCTATGAGACTCATGTAATGAGTATTGAGCTTATCAGCGGTGCTGCTTGGTTGCAAATTTCCCTGAAAGCTGTGGAGAAACAAGTGAAGGGAAATTGATTCATTTATTTCTGAAAACGAAGCAGGAGAACACTTAACATGGATGCTTTGCATAAATTTTAGCTGTTGAGAAGGACCGTTACAGTTTGGGCCCTGGAAATCTTTGCTATCTTGGATAGAGCTTCGCGAACAATTGCAAATGATATGGGCCTAAAGTTTTGCCTGTGTAGGTAGGCCGAAAGATGTGGCGCGAAAAGTTTTGTGTTGTATCCTATGTTTGTGAGGGGCAAATCACTCCCTATGTACCTCGAACTTTTTTTTTGTCTTTTCTTACAAGATTAGCATGTTTCCTAGCAAAATTCCTACAAATCCTTTTCTTCCGAAAACTTTTTGCCCTCTTAGCGATTTTCGTACGCGTTTTAAGGGAGTAATTACACCCCTCGCATATATATATATATTTTTTTTATTTGTTTACATAAGCAGAAGGTTGGTTCAATAGGTTGATGTCTTGTTTGTCTCGTCCTCGTAGCATTGTGTGTGTTTTGTTTTTTTTTTATTCCCAATTGAGCTTAACTCCACAATGCCATTCAATGAAAATGATCAACTATACTTCTGTTTGGCAAACTGTTGATATTAGATTGCAGCTCCACGCGGCAGTTACTCCAAAACAGGAATTTTGTCACCTGCAAATGCCAAAAAAATTACAAAACTTCAAATCTTTATGTTTTACTGTGTGTTTAAGATTAAATATTTGCGCTTTAGCACGTAATCCAATGGGTATCGTTCTTTTATTTTTTTTTCTGTAGAGTCCTTTGTTTGTGCAATTGTAAGGTATCACGTCGTTGTCATGTTCTATTTTGCTCCATAGGGAATGGTGGTTGTATCTCGGATTTTCTCCCCTTGGAACCAGTGAGAGGACCTATTTGTGATAATGCCAGTTGAAATAAACCAATGGCGAGCAACAGTAGGATGTTTCTGCCTGTCCATGCAAAGTTTGTCTCCCCTGGGTAAAGCTGTTAAGCCACTTTCAATTCCCTTCCAAGTCTTAAAGTTATATTGGTTTTGTTGTTCTTTCATTACAATTTCAATCTTTGTACTACCTTTAACACTAACAATACATTTTCTTGCGTTACATTCTGTGGCGACACAGTTATACTTCTTGCCTTTGTTCGCCCGCATGCACTGCCTTGCGAAGGTAGCAATTTCCACAGCCGTAGAACTCCTCAAGAGAGCACCATGCGGTACCATTGGTCTCATACGGCAAAAGCGCTCTCTTGTCAAGCACTTTCTTTTCATGTATGCATATTTTTATATCGGGTGCATAACGTGTTACACACTTCACACGCAATGGCTGATCTTCAGAACGATTCTGCTTAGTGGTGATGTTGAAACTAACCCCGGTCCTGAAACGCTTGATTTTTGCTGCTGGAATCTAAATAGCATTACTGCGTATGACTTTTTACGAGTCTCTCTTTTAGAGGCTTACAACTCAGTGTATAATTACGATATAATCGGGATTGTAGAAACTCACCTTGACAGCACTATTGATGATGATGACAGGCTAGCACTATATGGCTACACCTTTATTAACAGTAACCATCCACAAAATGTGAGAAGGGGTGGCGTTGGGTTGTATGTCAAAGACTCCCTTCCATCAACAAATCGTTCTGATTTGGCAACTCTCCCTGAATGTGCTGTATGTGAAATCCAGTTGAACAGAAAAAAATATTTTTTCGTCGTTATCTATAGAAGTCCAAGTCGGGACCAGAGTGATTTCGATAATTTCTCAATTAACTTTGAGCTTTTGCTATCCAAAATGCAGGCTGAAAATCCTTTTTGTGTAGTTATCACCGGTGATTTTAATTGCCGATCAACTCAGTGGTGGAAGGATGACATTGAAAATACCGAGGGGAAGTCATTTGAGCCATTAACATCTGATATTGGTCTTCATCAGTTGATTTCAGAGCCAACGCATATCATGGGCAATTCTAAGTCTTGCATTGACTTAATTTTCACAGATCAACCTAACCTTATTGTCGAATCTGGTGTTCATCCGTCTCTACATGAACAGTGTCATCATCTCATCGTTTATGGTAAATTATCTGTTTCGAACGTTGCACTACCACCGTACACCCGGAGGATTTGGTATTACGATAGAGCAGACTTTGTAGCTATCATGAAGAGTATTGAAATGTTTCATTGGCAAGAGCATCTGGGGAAAATTGCATGCCCCAATGAACAGGTTAAGTTTCTCAACGAAGTTCTTCTCAATATCTATTCAAATTTCATACCCAATAAGGTTAAAACGATTAGACCTCGCCAAGCACCCTGGATAACGCAAACTGTTAAGAACTTCCTTAGGAAGAAGAATCGTGCCTATAAAAGCTTCATGAGAAACGGTCAACCAGATGAAAAACTTGAGGGAATACAGAAGATGATATCAGAAGGTTCCAGACTGATTGACGATGCCAAGCGAAATTATTTTCTCAAGGCAGGGAAAACTCTTGCAAGTCCTGGAACATCCAGTAAAACATATTGGTTCTTAATCAACACTGTGCTAAATAAGGCTAAGATTCCAATAATCCCTCCACTCCTCGAAAATGGGCTATTTATAACTGACTTCACTGAAAAAGCACAATTATTCAATGATTACTTCATACTTCAATGTACGACGATCGACACGGGGAGTCAAATTCCACAACAAACCCCAGTTACTACTACTCTCATAAATGACTTTGTAATATCTGAAGAAAAAATACTGAAAATCATAAGAGCACTTAATCCTAATAAGGCACACGGGTGGGATGAAATATCTGTAAGAATGATAAAATTAAGTGATGCTGCATTAGTTCCTCCACTAAAGATAATATTCACAAACTGTTTGAGGCGTGGTATATTTCCTCAAATATGGAAGCATGCAAATGTTGTGCCTGTTCATAAGAAGAATCAGAAAAATGTGAAAGCGAACTATCGTCCAATTTCTCTTCTTCCAGTCTTTGGGAAAATACTTGAGAAACTCATCTACGACTCTTTATATTCTCATCTTGTGTCATGTGAGCTACTCAACCCAAATCAATCAGGTTTTCGTCCCGGAGACTCAACAGTTAACCAAATGATTTCCATAACGCATACAATCTTTGAAGCGTTTGATTGCAATCCCCCCCTTGATGTTCGCTCTGTGTATCTCGATATCTCTAAAGCATTTGATAGGGTTTGGCACGATGGTTTGGTCTATAAACTAAAGCGCTGCGGTGTCTCAGGTCAGTTACTGTTTATTATTCAAAGCTTTCTAAAGGACAGAAAACAGCGAACCGTTCTGAACGGGCATTGTTCCACTTGGGGGGGATGTCTCAGCTGGAGTACCACAAGGTTCTATCCTAGGGCCCTTGTTTTTCCTTGTGTACATAAATGATTTAACCAATGACTTGAAGTGTAACGTCAAGCTTTTCGCCGATGATACATCGTTATTTACAGTGGTCCATGATACCATTGCTGCTGCCGACGACATGAACCATGACTTGGAGCTAATAAGACATTGGGCTCATGACTGGAGGATGTCATTTAACCCAGATCCACAGAAGCAAGCTGTTGAATTAATTCTTTCAAAGAAACGAATCGAAGTTGACCATCCAGAAATTCGCTTTAACAACATACCAGTTATGAGAGTAGATGATCATAAACACTTAGGAATTATCTTGGATTCAAAATTGTCTTTTTCTACTCATATTAAATCAGCTATTTCTAAAACAAGAAAGGCTTGCTGAGATATCTCTCCAGGTATTTGCCCATGCACACTCTAAATGAATTATACAAGCTTTATGTAAGACCCCATCTAGACTATGGGGATGTTATTTACCATATTCCGGCAAAAGTATGTGATTTTAGTAGTAACATCACTTTACCAAGCCTTATGGAAAAATTAGAATCTGTACAGTATTCTGCTGCCAGGGCTATTACGGGAACATGGAGAGGAACATCGCAAGAAAAGTTGTACACAGAACTTGGTTGGGAATCACTAAATTGCCGAAGGTGGAGCAGACGCCTTACTTTGTTCTATAAGATTCTGAATAATCTTACCCCAAGTTACATGAAGGATCCTTTTCCACCTCAGCGACCGTTGCAATACTGTCTTCGCAACCAAGATGTCATTGGGCGAATAAAGGCCAGAACAGAAAAATTTCAAAGTAGCTTCTATCCTCACTGTTTATCTGAATGGAATAAACTTGATCCTGAAATTAGACTTGCACCGTCGGTTGCTGTTTTTAAGAAAAAACTCCTCTCAATAATCCGACCCCCTGCTAAGTCCTTTTTTGGAATACATGACCCAATAGGTTTATCCCACCTTTGTCAATTGAAGGTTGGTCTCAGCAAACTAAACTTTCACAAATTCAAGCATAATTTTAGGGACACTATAAACCCATTGTGCCCATCGAACGATGGCATCGAGGATACGGAACATTTCTTGTTGCTCTGCCCTTCCTTTGCAGTGCCGCGAAGAGGTCTTCTCACTGGAGTGTTAGCTCTGTTACGACCATATGGGTATATCAGCAATTCTAACGAGGCCCTCATGCAAGTCTTACTGTATGGTGATAAGAACCTTCCTAATGACCTCAATAAAAGCATACTTCTTCTAACTTTAAATTTTATCCACCAAACTGGTCGACTTGATTAGAATATATCAAACTCCATCCTAAGCTTTTCAACCACCATAGCCTCTTTAGCAAATTTTTGTTGTTGTAGTCACGTGTATTGTTTGATTTATTCTTTCTTACGTCTCGTTTTAACGTCAGTAGTTTTTACCTTTATGTTTTGGCTGCAGGGTAGACTAAATGCTTTTGCTCCTTGCGGTATCGTTCTAGTAGTATAGTAGAGTAATTTTGTAAGTAGAGTAGTTAGTAAAGTAATTTTGTTAGTAGAGTATTAAGTAAAATATCATTGTAAACTTTTATTGGAATAAAACAAAAAAAAAAAAACTTCAAAATCAATGCAAGAATCGTGAGGCACGCTGAGACGGACGACCTTTGCAAAGCTGTGCTGTTAGGAATTAACATTTGTTCAAACAACTGGAGGAAGATCATCGCGTTTTCCTGACTGATGGTGCTCAGAGAAAAGTTTTGTTGACTTCATTCTTCAATCGTTTTGAAGAATGCTTGAGATGCTGATTGCTGGGCTGGCCTGCAAGAAGACTGCATGATAAACTTCTCAGCCAACCAGCGTATGGGATGCATTTAAAATGTTTTGAACGATGGAATTTCTGTGTATGTTTGGATCAAATAAGGTGGAGTTGGATGTGTCTGACTAGAGCTATGAATGACAATACTTTGCCTTTGCAGCAATTCCTAGATGTTGAATTATCAAGCAAGATGGTTGCTGGCAATCTTAGGAAGACAGAAAAATAATTTTACAAGAACAGGAGGATTTCTCATTTCATTTCAAGAAAGAATTGTTCTGAAACACTTGTGCACAAAAAGACTTTATGCTGTTTGGTAGCTTAATGCCCACATTCAAATTATTCTTTTTTGGAATTTTTAGTAACAATCCAATCAGGCAGACCATAAACCCTTCAGATTTTGTTAACAATAGGAGATCAGTTTTAACCAGCTTCAAAACCACTTCAAAATGAGCATGTCTGGGAAAGTGCAACCCAAGTAGAAGTTTGAAAGAAGCCAATGAGTTATCAGAACTTTTAGTGCTTCAGAAACAAAGAAATATTCTTTTCCCAACTAAGGAATTGTTTGCATTCATTTGCTATTTCAGTTTAAGCGGCCACCAAGACAAAAGACAAAGTGAAATATGTTCTTTGCTGTCTTGTACTGATCAAATTAACCAGTTGCTGTTTGTGTTGGGATTTAAATCTGCATGATTTTACTTTACCTTTATTATTGCCCATTTCAGATGTTTTTTTCATAAAAAAAACTTTAATCAGACAATGGTACTACAAGTTTCTTAATTCAGCATATGGTAGGAAGGCTCACCTTTCGGTTTTGAAGGTTCCTGCAGATATTTTTCTTGAAATTACATCATATAGGAATAAGATGTGTTCTATTATGCTCAAAACATAACAGGTTAGTAAATACTATCCAAGACCAAAGGTTCAGTGGTATATTTTGATATAACATCCTTGCATAGAACTTTTAAAGTTTCACCATACTTCTCAGAGTTTCTTAAAATTTTGGCCAATCTCTTATCAAACAACTTGTCATGAAAAAGCGTTTGTGCAAGGTTTCAATGGTTTGTTGTGCATACTCTTGCATCTGTAATTTGCAAAAATTAATAGGATCACATTCTAATCAGGATTTTGTAAATACATACTATGAATTGTGGATAGCCTATGAAACATTGTGTGTTTCAGTATTTGTGTTTTACTTCAGCCAAGTCTACTCTGTTTACCATTGAACGTTCCCTCAAATTATTTTCTGCAAGAGATGCATAAATGTAGGAAGCAATTCTCACTTTGGAGAGGCATAGCTCTTAGAAGAGCCACCTTTTCAGAACTTTAAACTTAGTTTATGCCCAATACAGTATCAGCGATCATGTGAAAATGAACTTGAACACAACCCGTACATTAAAAGCTCGGAATTTCCTAGGAATTCCGAGGAAAATTCTCGGAAAAAAATCCGGGCTTTCCGAGAAAACCTAGGAATTTTGAGAACTCGGAAAATGTGCAAAAATCCGAGGAAAGCTCGGACTTTTGCGGGTCCGAGAATTCCTAGGAAGCTCGGAAAGCTCGGACAAATTTCATCTCATGAAAAGCTCGGACAATTTTCCGAGGATTCCTAGGAAGCTTGGAAAGCTCGGACAATTTCATCTCATGAAAAGCTCGGACAATTTTCCGAGGATTCCTAAGAAGCTCGGAAAGCTCGGTATGCGTATAAAAATCCTAGAGTTCGAAAAATTTCATTTCACGGGCAACTTGGAAGAACACACGAATTGTTATTAGAAGAAGCTTGTCTCTTGTCTTCGTAGTCGAATTTCCTAATTTTAAGTACCATTCGTTGTTAGCTAACAACATACCGTTGTTGCTATAGCAAAACTTATCACAACTTCTTAATTTTTTTCGTAGTGAAATTAATGACAGGATTTATCTAATCCAAGACCGCGCTGGGGCTTTTTGGGCCTAGAGAATTAGGAAAAGGCAAAGGATAAAAAATACGACTTTCTAGTAATATCTCCATTGATGAAAGAGGCGAAGAGGCTAGGGTACTGGCGGGATTTATCAGGCAGCGGGATTTATCAGTCACACGCAGCTTTCAAAAGTCAGAAACACGACTTAAACATTTCAAAATAAAAAATAAGTCTTTGTGAACCTTCCTGGATCATTGTTCTCTCGTTCTATTTGAATATGTAATAATCCTGCCCGGCGCATTAGGACCAAAACATTTAATAAAATTAACACAAGCTTCGGAGAATCTTCATAATCATTTCATCAATAACTTTGTACAAACATTGTCGTGTTCGCAGTTTCTATCTCGAATCGTCTGACTTCTCCTTGCTTCAACTCTCACTCGAATCGTCTGACTCCTCACACTTCAAATCGGGGGGTCGCGTTTAAAACAATTAATACATTCAGATCTAACTCTTAGATGTCCACACTCTCCCCCAATTGAAGAAATGTTGTCTTCAACATTGATATGAATCGGTATAATTGCAGTCAATCCTTTTCAATATTTCAGTAACAATCAGTTCAATGTTCATCTCAGCTGGATTGCGCGCCTAATCCACTTCGGTTCAGTTCACTGCATTTAATAAACGATATTTCGATCGTAGCAAATTGCATACGTAGACTGGAACAATATTCCAAAGTAAATGTAACAAAGTTCTTCCGATTTTCAAAATGCGATAATATAATGCGACTTCAGTCTATGGCGACGTTAGTCTAAGGTCTATAAAGAATGAGTATAACGAGTTCCAATTTAATAACGACGAGTCCTTTCTCAACGAAGCATGTGCGCAAATGAGTTTCTTCTTAATAAATCAAGGGTCTAACGTTCGCTTGAGGGTACCATTGCATCGGGTAAAACATAGGTCGCATAACTATTTGTCTCGTATATTGTTGTGGTACAAACGACGTTGCAAAAGGGTTAAGTCTGTGATCATTAAGTTTCAACGCGGTGTCAAATCTTGGATAAACGTGATTCACGGCGTATTGTTGCTGTAACTGAGGATTACCCAACTCATTGTAGGCGAGACGCATGGGCGGTTGACGATTTCTAGTTGGTCTCTCATTTTGATGTTCTTGGACTTGTTCGCCGATACTACTTAATTGATCAGATGATGAGACGATTTCCTCGGACACTTGTTCATCTTCGAGTGGTAACGGATTACTTAAGCTTTGTTCAGATATTTCATCTGCAATGCTTCTGTCACCAGCATCAATATTCTCGTGTACGTACTGATCTTGTTCTTGTCTAGTTGACTCTGGAATCGATTCATCTGCATCAGGCATTCCAATTCTTTCTTCGAACCGTTCAAGATCTCTTGGATGAAACTGAGGTACTTCTTCTTCTGAATCGTATTCACTATCAATTTGTGATGGCTCTGCTCGCTTGGGGTTAGCTTTTCTTTGTCCTCTTCTGTTTTCGTTGTTGCGATGAACAGTACCAGCTTGATGGGTTTCTTCCATCTCTAGATAATCACATGGTAATAAAAGTGTGCGATGAAGTACTCTTGTCCTACCATCTCCTTTCTCAGGTTTAATCTCGTAGACTGGGCTATCTTCACCTATCCGACGTATGACTGAATGAATTTTATCTTCCCAATATGAACGAATTTTACCAGGTCCTCCTCGTTCTGATAGATTTCTGACCAATACCCTGTCTCCGGCTGCCAAGGTTGATGTTTTAATCTTCTTATCGTGTTGCTTCTTATAATTACTTGCAGCTCTTTCGTTGTGTTTCATGACAAGGTCATATGCTTCTTGCATGGCAGATTTCCATTGGTCAACATATCCTTTGTAATTCTTTGTTTCAGTTGATCTTAGTGTCTGAAATATCAAATCGATTGGGAGTCTGGGACTTCGGCCAAACAGCAGGTGGAATGGCGAGTATCCTGTAGCTTCGTGTGGTGCACAGTTATAAGCGTGAACTATTTTCGGCAAATGATCCTTCCATTTTGATTTGAATCCCTCTGGTAGCGTTCTGAGCATACCTAACAGTGTTCTATTGAACCTCTCCGCTTTGCCATTTCCCTGTGGGTGGTACGGCGTCGTCCTTGACTTATTCATACGACATAAATGCTCTAATTGATCGAATAATTGATTCTGGAATTCCCCTCCCTGGTCATGGTGTATCCTCTCCGCAAATCCAAAACGCATAAAAAAGTCATTAAACAATCTTTCGGCAGCTGTCTTGGCTGATTTGTCACGAGTAGGATATGCTTGGGCGTAGCGGGTGAAATGATCAACTACAACCAATATATACTCGTAACCTCCCGAGGATCTTTCAAGATGCATGAAGTCAATTGAGATAAGCTCGAATGGTGCAGAGGTAATGATGGGTTTCAATGGTTCTCTCTGATGCACAACGGGCTTCTTTTGTTTGATGCAGTGGCATTTCTTGTTGACATAAAATTCAATATCTCTCTGCATATGAGGCCAGAAAAATCTGTCTCTTGTAAGTAGTAGAACCTTTTCTGCTCCAACATGTCCCATTTCATCATGAAGCTCATGGAGAACCATTGACTGAAGGCTCTTTGGTAAAATAATTTGAGTCTTGTTCCCACATTTGCGTCATATATCAAACGCTTTGTTGTGTGACTTTGAGGGCGTATCACATCAGGCGATGGTTTGGCATCGTTTCTCTTCCATCTTAATACGGCAGCTATATCAGGATCTTCCATTTGATGCTTTAACATATCAATCTTATTTGAACTATTCTTTTGATCTGTGTTCTTCTTTTCAGCCTCGAGCTCTGTTACCGAGTTTACTCTGCCCATAGCTGCCATCCAGTTGACACTTTGATCATAACATTGCATTGATTGAACAGTAGCATGAATTATATCGCTGTTGGCTTCTTCAGTGCACTCTCTGATCAGTTCATCGATTTTTAGCGGCATTCTACTCAGTCCATCGGCATCTCCGTTCTTTTTACCAGGGCGATAGTGTATAGTAAAGTTATACTCGGCAAGTTCTCCCACCCATCGAATACCAGTGGCATTTAGTTTTGCTGTCGACATCACATACGTGAGAGGATTGTTGTCTGTATAAACCCGAAATGAGGGTGCATAGTACAGGTAGTCCTTGAATTGCTCGGTTACTGACCACTTTAGGGCAAGAAATTCAAGTTTGCCTGAGTGAAGATGATACCTCTTCTCAGATGGTGACAAGGTTCTAGAGGCATACGCAATGACTCGCAACTTTCCTTTCTGTCGTTGATAAAGAACTGCACCTAGCCCCTCTTGTGATGCGTCAGTGTGCAAGATGTATGGCTGCTGAGGGTCTGGATAAGCAAGTAATGGTGGATTGATAAGCAAATCAACAATACACTTGAGAGCATTCTGGCATTCTTCTGTCCACTTGATCTCTGCATTTGAATGTAACTGTCCATTGCTGTTCTTCATTTTAACATTGCTTTCGGTGGGCGTAACAAGTAGATCATACAATGGTTTTGCATTTTGTGCAAAGGATGGGATACTACGGCGGTAGTAAGACAATAGTCCAAGCATTTTCCGGACGTCACCGACTGTTCTTGGTGCACGATTTAATAGACTTGTGACAGCATTAACATTACTTTCATCCATCTTATAGCCATCTGCACTCACCACTCTACCAAGGAACTTTACTTCTTTCATAAACAATTCGCATTTCGGACCTTTCAGTTTGATGCCATGTTCTCTGAGTCGTCTTAACACAGTTGTTACATGTTGTACGTGCTCATCAAAGGTTTTGCTGAAGATAATCAGATCGTCAAGATACGGGATAACTATCTGGTCCCGCAAATCACGTAATATGTCCTCCATATGTCGTTGAAATGCAGCAGGAGCATTCATCAAGCCGAATGGTATCCTATTCCATTCAAATAGACCCCAAGGCGTGATGAAAGCAGTAAGATTGCGATGCTCTGGCTTGATAAACCCTTGATGGTAGGCCTTGCCTTGGTCAAGGACAGTGAACCATTGGCTACCACCAAGGTTATCTAATGTCTCCTGAATTCGTGGCAGTGGGTGACGGTCCTTGATAGTCTTGCTGTTTAATCCACGATAATCCACGCACAGGCGAAGGGTTCCATCTTTTTTTCTCACGCATACTACTGGTGAAGACCAAGCTGACTTTGATTGTCTGATAAATTGTTTATTGAGTAGATCCTCAATATATGCTTTAACTTCACCATATAATGGCCTCGGAACTGCTACATAGTTCTTCTGTACTGGTCTTTTGTCATCCAAGTTTATTTCCATTTCAAGTCCATTTGCTATGCCTATATCTGAACTATTTGCAGCGAATGATTCTGACTCGTCTTGCAGCATGTTCATCACAGCGGTCTTTTGCTCTTCAGATAATTCACCAAGTTTAACATTTGGTACAAAGTTCTTTTTCTTCTCATGATGTGAGACTCGTTGATCGGCTGTCTTCGAATTTGTGCTGTCTTGTGTCTTTTCATCTTTCATTTCTATTGGTGTGACAGACTGTATTAGCTGCACCCGTCCTAGCACCGTTCTATTTCTGAGGTGAATATCATGATCTGTAGAATTTTCTATGCTAATTTGAAGTCTCTGGGTTGTGCCACTCTTCAAGGAAACAAGTGTTTCAGTTGTTTGAAGTCCATCAGGTAGATTTTGGTTGAGCTCTGGTTCAAACATTGCAAGCATCGAATTTGGAACAAAACCTCCATTTCCACGACATGGAACCAAGACAGAACTTTGTCTGGGTATCATTATGTCCTTTTTGTTTGTTTTGACTGTGCAGACATAATCTTTCTCTGTGCATTCTTTTATGATGTTGACAAATGCTTGACTTTGTCCATCTTTCAGTGTTGGAAAAGTGGTTTTTATCTCTCTTAGTAGATCTCGATTATCAGCTTCTATTGTCCCACTTTCACTACGGGTAAGTTCGCATATCACATTGAACCCAATTATTGGAACATCAATTGTTCCTTTTGTAACTAAGAATGGTACAAGGACACATCTTTTCTCAGGAATATCGGATATCAACTCAAGCTTCAGTTCAATCCATCCATCATATGGTATTGAGGTTCCATTAGCTGCAACCAATGTTACATTGCCTTCTTTTTGTATCAGTTCTTCTATCTTTCTAATTGGCTTATTTGGAAAATATCGTTGTGCTTGTTCCATCGAAATAACAGAGACTTGGGCACCAGTGTCCCACAACCCTTGCATCTTTAGACCTTCAAGTTTTATATGCACGGTGCATTTTTCACCAACCAGTTTTGCAATAGACGTTTGCTGTTGTGGAGTGGCATGAGAAGTAAACATCGTCTTTTGGTCTGCTACAGTGCCATATTGTGAAGAAAGACTAACAATAGCTTTGCAAATTATTTTATGCTCAGGCCAGTGATGTGATTGGCAGTTTTTCCCACAATATTTGACAACATTGCAAGATGAACACAGCAGCAAACTGTTCTTTTCTTGTCTACAAAATGTACAACATTGGGACTTTATGGCTTGTTTAGGGTCTACGCCTTGTCCCATCGGCGCAGCCCCTTCCCGTTTCCCTGTCCTTGTCTTTGATCAGCTTGACGTTTCAGGCAATCCCTGGCAAAGTGATTTTCTCCCATGCAGTAATTGCAATGCCTGCACGAAGATTCCTTCCCATTTTCAACACAATTCTTACAAGCACGGGATGTTCCTCTCGTTTCACTCTGTTGTCCCTTGGTCCATCTATAACGGTTGTCTTGTCTGGGGGTTTCCTCTTGTTGGTTGGTAGATTTACTGGTTGTTTTCTTGACATCGGAAAGTTGCTCTTGTAGTGTCTTGATTTTAACTTGCATTGCTTCAACCGTTGCAAGAATGTTCGCATCTGCACCTCTGGTGGCACTGTTACTTTTACCCTGAGGAGTCTCTTTGTTTTTGGCTTCCTCAACTGATACAGACTTGACTTGAATACTGTTATTCTTCTTGCCAATCCTTGCTTGTCTCTCTGCCTCTGCGGAGGAGATAGCACTCATCTGCTGTATAAGCTCCTCATCTGAAATGCTTTCTTTCTGCAAGAGGGGTCGCAATTTTCCAAGAATGTTGTCGTCTCTGAGTCCTGTTTCCAGTGATCTCAAGAACATTCCCTGTACAAGAATAGGGTCATATCTTAAAAATGCATCTGCTTCTTGGCTTGCAAACAAGATCTTTTGCCTTAAATCTAAACATCGTAGCAGGAAGGCTTCTGGGGTTTCCTTTTGCCCTTGACAAATTGTGGCCAGTTCTTGATACAATTGTGTTCCACTTTTTTCCTTGTAATGAGACATCAAAATCTGACGAAGGCGTGGCAGTGTGAGATCTCTAACTGTCTCTACATAGCTTCTGAGTTGCATTCCAGGCTTCATCGCCTTTATCACAGCTTCTATGACTTCCTTGTCAGTGTATCCTTTTTCTATGGCACCTTCAATTTGCCTTGAAAGAGATACAAAGCTCAACTGATCTCCTTTTCCCTGCTCACTTATCTGCCCATAAATTTTAAATTCACGGCGAAATAGAGAATTTACATTTGGTTGCTCGATGGGTGTCCAAGTTCGTCCGACTTCTGGGTTTGCATTGGGTGTCCATCTTTTTCCTATGCCTGGGCTTACATGAGGCTGATTTGTGGGTGACCATCTATGCTCCTTTGATAACTTTGCCTTAGGTTTCCCAATGATATCCCTTTGACTCGGCCCCCCTTCTGCTCCATGGAGTACATCTTGAATCTCTTGTAATTGATTCTCAAGGAGTGACTCAAATTTCTGACGAATTTGCACAATCCTTTCATTGACATCTTCTTGATGTTTCTGGGATCTAGGGTCTTCCATTTCCAGGTTCCGGTGTCCATTCCCCGTTTCCTGGTCGTCTATTCCCAGGTTTCGGTGTCCATTCCCTGTTTCCCGGTCTGCTGGTCTACCTGGTCTAAATCCTGAGGTTCCTGGTTCCTGATCCACTATTCCGGTCCGCAAAATATCATCGATCCCTGATCCCGTTCCTCCATGACTGTTCCCATTCTGCAAATCATCATTTCCGTCTTCATTTTGATCTTCGTGATCATGCCCCCGTCTAAAGAATCGCAGCCATTCATTCAAATTCTTCACATTTTCCGCTTCAGTGTTTTGATCGAGGGAAGCCCCTACAAAGTCACGAATTTCTTTGAGCAATTTTCGCTTGTTTAAATTGTCAGTTTGGGCTGTATCAAGTCCAATATGGCTAGAAAAATCACGCAAAGTCTGTTGATCAGTGCTAAAGAGCAACAGATCCAGGGCTTCATACGTTTCCTCAACCATATCGACAAAGAGCTCAGGCCTCCCAACTCACAAAATAAACACGATCAAAATGTTCTCGAAATGACCAATCTACATCAAAACCAACGGGCAAGAATCGAGAAATCAACGAGAAAATAACACAGATTTCATTGCGGAAGTATCATGAAAGTAATCGAATCGAATTGATGAATTCAACAACGAATTGAGAAATGCGACAAAAGAAGGTATTGTGACTGACATACCACACAGCAACGTTGCAAACCTTTCTCTCCTCGGCTTCGAAAACCGTTGGGCGCCAAGAAATGTAATAATCCTGCCCGGCGCATTAGGACCAAAACATTTAATAAAATTAACACAAGCTTCGGAGAATCTTCATAATCATTTCAGGCCGAAAACTTCGCGCGTCCATCTTTTCTACGGTTAGGCTGACCTTCGAACTTCTGAGAAGTTGCGAGAAACTTCCTTGAAATGCAGCATGTTGAAGTCAACTAAAGAGCATTATAGCTAGTGTCATGGCACAGAAAGGATGTTTAGTCTTTGGAATTCATGTTTTTGTGTATTTCTAGAGGCTACATTTATTCAAATGAGTGAAAATAATAGCTGCCTGATAAATCCCGACGGTGTACGAGATTCGCCTCCGCGAGAGGTCAAAATACTTCGCAATAAACACTTCGGTTGGTGAAAAGATGAACCAACCAGCTGCATAAACTTTGTGAGGAATGTTTGAAATATGTTTAGGAAATATCTTTTGTCGCTTTGGATGAATCAATTTTGATTGGAAAGTTTACAAGCCTTAAGTGCCTGATAAATCCCGCCAGGAACCTGCTACAGTTTTCTTCAAAAAGATGAATGCATTCTGAATAAATATTCAAGAAAGCCAGTCAAAGTCTAATTGTCCCAAGAAAAACGCAGAGGCTATTTAGGCAGTTCTTTTCAACGTACTTGATGTTGGTTCATGTGTTGTCACCTTGAAGGTATGCAGGTCTCTCCACCACTCTTTCTCCTCGAGCCTTAAAAACAAACATGTTAGCATTAACTACCGAACATATTTATTCTTAATGAGAACTGCAAAAATTCTGTGGTTGTTGATATCTTTGCAAGTATTACTTAAAGTATCACGGAGAACACTGCAGTGTTCAGTACTGAGGGGCAATTCTCTCAAAAAATCTCGTACATTCTTGTAGAAAGCCTAAAAAGTCTTCAAAATCCTGGAAATCTCGAAAAATCTCGAAAATCCTCTGGTATCGCAAATTCTTATGAATATTTAGACTAAGTGGACTAAGATTATCAAGAAACTGTGAGCAGATAAACACTGACAGAAAATTTGACGTAGGAGCACTTGTGTACACTATAGCCTAACAGAGCCTAGTACTAGGCCTAACAGAAGTCTTGCGTGTGGTTCTCGATGTGAGATTTTCGCATTTAACTATTGGAATAAAAGTAACGCTTGGAATACACTTACCGACTTGCTTGCTTGCATCTTATGCTACATTCTCTTCTTCTTTGTTTCTTGTTATTTGAAGGCATTCTTGTGAGTTTTAGTGAGTTACTGAAAGGCCTTCCCCCACAAAATCGATGACAAATAAGACGATTTCGCGCTGACGCCAGATCGAAGACTTCGCCAGATCGAATTCGAAATTCGCGCTTTTTCTAGTCACATGACTCGAAACAATCGAAGAGAACAAAAGACCACGAAACAACGAGTCTATGAGAAGAAGGAGGAGACAACGATTCCTTGAGGTGTCACTTCGCAAGAACGCAAACTGGAAATGAAAATGCTGAGCGGCAAATAAGTCGTAAGATTCATTTTGATTTGCCCTGGGCATGCCCTCCTAATCATTGAATTTCTTGTTTCTGATAGCAATTGGAAGTTTAAAATAATGTTCTTGAAACATGGGGGAGGACCGCTTTTTTAGTCTTTCATCAAGCATGAACTGGCGAAGGAGTTCATTTATTTATGCGATTTCTGCAAATTGGATTGCAACAGGAAGAGCAAGCTTCGCGTAGTTTTCCATAAACTTTTGAAGAAACAAAACAAAGACGATTGCGAAACTTGTTTTTCCGAGTTTTCCGAGCTCTTGCAATTTCTCGGATTTGCTGCATTGCTGAAGAATCCGAGAATTCCTAGAAAGCTAGGATCGCTGTCGATGTCAATCTTCACTTTCCGAGTTTTCCGACCTTTTGAATTTTCTCGGACTTGCTACATATCTGAAGGCATCCGAGAATTCCTAGAAAAGCCAGGACTCCTCTAGCTTCGAATCAATATTTTCCGAGTTTTCCGAGCTTTCAGATTTTCTCGGACTGGTTACAAAGCTCGGATTCCTAGGAAATTTCTCGGAAATCCGAGTTTTCCGAGCTTCTTACCGAGCTTTTAATGTACGGGAAGAATCTGTCTTTTGAAGTTTTAACATTTCTTCAAATGTAGCAGAGTTCTTCATTTATCAGATATTTTTAAAAGTTTTGTTCAAGAATTCTCACATATTATATACTTGCGAACAGTGGTGGCGCCAGCTCTAAGAAATCTGAAAGAAGTTGGGGGGGGGGTGGGGATTTTGACATAATTTTTCATTCCAAAGGTATACCCAACTAATTTTATGTCATTTCTTTATGTCAATTTTTGCAAAATTTTGGAACTTGGGTGGGACAAGCCCCCCCAGTCCCCCTCTGTGGTGCCGCCACTGCTTGAGAAAGTTTCTTTAGGACTTTTGGACAAGAAAAAAATGTTAGTTCAGAAAAGCTCTGTACCATGAGTGATTCTCACCAAAACTTTTTCAATATTTCATCAATACATCTTTGACAACAAAGTTCCATTGATTCTTGAAATTCCACAGAAGAGCAGTCTTTATAAATATTTGAGCTGAGGATACCCATCTGACTCTCAGAGGTATGATAGCTGACATTGCAAATTTGCATTTATCATTATTTTTTGCGCTCACTTTTTTAATTTCAGGTTACAAAAATGACTTTTATCAGAAATGTTATCTTCTGTCATCTTTTTGCAGTGTCATCTATTGCAGTTTGTGTTTTTCAAAAGAAGTTTGAGGCATGAAAACAAATGCATGTTGTGTGCAATAATGCAATGCATGTCAACAATAAACATTTTAAATCTTTAAAGAAACTTGTAAGGACTCAAAATCTGATAATTCCAAGAAACTTGCAGCACAAGGTCAAATTCTTAGTTTCTCATATATAAAGAAATATGAATCCATTTAAGACAACAGTGTCCCTTTGAGAACAATTAGGTCCAGAATGGATGTTAAATCAAGAATAAATCTCTAGTCTTTGTTAAAGTGTATCTTCAGCATCATATCTAGTCAATTGTATTGCCACCTTGCCAATACTGCATGATGTTTGTAGAGACTTCCTTAGGGAAGAGACTTGTCCAATGGGCTGGCAGGCCATACTTCAGATATTTGTTGTAACTCAGCAACAAACTTGTCATTGTTTCTTGAGATCCTAAAATAGATTTAGTGAAAAAATGATAATACAGGAGGATGTCTAATGATAGAACCATAAATTTAAAGGATGGCTTCATAAACAGAAACAGGAAAAATATTTGAAAATTAAAAAATGAAGCCTTTCCACCCCTTGCAAGCAGATCAGAATCAGGTTCAAGAGTTAGGAAAGATGGCTTCAATTACAAAGAAAAAGTTGAGACAAATGCTATTTGTGCAGAAACTACATGTAGAGGTAAAGCAGACTTGAAAAATTCAGAAAGGGATGTGGCTATTGCAATACAGTGCAGCAGAGGAAAAATCCATTTGTACAATTTTAAATTGATTGAGCCAAGCACTCCAAGCCCATTGTTGGATGTAGGACCAAGACCTTGCTTTATTGAAAATACTTCTAGGCAAGAAACTACTTTTGTTCTTGTTTGTGCCATAACAGAAGACAGTGTTCAAAGGGTAGAAGTGCATTTCCCCGAATTTAGAAATAAACAGCCAAATCTCAACAATGTCATGTTTACATAGATCTTTTCCACAACTGTAAACAAAAGGAGAGAAAACTGGGTTTGGGCCTAAAAAGTAGACAACCTTAAACCCCACCCAAAATGCCTGGAAAACGAACAAAAAATACCTCCTTTCAACAACAAAATAGTCTTCTGACTGGAAAATACCGAAAAGTAAGCCAACAACGGAAATATGAGAAAGAAACTGAAGATATCAACCTAGGGTTCATGCAATCTTTCTGTCAAACGTAAAGTCTGTTGGCACCTCGCCTTTTACGATAAAATTTTCTCTCCTCGTTCAACGAACTTCAAGTTTTCAGGTCTTGTAGAGCGATAATGAATGGATACGACTACATTCTCCGAATTTTGAATTAAAGCGCCAAATTTTAAGTATTTTATTTTCCCTTTGATGTTGCTAATAAGCGTAAACAAAGTCGAGAAAAAGATAAATTTAGGCCCAAAAAGTAAACAGCTTTGAGAACTTAGCGACAGTGCCAGAAATAAACCGAAATTGGCTTTTTAAAAGAGTAAAACACCTTCCTGACTGGATGCCCTTGAGAAAATAGGTCAACAACACAAGTACTTGGAAGAAACTATGAAAATAAACTGAGGACTCCAGCATTTCTTCTATCAAATTAGAAATTAGTAGACCTACCATGCACCTCGCCTTTTGCCGTCAAATCTTCGTTCCTTATTCTGCGAGCTTGAAATTTTTCAGCCTTGTGGAACAACGTTGAATGGATACGATAACATTCCTTCTTTTTTCATGTTGCTCTTCACAACGGCGTTACGCATCAGATTTGCTGACGCCAGACCAAAAGTTCGCGCCATTTGCAAAAACCTTGGGCGGACGACAGGAAGTGACGTCACAAAATCTCTGGAGGGTTGTCGGGCGTGGACTTTCGTGAAAGTTGACTTAAGGATCGTATAAATCACACGCCCGACAACACCTTTCTCGAGGAGTTTTGCCTCGTTTTGATGCCCCTATACAAATGTATAGGAAAATGACCGGAAGTGAATATGTTTGACGACTTTGAATGTTCCTTACGGGAAAGAGGTGTTACTTTTCCTTTTCAATTCAATTCTAAAATGTAGTGGATTTATCTGAGAAACGTTTAAAACTAAGTTTGTTTTGAATTAAACTCCTTGGCAAGCTCCACCAGTTTGGACGAGAGGGGTGGTCTTATTTCGAGAGAATTTCCATTGTCTTTCGGTACAATCATTCGAACTCATTGTCTTTGACGTCACTGGTAGCGCCTCCAAGGCCATGACATTTGGAAAATACAGTAGAGCGTAGAAGTTGTTTTGAAAACGGAGTGGTCTTTGTGCTGCTTGCTTCAAGAAATTTTTTAATTCTGAACGAAGCAATAGATCATTACGAAGAGCACCAGTTATCCATTTTACCACTAGTGAAGGGCATTATCTGAGTTTCTTGTTCAAGGTGCGTTCGTGTTTTTGCAACAAACTGGCCAGAAAGAAAGCACGACAGGAGAAGAACATCCGCTTGTTTAGGCCACATCTTTGAAAGAAGAAATTTTGCATGTTTATGGATCCAAGAACTAAATTTCGTTTATGACAACAGATGTCTTTAATGGACAGATGGAGAGCACATGATAAAGAATAGCTTATTTGTACTGGACAATGAGTTCCACTTGTTGGACATATTGGTTAACTGCTCAATGAAGAGAGTTTGTAAACTTTTGAAACTTTTCTGGAAACTTCCTCTTGTTCTGGATAATAGTGGCTCCAAAAATGACAGACAGTTCTGGATAATATTGGCTCCAAAAATGGCAGACAGTTCTGGATAATATTGGCTCCAAAAATGACAGACAAGATACAAGGGGGATGCTGTCTATTGGAATTAAAATGATTACTTCCGATGGACAAGTGCAATGACTGCTATTTTGATGATTTTCAGAAACTCATAAACAAGCATAGCAATAGGATCCACAAGGTAAAATGGGCACGCACGAAGTATAATGGGATAACCAAAAATGTTGATTCACACTTTTCTTGGAAATGGTAAAAATTCAATGTTTTCTAGGTGTCAGATTTAACCTTTGCTTGCCCATTTTACCTCCGCTGCAGTGCAACACGATGTATTATCAGTTTTCATTTCTGCTGAGTTGGAAGGCACAAACCTTAGTGATTTAAGCATATTCTTCATGAGATGCAGCTGTTGGAAAGAGAAGTCTTTGCCATGTTTTCTTTGACTTTTATTCTTTGATATCACTTGAAATGGCATTATTTGGAATTCGATCATTCTTATGAAATTATCCTTCCTGTTCTGGCAGCTTCAAATGCCAATCGTTAATGTGCAGCAAGAAGTTAGGTATGAAAGGTCTGTTATTTCTAGTGATTCCTGTTGCTTTTCCTTCCATAGTGACTTTTAAAATGCCAAACAGTAATCACGGTAACTCAAAAAATTTTGACTCATGGCTTTGGTCTGGAGGGGAGAAGGGATATCAAACTTTGAAATTACTAGAAAGAGATGTCAATCAGCTTTGACCAAAGAAAAACTTTGGTGGCTAGACATGTAGTTATTCTTGTCGATTTTTCATGCATAATCAACGTTTTCAAACCTCCAACCTTTCCGGATTAAATTCAGAAGAAGATTCAGGCTGTCTCAGAATTTGAAAGCATTAAAAATGTCAATTTTGTGATGATTCAATTGCTACTATGTTACCATCTTCACATCACATGAACAAAATCATAAGTATCAATTATTACAGCATAGAAAAAAGTTTCTTATACTTTGCAATGGTTTCTTCATTCAATGATTCATTTGCAACAGTGATGTTCCATCGGTTTTGCATCGGTCTTCAGGCATTGTAACAAAAGCATTCCTGCCTTCGTTGTTGTCATTTATGCTACATCACGGTCGTGCTTCATAACGATAAACTTGCACTTTTTGAGAAACCTAAAGTGGAACAAACAGAAATGTCCAGCAAATGTCTGTACTGTGTTCGGAATTTGTCATTAGGCATCGCGTTCCCATAGAAACCGCAAAAGGGTATTTTGTAGAATGTCGTTACAGATTTATCCTATTAGTGGACACGCCTGTTCAATTAGCAGCTAAGGTTACTAACAAGGAAATTACTGCTTTTGAAGATTATGGGCATTAACGCATACCAGATAGCAATGGACTTTTCAATTTTAGGGCTATTTTTATGTGGGAACGGACGATCTTATTATTACTTATTTCTTTAACTTTTGCTGTATCATGCTTACAAAAATTGGCCATTACGTTAAATGTTTGGAGACTTGTCAGTTTCAGTTAGTTGTTTGTCAGTAGTTGTCAGAGTTGTTGATCAAGAGAGAGTTGAGTTTAAAAGATCGTAATTGATAGATTGATGAATGTCATGGCCGCCAAGACAGTTGTTATTTGTGAATGATGTACTTTTCAATAGTCTGCAGAACTGGCAACATGGGACAGTGAGGAGTCCCAACAAACTGGTCCACCGAGCTATGCGGATGTTGGAAAGTTATATTTTTCAGATTGTTGTGATATTTTGAAGAAAATGGCGGGAGACGAAGAGAATGACCCAACGAATGATGTCCTGCGGAAGAAAGTTCGAATAAGAGAGGGGCATCGACAATATGTGCAACAACTCTTAGCACAGATCGAAGACGAAAAAGACAATCAAGCTGCAAGCAAAGTCACAAGGACCCAGTTAAAGGAAAAACTGAGGAAACTGGAAATTTTAGATGAAGAAATTTTAGAACTTGTTGGTGAAGTGGAGACGGATGATGCGACTGCCTGTGTGAGAGAGATCGGAATTGCGAGCGAATTCAAAGGAAGAATATTGGCAGGATTGACACGACTTGATGACATTTTGTCACAGAAACCACCACCGCAAGTACCAGAAGGAAGACCTCTTATAGAAAGAAACGGTTCTTTCGAATCATTGAGCTCAACAGCAACATTAATGACGAGGAGAGTAAGAGCGAAGCTTCCAAAATTGGAAATAAAGAAATTTAGTGGCAAAGCATATGATTGGCAAGAGTTTTGGGACTCGTTCAAAAGCTCAGTTGACGAAAATGAAGAATTATCGACTGTCGACAAATTTGCTTATCTTCGCCACTTATTGGAGGAGCCTGCAAGAGCAGTCATAGCTGGATATTCATTGACAGAGCGAAATTATGAAGATGCATTGAATTTGTTAAAGGAAAGATTTGCAAAACCCACAGTCATAAAACAAGCACATTTGAATGAACTCGCAAACTTGCGTCCTGTTTTCAACGAGAGGGACATGACACGATTGAGAGGATTTTATGACAAGACCGAGGCCAATTTTCGCGGTTTGGAAGCACTTGGCGTAGACATGGCGTCATATTCCTGCATTGTTGTTCCAATCTTGATGGAGAAATTGCCAGCAAATTTTCGTCTCAGCATGATTCGAGCTACAGAAAAGCGATCAGAATGGGATATGGCAGAGTTTGTTGATGCATTTCGAAAGGAACTGGAAATTCGTGAGATGCATACGCCGATTTTTCGAAGTTTTGGATCTGGTGATGGCAAATCAGATGGAGCTTCTAGGCCAACATCGAATGCAGGAGGATGGAAGCAGAGCAACCCAGGAAACCAAACGAAGACAGCAACGGCTTTACACAGCGAGACGAGAGAGCACAAATGTGCATTTTGCCTTGGAACACACGAAGAGGCTGCTTGTGAAAAAGTAACTGACATTGAGGAACGTAAGAACTTGGTTAAGAAGTTTGGTCGTTGTTTTGTGTGCTTGATTAAAGGTCACCGTGCCTTTAAGTGTAGATCTCGGGTTCTTTGCTTGAAATGTAATGGTAAACACCATGTTTCTTTATGTGATAAGGATAAGTCCAGCAGCGTAAGTGCATCTAAGGACCCCAAACCCACTGCCCCTCCAGTTCAGAGTGTTAATGCGCATTCTTGCATAGAGAATGTTGGATGTGGGGGGAGGGTGGCCCTGCAAACCGCCCAGGGTGTCCTGAAGGGAAGGAAGAATGTCCAGGTGAGAGTTCTTTTTGACAGCGGAAGTAGCAAATCATTTGTTACTTCGAATGTGGTTCAAATTGCTGAATTAACACCCTTTAAGCAGGAATTGTTAAGTTTGCGTACATTTGGTAGTAAAGAGCCAGAAGTTAGTAAAAGGGATGTTATGGAGTTGACCCTTATGCCCAAGGGTGGGGGGTGTAGCATAAAAATTGATGCTCTTGTTGTAGATTCCATTTCAGAAATCACAAATCAACATTTAGAAATTGTGAAGAACAACTACGAGCATTTGAAAGACATATGGTTTGCTGATGTTACACCAAACGAAGAATCATTGGAGATTCATGTGCTTGTTGGCAGTGATTTTTTGTGGAGATTCCAGGATGGAGAAACCAGAAGAGGGAGACAAGATGAGCCAGTGGCTGTTAAAACAAAACTCGGCTGGGTTCTGTCTGGTCCAATCAAAGGTGAGAGACTTGATATTACATCTGATACTACTGTGAATTGTACATTGAATGCAACTTGTAATCTTACTGTTGCAGAGAAAGTGAAATTAGACAATGATGTGCATAAGTTGTGGGATCTTGATAGTATAGGTATCAGAGAACAAGATGAGGTACACACTGATACCATAGACAGCATTGAATTTGATGGTGAGCGATATTCTACCAAGCTGCCATGGAAGATAGGACATAAGCCCTTACCTGATAATTATTCCATTGCAGTGTCTAGACTTAAAAGTCAACTTTCCAGGTTAAAGAAGGAGCCTGAGGTACTGGAAGAATATGATTGAATCATAAATGAGCAACTTCAACTGGGTATCATTGAGAAGGTTGTTGATTTGGAAAGCACGGAAGCTGAGAAGCTTCACTATTTGCCGCATCAACCAGTTATTCGTCGTGATGCAGAAACAACCAAAGTACGCATCGTCTTTGATGCTTCTTGCAAGGAAAGGTCCAATGGTACTTCTTTGAATGATTGTTTACACACTGGTCCGTCTTTGACACCATTGTTGTTTGATCTTCTTATTCGTTTCAGAGAGCAGAAAGTAGCCCTTGTTGCTGACATCGAGAAAGCTTTTCTCAATGTAGGTATACACCCATGTGATCGAGACAGTTTACGTTTTTTGTGGGTAGACAGCATCAATACAGAGAATCCATCACTTGTCACCTTGCGTTACCAAAGGGTTGTGTTTGGCGTCCGTTCGTCGCCTTTCTTGTTAAATGCAGTTATCAGGCATCATTTAGAAGGTTACAAGGAGACAGACCCACAATTTGCCAACAAGGTAAGTAGAGAGTTCTATGTTGATGATTTGGCGTCAGGAGCTGAAGACGTAAGTAGCGCATTAGATCTGTACCACAAAGTCAAGTACAGAATGCAGGAAGGTGGATTTCACTTGCGAAAATGGAAAACCAACAGCACAGAGTTGGCAGAGAAGATTGAGAAAGAAGAGAAAATGACAGAGGCAAGCACCAGTAATGACCATGAAGTTGATCAGTCATTCGCCAAAAGTACCTTGGGAGATACGTGCAAGGGAAACTTGAAGAGTAAAGTACTGGGAATTACTTGGGACCAAGAGAATGATAATTTTGAGTTTGACTTAACAAAAATGACAGAAATAGAATCAGACAGGAAAGTGACCAAGCGTGAAATTTTAAGCTCATTAGCTAAATTGTTTGACCCCTTAGGCATTGTCTCTCCCATATCAGTGACAGCTAAAATTCTATTTCAGGAGCTGTGCTTGACAAAACTTGGATGGGATGAGGAATTGTCTGAAGAGCAGCGAGTCAAATGGGATTTATGGATCAAGGAGCTCCAGGAAGTAGGTACAATAACAATACCCAGGTGTTTGTATGAAGACCAGAAAGGTGAGATCGTTAAACGTTCTTTGCATGGGTTTTGTGATGCTAGCCAAAAGGGCTATTGTGCTGTGATTTATCTTGTTTGCGAGACTCAGAATGGTACTTTTAGCAGACTTATTTGCTCGAAAACCAGGGTAGCTCCCTTGAAGCCATTGACCATCCCCAGATTAGAGCTGATGTCTGCTCGCATCCTTGCTGTTTTGATGAACACGGTTTGTAATGCCTTATCTCCACAGATGAAAATTGATGAAATGTGTTATTGGTCAGATAGCAAAACAGCTCTCTATTGGATCCAAAATAGAAATGAGTGGAAACAATTTGTGCAACACAGGGTCAATGAGATATTAACTTTGTCTTCAAAAGAAAAATGGAGACATTGTCCTGGTACCGAGAATCCTGCAGATTTAGGCTCACGTGGAGTTGCAGGTAAGAAATTGCAGGAGAGTAAATTATGGTGGAACGGTCCAGATTGGTTGGCAAGGTCAAGGGAATTTTGGCCTAACAGTTCAATTTCAGATATATCCAGTGAAGCAGAAAGTGAAAGGAAATCAACAAATGTCCTTTTAGCAGCAGACCTTGAGGTAGAGACACCTGTGATAGACATTGGTAAGTTTGGTACATTTGGTAAGCTTATCCGAGTAACCGCTTATGTACAAAGGTTCATTGCAAATTTGAAGGCCAAGGTAAGTAAACAACCACTTGAACTAGGAATTTTGAGCACCGAAAACATGACTGCTGCAGAGAGATACTGGATTTTGAATGCTCAGAAACTGTTGAAATGTTCTCCACACTATGGTAAGATTTGTGCTCAGTTAGGAATTGTTGATGAGGAAGGTATTCTCAAGTGCAGAGGAAGACTTTGTAATTCAGACTTACAGGTTGAAGGTAAGCAACCAATTATTTTACCGAAAGGACATAGATATACAGAACTACTTGTTAATGATCTTCACGGCAAGGTACATCATGGAGGGCTGAGAATGACACTAGCAGAGGTAAGGTCTAAGTACTGGATAACCAAGGGAAGACAGTATGTCAAGAAATTGATAGGCAAGTGTATCATTTGTAAAAGGCATGAAGGTAAGTCTTACAATCCACCACCAATGGCCCCACTCCCTGATTTTAGAGTGCAACAGTCTGATCCTTTCAGCAAGGTAGGTATTGACTTTGCGGGACCGTTGTATGTGAAAGATGATTCAGATGTTATGCGGAAAGTGTATATTGCACTATTCTCTTGTTGCGTCACAAGAGCATTGCATCTTGAGCTTGTGGAAAATTTAGCAACGCCAACTTTTATTAGATGTTTACGACGGTTCACAGCTAGGAGAGGTACGCCTAGTTTGATTGTTACTGATAACGCGAAGACCTTTAAGGCATCAAGGAAGATTCTGAAGAAATTTTGGAAGGATACAGATGTGCAAGAAGAGTTGCAGAGAAAAAGAATCACTTGGAAGTTCAACTTAGAGCGTAGTCCGTGGATGGGCGGGGTCTTTGAACGGATGGTCGGGTTGGTGAAGCGCTCATTAAGGAAGGTTATAGGCAATGCTAGACTAACAATGGATGAGATGCACACGGTACTGGTCGAAGTAGAGAACATTCTGAACTCTAGACCCATTACATATATTTACAATGAATGTGATGTTGAAGTTTTGACTCCTTCGCATTTGATATTTGGAAAACGATTGTCTCCAGTTGCAGATAACTTTGATCACAAGTATGATTTAGATGATGATGAACAAACTTCTTTTAGCAAAAGGTTTGCCTATTTAACCACAAAACTTTCTCATTTTTGGAACAGGTGGCGAAAGGAATATCTTTGTGATTTAAGAGAAACACACAACTCATCTGGAAGAGAAACAGCCATGATCCATGAAGGAGATATTGTGATAATTGCAGATGACCGAGTGAAACGCAATATGTGGAAGATGGGAAGAGTGGAAAGTTTAATCACAGGTAGAGATGGAATGGTAAGAGGAGCAACTTTACGTGTAATTTGTAAGGGTAAACCAGAAATTTTGAATAGACCGTTACAGAAGTTGTATCCGTTGGAAGTAACAAATGAGAAGAAAGAAGGACTAGGATGTATGGAAGAGAGCAAAGAGGAAAAAGTTGTGAGGACAGATGGGGAAGAAAGTGGAAGAAATGAGTTGGTGCGCAGAATCCCCAGGGTCGCAGCTTTGGATGCGCGTGCACTTACACGTGCCATGCTTGACTCAGAGTGAGTCAAGGGGGGGAGAGTGTTCGGAATTTGTCATTAGGCATCGCGTTCCCATAGAAACCGCAAAAGGGTATTTTGTAGAATGTCGTTACAGATTTATCCTATTAGTGGACACGCCTGTTCAATTAGCAGCTAAGGTTACTAACAAGGAAATTACTGCTTTTGAAGATTATGGGCATTAACGCATACCAGATAGCAATGGACTTTTCAATTTTAGGGCTATTTTTATGTGGGAACGGACGATCTTATTATTACTTATTTCTTTAACTTTTGCTGTATCATGCTTACAAAAATTGGCCATTACGTTAAATGTTTGGAGACTTGTCAGTTTCAGTTAGTTGTTTGTCAGTAGTTGTCAGAGTTGTTGATCAAGAGAGAGTTGAGTTTAAAAGATCGTAATTGATAGATTGATGAATGTCATGGCCGCCAAGACAGTTGTTATTTGTGAATGATATACTTTTCAATAGTCTGCAGAACTGGCAACATGGGACAGTGAGGAGTCCCAACATACTGCATAATAAATCTCATCCAGTCTCACATGGAAATTCATGTGCAAAAGAAACTGATCAAGGAAAATAACATAAATCTAGTGACAGAAAGGCTTCGCATTCATAGGCAACATGATTAAAGCTGATGAATTTTTTGTACAAGACAGTCTTGATAAATATTATTCCACATGTAACCTATTTCAAAGCCAGAACTTCCCCTTTTGGTGCGAAGTTCATCAGCAACGGAGAAACTTTATGATGCTTTATGATTATTTACATTAGGCCGAACCCAATGAAAGTTCTCAGAACGCGCAAGTCAAAGTTTTGTTATTCTTCTTGCCTATGAGCCGAAACGGCTAGAAAAGTACTAAAAAACATCCCCGTTTCCATAAACTTCAAATAAACTTCGAATGTAGTAAATTTAGTAGGGGTCAACATCTATTTTCCGACTAAAAGGCAAACACGTTTGTGAAAAGAAGCACGAAAAGTTAACGAGGAATAAACGTTCATGGCTCTGGACCAAAAATTGCCTTTGAAAACTGTAGGAAATTGGCAAAGGCTACAGAAAAACCGCAAACATTTTTAGAAACTAGATGCGTACAGCTATTGCGTTATATCTCCAAATTGAGAACTTCTGCCTTAGTTGCAGCGTTAGCTGCATTATATATCAAAACAATTAGCACGATGCGATATGTCTGTCTCTTTCTTTCTGTCGTTTTGTGGTCAAATCAATTCAGTGCCAGTCTCGTCTCCAGAGTGAGTTCATTGCTCTGCCTCTACTCTGGGATCTGCGCGGAAATTCCGCGCGGAGTCAACCCCGCACGGTTTTGCGCGTAGTAAATGGCTTCGGGGTGTCAAAATTCGATGTAAAACCACATACTTTACCTATATTGATCAATGAGAAAGCCACTCTGTTTGCAACTTAGGCCCCTTTTCGCCCCAAACAAACCGTGCTTTTTTCACATTACCACTCTTGCTAACCCCAGATTATTGTTCAGATACCTTCAAAAAAGCTTAACTAAGGTCCTTAAAGTGTTTGTTTTGAGCTTCTCGATTTATCCACAGCAGAATTATTTCTAGAGCAACGGCCATCCCATCGATTCGATACTAAATACAGCAAAGATTCGATTATAGCAAACCGTGTTCGGCATCTTGATCAGAGCATGACGTAAGAACACATAATATTTCAAAAGAATCAGCAAGCTGTGAAGTCTCTCTTTGTGTCGGTTTGTGAAAACATCACAATCCTGCTATTTGATTTGCTCCAAATTTTGTTATCACAAAATAACAAAAACATCAGAGGCGCTGTTATCAAGAATGAATGAATCATTATCTAGAATGAATGCGTGTTTGTGTGACTTCGTCAAGGTCTTCAGACAGTGGGCAGGAAGAGTGGCAAAAACAGACTGAACTGGTTGCGTGCACAGGGGTGGGGGGGGGGGCAAAGGCATCTCGTAATATCAGCAGAATGAGAAAGGCTATTTCTGTTATTCCATTTTATATGATGATGCAGTTTGTTCGCATTTCCCAAAACGCTGCACTCACGAACTAACGTTATTGCTAGTTTAGAAAATATTGCACTTTGAAAAAAATTTTGGTAAATTTAGGCCAAGAAAAGTTGATTTTCTTGAAACATCGAGACCGAGTTTCAGACGAGAAAAATATAACTTTATTTGGTCAACAGTTCGTAAAAAGCGACTAAGTAGGTCAAAAAAATATCGAGGAATCCAGAATTCTAAACGAAATTTCTATGAAACCAACGACAAACGTTAAATTTACGAAAAAATCTGCTCACCTGCTGTGCTGCATTCCAAGTTTGTAAACAGAGTTGTCCACGGCCTTTGAAAAATTTGATAAACCAAGAAACTTTGAGTCCAAAACTCTTAATGAAGTTGAAAGAGCAAAGATACAGCTATTGCGTTATATCTCGATATTTCACTTTGCGACACTTGGGACGCCTGCTGACGCCATTTATTACAAAATTTTACTTTCGCGCCACAGCTTTCATGCAACAGAGGCCGGAAGTGACGTCAGAAAACAGGCTTGGTGTTGTCGGGCGTGAATCAGGTGGTGGTGGTCACTAAAACCTGTTTCAAATGACTGACTCTTCGTAAATGAATGCTTCTTGTTAGTTAAGATAAGATCAATACAACGACCATGTTGCGATTTAAAACATGTTTTTCCCTTTATAAGATTATAAAGGTTGTGGTCACGCGTAAGTGTTGCCATATTACTATCATTAGGTTCCATGTTAACCCTAATCCTACCGGGGGGGGGTGTTTTCCACCCCCCCTCATGGTTTTTTAATCGCTATTTCTTTGTTTTATGAAAAATTATCCCCAAACTCACTGATTTTTAGTTTTTATATGTTTGCCACATATTTTTGGAAAAAAATTTCAAAATGGTAGCCAAGTGTCGCGTGACAACACCATATTTGGAGAGTGGTCGATGGAAGTTAGGTTTACTTAGTCATTTCTTTCAGTAAAACTAACGAAAATGGGTTAATTCTTTGTGAGCTAATAGAATCTATTAATTAAATCCAAAATTTGCTGTTATTTTTATAATTTGATGACGTCAGTATCCTCTATTTTGTGTGACGTCATTGATGACGTCATTACTGATGATGTCATCAGAAATTTTCGAAAATATTTTTTTGAATTCTCCATTCAAAACTTGATCGTTTTCTGACATTTTTGTATATTTAACAAGCCTTAAACATGCTTTTCTGCGTTTCTGAAGTTCTTGGTTTGCCGAAAAGTTAGCATTGGTTTTGATTTTTGAAAAATTCTGACCATTTTTTGATACTGTTTGTAATTATTGGTATGTTTATGTGATCGAAATTAATGGAGAATCATAGTCAATGTATTTTGAGACCATTTGCATTAAAACAACGCTTTGTGCTTGCTTCTGATGGATTTTTATCTAAAAAAATGAGAAGAGTGTAATTTTTCTCGAGTGTGTCTTTGTTATGACGTCATTGTGACGTCACAATGGGCGTTGGAAACACCCAAATCACCATAATTGTTAACAAAGCATTGTTTAATGCCTCTGCCAAGTCTTGCAGCGATAGCTGTTCGGGAAGGCACTTTTCAACAGGGGGGGTGGAAAACACCCCCCCCCCGGCTATGTTAGATCAAAAAAAGCCCGGTAGGATTAGGGTTAAAATCTCCTATCACTATTACATTTTCTAATTTGGCCGAATACTTATCAATAATTACAGAAATTGCATCTACAAAATATTTTTAGTCCTGACTTGGAGGTCGGTATATTGGTAGCAATAACCATTTTTGCTTTCTTATACTGAGTTCGATTGGAATAACTTGGATGTCATTTGGGAAATTCGTAACGGGAAGCTCTTTTACAATAATGCCATGTCTTACATAAACAAGAAGACCCCCACGATTTGATGTAACATCCAATCTAAATGGTTCACCAAACTCTTCGATCAGGAACTGGTTCTTTGGAAATGTTTTATCTAATTTTGTTTCTGCAATTATGATAACGTCCAGATCAGTTTTTATCATTTTTGAGAAGTTTTCAAATTTGTCTCTAACAGAATATACATTGAGGTAACCAATAATGAGGCTTTTAGGGTGATTTAGGCGGAGCCTTTTCAATTCGTTATAGCAGTCCAATGGCCCTTCTGCTTCCGTCATAGAGTCAGTACAGAGACATTGGTTATTGCTACTTAAATTTTCTACAGTTACCATATTCTTACGTTGATCCTCACCCGTGATTTCACTATCGCCTCGTCAATTTCTAAATTCGTTTATAAAATTCAAAAAGTTTGTTGCAAGTACAGAGTTACCTTTTTGTTCAGATGGAGTTTCTTGTAGCTCAAACAACTTTCATCTATGTTCTCATCATGATCAATGGTCCTTATCTTGAGTTCCTTCGTCAGGTGTTTGACTTTGGCATTCAATTTTTCCACTTCTCGTGCTAGGCCATTTCGATCATTGCGTGTAGTTGTCAGTGATAAAACCAATTCTGTATCCGGACACTCTTTTGCTGCTTCCTGAATTATTTCTCTCATGTTTGCGATCGTGTCTATTTCATCTTTTCCAATATCTTTAGTGCCAGCATGGAGTATAATACAATCAGGTTTTCGTCGTTGCACTGGTTTGATGTAATCTATCATATCTGTTGTTGTTGCCCCGGGATGTTTACGTATCTTTACGATATGTTTCTTTCCAAGGCCACGTTCTTCCAGACCATTCACTATTGAATCCCCAATGATTGTAACTTTTTTCTTGTTCCGCTGAATCTCTTCACTGCTTGCTTTGTTTGATTCAGTAGTTGTATTTTTACCACCTTTTGTTTGATTTGTTGTTTCTATGGAAGGAGTTGAGCTTTCTTTGTTCTCCTTTGTCTCAATGTTGCCGTTGCGCATTTCTTCTACTCCCAGCGGATTTGGTGTTGACTTTTAGGCCCCGTCCACACGTATCCGGATATTTTTGGAAACGCATCTTTTTTTATCCGTTTTGTGTTAGCGTCCACACGGAGACGGCGTTTTCTGTCACAAAAACGAAGCTTTTCGAAAACGCTCTCCAGAGTGGATCTTTTTGAAAACGCCGTTTTCATGTTGTTGTGTGTACGGGTGAAAACGGAGCTTTTCCAAAACGCTGACGTCACAGCATCGATTTGCGACGTATCAGAGCATGCGCACGGATCTTTGGGGATCACGCAAGGGCATTTTGATTGTCTCTTTCCTATTGTCGAACTTCGAACAGCGAAGTTTGAATGCAGCTGCGTCTTCGTGTGGACGAGGATATTTTCGAAAACGCTCCCCGTGTGGACGCGGATGTTTTTTTATCCGGATAAAAAAAGATGCGTTTTCAAAAATATCCGGATGCGTGTGGATGAGGCCTTACTTCCTTGTCCTTTAGATTTGATGTAGGTTGGATTAATAATTGAATGGTATACATTACATCGCTTCAGTCTTATCACGTAATGAAAGTTTTACTCATAGATAAGTTGCGTTTTTCAGGCACTGTGTATATCCATCGGTTTGCTTTGATATTTAAGTTCTTCCATAACATATTCCATGTCGGTTATTGGTCTATTAATTTTTCTAGGCCAGTGAAAGGTTGGTCATTTTGCAAGCAGTGAAGCAACACCCCTCAATTCTACTGCGAAGGAATGCCAGCGACCATAACAAGGTATGTTTGTGCATCTACCGGGTGACCATGCAAATTTGAACTTTTCTTATTGCATTGAATATTCCATGCATTTGAGTACCGGGTGTCCCAAAAAAGGTATACAGATTTGGTCGACCCTAGCGACTAGAATATAGCGTGAATCAATCCGGAATGATTTTCAAAACATACCTCGATAGCTAACTTGAACATAGATACCTCGTTTGTTGATATCGGTGCGTTGAGAGTGAAGATATTAATCTTCAAAGGACAAATTTGCTTCCACCTCGAAACCAGAGCTTTGGCGTTTGGGCCTAAGCAAATTCTTGAAGCGCAGTGAACAAAATCAACAAAATTTGAGGACGGCACAACATATGTGTTTTCCAAAATACAGCTTATGTCAGACCTATCGTCAAGGGAGCTTCGAAATCAGCTTCATTCATCTCAATATCAACAATTGATTTTACTCTTACTATAACATCGTCGAAAAAACTCTCTTGAACATCAACACACTCGTGCAACTGTCGAATCATTCCTTGAAGAGAATTTGTTGTCAGATCTCTCAGGAGTCAAGACTGGAAGGTCCACAGATCTTTTGGGGGCCAAAAGATGTCTCCTATCTTGTTGATGGCCCACCTGGGAAAGCAGCTTCGAAGATACGTCATGATCAACCTAATCTCGAGAGATCTAACAACAAATTCTTTTCAAGGAATGATTCGACAATGTCAAAAGCGCGTTGAGCGCAAGGGAGTACTTTCACAGATGAATAGCATATGTGATTTCGGAGCTCCTTTGACGATAGGTCTCACATAAACTTTATTTTGTAAAACACATATGTTGTGCCGTCCTCAAATTTTGTTGATTTTATTCACTGCGCTTCAAGAATTTGCTTAGGCCCAAACGCCAAAGCTCTGGTTTCGAGGTGGAAGCAAATTTGTCCTTTGAAGATTAATATCTTCACTCTCAACGCACCAATATCAAAAAACAAGGTATCTATGTTCAAGTTAGCTATCGAGGTATGTTTTGAAAATCATTTCGGATTGATTCACGCTATATTCTTATTGCTAGGGTCGACGAAATCCGTAAGATATGTCTAGTTGAAAGCAGAAACACTTCAATCATTTTTGTGATTTTTCTGAACATCTGAAATTTAAGTAGATTAGAATTTACGTGATTTCGAAATTTGCAAAAAACGACCCTAACCCCAGATCGTTCAGAACCTCCTCGTTCAAGAGAACACTTTGAATCCCTGTACTAGAGTTGAAAACAAAATGCTTGATGAAGACAAAGCGTTGCCTACTGCTTTGGTGGGGCAGTTCTCAGTGATTTGATCATTTGGTTTTATTCATTTTTGACTCGAAGGGTGTATCTTAATTCGTTTAGGAGAGGTTTCATTAGATATGCTGTTTTAGGGCACCCTTGTTTCATGTTGTTTCATGTGTCATGTGCTTACTTACCAGGGTAAGTAAGCACATGTGTCATGTGTCATGTGCTTACTTAACTGGTATGAACACCATCCAGCGCCAGTTGCTGAGGGTAAAGATGCTATAGTATTGTGGGACTTTCCAATTCACACAGACCGTACTATACAAGCGAATCGTCCAGATATCGTCATCAAGGACAAAGCAAACAACACTTGTCTGTTTGTAAACATGAGTATCCCTTCAGACAAAAACGTCTCAGCGAAAGTGTTCGAGAACCTTTCTAAGTATAAAGACTTGGAAATAGAGGTGGAAAAGATGTGGCATCTAAAAACCAAAACTTTGCCTGTTGTTATTGGAGCACTTAGCCTGATAAAGAAAGATACTGATAAGTTTCTTGAACAAATACCAGGAAATCCAAGATTAGAAGAAGTCCAAAAGATAGTTTTAAACAGCACAGCGCATATTCTCAGAAGAGTCCTGTCGATCTAAAATGTTTTTATGTTCGTAAATTGACTTGACTGGTAGTTGTAGTTTGTAATTGCCCTGCAAAATTTATATGCATATTTTTGCAGTTGTTCCATTACCTCAAACTTCAATCACCCTAGGTCACTGGTAGCGACCCGGTGTTTGATTTTAATTAGTAAATCTAAAGAAACTTTCAATAATAATGATAGTAATAATGATAATAATGATAATAATAATGATAATAATAGTGATAATAATAATAATACTAATAATAAATAAATAATAATAATAGTGAATATGCTTAAAACGAAAAAAAACTGGTCGTCACCTGGGAAAGATAGAATAGTGAATTACTGGCTCAAAGTGTTTACAACTACACATGAAGGTATATCTGTAGCTGTCACGGAACTGATAAACAAGCAGACACCTATTCCCACATGGTTACTTGAAGGAAAGTGTTGGCTACATCCAAAAAAGCCCCAACCAAAAACACCTGACCACCGTCCCATCACCTGCTTAAACACAATGTACAAGTCCATCACTTCACTTGTAGGCGAATATCTACCATTAAGGACGCTACAGATGGATCAAAGAGGAGGTAGACCTGGAGTAATGGGGTGCACTGACAACATGTTAATTGACAAAATGATCCTAGAAGATTCAAAAATTAACAAAAAGAATTTATCAATGGTTTGGACTGATGTAAGAAAAGCATTTGATTCCGTGACACGTGCTTGGATCCTTAAGAGTGTTAGCAATGAATAAAACAAACAAGCGAATCATAAAATTTGTAGAAAATATAATGAAAGGCTGGAAGATTTCAATAACAGTTGATACAGTAAATGGAAAGGAACAATTGGAGCCAATAAATATCAAGAGAGGTATACTGCTGGTCAAGCTATTTGCACTATGTCTTGACCCAATAGCTTGGGCAATTAGAGGACATAAGGGTTACCAGCTGACGCACGACAGGACAATGAAAATAACACACTTATTGTTTGTTGACGATTTAAAACTCTATGCAAAATCAGAGAACAAAATATCAGTCGTGACAAAGAAAGTTAAGGAAATGTATGAAGATATTGGGATTTCCTGGGGCCTGGAAAAGTGTGCTTCTTTGCATGTAGTCAGAGGGAAAGTATCAAAGAGCGAAGATTTACCAATAGGAGCAAAGGATTCTATCTCAGTTATGGAAGCTAGCAACAAGTATAAATTTCTCAGAAAGTATGAAAATTTCGAACAGCTAGACAAGTTCACGTTCCAACAAGCAGAAGAAGAGTATCTACGAAGATTGAATGTTATATGGTCATCACCCTTGTCAGTACCAAGAAAACTGACAGCTTGCATCGTCTTTGCTATGCCTGCATTGGAATACTTCATGGGGACAAGTGACTGGTTGATAGCAGATATTCAAAATCTTGATAGGAAAAGCAGAAAGGTAGTCGAGATGCATCAAGGAAAACATATCTCAGAATCAATAGCAATGCTCTATTTGCCACAGAAATGTGGTGGGAGGGGCTTCAAGTCTGTCGAGGATACCAATAAGATCTCAAAGATTAAGGTGGCACATCACATTAACATAAGCAAAGATTCAAGAATGAAGCTGGTACGCTCGTTTCAACATTACAAAAGCAAAAAGAACTTCAAATCAACTTTTGTCGAAGCAACAAAGTACGCAAAAGAACATTTCAAAGCTGACTTGAGCTTTTTAGAGGCAAAGTGTGTAATCAAGTATGAACAGGAAAGAGTAGAGATAAAAGATGACAACTATAAACTAATCCAACGAAGACTAGGAAGTATCCTCCAACGACTATATGAAGAAAGAGTTAGAAACCAACCTTGGCTAGAATTCTACACGGTTTCGATACTAGATAATGATGAAATATCAAAGAACAGTAGAAACATTTTTCAAAGCTGGAAAAACATCCCAGATATCGTTTTATCGACAAATGAATCAATAAAGCAACAGTTACTACCTACCAAAGCATATTCAAAGTATAACTTAAAGATGGAAACTGCAAATACAACCTGCAGTCTATGTAAGCAAGCAGAAGAAACAGTCGCTCATTTACTGTGCTCCTGCGCAGCATTATCACAAACATTCTACAAGGCACAACACGATAGAATGTTAAGACCAGTTTATCATCTAATACAAGCAAAGGTTGAATTTGATGGAAATAATCGTGGAGTTCCATGTACAAACAAGCGTTACCTCTTGCAAGCATCGAAAATGATCATGCAAAGATTATGTGGGACATACCGATGCATTTAGACAAAAGACCAAGCAACAATGCCATTAAGCCTGATATGCTGATAATAGACAAAGAAGGAAAAAAGATCAGTTTGATAGAGGGGACTATATGTGCACCTGGATGTATTGCCAAGAGAGAGAAAGAATAACAGGACAAATATTCTGAAATGAGAAAGTCACTGGAAGGGTTAAATTGTGGATATGAAATAGATCAAATCAATGTTGTATTCCACTTTCTAGGCTGTTACAGCAAGCAATTGGAGTGTCAAATCAAAAGACTATGTGAAGAAGAGAAGGAGGCAAAATTGGTTATCGAACAATGTCAAAAATGGGTACTCAGCCAAAACTGCGAGATTGTTAAAACTTTTTACGAAAGAAATAAAACTATGAAAAAAAATGACATGTCATCTTAGAAAAAAAATTGTAAATGAAACAATAACAACAAAAATAGTCTGCCTAGGCATTAGCCAGCAGTATAGTGGACTCAAGAAAGGCAACAGAAACAATTTTGACAATAAAAAAATTTAAAAAATGGTAAGAAGATCTGTTGGGACTTTGAGTTTACCATGAGAAAACAACCAGTGCAAGCAGACCAGATTTAATGATTGAGAATGATGATG